>JAPJNL010000005.1:0-1200000 GCA_030035635.1 Penicillium parvum
AAAGGTAAAAATAAGATAATATTAAATAGAGGGGGGGGGGAATTTTAGTTTATTGAAGTAAATGGGGAAGGGTATAGGGGTTAAATTATGGAAGGAAAAGATATGGGTTTAATTTATGGTATGTATGGAATTGTAAGTGTATATTGTTTGTGTGATGGGTTAATAGGTTTGGGTTTGGTGTTAAGGGTATTTATTGATGAGTTATTAATATAACGTAATTGTGAAGAATATATCGTGTATGTAGATAGTTGGTGATAAGAATTGAGATTTTATTTTTTGAGATAGGGACCAAAGGATAAAAGTTGGTTTATTCGGATTTATTCTACGATTATGATAACATATGATCAAATTAAGAATCGCTGAATAGTAAAGCAATTCCCTGTATTTTCCTCTTAATGTTTGGGACTATCTTGCTAGGTAAATATTTAAAAAAGAAGGTAATGGTATCTATCTCTATCTCTCTATCTTCTTGAGTAAGTAAGGAGTTGGTTGGAATAGAAATTTTATAGTTGGTAGTTGAGATTAGAGATATAATTTTAAAAGATATGAAGGAAATGGAAATGGATGAAGTTTTTTAGTAGATTAAAGTAATAATATAGTATATATATTTAAGTATGTCTTTTTTATATTTTAGATTAAATAGAAGAAAGGTCTTTCTCCCCAGAATTAATGACATATATCCGCTGCAGTGTATGTGTCAATGAATATACATATATACTTTTAAGATTGTGTATTAACAGATAAAAAATTGCTGTAAGCGTGCTTGGGGACTCTCCTTGTTCCAAAACAATGCCACATTGTATATATCAGAATCTAGTTTGTTTCACATTAACGGATTCTAACTAACAGCTATCAATATTTTTATGTTCTCCATAGCGACCCCTTGCAGTACCTCCCTTTCTCTAACATCTTTTCAGTTTTACTTAAGACCAGCCTATGACCCTCTAGACTTTCAATTAAATTCCGTGAGAGTGTGTGCGTGCTAGTGAGAATATGTAGTCTTATATCCCCTTTTCTCCCCAATCCTTTGTAAGAAAATTTAACGTATTTCACTTTCTGCGTGCTTGTCTGACTTGCGTAATTCCCTTAATACTTATCTCTTTTTGAATATAACTCGCAAACTTCGATTCCGAAACCAACCTCTATGCATAAGCATTTTGCTTTCCGAACCTTTCCTCGTAGCTGCTTCATTACTGCACATCTCAAAGAGTTTGATGTAAATCTTACACATAATCATTACATCTCGTCTTTGGATACTTTGTATAGTCAAAGGAATGGACCAATGATGCAAAAAGATAGTCAATCCTCCCTACTCTCTCCTAAGGTACATCCACTTCGCAGTCATACTCCGCACAAATCTGCCAAAAATACCTGCGTGAGCCTTTCCCACAACATTAAGAATTAATTTCCTCGAATTCTCATCTTGCTTCGCACTGCTTACCTTGACGTCTAAGATTATAAATTCTTCCCCCTGACTCTCGTTCACCAAATCGCGGATAGCTGACCTTATTCAAGTATAAACTTTCTCCCAGCCCTTTCTGCGCGATTTCTGCTTAGCTATCTCTTATTGCTCTCTGTCACCTTTTTCACAGTCGTCTTATCTAACCGCATACCATCAAGAAGCTTTAACTACTATATAACTGACAATGCTGAATCCTTAATAATAACACCTCTTAAACCTGTTGAAAAATACACAATCTTTTATTAACCATATCCGTTGTCAACCCAAAACACTCGATTCAAGTTATCCTCTAGATTTCTGAAAACATGCATACCTAGTTTGTCCAGCCGTTCCCCCGTAAAACGTAATCCCATGAGCAACCTCCATAACCCAATCACATCCAATAAATACCTTGTTGTCTCTTAAACTCCTGCGAAAGAGAGAGTCATCCACATCTATAAGTGCGATCGAGTCTCTATTTTGAACCACTATGTCCAGTACCTCATTATGCCGCTTAAACAATCTCCTTAGGCATGCGACATCGGATTTTTTCCTATGGTGATATAGATGCTGATAGGCCGCATCCCCCGAACAATAACCTGTGAACGTGAATTCCATTATAATAAATGCCGATAAGCGTAACTAATGTCTCTTCCCTAGCTTCTTCATATCATCTCTAATTCTTCGAATATTAATACAACCCAAAAATAAGTCACGACTAATACAATAGCAAGACGATTTACAAAAACCTCTAGTATATAAAGCATACGCCTTTCTTTAAGATCGCTACACCTCTCTTTCCTCGCTCACATCTTATAAACACCCGCCTCTTAAGGTGAGCCTCAGCATTGTTGTGTCTGAACGACTTCCATTTTCTTTATTACGTTAATGCGTAAAATACTCAACTCTTGACACATACCTTCACCATCGCGCTATGCAACCTTATGGTGCTCTCCCCCAATCTCTCGTCCTTATCCCATTATCTTCTCTTTCCCCAAAAATCTCAAGCACCATCCAACCCTTAGAGCTCGAGGTTCTCCTTTCTATCAAATTTATAAAATAAAGCCTCCTTCGTCGTCCTACATGCTTGAAATTAAGAGAGTGCCATAGAATCTTCGAGTACGAAAACACTCGTCAAGCTCACGTTTTTGACGCCTGATAAGACCAGTTTTGATAGATGAGAGTGCGAGACTAATTGTCAATCCAATGCACTAGTAGGTGTACAAATCAGATCTACTTTCGAACAATAATAATTAGCATTATCAATAATTGAAATAAAAATTAAGTCCCACAATAATAATATCTTATAAAAGAGACAAACTATCGCACCTTGAATTAACTCTGAGAAAATTACACAAACGATACATCAAATTTTAGAAAGTCAATATAATACATAATACGTTTAATTTGTTATTAGACCACTTTTATAGCAAACCTAAAAACCCCAAATAAACCAACAATAACCCGCATAATCCCAAAGCACCCAGAATAACCCAAAACCAATAACCCAAAAACAAAGAGTGAGAGCCTCGAGGTAGACGCCAGTCAGAGCGGCATAATAACCAAAACTACTTCCGTGATCATATATAAATTCACTACCCAACAAATAAAATCATCTTTTAACGTTTCGTCATTACCGCGCCTCGCCCCCCTCGTTTACATAAACCATTATTCATTTCTTTCTTTCTTCCTAACCTATTTTCTTAAGAAAATATACCTCCTTTAGTTAAATTGAATTCCTTTATTCACTGTTACTTCTCTCACTTAGAGAGAGTGCTATTTCAGATTGCATTCAGCCTAAATATACATTTTAGCTGGTTTTATATGTTTTCTAATAACAACTAATAATTGTGATTCTTTTCAGCCCCCCCCTCCCTCTCCTTCCCCCACCGCCACCAGCCTGCACCACGACACTCCACACCCCCCCCCCCCCAAACCACCCAAAACAACCCTATTGAATCTTAAAACATTTTCTAATACAATAATATTAATCATAAACTAATCTAGAGCTAAAAAAAATTTATTTTCTGAAATTCAGAATTCAACTACAATCTCTTTATATATTTATTAACCAAAGCGATGTAAAAAATCACATGTATTCATCATCTGACACTTGTATTACAAATTTTCAAATTTGAGCGTAAGATTAGCGCTAGATATTGTCTTCTTTTCAAAAAATCCTTGGCCTGGTATGATTAACAAAATATGGGGTTAACCCTTACCCTATTTTTTCGGAATCTATCTTCACGCTTCTTGAGCTGACTTCCTTTATATATTAAGCATGAGTAAATATATCAGCGTGGATAATAATGATTATGTTCTTTTCATTTTCGTTAATACTATTGATTAGTTATATTCATATTATATCTTCAGTGAGGAGGAATCTCTTGCAATTATATAGCGATTAACTGTAAGTTTTGAAAAGCACTGTCATAATTAAATTAATATACCTTTTCTCCCTTGAGTGATTCAAAAAAGAATCAAAATTTTTTTGTTATACTTTCTAAGCCTCAAAACATATTTAATTAAAATTGAAATATGAACTCAAGACTTTTCATATCAATCTACATTCCAAAGCACAATAAATACACAACGCTATTAAAAACCTATAAAAAATCTGTAAACGCCCTCTTTACTCTATTCCATCATCCTTGTGCCTCCTGCATCAAACGGATCTTCAATTAAACACCTACAAACCCCCCCTCCCCGCCCTCTAACCCCGAGACTGGCAAAAAAAAGCTTCCATCTAACCAAATTCACGACCTACGTAAAAATTCCATACGGAATACAAAAGAAAAAAATTATTCAATATAAAACCTGCTTTCAAAAAGAGGCAGAACACAGCTTGCGATATCATTAGATCCCATTATGGTGCGCGAGAGCGAGAGGCCAGAAAATAAGAAAAAAGAGAATACGAGGAGGCGTAAACTACCTCAGCAACTTCCATCTAAAATTACCATCACCCTCTCTATTTATCTTTCCAATAACAATTGTCCATCTCGCCTCCTACCGCTTTCAAAAAACCAAAATCTACCTTTTTTCTTATCCTACTCATACCCGAACCTTGGAGCCCTTCCTACACACAAAGCCCCCCTAACTCTCCTCAATCTAAATTCAAGCCAATGCTCTTGCCGCGTGAGAGTGAGACGTACATCTTCATGCACTCAACGCACCAGTCAATTTCTCAACATAGCTCCCACCAGCTAATCATATCTATCACTCATGCAAGAAGACAAAGATATGTACTAGTAGAGTCTGAGCGATAGAGCAACTGAAAGGCGGTACCAACTTGCCCCGACCTCAAGAAACCTTAAGAGATACTCACATCCTCGTCTACATACAAGCCGAATTCAATCGTCGATTCCTACGAGGGAGTGAGGTATAAGCTTTATTTATGTGGTCCGTGGGCGCATACAATCATATTTGGGATTAAAATAAAGCAAGAAATAAACTTTTTTAAAGTAATTAAGACTATTATAATGAACTTGCGCGTGGTGCGCGCGCGCTGTGCACGCGTTTGCGAGTGCGTGTCATGAGGGTTTATATGAAGTTAATTTATAAAAGTTTTTTAGAATTTAATTGTTAATATTTTTGTTAATATGAATATAATTTAGAATTGTTTGTAAGGGTTATTAATATTTGGTGTAATGTATTATTGAATTTAAGAATAATTTATATTTTTGATTATATGGTATTAGATGAATATAAGGCATATGGTAAGTAGTGTGGCGTAAGAATAATGAGGGAATAAATAAGAATTTTATGGTGGTTGGAGGATTTTTGATATTTTAATTATAAATATATAATTATGATATAATTAAAAATTTATTTAAATATAAGGTATAATAAAGAATTTTAATTATTAAAATTGTGAAAAAGCAGTTATTTAATAGATTATTAGAAATTTGATAACAATTAATAAAATAAGTTGAAAGATATTATTCTCTTCAAATCAGACAGAGCGATTAATTGTATTTGATATTATAATAGCTAGATGCGCTCGTGAGTGCGATGTTATGTGGGAGTCGTAGTTAATGGGAATTGACATATGGGAGTAAATGATATTGAGGAGATATATTAAATTAGAAAATTAGTTGCGCGGGATAAAAGTTGAGGGTTTTGGAGAATGTTGTGTATTGTTATGTTAATTGATAGGTGTGGTGGTGGTGTAGGGAATTAATTTTATGTATAAATAGATGAGATAGATTGATGAGAAAGTAATTAATAAGTATCGCGTGAGGAGAGTCGAGCTGCAGGCGCGTAGAAGAAAAAAGAAGGATAATATAAGGAGATTGTTGGAGGAAAATGGTGAAGAGAGGAGAGGGGTAAGGAAAGTAAGAGAGAATAGTAAGATAAGTAAAAATAGGATAGTAATGTGTTAATAGTAATAATGATGAGAGGATTTAATGGGATGAGAGAATTTGGTGGAAGGATTGTATATAGAATTTTATATAAATTGACTGAATTTTGGATTGATTTAATTTTGGAAAGGTAATGGAAAGAGGGGGATGAATGGAGGGGAGGAAGTAAATGATGTAGAGTGAAAGAGATAACATGAAGGAAAGAGTTCTAGGACTTAAATGGAGTTGGAAGTGAGGGAGGTTAATATATTTGAAAGAAAGAATAGAATTAAGGGAGTATAGAATGAGTGCATTAGATATAAAATATTTTGAATATAGGTAGTAATGTAAAAAAAGAGAGGAGAAGGAATGTATTGGAGAAGATAAAGGATAATTTGGTATTTAATAATTGGTAATGGAATGGAGTATAAATGTGAGAAAAAGTAGGAGTAAAGAAGTATAATTGTTAATTTATTAGTTGAGAGGGGAGGTTATGATGTATATTGTATATATGATATATAATGTATATTGGTATGTATTTATGGAGTAGTGTGTATGAGAGTGGGAAAAAGGGAGATTTGGATGTGAAGAAGTTGTTTGAAGGGGGAGAAATATGAGAGTTATAGGGGTAGTTGTTTTGAAGTATAGAAATGATGTGATTTGGTAATAAAGATATAGGGTAAGAATATAAATGGAAATTAAAAAAAATAAGAAAGAAAAGAGATGAGAAGAATTATGTTAGTAATTAGGTGAGAGTAGATAAGTATATGTTTAATTAGATTATGGTATATAAAAATGGAAGGTTGGGTAAAAAGGGTGGGTGGTAAGAGTTTATTTGAAGAGGATTTATTAGGATGTATGATAAGTAGATGAGTAATTGAAAGTAAAGTTTTTATTTAAGTATTGAGGATGTGGATGATAAGTTTTGAAGTTAAGGGGAGAGAAAGTAGTGCGCGTGAGATGGTTAAGGTTAATAATAATTTGAGAAGAGTAGGTTAAAATAATTGTAGAGAGATATTAATAATATTAGATAGAATTAAAGATATTAATTTAGTAATTTAGATTGTGTTTGGGTATTGTTGTTAAAAGGTTGCGAGCGTGAAAAAGAAGAAATAATAAGATGTAAAATTAAATTAAAGTTGTTTAGGAAAATTTAAAATTAGGAAGATTTGAGATAAATTTAAATTAATAGAGGAAGTGGTAGAGTGGGGGTAGAGATTAAATAAATTAAATAAATTATAAAAATGTTTTAAATTTTAAATTATGTAATAGGTAAAATTGGGTGGGGTGAGTTGTGAAGGGGAGATGTTGGATTGATTTTTAGATATATGATGTGTTATGAGTGTGATGTAGGTAGGTTGTAATTTTGATTGTTTGAGTGTTGTTGAGGGATTGGTTTGTTTTTAGGGTTTGAGAGGGGAATTTGAGTGTGGTTGTAATGTTTTATTTTTATTTTTTGTGGGATTAAGTTAATTGTTAAGATGTTAATGTTGGGGTTTTGTTGTATATGATATAGAGAGTGTGAGAATATTTTTTAAAGTGTTTTAGGTATTGGAAGTTGTTTTTTGGTTATTTTGGGATGGGTTGTTTTTGAGTGGTGGGTTTTTTATAGTTTTTTATGTGTTAGATGAGGGGAAGTGGTGGTAGAAAAAAAAGTGTTTGGTATGTTTTTGGAGTGGAGAAAATTAATGACTTTTATTTATTTTTTGAGATATAATTGTTGTGGGTGGTTGTATTTAAGTGTGAGTGTGTGTTTTACAGGGTGGGTGTGTGTTGGTGGATGGGGGAAAGTGTGGGGAAGGGGAGGGGGATGGAGGTGGGTTGTAGATTGTTTTGAGTTGATTAATTGGTTTAATTTTTTTTTTTCCTGGTCTAAGGTGTGAGGTGAAGGTGAGTGGGAGAAATTAGTAGAAATATGTGCTGTCGCAGGTGAATTTGTGGTTTAGTGATAAAAGTAAAGAAATAATGGGAAAGTATTGATTTGAATTTGAATAAGTAGTTGAAGAAAATATGTTTGTGTTATTTAGATGATGATTTTATGATTTAACAGGATAGATTATAAGATTTAATAAGATAAAGCTTGCGCAGTATGAAAGAAGATTGATAGATAAAAGAAGGAGTATAAGTGTCAAGAAAGTTATACTGTTTTATATTATTTTTAATTAGAGTTAGAGATTCTAGTGAATTATATTGTTTAATATTAATTATGATTGGAGTAATATTAAAATGTAATTTGTCGAGTAAATTTGTGGGAATTAGGGATTTAGGTTATAAATATATAATAAATGTAATTGATTTTATATAAATTTATACAAAAAAATTATTATAATTTTTAATGGGTTTTTATTATTTATTGTAATGGGATTTTTATTGAATTTAATGGGTTTATGATTTTTAAAAAATAAATAATAGTTTAGTATTTAGGTATTTTTGTATATTTATTTTAGTTTAAAAAAGGAGAATTTTATTTTTTTTAATTAAGATTTTATATAATTTTAGATAAATAGATATTTTAGATATATATTAATTAGTGTAAAAGAAGAAAAATTAATAAATTTTTGAAAAAAAGTTATTTAAGAAAATAGTTTAATTGGTTAAATATTAGTAAAGAAATAGTAAAAGATTTGTTTATAATAGTTAGGAGAAAAAGAAAAGGTTAGGAGTCAGCGAGCTGTGGAGTAGTGGGATAAAGATGTGGTAAGATGGTAAGAATTATTAAGTGATGATGAGATATTAAGAAATTTAAGGAGATGGGGTATTATTATATTTTTTTTAAGGTTAATGATTAGATGATAAATTAGGTTTTAATTATTAATGAATAGTGGGTAGATAATGTAATAGGAAGTAATTTATGAAATATTTTGAAAATAAATTGGGCAGAGAGTAGAGCGAGAGAGCGAAGTGCGAGAGGAATTATTAAAATAGTTATTGTTATTAATTTGTAATTTTATAAGTGTAGTGTTGCTCGTGTGCTCGAGCGAGCTCGATGATGTATTTTGAGAGTTAGATTAGTATGGAAATTAATTGGGTTATAGTTGTTGGATTATGAAATGATTCGGAGCGTGCGAGAGTGCTGCGCAGAGCGTATTGAGTGAAGTGGTAAAAATTGTCGGATTTTGTGATTATTATTGTAAATGTAAATTCGAAGATGGATAAGTAATTATTTAGTGTGATTAATAGTTATTTGTAAATTTGGCGCAGGAGAGTGTATTTGTATTATTTAGAGGATAGAAGAGTAGATTGTAATATATTTAATAGAATAGTATTTGAGGGAGAATTGTATAATATTAGTTTATTGTTGTATTAGATAGATTAGTTTGTTATAGATGATAGAGTCGTAAGTATTATGTAATGGTTTGTTGGAATTGGAGAAGTATTTTGGTGATGTTTGACTACTATATAAGTGAATGAAAATTATAGAGATGGAAGATTATTATGATATATTAATGGAAGTTTGTGGTATAAATATAAAGAGATTTATGTTTGGTTGTTTGTATAGAAATGAGAGTATTCATGAGAGTGAGAGCGCGCGAGTAGCGCGAGTTAGTAGGGTAATATGAATTTGTTTAGGAGCTAGTGGTGAGTTGAGAGAGCGTGAGTTAGAGTATAGGAATAGGAGGAGTTATTAATTATTAGGGAAATTAAGAAAGGAAGGTAAGAGAAGGAAAGTAGATGGGTAAGAGAGATTATAGGAGCGTTGGTGATGTTGATATTTGTATAATGCGATGTTTAGTTTTAGTTATTTAAGATTGGTGTTATTGATTATAGGTTGGAGAGAGAGAGGTTTGTTAGATTTTTTTGTTTAGGTATTGGGTTGTAAGTGTTGTGTAGTATTGATGTTTTATTAGTTATGTATTATGTGTTAAATATAAAGAAGTTTTATATAAATGTAAAGATTATTATTGGATTGTGAATTGTTTAATTAGTGTGTGAATTGGTAGAGTATGATTGTTTTGGTGGTGGAGGATGAAAGAGATGGAAAAAGAAGGTGAGGGAGAAAAGGGGGAGATGAAGTGGAAGGTGGTGGATAGATAATGGGTTTTTTGTAGTTGTTAATTTTTTGATGTAGGTTGTGATGAAGTAGTAGAGGGGGTAAATTGGGAAAAAAAAGTAAAGAGTTAAATAAATATAGGATGAGATAAAGATTTAAATTAAAAAAGGGAAGGTGCGCGTGGTTTGTGTGAAGTGATGTAGTTTATTTTATGGATTTATAAAATAAGATATAGAATTAGTTTAGGGGAGAGGAGTATTGAGAGAAAGGATGGTGTTGAGAATTTGTAATGAATAATTGGGAGAATAGTTAATTATAATAGGGATATTTTGATAAAGATTATAGTATAGAAGATTTTAGTTTTGGAAGGTAGGTTTTAGGAAGGAAAAGATTTTTGTTTATAGTTAATTGATGTAGAGGTTTTTAGGAGAATTTTTTAAAGTTGGAGTGAAAGGGTTATAAATTTATGGGGAAAAAAAATGTTTTTTAAAAGGGATGAGATAAAGTTTAGTTTTTAAAGAAAAGTTTTGAAAGTTTAGTTTTTGTGATTTAATGTAGATTAATGGGTTTGATTAATATTTAGTGGTTGAAATTGAATATTTTTTTTATTAATTTGTGTGAATTGAAAGATTTAATTTTTAAATTATTTTAATTTAAATAGTTATTGTAATTAAGAGTTAAAAGAGTGAAGTTAAAGTATTTATTTAATTATTTGGAGGTAGATTGTTTATGGGAGTTATTTGAAATATTTTGTATTGAAGATTAAGAATTTAAGTAGTTTATATCGTGTAGCTAGTAGGTAATAAAAGGAGGATAGTATTGTTTAAGGTTAATGGGGGAATGGTAAGAATTATGGGATTATCTCGCGAGCGTCTTAAAAATAAAATTTATAAGTTATGGTTGGGATTTTTGTGTTAAGTTATATTAAATATAGAAAAGAGAGGAGATGATTAATAATAATATAAATGTGTGTGTTTAGAAGAGAGGAAATGTAAAGATAAAAGAGTGATAGAAATGAGATGTAATAATAAGATGCGAGTAGTGGAAGTGAGAAAAAAAAAAAAAAACTAAAAAAAAAAAATGAAGAAAAAAAAAAAAAAAAAAAAAAAAAGAAAGGTAATTAAAAAGTAGTTGGAAGGGGAGATAAAGTGGATAAATTGAGAGAAAGAAAAAGATAGAGAAGGAGAAAAAAAAAAGAAAAAAAAAGATAGATATAAGTGTGTATGAGAGTGAAGGTATAGATGAAAGAGGTTTGAAGGATAGTAAGGAGAGATTAGAAGAAAAGTGATGGATGAGGAAGTTGTGTGTGTGGAATTTGTAAGTTGAAAGTGTGGAATTTAAAAAAGAGAGGTAGAAGGAAGGGAGAGTGAGGTGAGGAAATTTTTAGAGAAAAGAGGAGTAGGTGAGAATGAATTAAAGAAGGTAGAAGGTGATTATAAAAAGGGGAGAGGGTGTTTAGATAGTGTTATATATGGAGGAGAGAAGTAAGATTATTTGAATTTGTGATAGAATAAGAAATTGATGTTATATATAATGAGAAAGTAAGGAAATAGGATAGTAATGAATTAAATTTGGCGATTAGAGTTTTAAATAATAAAGAAAAAATAATATAATAAAATAATAAAAAAGGTAAGGTTAGAAGGGAAAGAAAAATTTAGGATGTTAAGAATATAGTTTAGTTATTTTTGATAAGTATGGTAGGTTGGGGAGTGAAGTTCGAAATATTTTTATTAATATTTTGAGGGGGGGGAGTGGGGAGTGAAGAATAAGTGGATAATATGTGTAATAAAGTAATTATTAGTAGGGAGATATAGAGAGTTGTTAGAATTAATATATATTGTAAATTAATAGAATTGGAGAATTAAATATGGATAGATAAGGAAAATATATGGAATAGTAGGTGGCTCTGAAAAGTAATTTTTGATGTGCGTGTAGATGAAGAGATAATGACGCTGTGTTAGTAAATATGTTGAGTTGAAAATTAGAAAGTGGAATGAAATGTTATGTAATGAAGAAAGAGTAGATTTTTAGTGAGAAGAGAGAGAATGAAGAGTGAAGAGTGTTTGGATGATTGAGAGATTAATGGGTAGAAGGAGAGAAATTGTATGATTTAGAAAAGTTAAAGTAAAAGAGGATTGGAAAGAGAATTTGTTTGGTGGAGGAATATGATAAAAAGATTGAAAAAGAAATGGAAATAAAATTAGTAGATTGATATTAATTATGGAGAAAAAAGAGATTTGGAGATAAAAAATTATATAAAAAGATTAGTAAAGAAAAAAAATAAATTAATTATAAAGTAATGTTTGAGTAAGAAAGAGGAAGATGGGGAAAGAAGTTATAGAAGGGAGGGGTGAAATGAATATAAGAGAATAGAATATTTTAATTTAGAGAATGAATAGTGATAATAAGAAAAAGGGGGTTTGTAGGAATTTATCTATATCGAAGGTGAGAATAGAAGGGTGGAAGAGAATTTTTTTGTTGAAAGGGAGGTGTATGAGAAAAAGGTATGGTAAAATAAATAAGTGATTTTGAAGTTTATAGAGTAAAGTGGGGAGGGAGATGGATTGAAGGATAAAAGAATAGTATGTAAAGATTGGAGAGAAAAATGTGTGAATATGTTGGTTAGAGAGAGAGAAGATTTTTGATTATTGATTAAATAGAAAATATAATAGGTAATTTGAAAGTTGTTAGAGATTAGGATTATGATATTAAAAAGGAGATAGGGGGGAAAATTTGTTTTTTTTTTTTTATATATAAGTTGGTGATAGGAATAGTAATAAGGTAAAGGAATTTTGAGTAGGAAAAATAAATGAAATAGGTATGAATTTGTATGAGAAGAGATGTAAGTTTATGTTGGGAGAAATAGGAGAAGGGAAAGTGTAAAATAAAAAAATAAGTAGGGAAATGAAATAGGTTATAAAATTATATTATATGAGGGATTTTGTTAGGGATGAGGAATAATAGGTAATGTTTGAATGATAATATTATGTTTATAAAAAAGTAAGAGTTAGGGTGAGTATAATGTATAGTAAGTAGGATTAGGGAAATGTTTGTGGGGTAAAGATTGTAGAAGTGAGAAGGGAGAGGGGAGATTAAGTTTTTTGCGAGTGTGTGAAGTAAGAAGTTAATGATGTTAATGGATTTAATAAAGATATTTAATTAAGATAATAAATGGAGATCGAGGTGTAAGAGAAAATAATTTGGGGGAGAAGGTATGGAGTTTAAAGTTATAGAATGAGATAGGGTAATAGAGTGAGTGCGAGCGCGTTTATTATGGGATGGAATTTGATGGATGGATTTTAGAAGTAGTGAGAAGGATGAATTTTTAATGTGTAATAGGTAGTTTTTGAAAAAAGAAGTATTAAAAAAGTGATAATGGGGGTAGGTATGTTTAATAGGAGGGATGAAAGTTAAATTAGGTAAGATTAAGAAAATTGGTATAGTATGGTGGGGGGATAGAGGTGGGGATGGCAGAGTGAGTGAGAGAGTTGGGTGAAAAGTGGGAAGGGTAAATAAGAAGGAAGTGAAAGGGTTTTTTTATGTGAGTTGATTGAATTTGAGGGGTATAGGAGAAATAAAAAAGGAGTAAAAGAATTATGTGGGGATTAGATAAGATGATATGATATGAAGAGGAAGAGAGATGGATGAGAAAAGTTTAAGTTGTGGGTATTAGAATGTTGTAGAAAGGTGAATGTTTTGAAAAATTTTAGGGGAGAGAGTGATAGAAAATTATGTTATTTGTATGTTTAAGATTGGAAAGTAAGATTGGAGTTAGTTGAGAAGAAAGAGTTAGAGAATAAAGTAAAGTGTGTGAGTGAAGGGAATCAGCGAGAGAGCGTGTGAAGGTGAGTATTTAAGTGATATTTAGAGAAGGATTTTGTTATAGAATCGGGAGTTTTTAAGTGGATGTGGGTAATTTCATTTGTGGAGTTTTTTATTTGATTGTTATGTGGTTTAATTGTTGATGAATTGTGATGGGGGAGATGAGAGAATATTTTTGAGTTGTATTAATAATTGTTTAGTGGAAAATTTATATATGTATTTGAGGATAAGATTTGATGATTTTGTGGAATGTTTGGAGGAGAGGGAAGATAATGTGTTGATAAGTTAGATAAGTTTTAGGTGTGGAATGGAGTGGAGGTGTGGATTATAGATTGAGGTGTATTATGTGTTTAAGAGTGTATATTATTAATTTTGATGTATTTTAGAATGATGGGGGGTTGTGAGTGAGTGTGTGTGTGTGTGTGGTGTGTGAGTGAGTGAGAAAGGAAATTAAGATGAATGGTTTAGATAGTGATGACTATAGGATTGGTTGTTGAAGATTTTTGAAGAAAGTGAATAGTTTGGGTTTTGTGGGTGGGTGATTTGAGTGTGTTGGATGGTGTATGGTAAAATTGGGGGGGGGGTGTATGATGGGCTGGATGTTAAATTTAAGAGGTTTGATTTAGTTTATTTGTGGTTTTGTTGTTGGGTGTTGGTTGGGTTGTGTGTGTATGATTTTGTGATGGGTAGGTGTTTTTTGGATGGGTGGTGTGTGTGTGGGGGTGGTGTGTTGTTGTTGGGGGGGGTTTGGGTCTATGATATAGTGGATTATGTATAGGGGGTAAAGTGGTTAGTTGGTTTTGTTTGTGTTGTGTATGGAGTGTTGGTAAGGAGGGAGGTTTATTATTATATTATTTATTATTATATGTGTTTTTTGATGATATGAGGAATAGTAGGGGGAGTGATTGGGTGTAGAGAGGGTGGTTGAGATTTGTTTGGTGGGAGTGGGTGTGTTTTTGGAGTAAAGGTTGTGGGGGTCAGGAGGGAAATGGTGGTTTAGGGGGTTAGGTGATGATTGTTTTAGTGTTTAGTTTTTTTTTGGTTAAGTGATATGATGATTTGGAGTAGTGGGGTATGTTATAATTTGTTTTATTTATGTGTTGATGTGTTTTTTTGAGAGGGGTTAGTGTTGTTTGGTTGGGTTTTTTAAGGGTGTTAAGGGGTTTTTTTTAGTTTGTAGAGAGTAATGTATTAGTGTTTTTTAATGATTGGTTATTGTGGGGGGTGTAAAAAGTGAATTTAAAGATAGGGATTAAAGGATTTTTTTTGTTTAGTGTTATTTTAGGGGTTGTTTGTGAAGAAGGAAAGAGTGGTAGTGTTGTTGGTTTGTTGGTTTGTTTGTGTGGGTTTTTTTGTGAAATGTTTTGTGTTTTTTGTTTTTTTTTTGTTTTTTGTTTTATGTTAGTGGAGGTGTGGTGAGTTAAGGTGGAGGAGAAATTTGTGAGTTTATGAGAGTAGGATATAAGAAAAAGTTAGTGGTTGAGTTGGATAAATTGAGTGATTTGTGAATGTTGATGTGTTGTAATGTAGTTGGTTGTATGTCGTAGTGAGGGAGTATTGGTGAGATGTAAGTATAGGAATTATTGAAAGTAAGTGGATAGAGGAGGGAAGAAGTATCTGATATTAAATGATTTTGAGAATATGGTAGAGAAGTGTGATAGTGTGGGGAGGGTAAGTTATGAGGAGATAGGAGGTTTTTTGTGTATAGTATGTTGGTTAAATGAAGAGATGTTGATGGTGGTGGTTGATTTTTTTGTGTGTATATTTTATAGTGATTATAAATAGTTTTTGAGAGGAATAGTAAGTATAGGGATATGGTGGTAAGTTTTTTAGAGGGTTAAAATTTGTTGAGAGAAGATATTTTTGTTTGATGGTGGGTTGTGGTAGTGATTGTGTATGTAAAAGAGAAAAGGTTGGATGTAAATAGTTTGAAGATTGAAGAGTTATTGTGATAGAAGTTTTTGGTAGTTGGTGGTGATGTGGGAAAGAGTGTAGTGGTTAGGTAAGTTGAGAGAGATGGGAGTTGTGGTGGGAGTAGGGGTTGAAGTGTAAAAGATTGTTAAAGGATGGTAAAAGTGAGAAGTTTGAAAGGTATAATATAGAAAGGAGTAGAGAATAGTGGGGGTGAGGGTTATAGTGTGTAGAGGTTGTGGAATTTGTAAATAATAAGGAGTTTAGTATGATGAGGGGGATGTATTTTTGTGAAATTAGAGGAGTAAGGTGAAGTATGAGTTAGAGTAGAGGAGAGTGGTTATATTTGTTGTGGGTGATTGTAGATGAGTAAGTTGTAAAGGTGGTTTATGTTAAAAGAAGTGGAGTTAGGTTTGTGGTGTTTGGGGTGGTTGAAGAGGGTTGGTGGGATATTTTGGGGTTTTGGAGAGGTATGATGTTGATAGTTTGTGTATTATGGTTGTTTTAGTTTGGGTTTATGTTTATGGTATATATTGTTGTGTTTATAGTAATAGTATGTGTTGTTGGTGAGTGTTGGATTTTGATGGTTGTTAGGGAAGTGAGGTTGAAGATATGAGAATATAGAGATTATGAGGAAAGTAGTGTTTATTTAGTTTTTTGAGGGCAAGGGGGGTTATGATTAAGATAGAGTATCTATCTATCTCTGAAGTGAGAGAGAGGATGGCGGGGGGGGTGAAGAGAGTGAGGAAAGAGAGGAGGAGGAAAGATTTAGGAAGGAAATAATTGGAAGTAGTTAGAAGTTTGGAGTTTAAAATAAGGGAAAATAGAGTTTGATAAGAAAGATGAGAGAGTGAGAAGTGAGTGGTTAGTTGGTGAGTGTTGGGATAGAGAAGAGATTGGTAAGATTGATGTGTAGTGAGTGAAATAAGAAGTTATGGGATTGAAAGAATAAAAGTGGAGGTGGAAGGAGGTTTGAGAGTGGGAATAAGGAGGGAGAGTAAGGGATTGTAAGAGGAGGTAGAGTGATTGGAAGATGTGTAAGTGGAGAGGTGGAGAAGTAAATGGTGTTGTTTAAGAGTAAGGGTTGAAAGAGGGGGGTAGAGTTATATTTTGGTTAGGGTTAAAGAAAAAATAGTTGTTTGTAGTGTATAGTATAAGGATTGAAAGTTAGAGAGGAGATGTTTTGATGCGTGTGCTGTGAGCGCGACCGTAGAGAGAGTGTAGTTTTTGAGGTTGGAGGGATGTGAGGTGTTTTTTTTAGTTTTTGTTTGTTGATGTAGTTTGTATTTGTGTGTTGGTTGGGAATTGGGTGATGAGGTTATTTTGTGTTTGTAAATAGTTAGTTTTTGGGTTGGTTAGTTAAGAGAGTTGTTGTTGATTGTGTGTATATTTTTATGAAGAAAAAGAGTGAAATAAGATTGCGTCCGCGTGAGAGCCGTCTGTGCGCGCTCGAGAGCAGTAGAAAATAAGAAGGATTAGTGAAAAATAGAGAGGAGTAAATATGATAATTATTTGATAGGGGAGGGATTTAGATTAGGATAGGGGGTTTGCTGTGCGTGCGAGTGCGCGTAGTGGTTTTGGGTAATTGATGTATTGGGAGGGAGTTGGAATTGGGAAGGGGGGTAAAGTAGTGTATTGTATGGGATGTGTAAGTTGTGTAATAAGGGTAGTTAGGTTGGTATGTTTTAGTTAAGAGTGTGTGTGGGAAAGGATTAGTGAATTATTAGTGTAAGGTGAGAGTGGGTGTTTTTTGTTGAGTATTGGAATAAAAAAAGTATAGGGTGAGGTAGTTTAGTTTTGATGGGGTATAGTGTAGGTGGTTATGTATGTATGTTGATAAGGTATTTTGTATGGTATGTTGATGATGGAGTTGGTGGAAGGGGGAAGTTGGAAGTTTTAAGTTGAAGTTTGAGTTGTTGTAGATGGGGTATTTTGTTTTGGGGTAGTGGTTGTGATGTGTGAGTGGGTAGTTTGTTTTGTTTTGGTAGTGGGGTAAGTATGGTTTTGGTGGTTTTGTAGGTGGTATTGAGTTGACTTCTATATATTATGGGTTTTTTTAGGTTGATGTTAGTTTGTTTTTTGTTTAGTTTGTGTAATTTTGTTAAGGAGTTTGTGTTAGGGTGTTTGTGTTTGTTTATTGTTTTTGAGGTATGGTATGGTATGTTATGAGATGGAGAAAGGAGGTAGGTGAGTGAGAGAGAGGTGAGAGAGAGAGAGTGTGATTGTGATGGGAAAGAGGGGGGAGCGGGAAGGAAGTTGGTTGAGGGATGTTTTATAGAGGATTTGTATTTGAGGTTAGGAGTAGGGTATAGTAGGGTAGTAAGGTGAGGAGGTTAGGTAGGTGGTAGGTAGTGAGGGGGATGTGGGGATTTGGAGAGGAGATGAGAAGAGTATAATAGTTTTTTTTTGTTAGAAATTATTAAGTAAAGTTAAAGTTAAGTTAGAAATTAAAGTTAAAGTTGAAAGTAAATTAAAGTAAGTAAAATTTAATTTTAAGTAAATTTAAAGTTTAATAATAAAGGAGGTTGTTATTGATGGGGTATTTTTGTGTTGATTTTTTTTTTTTATTATTTGGTGTTTGATTTTTGGGGAAGGGAAAGGAAATAGAGTAATAGTGATAGGGAAGAGATTGTTAGAATGGAAGGTGGGAGGGGGGGTAGTGGGGAGTTGGTGTGTTGGCTTGTGTGGTTAAGAGGATTTAGGGTAGGGAGAGGAAAAAAGAGTTTTGAGGGTGGGGAGTGGTTGATAGAGTGGAGGTTGAGTATTATGGTATATGTATTGTGAATAGTTTAAGTAGGAAGAAGAATTGAGTTTGGTGTTAAAATAAGAGGAGAAGTTTAAGTTAAGTTAGTGATTAAGATTATAAATTTATAAAAAAGTGATTTAAGTGATAATATGTATGTAATTTTAGAGTAAATGATATAATTTTATGTTATTTGAATATGGGGGAAGTTGTAAGATGTGTGAAGTAATTAATAACTATAACATGTTTACTATGCATGAGCGCGAGTGTGTGTTTTAAACTAGGGGGGTCGCTAGGTGGCGATGTTAGTCAGAGGCCGTGTTCCTAAGTCTCATCCTAATGTTAACTCACTAGTAAGTTGTACAACTGATGCTTTTAGGCCCTCATATACTGAGATAAGTGTCAATGCGCGGTGGTGGAGAATGATATGAAGTACCTTATTGCTTTCTATAGTACTATTCCCCTGACTATATAGAGCTCCCCTGCTAAGTACGTATGAAAAACATTTTTCTACGAGTTCACTACCTTAGGTAGTTCCATCTAGTGCCAGTCCCATGGTTTAGTGTAATATGTTTGATCTCACTGTATTGTCTTATTAACAAATGACACAAATATTATTATTTAACTGGATACTGATAAATAATTAAGAAACCTTCCTGTATTACGATTGAATAATATGGTATAATCAGTATGTAGTACCACTTAAACGGTTCATGTGTTTGAAGCTTTCTCCGCAAACATATTGCATTCGACTTTTCCATGTGGGTACACGAGACGTGGCACCTTCACCAGCAGAGTCTCGAAAATCTTGTGAGACTAAAAACATTTACGGGAGTTTAAGGTGAGATTAAAGCCTTTTTGTTCGTGCGTGTGTTTTAAAACTTTCTTTTAGTTAAATTTTTTATTTTTTAGTGCCCTTATGCGGAAGAGAGAGAGAGATTTTTTCGCTTGAATACTCTGATAATATTAAATTTAAACCTCTAATATTTGCTCCAAATCTATATCACTACAATAAATTACGCCCGAATCTTTTTTCTCCTACTCTGTTCGCTTTTGCTTATCTAAAAATATCCAAATACACCCTAATCTCCCCTCAAAAAAAAAAAATTTACGAACCTTCGTGTCCTCGCTACTTTAATATCATAACACCCCTCCTGCTCTCTTCGTGCCTATCCCCTTAGTTAACTTTATCATTCTAAAGTCTAATACCTTTTCTACTTATGCTAAAATAAAGATTCCCCCCCTCTGCACTTTATTAATAACCACTAGCTGACGACATAATGTCACCTAATATATTACGATCTCACTTAGAAGCTCGGCTATTCGTATACGCTCCGAATACGACGCGGAATAAGCTAGATCTCTGTCGAGAACCATTAAGTAATACTGGCCACACTGCAAGAAAAAGTTCTAAAATCTCTCTACCTAGACGCCTCGCTAGTTGCATTTATCTAACTCCCGCCTAACCTTCGACACCTAGCTTTAATTAATTCAATCATCATCTAGCTTAACAATTAAAAAGCCCTTTCCTCGCCTGGCGCGCGCGTACGCTATGAATAAACGTCGGCAAGTATGTCTATACTATCACCCTACATCCAGCGGAGTGTGGAGCGAGCACAATCTCTTATAATACTTACAGCACAACCCCTATCACACGCCTAGACTCGATTGCGATACACTAAACCCCCTTGCATCCCTTAAGCCTCTGCCCTAACCCCGAATAGGAGCGGAAGAGCCCGGACGGCGTCCCCACATATTCCTTAGCCTTATCCCACTTCCCTTTACCACTGAAAATAATATATCTCGGTGGTGATGGTGAAGTGTGTGGTGCGAACGCGACTAACCGATAGTACCTCTATAACCAGATATCCTCTTTGCGACACACCCCCTAAATATGATCCCTAAACTATTATATAAGGTCCGTCGGCCTTCATACGCTTTCCATATACCCTCTACCCGGAGATCTGACAGCATTCGAGAAACACCCATCATCTCCTCCTAAAACTCGGTCGTTAACGGTGCGCGTTGTTTATAAAACACCCTCTACACCATTTATATGCAGTGTTTATCTAGAGCAGCTTAGCTTCCTACACTTAATCTATCCGTACGTGGCGGACTACCGGCCTATTCTATCATACACTTATTCTCTTAAATACAACCAAAGTACCACGATGTTACGAAGCTACCCCCCCTCCCTAAAACATCCTAGATCTTTTTATCATAACACCAAGTGACCCTTGCTATAACCTCTTGTGCTCTACTTCGTGTATTGTTAGCCTACTAATATCTCCACTAAACATCATAAACAGACTCCATCACCCGTCCACCAATTTCCTCCTCTTTACGAGCTTGCTCCTAAACCCGCTTTCTAACTTGGTCCTGCGTCTTTCTAATTTAATTTTTACCTCCCACTACGTAGATCATATAAGTCTCTATCTCAGCTACAAATATATACCTCCCATAAAAGTAACTTATCCCTAATCCCCTTACTTTATTATCGTCTGCTTCACCGTCTATACGGCCCTAATCTCACCTTACTACACTAGGGCAGACCCTAAGTAATTCTCTTCCGCTATCTCGTAGGAGAGCGTGCTAATACTATACATTGCCCCGGCATCTGATCGAGTCCCTAAACTCCTACATACGGCAACTACACACGTCTACTCCTACTCCTCCTCAGTGCCTGCGCTTGCACCTTTCCCGTGGGCCTCTAAATTCTTCTGCTAAATATTATATAAGATATAAAAAGCCGCTGAGTGCTTAGTACCTCGACTAACCACTTGTCTACAGCCGTTTCATCACCTACTAAATCCACACTCTATAGCTCGCCTACACGCGCACATCTCCATTTTAATCGATTCTTACCACGACAGTTTTGCACATAATACGCTTCAGCTCCTACCCTATTCGAGATCTCCTTCCTAGCTTGCAACCCTCACCACTTAATCTAGTATCGCCGCTATCTTTGCGCGAGAGCCTCCATGCGCGCGCTTCTAATTGCTTTCTAACACTATAGCCACGCTTAGTCCGACCCCTATGATAACACTAGATACACCTTCGCTATGCAGTGAACAAGTAACCCTAATCTTATACCGCCCCCGCTTTCCGGCTTTTTTGTCGTCTATATTGCAATATACGTTTAGCAGTCTTCTGTATGCGCGAAACAGCTACACCTACACCCCTGTCGCCGTAGATCGGAAAGCAGGACAACGTGCTAACTATCCTAGAAACGCTACTTTATGTTTATATTATAGTTTTGCCCCGCCCTCCTATTCATAATCTTTTTCATTCGCATACCCCACCCTATAAATAAATATTTTTAATATACTCCCTATTTCTACATTATTCCTTCTCCTTGTATTACCTCTATTATAGTCCTCCTTTACTCAGCGCTATCGCTATTTTCTGTCTCTTCCTTCTCCCTCTCCTAAATACTTTAATAAGAATTTTCCTCTTCTATAGCATAATGCCTTTCGTCTCTTAACCTTCTAGTGTCACTCTCAACCAATTTTGTCAATTATATCCCGCGCTCTTGGCCCTATAATTTGAGAGAGCGCGTAGCTGTGGTGCGTCTTCTGATCTCAAATTAAATAATAAATAACACCCTTAAACAAACGAGTATACTCCCAAATCTATTTTAATCGGCCTACCCACTTTTTTCCCATATAAACTCAGCCAACCTTATTTAACTTATTTCACACCCTCTCTATATAAACCCCGAATCAACGAATGTCCACCTAGATACCTCCTCGCTGAAACCTGTGATATACCTTCCTTATTGCTTGCTGCATCTTTTTTTCTGTTTTGTCTTTTCATGACACAGAATATACAACCTCTCTCGTCATACTTACTATTTCTCTCCTCTATATCTTTATGACATATACCAAAAGCTGTTACACTCCAAAATCCCCCACTAAAAAATCCCCCCTCTTTCAACCATGTTTATCAGCCACACATATTTGACTGTATCTAAGAATATCAATTAATTAATACATCAATATAATTATACTTAATATACCACCCGTTTGCCTTCTTCCCGCAGCGATTCCTGCGGGTATGATAAATAGCTATTAACCTTGCCTTCAATAGAATCCCCATCAATCTCAACTATTCAAATTCATTCAATTCCAGAGTCTATATGCGGCCCTCGGCGCTTATTAGGATATTACTTAAATTAGTTTCTCTTCGTAGCTCCCACTTCCCATTATGGTCTGCATGCGCGGCCCTCCTCCTCACCCTATACCATAATTCAAACCACAAAGAGTTATATCTCTAAGCTGTAATCTTCTTGTCATTGCTGAAATTACCGCTTTAATGGTAGTAGTATCTATCCCTATTCGCTTCATCTTTGAATATAAAATTCAATATAAAACCGTTCTTCTTTTCTCGCTTGCTTATAAGTTCTTCAACGCCTACAACGCAAGAGCACCCTTACCATCTCCTTATACTTTTGCGTCCTATTGACAAGGTCAAATCCTTCCTATCGATCGTTTATGAAATACTAATGTATAGAATTAATTTCGCTACCGACACCATGAAAAAATGATATTCTGAATCGTCGCAGCGAGTCTCCCTATCTTAAAATCCATTCATTCTTTCTCTTCTTTTTAAGAATATCCTTCTGCTGTCCCATTTTCAATATCGAGCTTTCTTAACCACTCTTGTTATTTTAGAGCCGATGTCACCTCTTCTTTATTAACTTGTCTCTATTCTCTGTTTCCACCAACAATAAAAACAAATAAAAGGTATATCGCGCTCTGTTACTTCAAACGCCATCTAGCCTTAAATCACGTACCTGATTAAAATTTTATATATTTATACTGTATGCGCAGATGCCTAAGCAGATCATGAGTGGCTTTTTCTTGCGATTTCAGCTATGTAATACATTAACCATTTATCATAATTCAGCGTTCTTAGGGCGAGATCCACTATTGCAAGCAACTCGATAAGGTGCGATCCTTGAATAATAAGTGGTTAAAAAGATGGTGAAGCGTGCGCTAGCAATAAGTGTAGCGGATACGTGGTGTGGTGTACATTTAGTCGATCAATGCACTCTTCTCTTCCAGACTTCATCACCACAATCAGCCTCAAAAACCCACAGGTCAATTCTCTAAAAATCAGTCTCCACCACATATAGTCCGCCAAACAATTTTCGTCAATCTACTCAATAAAATTTCACCCGCCTGTATCTAAGCCGCATATGACCCGTCCACTGCTTGATATAGCTTAACTAATTGGCTCGTAGGCGCTCATCACGCTAAATAAATTGTATACTCGCCATTCCGCGGCGTTGTGTGAGGCTGCACCTTTTCGCTATCCCAAGCTCTATATCGCCTTTTTGCCTCTTCGCGCGCCTTTCCCTAGATTTATCAGACCCATATATTTGCCGAAATCAAGGAACTTGCCTCCCTTCACCGGCCGCGGTGCCGCTTTTCAAGCCACTCGAAACTATCCCAGCCACACTACACAGACCATACCTGCTCTTCCACTCTCATCTAACCAATAGTCCAGAGTGTGTGAGTGAGCACCCCCCCATTCAGTGCATCCAGACCATATGCCGCAGCGGCCAGGTGCACGTACTTAGTCACGCGAGCGTGATTCTCGCCCTGCGTTGTCTGTGCTCCTCTCCGCTCCCAATCCCTCTTTTACCAAAAATTCCACGAACAATCCTCTACGTAACATCCCTTACTTCAGTAATTGAAATCCAGCGCTTCTTAACCAGAGCTTGCTCCGCCATCTATACACGTGATGATCTTCATCGCCTTGTTCTATGATTATGGTATGTAGTGCGATCAAACCAGTCTATTCACAAAAATTTCCCGTTCCCCTACTTCATTCCGTACACAATTTCGTTCGCGTGCGTGCTGACGCCGTCATTACAAGACAAGCCCTGCATAAAAAGAAAAAAACCCTTACCCCCACCCTCAACCCGATTAGTGCCGAGACCTCCTATAGTCCCCTCCACTATCCCTCACCAATCCCCACTCCCTGTATCCCTACTCTTGAGCGCGGCAACTCTTCAGAGTGTGCGTTGCACCAACCATCCCCTTGTGGAAAGCCCTTCTCTCTCTTCAAAATCTAAGCCCGTTGTATTCAAGGTCGTCGTCAGCTTGTACGAGCTCCGATCGCATGCCCTCGACTTTCTCCTCCCGAAGACCCTCCATTCTCTATTGTCCATCCACTTGTGCGACAACTCCGTCGATCCATATAACTTGGTCCCTAGTCATCTGCGAGCATCAATACGCTGCGCGTGTGCCGAGTTAATCCAACTAGTAACGTTTTTTTTTTCTTCCATAGCAGCGTTATCCACTACGTATCACCCATGATCAAAAACGTCCTTCTACTCTTCACCATCTCCATCTACTTCATCGATCGCAGATCAACACGCACGACTTGCACCACTCTGTGAATCTTCACCAACATCGAGCGTGGTGCGCGAGCGGCGCGCGAGAGCGCGAAGTACGTTTTTCTTTGTCTCCACGCCCCATAATCCCATCATATCTCTCAAAAGATCACCCAACTCTACTAAGTCAATCGAAGATCAAGACAGCCGTCCAATCCACATTGCACCGCTACCTTCGCTTCTGCCCACTAGGATCCACGATAGCACACAATCTGTGCGAATGCGGAGCAAATCCCTTCCACCTAAGATCGACGCATCGTTATAATAGAGGTACGCTCTATGAGTGTCGCGAGTGTAGTTGCTATCTCTTATATCAATATCATAAGCGTGTGCGATAGCATATCTCTCAAACTCTCACCCCAAATCGACAGTACCGCTAGTTACTTCCATTTTCTTATTTCGCTCCCAATCCAGCTCCGATCAAGCTTGTGCCACTGTGCGTACTCTCTTTAAACATGCGAATTCCCGATCGCGCCGTGATCGGTGGTATCTTTTGTTATATATCTCTCAGCTACTCCACGCCAGATGTCGCTCTGTTATTTCTGCAAAAAATTGCTCTTCTCAAATCTAACCCTCGTATACTCACCATCGATGGCTCGAGCCACGAGATTCCTCCCTCCAGACATTCTCTCCGCGATCGCTTCCTCACCTCAAGAGCGCGGTCGCGTGGCTATCGTCACTATTCTTTACCTGATTGTGAATTCGCACTACTTCTTCTCTGTCCTTTGTCCTCCTTATCTAATCGTTACGAACAAAGTTCTACTTATCCGCTAGTCTTTCCCTCATCACTCTTGGTGGTCGCTAACGTCTTTTCCCGTTTTCTTTCCTTCTTCGCGCGAGCTCATCAATTGCCTCTAACGTATTTTTTATCTATATCAGTCTGAGTAGTTGAACAGTTTTCCCACCTAACACCTATACCGCAACCGAAGGTCGTCGGCGGTCGAGGTTGGGTGGAGATCGAGTCGTGTGAGTACTCGTTGAGAAATATGAAAAAAGTAATGTCTTTTGTCTTTATGCTTCGACTTCATAAACTGAACGCAATATTAAGAGTCTTTCTTTGAGGACTTAGATTACTTTTTTTGAATCACCCATATGTTACCATCATGCACACTGAGCCGAGTATAGTGTGGGAGCTAAATATCAATATTCAAGTTTTAGTTTATATAAATTGTGTGAGATAGGAAGTGGGGGGGTGGAAGCAGCAGAGCGATAGGGTGTTAAAGACTAAGAAAAATCAAGGTTAGAGAATTTATGATTTATGTATATCTGCTTTTATATTTTAGATTGAAAACACTTTAAAATCAGAGAAGCTACTAACTACGTAGACCATTTCACGATGACTTTGAGCTGTCTAAATATAGTTGTTGTGAGAAGAGTTTAATCAAAATAGTATAATAGGATTAATTAATTAACTATATGTAGGTGGTGTAATATTGTAAGTGTTATAGGAATAGCCGTGTGAAAGTAATACATAGATTTCGCAGTTAGAGGAGCGTGTGCGGGTGGAGGTGAGTATCGCTCTCTGCTATTCTACGTCAACACAGTCTTATATATATACACCCCACACAAGAGACAAAACAACCACACAACAGCGCAAAAAGAACCCAAACACACGAGAGAACTCCCCCACCCCAACCCCAGCCCCCCCACCCCTTCGGTGTTGCGCCTTATACACGATAAAATATATGTTTTGTATTGACTTATTTGTCTGACAAATTCAATCGCATATTAACCCTTCAGCGCAGCTGTCGACCCGTGTTTCCATTCGTTCCCTATCGTACAAAGCATTCAGGGTTCCACTACTAATAACGATTCTATCCTACTCCGCAGGTGTGTGCTTGTAACTACTACCGCTTTGGACTCGATTGACTTTGTTCTTGTCAAAGCATTTGTAATATATCTTCCTTCACATTATATTTTGTTATGAGAATGCGCACAAGTGATGTTAAATCCTTCTTTCCGTTCTCTTTGGCTATGACTTCTTTCTTTCATTCTCTCCTGTTTTTTCGACTCTTAGATCTCTGCTGTTTTCCCTTCTTTCTGTGCGTGTGTGCGTGAGAGTCGAGAGAGCGTGAGATGTAAATGCGCCGTTCTTTAATTAGCTCCTAAATACCATATCATCACTCTCTAGCTTTCGGCATTTAAATCAATAGGCGTGAGGCGTGAGAGAGAAGAGTGAACCGAGCGAGCGTGAGTCAGTCATACACAAAAAACAACTCTTTCCTTCTAGCCAAAATATTTTCTTCAAAAGCATAAATACCACTATTCTTCTTCACCTCGTTGAATGGAAGGTAATAACTCTTATTCTTTAGTCTCTCTTTTTTGGTTGTGAATCCATTCCTTAAAGTAAGGCAACTCCTTAAAGTTTCCTCGACTACGATTATTTAGTGGCGGGTTTTCGACCTCCGTCTTCGCATTATCCATTTTTTGAATCATCAACTTGATCAGACATATGTTGGTAGCGTCCTTAGGCAAGAAAAAAAAAAAAAGCACGGGGAAAAATAATCTCAACATTTCTAAATGTCGGAAGCCACTACCTTCTCTTCTGTAAAGATGTGAGTAGTATGAGTATAGGTGGGATGTTTTGAATATATGTCTCATATGCTCTCTTCTAATTTCCGCCTTGCCCAATATAACCCACCCAACCCACCCAACCCGACTGGTTGTTTTGTCAGACTCCGACCCTGTTGGTCCGGTGTGACGACGGTATCCCAGCCTGGTTCCGGCCCCCAACTTGGTTAGCGCGCGCGCGAGTGCGCGCAGACAGTCCAATGCCGTGCTACATAATTATCATTGTTTGCCCCGTGATAATAAGTATTTCCTTTACAACTAGTCGAGTCGACTTTAATATAAGTAGAATTGAGAGAAACAAGACGAGAAAGAATATGGTAGGGGAAGGAAAAGCTGAGATAAATATTATATTTCTGAGGTCAGCCCCCCCTTCCCATGGAAAAGTCATTTAATCTAGCTAAGTTTTTCAAAGAGAGCACGATGCTCGAATCTTACCGCTGCCGGGTTCGCGGGGCGCCTGTGGCCTGTGTGTTTTGTTTCTAGCATGGCACGTGGATCATAATACATAGTGAACTCCTACCAAAATCTCTGACACTCCTATCTCATCAATTTATAGTGCCTCCCTCATCACTAATTAGGTACTATCTCAACGTCGTCAAGCTTCACTCATACTCTTTCTTCCTTCGCCTCCTGTCATCATAAAAAACATCAAAGCCTTTCGGTCCTGTCTTCATTCAAACCTTGAAGTGCAAAGAACATCGTAGCTCTTCAATCGTCCTGCTTTCATTCTCCCTCCATAATGACAAATACCCAGCATTTGAAAGCCGTTCTCACTCCCACCTTTCAAGGAAGGATAATCCCGCGCAAGTCACGATTGCTGAAACTCTTGGTGCTCTTCTCCAAAACAGAGCGCTACATAATATATCTATTAACTTTTATATAATCACGACTGATTCAAACTACCGCATCAAGGTATTGTTTTTCGTAGTACTCCCTTTGCTGTCCTCACTTTTCTCAACATCTTTCAATCTTTTGAGCTTACTCACTGCTGATTAACCACTAAGACTGTTCAATGAAGTTTCCTAGTATGATGAGAGCCGTTGAAACTTGCGATAGTTCGCCCATTTCTGATCCAGTCCTTTGTATAAAGATTTGAACTTATTCACGTGCTCTGCATCTACTCTCTATGTCACTTAATATTATCAGTTTGAAGTATACTCATCAATCTTCTCCAAACACCAGCTCTCTATTCGTGAGCGAGTGTTGGTTTGCTGGTGCCTGTGAGGAGCGTTACTTCGTCGGCTGCTCATTTCTGCTCTGCTCGAAATTTTTGTAATCTTACACATATCGCGAATGCGGATGACTCGAAGAAACTATTTATATCAAAAATCCCGTTTCAAAGAAGATTTCAACCTCCACTCCTCGTCAATACACTCTTCGCTCATCTCCTTCAAACTTTCTTCAACGGCGCATTTTTTTTTTTTTAGATTACTGGCTAAAGTGTTAACAGATATGATTTTGTGTGTCGCGAGACGAGTTGAATAAGGTAGATAACTAGGGAACATTGACTATAGATTGAAATTATAAAAATAGCAGTTAATTAAGTCGCGAGATAATACTTTTTAAAGAAATATTTATAACATTTGATAAGTAGATTCTATCTTGATTCTCTCTCTCCCGTTGTCACGCTGTCTTTGTGACTACCTTTCATCATGAACTAGCTAAGCTAAATATTAGTACAACATAATCCGTAATAATAACACCGCCTCTAAACCTTAAGAGAATCTACATCTCTCTATACTTATTATAACCAATTATCATTGTCACCAATCACTCGCATTCAATTTGCTCCTATTGAAAACGATGCAACCTAATTCACACCATTCGCCCTCTAGAACTTTCCCAATAACACCTCGCTAGACCCATTCAAATCAAATGAAATACCCTGTATGCTAACCCCGAATAACTCGCCATCCTAAGCTACTATAATCTGTTAACCACTATTCCCGAGGGTCCTCTTTATGCCGTCTTAAACAAAACTCCTTATCGGCGCGATTGTATACAAAGATTTGGCATGGATACGCGCAGCCCCGAATAAGCCCAAATCCGCCCCCTGGAACTTAGATCTCTAAGGATAAGTGAAGCCATTAGCGTGAACTGAGATGTCTTCTTCCTAACTTCTTCGGAAAGGTCTCGCTTAAGATCTTCCTAATATAGTCCCCAAAATAAGTCCCAAAGACAATAGCTAATACACATCACACACACACACACACAAAACCGCTAGTATAGAACATACTCATTTCTTTAATCGACTATCTTCGCTCTCTTTCCTCCTCCTCTTTAAACACCCACCTCTAAAGTCCTCTGCATTTTATTCCTATAGACTGTATCTTCTCTTTCCCTTTGTTTGACTTGTAAGGTCAAATCGCTCCACACGTACACAGTAACCTTTCCACGAACTAAAACTCTCGCGCTTGAGCAACCGGTGTAGGTTGCTCATCTCTGCATTCCTTTAAGAATCCCATTTTTTTTTTTTTTTTTTTTTTTTTTTTTTTTTTTTTTTTTTTTTTTTTTTTTTTTAATCTTTGCTCTTTCTCCCATCATCTAACCACCTCCACCCGCTCCTATCGCCTCATCAAGAATAAAGCCTTCCTTCTCCGTTCCACGCTTAATAAGGGCCGCTAAGAACTGTTGGGAGCGGTGAATCTCGTCAAGCTCGACGTGTTTGTGGACGTTGCGCGTGAGTGAGAGTAGTACTTTTGAGTTTGTATAGTATAGTATCTATCATCTTTGATGAATTGTTATTTGATTGATGCTTTGAGAGAGTTTTTTGTATTATATTTTGTTTTTTTGTATAAAAGTTGTTGTTTTAGGGATTTATGATTTTAAAAGAGTTGAATATGTTTATTATATTTTATTATTGATTATTTTTTTATATATTGATTTTGTAGTGTTAAGTGTGTGGTTTAAAAGGAGTGTTACTATAATAATTTTAACTTATAAAAATATTTAACATCTTATCAATATAACACTACTAACCAAAATGACAATTTAACCCAAAGAACCCAAGGATTAAAAAAAAAACAAAGAAAACATAATTCCCAAACATTATTTAATAGTGATTTCCTCAAAAATGTATTAAAAAATATATAATATTTGATATAAGATATTGGGATTAGTTATTTATAAGAGGAAGAAAAGAATTGAAATATTATATGTAAAATTATTTATGAGGGAAGTGGAGGAGAAGTAAAGTTGTGTGTATTTAGATTTTATAAAGTTGTGGGTTTTTGTTGGGAATGTAAGAATAAGTGTGCGAGAGAGAGAGAGTGAGGAGTGAGAGAGAGGAGAGCGTGCGGATGTATAAAGTTATTTTAGTTTGATTGTTTTAGTTTGTTCTATTAAAAGTAAGTTTTGGGTTAGTTAAGGAGCGAGCGAGCGGGATGGTTTATTATATTTTTTTTTTATTATATTTTATATTATGTAGTTTTTGTTTTGGGTTGTAGGATTGGGAATTTTTTAGTATTAATGTTGTGTATTGTGTTTAATATAAATTGTTTTAAATTGTTAAGGTGAATAATATTTTTGTTATATGGTTATTTTTGTATTTTGATTTGTACTTTCTTCCTCTGGTTTTTGCCCTCCTTCCGCTTTTCCTTAAAGTTCATACCAACCCAGCTGGTGTTTTTCCAGAACCGTCGCATAAAAAGTTTGTTTTTCCGAGTCTATCTACAGCCAATCGTTCTTCGCTGGATGCTTGAAGTGATTGCCAGCCATCGACCTCTACCGGCCATTTATCCTTTAATCCTGTATGTAACTCCTTCTCGCTTTTTCGGAATCTCCTCTTCTGATTTCGTCTTCCGCTTTCGTAAAACCCCTCTTGAGTGCGCTATAAGACATCACGTGTGTGCTCGTCTTAAATCCGCTCCATTCCGTGGTGGGTTAAACGATCCTTTACATTTCTCCTGTATCAAAAAAAGAAACAAATTTAAAGTTTTCTTACTTTCAGTAAAAGCCGGTCATCATAGAAAAATACCAGGTTCATTCTGCAAAACTTCTTAAATCCAATCTGACTTCCCCAGGCTTCAATAATACTCAAACGTAAACCTATAAAGAAAAGGTGCTTATACCCCTAGAGCTCGATTCCACATCCTTAGGTGCCTAGCATCAAGCTTGGGAATAGCTTTCCTTTGAACAACCGACAAACCCGCCCACTCCCCCCTCGCCCCACTGCAAAATGCTGTCCTGTCTAACCAACACATCCCCAACGTAATCATATTCCGATACGAACAAGAGTAAAAAGAATTATATTCAATATAAAACCTGTCTATCGAAAAAACGAAAACACAAGCGACATATCTATAGAATCGAATCTATCGTGATAGTTTTATTGTATATAGCCCTTTCTCGTGAAAAAAGAAAAAAAAACCGTAAATACTATTGCGAAGACCTGTCCTCAAGCCATCATCCTTTCAACAATTACGATTCCATCATCCTCTCACAATTTGTTGTCCCATCGAAAATTAAAATTTTCCATTCCTCCCTCCAGCACTGTTCAAAAGAACTCAAAATATAGCCTTGTTTTTGGCATTCTGATCATGGCCCACCTTTTCCCTACACGTACACCAAACACCGCCATACTCTCGCAATAGCTGATTTCAGAACCATTCCCAAATTTTCGTACATCTTACCTTGCAGATCACCCCAACAATGTATCTCAAATCATGAACCCAAAAGCCGTCTCAATAACAAAATATCATGTTGTCCGTGAAATAAACAAAACCTTACATCCCACCACATGATCCATATCTATGTCCCCCTCATACACCATCTCTATCATCCGAACAACAATGATAACTTACATCTATCCACCATCCAATCAAAAATGGCAATAAATCCCCCCCCCATCGCCCAGTAACAACTATTCTCATACTTCCTACTCCGAGCCTAGATTCTCCTTCGCTGGACTGTGCATGACAAACCATGAAGAGCAATTAAAACTCCAACCATATCCAAATGATAAATCCAAGCTCGTGCTCTCCATACTCGCTAAGAATACCTAATACTAAAAGCACAATAAGTAGACCGTAAAAGCTAAATCATAGGTTAGCCCCCACCAATCTAAATATACCATTGACCAAGCCATAGTAGGAAATAATGGATCCTGTACGGAGTGTTGGATAAGAAATCGCAATTGAGTCGCACCCACTCTACAAGAAGCTTAATTTCTGTTCAAAAATCACAAAAACCAACACTCCGGTAATGACGCTTGTTATCCGTGGATCCCCCAAGCAAGTCCCTGTCCTCCACCCGTGTCACCGACACCCCGAGAATGGACCGACTAACAATTTGCGATAAGAAACCAAGCAACCTTAAGAGATTTGCAGAGTGGCCCCATTGCACCCCTCATTACCTCCCAACTCTATTCCTTCTCATCTCTAACAACATCTTCTACGAGGTAGAGTATTTGTATATCACGCGCTGAGAGCAGGCTGGTATGTTGAAAGAGTAATTTAATTTAATTGTAAGTAAAGTGAAATTATAATAAGTAGTCACTGAGTGTTGTTGTTTTTATAAAATATAAGTAAAAAATTAGTGTTTAATGTGTATTATCTGCGAGAGATTCGCGTTGTAGAGGTGGTTGTATGAATAATTATTAGTTATGAAAAAGAGTTCGGTGCGAGTCGACAAAAACAAAAAATAAAAAAAGTAATAATTAATTAATTGAATTATTATTAAATATAGAAAAGCAATCAATTAAATTTATAATGTTATTATATCGAAACATATATTAATCTATCTGGTGTAAATTTATTCTCTATGATCTCTTCACTCCTCAACCTACACCTTCATCTCTTCACCCTTAAAATACACGAACTTCCTTTATAAATTCTCCGTGTTCCGGATTTTCATCGCTGCTTTTTATTTCTCCGTTCTTAGTCGCTCCAAAAACACCCAAGCTACCGAAAAGCTCTTCAAACCAAATGTCCCGAGCGAGCTGCCGGGCGTCGATTTTCTCCCGCTTTCTTGTCAATGCCTGACCTGCTATTATCTCTATCCCGACTCCGCCTCTTCCTCTGTCAAAACGATTGGATTTATTACTCTTACTGTAACACATTATGTATTCCAAATAGACTCGCTGTACATAACCTTTATGGATCTAGTCGACCATATATCTCTGTTCTAGTCAGTAACCCGCCACATCTATTATTTCACTTTCATTACATAATTCTCTATCTATATCACTCTAGATTATTAAAAATCTCACATTTGCCTTGACCATACTAAGCTTTTGACAATTAGCGCCCTTTCCTTTTGATTACTAACACAATCCCCATGGGGTATTGGAGTGTGAGCGATGTCCAAACAAGCAAATTTCATGAGGGTGTGTGTGATTTTTTTTTTTTTTTTTTTACTAGAAAAGCTGCGCGGAGATATGATTTTTATATTGAGTAAGTATGAAATTTTCTTTATTTTGTGGTTATTGATTAAGAATATTAGAGTAAGTTTTCATGATCGTTTTTTAAAATAATGGTGATATTGTGTAGTTGGAATGGAAGAGTTTTTTTTCAAGGGTGAAAGACTCGTATACTCATCATCATAGTGTATCCTGATTGGTTGAGTAGTGTAGTAGTCTCTTGAGATTATGGAATAATAGATGTGTTTGTTTAATGGGAATGAAAGGTTTAGAAATGATTTTTAAGCTATAAAGAAAAAAAGAAAAAATAGAATGTGAGGGGTAAGGTAATTATGTTATGAATAGGTGGAAGATGATAATAATATGAGGTAAGAATAAGTTAGTTGTATAATAAAAATTGTAAGGTGGTTGGGTAAAGAAGGTGGGGTTTGTATAGAGTTATTTTAATAGGATTTTTTATTAGAGTTATGTAAAAGGTAGTGGAGTAGTAATTGTTATAGATAAATTTGGATATAATAATTTAATGTCTGTTTATTTTATGGGATAATAAGTTTTTGGTAAGTTAGAGGAAAAATAATAATTTAATTATAATAAATTTTAAGAGATATGTTTAAGAATAATTGTTAGAATAATTAATTAACTTATAGTAAATTAAGAATATTAAATTATTAATTTTAATTTTGTTTGGGTATGGTTTGAAAGAGGTTAGAGCGTGAAAATAAAAATAAATAGGAGAGCGAGTGCGAGCCGGAATTAGAATATGAGAGTGGTTGTATAAAATTGTTTTAGGAAGGAAAAATTTTAAATAAATATAAGGTAAAGGAGATTGTTTGATTTTTTTTTAAAAATTAAATAAAAAAAGAATGTTTTAAATGTTTATAATAGTGAAGTAGTAATTAGGATGTTATATTAAAAATGATTTGTTATAATTTAGATAGTTGTAGTGTGCTTGTTTAGATTGTTTTTTATTAAGGTAATGTGGTTTTATGTTTGGTTTTTTTGTTAATTAAGTTTAAGATAATTGGTTGTTTTTTTTTTTTTTAAAAGTAGAAATAATATTTCGGAATAGATTGTTAATGTTTTATAGTGGGGAATATGGGTAGTGGTTATAGTGTTTGTTTTTGAAGTGGGGTTTTTTAAGGTTTTTTTTTATTTATTATTATGATAGTGGGAAAAAAGATAAAGATTTTTGAGTGTTTGGTAGGTGAAAATTTAAGAAGGTGGTTGGGGTAGATTTTTGGGTTGGGTTGAAGAAGGGGGAAAGGAGGGGGTAAAGTGAAGGAGAGGGGAGGGAGGTTGGGAGGGTGTGGGGTTAGTTTTGAGTGATTAATTGTTAATGTTGTGTTTGTTTAAGGGATAAAGTATTAGATTTTTGGTGGGTTAAAATGAGTAGATGAAAGTAGTTGGATAAGTGAATATGTGTGTTAGTATAAGAAGAGAGAAAGGATAAGTGAATGTAAAAATTAGGATTGTGAATTGATATATAGGTATTTGTAAGAATAGTGTTGTATTTATGAGATAGAGATTTATGATGATTAAATAATTAAAATAGTATTGGCAATAACAAATATAACTCATTTAAACAGAATGTAACAAAAATTCAACACTGCCCACATCTACTTTCTAGCTTTAAAGCATTTGGAATTTTATAGTAATAGAAGCGATTAGATTTCTGTGCTCTATGGGAATATTTAAGTTGTTTATTAAAAATTAATTATTATGGTACATAAGTTGCAATGGTGGGGGGATGGTTTAGGATAGGGAAATTTTTTTATAGGTTGTAGTGTATATAATTGTTTTGATTGTTTTTTTTTATAAGATATATTGATTGAATTGGTGTAGGGAGGTAGATTGGTAAGTGAGGTGGTGTTTAAAGTGACACAGGGGTGTTTGATTGGATTTATGAGTTGAGAGGGGAAGGGTAGGGGTGGTTATTGAGGTATTTGAAAGGTTTATGATAGGGGTAGGAGTATTGTGGTGGTGGGGGGGGGTTGTGGGGGGGGGGGTGGGGTTGTTGTGGGGTTTGTTGTGGGGTTTGGGGGGGTTGTATGGGGGGGGGGGGGGGGGGGTGGGGGGGGGGGTGTGGGGGGTTTGGGGTTATTGGGGGTGTTTTTTGGGGGGGGGTGGTTGGGTGTGTTTGTGGGGGGTGGGGGGGGGTTGGGGGGGTGGGTTTGTGGGGGGGGGGTTGGGTGGAGTGGGGGGTGGGGTTTGGGGGGGGTGTTGGGGTGTGTTGGTTGGGGTGTTTGGGTGTTGGTTGGGGGTGTTGTGGGTGTGGGGGTTGTGGGGGGGTGTTATGTGTGTGGAGGTGGGTGGTGTGTATGTTTGGTATTGGGGGGGGGGTGGGGGGGGGGTTTGGGGTGGTGTTGGTTTGGGGGGGGTGGGGGGGGGGGGGGGGGGTTTGGTGGTGGGGGGGTTGTTGTGGTGGGGTTGGGGGGTGTGGTTGGGTGGTTTGTGGATTTGGGGTATAGGTTTATAGTTTTGTGGGTGGTGTTGGTGGGTTTGTGGGGGGTGGGGTTTGTGGGTGGGTGGGGTGGGTGTGTTGTTGTGTGGTGTTGGGTGGGGGTGGTTGGGGGGGGGGGGTGGGGGGGGGTGTGTATATGTGGTTGGTGTGTGGTGGGGGTTGGTGGGTGGGGGGGGGGGGGGTTGTGTGGGTTGGGTGGGGTGTGGTGGGGGGGGGTTTGTTTGGTGTGTGTTGTTTGTTTATATTATATTTGTGGGGGTGGTTTTGGTTTTGTTTTTTTTGGGGGGGGGGGGTTTTGTTGTTGGAGGTGTGGTTTGGGGGGGTGAGTTATGTTTTTTTGTTTTTTTTTTGGTGTGGGGGGGGTGGGGGTTGGTGTGTGGGTGTGTTTGGGGGTGTGGTTGGTGTTATATGGGGGGTGTTTTTTGGGGGGGTTGGGTGGGGAGTGGGGGGGTTGGTAGGAGTGGGGGGGTTGGGTGGGGTGGGTTTTGGTGTGGGGGGGTGTGGGTGGTGTTGTGTTTTTGTGGGGGGGGAGGGGGGTGGGGGTGGGGGGGGGGGGGGGGGGGGGTTGGGGTGTGGGGGGGGTGGGGGGTGGGGGTGGGGGGGGGTTGGTGGGGGGGGGGTGTTGGGTTGTGTGGGTGGGGGGGGTTTGTGTGGGTTTGGTGGTGGGGTTGTGGGGGGGGGGGGGGGGGGGGATTGGTGGGGGGGGGGGGGTGGGGGGGGGGTGGGGGGGTGGGGGGGTTGTGGGGGGGGGGGTGTGGGGGGTGGGGGGGGGTGGGTGTGTGGGGGGGGGGGGTTTTGTGGTGGGTGGGGGGTATATATATATATTGTATATATCTCTGTAAGGTGGTTGGGTGGGGTGTGGGTGTTGTGTGGTTTGGTTGGGTTGGTTGGTTGGTGGGTGGGTGGTGGGTGGGGTGGGGTTTGGTGGGTGTGGGGTGTGGGTGTGTGGGGTGGGTGGGTGGGGGGGTGGGGTATCTGGTATATCTGTGTATGTATGGTATATATCTTTGGGGTGGGTGGGTGGGGTGTGGTTGGGTGTGGGTGGGGGTGGGGGTTTGGGGGGGGGTGGTGGGTTTGGGGGTGAGTGGGTTGTTGGTTGGTTTTTGGGTGGTTGGGTTTTTGGTGGGGGTTGGTGTTGGGGGGTGGGTGGGGTGTGGGGGGGTTTGTGGGTGTGTGGTGGGGTGGTTGGTGGGTTTGGGGGTGGTTTGGTTGTGTTGGGTTTTGTGGGTTGTGGGGTGGGTGTTTTTGGGGGTGGGGGGTTGGGTGGGTTGGGTGGGGTTTGGGGGTTTGGTGGTGGTTTTGGTGGTGGTGTGTTTGTGGGGGGTGGGGGTGGTTTAACACAGACACAACACATTGAGGGGGTTTGGGGGGGGGTGTGGGGGGGGGGGGGGGTGGGGGTGTGTGGGGTGGTTGGGTTGTGGTGGGGTGGGGTGTTGGGGGGGGGTGGTTGGGTGGTTATTTGTATTGGGGTGTGGGGTGTTGGGTGTGGTTTGTTTGTGGTGTTGGGGTGGGTTTGGGGTGGGTGGTTTGGTTGGTGGGGTGGTTGGTGGTGGTGGGTTGGTTGGTTGGGGGTGTTGGGTGTGGGGGTGTGGTGGGGGGGGGGGGGGTGGGTGGATGTGGGGTTTGGGGGGGGGTGGGGTTTGGTTGGGGTGGGGTGGTGTGGGGGGGGGGTGGTGTGGGGGTGGGGGGGTGGGGTGGGGGGTTGTGGGGTGGTTGGTGGGGGGTGTGGGGTGGGTGGTGTTGGGTTGGGTGGTGTTGGGGGGGGGGTGTTAGTGTGGGGTGTTGGTGTGGTGGGGGTGGGGGGGGGGGGGGGGGGGGGGGGGGTGTGGTGGGTGGTGTTTGTGGGTGTGTGTGGGGTTGGTGGTGGGTTTTGTTGTTGTTGGTGTTGTGGGTTGTGTTTGGGGGGGTGTGGTGTGGTGGTGTGGGGTGATTGGTGGGTTGTGTGGGTGGGGGTTGGTTGGTGGGGGATATAGGGGGGGGGGTTTGGGGGTGTGGTGTTGGGTGGGGGTGGGTGGGTTTTTGGTGGTGTTTTGGGGGGTGGTATATATTGATATATATATTGGGGGGTGGGGGGGTGGGGGTGGTGTGTTGTTTGTGGGTGGTGTGTGATGAGTGTGGGTTGTGTTGTTGGGTGTGTGGGGTGGTGTTGGGGGGTGTGGTGGGGGTGGGGGGGGTGTGGTGTGTATGTGAGGGGGGGTGTTTGGTGTGGTTGGGGGGGGGTGGGTGGGGGGGTTGTGGTTGGTTTGTGGTGGTTGGGGGTGGGGGGGGTTGGGTTGGTGGGGGGGTGGGGTGGGGGGGGGGTGTGGGGGGGTGGGTTGGGGGTTGTGGGGGGGGTGGGGGTGGGGGGGTGTGGTGTTGTGGTGGGGGGTTGTTTGGGGGGTTTGGGGGGTGGGGGGGGGGGGGGGGGGGGTTGGTGTTGGGGTGTTGGTGGGTGGGTGGGGGTGGGGTGGGGGTTGGTTGGGGGTGGGGGGGTTGGGTTGTGTTTGTGGGGTGTGGGGTGTGTTGTGGTGTATTTGGGGGGTGGGGGGGGTGGTGTGGTGGATGGGGGGGTGTAGTGGGGGGGGGGGGGGGTTTGTGGGGGTGGGGGGGGGGGGGTGGTTGGGTTTGGGGTGGGGGGGGTTTGGGGTGGGGTTATTGGGGTGTTTTGGGGGGTGGGGTGGGTGGGGGGTGGGTGGGGTGTGTTGTTTGGGGGTGGGTTGGGGGGTGTTGGTGGGTTGGGTAGGGGTGTTGGTGGTGGGGGTTGTGGGTGGGGGTTGGGTTTGGTGGGTGTGGTGGGGTGGTTTTTGGGTTTGGGGTTGGTGGTATATATATTTGGTGTTGTTGTTGTTGTTTTTGTTGTTGTTGGGGTGGGTTTTGTTGTGGGTGTTTGTTTGTGTGGTTGGGTGGTTGTGTGTGTGTTTTGTTTGGGGTTTGGTGTTTTGGTTTTGGGTGTGTTGTGGTTTGTTGGGGGTGTGCGTGGAATAGTAATTTTTGAATTGATAATATTGAGGTTTATAATTAAGAAGTAAGATGAGGGAGAAAGTAGAGTAAGGAGGTGATAATGAGGCGAGTTGGGAAGGGTTGGAAGATTGTAAGATGGAAGGTAAGGGGAGAAGTTTTGGTATGTGGTAATAAAGTTAAGATGTTTGAATATTTGAATAAATTAGTAATAGAGAAAGAAATAATTGAAAGAGCGCGCTGAGGTTGCGAAGTTGGGGATGTATGAGTTGAAATGGTTGAAAAGAATGATGGAGAGGTAATAGAGTTTATAAGGGTGATTATGGATGGGAGATTGATGGATGAGTGAGAAGAATTGAGTTGAAAAATTAATTTTAGATGTTGAAAAGTGGGGTGAGTTTTGAGAGGGGCGAGTAGTATTAGAAAATGGTGTGTTAATTTAGGGTATGTGTGAAGTAGTAGGGGAGTGAAATTTGGTATAGTTGAGGTTGAATATGTAAAGAAGGTTTATAATTTGGGTTGGTGAAAGGTGTTGGTAAAAAAAAATAATAAAAAAAATGAAGTGTAATGTTTTGGAGAAGTTGTAGAGTGGGGAAAAAGGTGATGTTGAAGAGTGCGTAGTTTTGTGAATGTATTTGTATGTGTAATTGTTGGGATATGGAGGAAAGGAGAGAGAAGAGGAGTAGATAAGAAGGGAGTGGGATTAATAAGTTAATGATGTTGAGTAGGTGTTGAATGTAAAATAATATTTAATGTGTGGGTATTGAGGGAGGGAGGTTGTGTAAAATGTTGAATTTTAATAAATTGAAGAGAGATGAGAAGAATTATGGTTATTTTAGTTTTTAAGGATTGAGAATAAGATGGGAGTTAAGTTTGAGGAAAAAGGATTGAATAAATATAAATGTGAGGGAAGGGAAATTAAAGATAATTAAGAGTTGATTAGATTAGATGAGAGTGATTTGATTATAGAATAGGAGTTTTTAGAGTGATTTTGGAATTTTATTGGAGTTTTATTTGATTGTTATGTGGAATTTGAGTTGTGTTGGATATGTATGGGGGGATGGGAGAGAATATTTGAGTTGGAGTGAATAATTTAGTGGAGATGGATTAATGATTTGATTTGATTGTCGCGCAGAAGTATGAGAGTTTTTGGGAATTGGTGGATGAGAGGGAAGTTTATGGTGTGGAATAAGTGTTAAATAGTGTTAGGGTATTGAGGTTGATTATTATTTGAGGTGTATTTATGTGTTTTGTTGTGTGATATTGATTTATTTTGATGTATTAGGTGAAGGAGAGTATTGGGTGTTGAGGTGTGGTGGTGAAGATGGAGAAATTATATTGATTTTTAGGTAAGTATTATTTTATGGTGGTTTGAGGCTGAGTGAGTGCGCGCGCGTGATAGTTTGTTTTTGTGGATTGTGCTTAGTGGATTGATGGTAATAATGTTGTAGAGGAGTGATGTAAAATAATTAAGAGGGTTTTATTTTAGGGTAGTTTGTTTTTTTTTGGTTTTTTGTGTTGTGTGTTGGTTTTAATTATTTGGATGGGGAGTTTTTTGGAGTTTTGGGGTAGGGGTGGTGGGATTATTAGGGGGGTAAAGTTTAGGTTTGTTTTTTTTATGTAGTGTATTGGGTTAAGAGGGAGTTTATATTATTATTTTATTTGATTATTATTATTTGTTGTTATGTGGATATAGATATGGGAGAGTGTATTGGGTGAAGGATTGTTGAGATTGTTTTTGTTGAGGGTTTGTTTTTGTGGGGAAGAGAGGTTGTTGGTTGATGCAAGGGGTGGATTAGGGGGGTGTAAGTGATTGAATTATTTTAGTAGATTTTTGTGGTTTAATGATATATGATTTGAGTAGTTTGGGTATGTAGTATAGATGTTTTTTTATTTATGAGTAATTTGTTTTTTAGAGGAGGTGTGTGGTTTTTTTTTTATTTTATTAGGTTAAGGTTTTTTTTTATTTTTTAGAGTGTAATGTTATATGTTGGTTTTAATGATTAGAGTATTTGTGGTGGGTGTGGTTGAAAAGAGTTTGGAAGTTTAATAAGGTTATTGAAAGATAAGGAATTATTTGTAGTTATATTTTAGTGTATTTGGGTATAGAAGAGGAAGAAGGGAAGAGAATAAAGTTAAGAAGAGTAATATAGTTTTTTATAGGAGAAAGTTAAGAAGTGTGAGAATCTATCTTAAATGGGGTTTGATGTAATTGTTAATAGTATTAGTATTTGAGAGGATATTCGTTACCAAGTGAAAAGTTTAGCGTGCGCGAGTATCTCGTCCTCTATCTCTCTATCTCTCACTAAGTGTACAGCTCGCTTATCACAACGGTTCACTAGCGCTGCCGCCCCTAGTGTTGTCTAAACTGCCCCTCATCAGGGGCATAGTCCCAGAAAGGCATATAATACGGCCTACTTTTACTATCTGTGTGAGAGTGCGAGAAGAGATATATGTCCGGGTAGCGTGCTCCGGACGCTGAGGGGGGGGGGGTGTGTTGTGTTGGGGGGTTGTGTGTGTGTTGGGGGGGGGGGGTGTTGTGTGTGTGTGGGGGAAGAGGTGGATTTTTTTTATTTTTTTGAAATTTTAATATATAAAAAAAAAATGAGTAAGAGAGACTGCGCTGGAGGCGCGCGTGAGAGAGCCGTGATTGATGAAAAAGAGTTTACAAAGTGTTAGCAATGAGAGTGTTGTGAGTATAAAAGAAGTTTCAGATTTGGGATTGTATAAAGAATGTTGAATAAGGAAGATAGTTTTAGAATTTTTGATAGTATAGTTAATGAGGTTAGTGCAAAAAATTTGTAAACAAATATAATAAAAGGTAATAATTGTTCGATAGGTGAAAGAAGAGAGGTTGGTTTAAAAGTGATAAAAAAAAAAGAATAAGTGATGGTTTTTTGAGTGTATTTTTGGCTATAAGAAGAAAAAGGTGGTGTTGTTGTGGAAATTTTAAAGATTATATAGTTATTGATTAAGAGGTGTAGTTTGGGATTGTAAGAGAAATTTTTAAAGTGTGAAAAGGGTAGTTTTATTGTAGGTTGTTTGAATTGTAAAAAGTTGTAGAAGTGTAAAAATTATATGTGAAATGGTATAATATAAAAAAGTAAATATGGTGAGGTTTAAGTGTGAGAGTGTGTAATATTGATAAATAAAATTATATAATATTATGTAGTTTTAAAAGTAGAGGATAATAAGAGAGATAAGTTATATGAAGAAATGGGTGAAATGTTGGAGTTGAAGATTGAGAGAAATTATGAAGTGGTATTAATTAAAAGAAGATTTAGTTGTTGTGTTGGGAGTGGGGTTTATAAGGTATAAAAGAAGGTTTATAAGGGGAAGAGTATATATTAGTAAGAAATAGTAATAAAGTGTTATGTGATATATTTTTTAAATATTGTGAGGTTGATAGTAGAAGTAATTTGAATTAATATAGTGTTAATGATAGAGAGAAAAAAAAAAATTTTTGAATGGAAAGGAAATAATGAAATATAATAAAATATGAGTGTCGGAGTAGTTGAGAAAAAGAAATTAATAAAAATAAAAAAAGTAAGTTTGGAAAGTGGTTATATTGAAAAGAATAAGTAAATTATATAGAAGTATTTTAATGCTTCGAGTGCGTGCGCGTGAGGAGATAAAGATTTTATAAGATAAGTAATATTGGGAAATTAAATGGTATGTTATAAATAAGAGAAAAAGAGTTTAGAAGTAGAAATGAAATAAAGGAGAGGGTTTTAGTGTTTTAAAATGTGTTGTGTATAATAAATATGAAATGTATTTGTATAGAGGAAAGAGAAGATTAGTTGGAGTTGAGAGTAAAAAGAATAAAATGGTAGTGAAGAATGTGAGAGTGGAGAAAAAGAAGGATAGAAGAGTATTATAAAGTAAGTGTGAGTGCGGAATAGTGTTAATTTATTGTGAATAAAGTTTTTTTTTAGATGTAATTGAAAGGTGTTAGATGTATAGTTTTTTAGGATAATATTTTTTATTTAGTTATAGTATAAGTTTAGATAGAGTATAGGTGTTGAAGTGTAAGAAATATTAGGTGTGTTAGTGGTGATATGTGAGGGTGTTTTTTTTTATTTTTTTTTTTTTGAAGTTGAGTAGTGTTTATTTGATGTTGGGTAGAGTGTGGTGATAGGTTGTTATTTTTTTTAAATATTATTTGGGTGTTAAATTATAAGATGAGGTTAATAATAATACGCGAAAAGGTGTATGGAAAGATAAAGTAAATAAAAAATAAAGGAAAAAAAATTTAATGAAAAAAATTAAGAATCAAGGGAAAAAAGATAAATTGATAATGATTTATAGGAGTATTTAATTTAGGGATAAGGGTTGTTAGTGAATTCAATAAGATATAGTATAATGACTCTGATTTTTCATTTATTTATATTTTTACTTTATTTTTTTAACGACTCTGCAATCTGTATCACAAGAGTTACGCTAGAGGGTTTGATAGGGGCGCACGCTGATGAGCAACAGAGAGAAGCTATAGAGTGTATTTCATAAAGTAGGGGTGACCCTCGTAATAAGATCGTTTTTCACTTCAGACTAGAAAGCTTAATATACGCGATAAGAATATGATATAAATAGTAAGTAATACATATTCCACCCCCCCCACTCTTTACTATTCTTGAGGGCTAAAGCAAGTTTGTCAACTTCAAGTGTGTTAATTTCGATTGAAAATATTCTCCTTGCGTTAGTTTTATATGAAATAACATAGTGCTAGATTCACTTTGAGCTAGGATCATGCTACATATGATATTAAAGAATTAGTAATTTATTGAGTTTTATTTTTTAGATGAAAGATTGTGTATTTGTTTTATTTTTGGAGTAGGAAATTAGAGTGATGTTAAGGTAGTGTTTTTTATTGTATTTTTTTAGGTGTCGTATTATAGATCTATTGATGATTTTTTTTAAAATTTTATATGATATTTATTTGTTTAATTAGTGTTTTAATGTTGTTATATATCTTTCTTATTATATAAACTTGTTAATTATATTTTAAATTTATTATTTGGAACATTTTTTTTATTAGCGATAAATTACGTATTGATTAATTATATACCATAATATATTAGTTTAAGATGATTTTTTCTATTTTAGCATTACAATGAGTATTTTCTAGAATGTCTCTTGGAGGAAAAACGACTATTAATTGATTTTATTTATATTTTGATTATATTAATTAGCTTGAGTGATTTATTGTAGTTAGGTCTACTTTTGGAAAGTATCTTATATATATAATTAAAAAACGATTATATAGAATGGAAAAATAGAAAATAAACCTAACCTATACCCTCTCCCTAACCTACCCATAACACTACCCTAACCCTAAGCCATAAGCCCTAACACTAAACCCTTCAGCGCGAGGAGGTAAATTCTGACTAAAGCACTAATCACCGAATCAAGTTCTTTTTAATTTCACTTTTATATTTATTCTATCATAAAGTGAAAATTACAACAATATATCAAAAATTGTGTCCCTGTTCCGCTCTCACCACCACTAACCACTGAGCTTCGCGATCTCACATAAAGTGCGAGAGAGCGCGGGGGAATTATTATTTTTTAATTTTTTGATAAGTTATATTTTTAAATTTTATTAAGTGATTTTCTTTATAATGATAGAATGAGTTTTTAGGGTGTTTTTATTAATTGGCGAGGCGGCTGAGGGAGTTGATAGATATAGTGATAGTTATTGATAATATTTTATATATTAACTGAGAATAAGTAGTTAAAGGTTAACCAATAGTTAGTAAGTACATAACTGATTTGATAATCTACGAGTAAGAGTTTTAAACTATTTAATAACTACTAACTCTAATTCTGAAACTCTACCTACAAAAGATATATTAAATATTAATTTATTTAAATGTAATATATAATATCTAAAATAAATGATTCTATACCTTAATCATTTTAACTTTCAAATTATTTATATACCGGGAATAATTGTCTAATCATATTATCTCTTCTCTTCAAGTTTATTGAATGCACAATATATTTTAAATATGAGTAGGTGTGTTTGTATAAGTTGTAATGTAGGTAATTTTTAGTGTTATAATATGTGAAAGATTGTTATATAAAAGCGAGAGCGCTGAGGAGAGGTTGAAGAGTTATTTGGGATACATCTATATCTATATACTCTAGTTAAAGAGGAAAGGAATGTTTTGGTTATTGAGTTTTTTAAATAGTTGGGATTTTAAGAAAAGATAAAATAGATTTATTTTTATACTAAATAAAAATAATTTAATAAGAAGGTGTAAGTGAGAGTGAAGATTGGGTTGTTTAGTTGTTTAAATGTATGGGTAGGTTTGGTTAAGGGAAGTAATACTCTTTTGAAGGTTAAAAAGTGTGAGAAAGAGGATTAATTAAAAGAAATAAAAGAAAGAGATTAATGTAAGAGTTTTAGTGTTCAAAGTGTTGATTAGGTTTGGTTAAATTTATTTTTTGAAAAGTTTTTAGTTGATTAAAGTGGGGGTTTTGAGAAAGGGAAAGTAAAGTTTTGTGAATTTGGTTTAAATAGTTAGATAGAAAAGGCGAGAGTAGAAAAGATATAGAATGAGATATATATTGTATGATAAGTAAATTTATATGATTTATTTAGTTTAAAAATATAACACACACACACACAGAGTGGCGTGAAGTGAGGAAGAATATTGGATATCTAAAACAATATTCGTCTCGACTGCCTATCCGATATATATAATTATATATCTAAATATAACCTTTAGTTCTTTATCTAATAATATTAAAACCCTTCTCGATTAATTAACACTGAGTGTGAAATTTTAAGAAAGAGTTAAATTAGTTTTGGCTGACTTATAAAGAACTTTATAATCATAAAGAATTTGGCGGGTGAATTGACTGAAGTTATAAAATTAATTTGTTCTAAAATGAGATAATCTTATTGAAGTATCTACCTTAAATCGAGATTATTTTTTTATGACAAAAATATAATCAGACTAGATGGAGAGAGATGAAAATCATCCGATAAGTTAATTTAGATATAAGAAGTTATATAAGCCATCATTGTTGTTTTAGTAATATTATGTATGTAACATCTCCCTAGCACATCTTACAGCTCAATCTCTTATGTTAGCTTCTCCCTCGCATCCACTCAAACTCATATATAGTTGAGAGCTGAGTAGCGATGAGAGCTTCAAATCATCTTCTTCTACAAGTTAAACGTTTTTTATTTTATAAACTTAGACAAAGAGATTCGCACTTACTTAGACCCCTCCCTTATCACCGACGGTGAAAATATAGGCACGGTTTGTGGAACAACATGAACCATATGACCATATCTATACTAGAGGTGGAGCGGCGTTGAGCGGAGTGACTCGATGATCACGCCGCCCTATAGTAATCCTAACATATTTCCTCGACTTTCTATACCTTTCTATATCCAGGTTCTTCTACCCGATCTTATCATCAGGTATCAAGACAGCCCTCATCCTTCAAACGCTCGATAACGGACTCTGTTTAAGTAAAACACCCTCTACTACCATTTATATAATCTACTAGGCTAGCGACTAAGCGTCGTCGCACGATTCTGCCATGGTTTATGGCGATCTAGGAGGACCACGAGCAGTTAGACACTATAGAGGCCAGGACGTGGTCGGAGCTCGCTACGGCCTATCGAGATCTCCTTCCTAGCCTAGCAACCCCGTCTAGCCACTTAATCTAGTACGGCCGCTATCTATATGCCTTTCCTGCGACTATGCCCCTGACTAGAGTGGGTGCAGTTCTAGATACACTAGTAGGGCGGCAGCGCTAGTCGAACCCGCTAGTGATAAGCGAGCTAGATACACTCTTCGGGCTAGACAGAAGACAGGCGTAGACCCTAATCTAGGAATACCGAGCCCGCGCTTTCCGCTAGTATGTTAGTGCGTTCTAGGTAGTGGTGGATGCGGAGATATAGGCGTTTAGGGAGCAGTCGTTCTTTACCTAGAAGCAGGCTACGAGGCTACACCCGCTTAGTCGACCGTAGGAGGATACGGAAAGCGAGGAGCAGGACGTGCTAATATCCTAGTATAACGCTACTTCGTGTTATAGTATTTAGTTGCGCCACGGCTCGCTAGGCGCTATTCGATAAGGTGTCGGTTTAGTGCAATCTCATCCGCGGGGCCACCCTATAAATAAATATTTGTTAAGATGACTCGGCCTATTCTACCTTATAGCCTTGCTCCTATGGTATTAGCGCTCTATTTATAGTCTCTCCTTTTTCTACAGCGTCTATCGCTATTTTCTGTCTCTTCCTTCTTCACCTCCCTAAATAGCTTTAATAGAAGAGTTTTCCTTCTATCTATAGCAGTAGATGCCTTTCGTCTCTTTACCTTCTGAGTGTGTCACTCGTCAACAATATTAGTCAGAATTATGATGCCCTGCTGCTATGGCCCTATAATTATTTCCTTGCTAGTTACTACGTTTCTGATCTCGAAATTGAAAGGTATAAAATACACCGCTTGAATCAAACGGTGATAGACTCGCCAAATCTATTTAAGCGGGCCTAGACCCACTTTTTCCCTATATAAACTCAGCCAACCTTAATTTAACTCTATTGCAGCCACCCTCTCTATATAGAACGCCCGAATCAACATTGTCCACCTAGAAACCCGCTCAGTGTGAAGCATGTGATGATGCTTCCTTATTTGCTTGCTTGCTTGCTTTGTTTGCTGTTTGTCTAGTTTACATGACACAGAAGGTATATCAACCTCCATCGTCATACTTACTAGTTCTCTACCTTCTATATCTTTAGTTACATAGGGTACCAAAAGTCTGTTGACACTCCAAATCCCCCACGTAAAAAATCCCCCCTTTCAGAATCCATTTTATCAGCCACACAATGATATTTTGACTGTATCATAATAATATCAATTAATTAATACATCAATATATATTAATACTTAGTATACCAGCCCTTTGCCTTCTTCACCGCAGCGATTCTGCGTGGTAATGATAGAATGAAGCTATTAACCTTGGCCTGGTCAATCGAATCCCATGCAATCTCAAGCGCTTTGCAAAATTCATTCCAATTCATCTTAGAGCGCCCTCGGGCGGCTAATTGAGGATATAACTTAAATAGTTTCTGCTTCAGTAGGCTCCACACGTTCTCAATTGGATTGAGGTCTGGCGAATGCGGCGGCCACTCCATCACCCATATACCATGAGATTCAAACCACAATTGTGTAGTTTCTGCTGTATGAATTCTTGCGTTGTCTTGCTGATAAATAGTACCGGCTTTATAATGTTGTATAAGCCCATCTTCGAGTGCTTGAATATAAGAATTCGCAGTATAACCGTTCTTCGGTGAGGTTTCATCGCGTTGCATTATAATGAGCTTCGAACGGCCACCAAGCCAGATAGCACCCTATACCATCTGCCGAATATCTTTGCCATGATTGACAAGGTTGACAAGATCCTTCCGATATCGCTCGTGTTTGAATGAGAATACGTATTGGTGGATAGAATTAGATTTTCGCTGGACCGAGCACTCATCGGAAAAAATGATATTGCTGAAATCGTCACAATTCGCCCATTTCTTGACGAAATCCATTCGTTTCTTCGCATCTTGCTTTTTTAAGAATATTCGCTTCTTGCTGACCCATTTTCGAATATCGAGCTTCTTTAGAACACGTCGGAGTGTTGATTTTGATAGCCGATGACCCGTTTCGTTGATTAGAGCTTTGTAGCTCATGACCGGGTTTCGGCGAACCAAGCGAAAGATATATCGGCGCTCAGTGGGTGTGAGCTTCGAAGGGCGGCCAGATCTAGGCTTAGAATGCAGCGTACCGGTAGATTGAAAGCGTTTAATAGTATTGTATACTGTTTGGCGCGAGATGCCTAAGCGAGATGCGATTTGAGTGGGCTTTTCATGCGATTCATGGGCGTATATAATAGCAGAACGCATTGTATCAGATAATTCAGCGTTCTTAGGGCGAGATCCAGCAATTGCAGAGCGAAACGAAGGCATCTTGAATGAGATGAGGTGGTTGAAAAAGATGGGGTGGAAGCGGTGCGGGTCTACGGGCAGAAAGTGTAAACAGACTTTTGGTACCCTATGTATTTCGATCAATGCACTCTCTTCTCTTCAGCAGACTTGGCAACAGCCACACTCAGGGGGCCGTCAAAACCGCACAGTACATTCAGGACGACACCCTCATTCCTCCACCTGCCGATATAGCCGATGCAACCAAATAAGCGTCGCCACTAACTCCCATCAACTTCCCCCGCTAGTGTAACTACGGCCGGCGCTAGGTTGACCCGGTCCAACTGCTTGAGTATAGGGCATAGACTAAAGCTCAGTAGCGCTCATCATCGCTAAAGTCAATGGTGATATACTCGCGGCGGCGTTGTTAGACGGCGGCAGCCTTTTCGCTATCCCCAAGCTGGCTATATCGCCGTTTTTGGCCTCTCGGCGGCGCACTTAGCCCTAGGAGTTTATGCCACTCCGAACTGATTTGCCGAAATCGAATCCGCTTTGCCTCCATCACCCCCGGTGCCTCTTTCAAGCCACGTGCGTAAACAGTCCCAGCCACCCATGACCCATGCGCAGCCTGCTCATCCACAATCGGGTCATCTAGACCATAGTCACGCTTGAACCCCCCACATTTCAGGTGCATCCGGGAGATGCCGATTGCCGCATGGCGCCAGGTGAGCACGTTGAGCTTAGTCTGCAGGTGGATTTCGCCCTGCGATTTCATGATGGCTCCTAGGCGTCCAGCGTCCCAATGCCCCCTCATTTTAGGCCAGAAAAATGCCGAACGGATACGAGAGTCACTCTGACGGGTAAACATACTCGCTTACTCCGTGAAAGGTTGAATCAGCCACAGGTAGTAGACCAGGAGCTCGCTCACCGCATGCGGTAGGTACCGGTGGATGATCTTCATCGACCTTGTGGTGCTCTAGGATTTATGGTAAGTGGTGACGATGCAAACCAGTCTATTTTCGACAAAGATGTTCCGATGTCGCCCTTCCGGGGTGTTACAGTGCCGGATGGACACAAGTTCGGTTGCGCGTGCGGGCTGACCGCCGGTCATATGGACAAGGAGCAAGAGCCGCTGCAGAAACTCATCAACCCAGTCTAGGTATGCCTCGAGGAGCCCGGTATTCCACTGGATCCGCTCACCAGATCCGGGCCAGGCGGTCGCTGGTCGGACCCGGATGAAATCCTTGCGAAGGGACTCGGTGGTCAAGATGCGATCGAGCATCCAACGCTCGCCTGTGGTAGGGAGAAGCCGGCGGTTCGGTCGATGCTTCAGAAAGTTCTAGCCACGTTGGTTATTCACGGGATCGTCGGTCAGCTGGTGTAGCGGGAGCTCCGGGATCGCATTGGCCCTCGATTCATTCTCGTCCAGCAGGAAGAGCCGCTCCAGTTCATATTGTGCGAGCTCCACTTGGGTGCGGACGAACTTCGTCAGGGAATCCATAGTAAGCTGGAGGTCCCGGTAGTGCAGCGACTGCTGATCATCGCTCCAGACAAGAAATCCAAGGCTAGTAGACGTGTTTTGGATTTTCTTGCCATAGGTGCGGAGGCGGGTAATCCAGCTAAACGGGTATCGGACGCCATGTATCAAGAAACGTGCCCGCATCTCTTCAAGCGCATCTCCAGGGTGCTTGACTTCATGGCGATCGGCAAGATCAACCGCACGCTGTGCAACCAGCATCTGTGAGATCTTCACCAAGGCGGAGAGGTGCGTCGTATAGCTCCCAGGCTCATGGTACGTTTGGTTCTTGTGGTCGATGCCGAGCGCCGCCATGAATGCCACGATCGGACTCTCAAAAAGATCACCACGGAGCTCGTGATCTAGGAGGGCAATCGAGAGATCAAGACAGGCGCGGTCCAGATCCTCCATTGCCCGGCTCGCCGGTGTCTGCGTTCTGCCGCCGGACGGGAGGGCTCCATCGATAGCAGCGGCGTCGTCGTATGCGGGAGCGGAATCTTCCACCTAGAGAAGGCGCCGGGCGAATCGTTGGATATCGTCGATTGCGCTCAGCTGCGGGGTGGTGAACTGGTGACGCGGCTGGACTTGCTGGCCGGGCTGACTAGTGCGATACGCAAAACTCAGGAGACGGACCCAAATCTGACAGTAGCCGCGGTAGGTCTTCGGACGGAGTTTGATCTGTATTGGGCGCTCCCAGATGCCAGGCTTCGAAACAAAGCTGTTGATGCGCACTTGATCGAACTCATTAATACGATGGGACGAGATGGACCCGATCGCGAGCCGGATCAGTCTTTTGACGCTAAGCTCCACGGCCGCAAGGATCGGCTCTGTTATGGGATCTGGCAAAAAGGCGAGTTGGGCGACTTCCAAGAATCTATGCCCTCGGGTATACTCAGGCCATCGGGTGAGCTCGAGCCACGGAGAAGCCTCCGTCAGATCATTCTCGGTCGGCGCGATCGCATCCTCTGCCTCGGCAATCCCGTCCGAGCGGCGAAGCGCTGAGTGAACCTGGGCTTGGATGAATTCGGCCTCGTTGGCTTCGGGTATCTGTGCCTGTGGGTTCGGCAGCTTATCTAGATCGGGTGTGACGACAAAGTAGCTACTGTAGGTCCGGCGTGGTACTATCCGCTGGCAGTACACTAGGTGGAGGATCGCTAACGGATCTTTGTCCCGGTTGATTCTTTGCCTTCCGCGGCGAGCGGTGCCATCACGATGAGCCTCGTAACGGTGATTTTGTATAGTCTTAGTCGTGCGAGCTGTATATTGACAGTTTTCGGCCGGACAGCGGTAACCACGGTAAAGCGTCAAGCCGGGGATCGGTCGGGCGTCGGGCGGTGGTGGGTGGAAGGGCTCGGTGTCCGGATTCTATGGTTGGACTTTGAGAGCTTCGGCCTGGATCGCTGCCCGCTGTGCACCGGTACGGGCAGATGGGTGTCGTCTATGCTTTGCGGCCAGGTGGTAGATGATACTTTTGGCATCCACCATATGTTGACAGGTCCTGCAGACCCAGAACCGATAAGTTGTGTTATACGTGAAGAATTCTCCAATCGAGTCCATAAAGGGCGGTGTTGATAAAGGAGTCAAGGAAGAGGTTCTCGGTTAAGGAGAAGCAGCAAAGATGAGGGTAGAGTAAAGTGATACTCTAGAGAAAGTCGAAGGTAAAGAGAGCGGGGGTTCTGGCTTATAGTGACGATAGGTCATCTTGAATATATAATATATACGAGAAGCCCCTGAATGAAAATCAGGGCGAAGCTTGCTACGCGACGCGTAGAGACGCGATTTCACAGATACGGGATCGACGTGTCAAGAGATAGTAGATGTATATAGGTGTGATGAGCGACGAATGGACACGCACTGCGGGGGACGGGAGCACGCACTTTGGACGAATCAGGATGCAGAGAAAGGCACTCTAGTAGGGTGTTTCGGCTACTAGGGACGAGGAGAACTGGACTTCCTTCGAGCCGGTGGTCCCGGTCAATCGCCACGCATGCGCGAGTGAATCGGCGGGTGATCCCCCGGCTATCGGTGACGGTCAACGGGACAGTCTATACTCTATATGTCGGTGTGGTGCGTCGGTTGATAGCACGAATAAGAGGTGGAGTGAGTTTTGTAGCTTAGAGCTTATATTTCTTGACAAATTCAAAGCTCATAAGGTCGACCTTAGCGCCGCTGTCGAGGTCCGCGTGGGTTTCGATATCGTTCCGGACGGTAATCGGTACATAAAAGCGAGTTCGAGTTCCCACTACTAGTAGAGACGAAGGCGTGGGATCTACTCCGTCTCGCTGTCGTTTCCTAGCTACGCGCTTTGGACGGTTGACGATTGGTTCTTTTGCTCAGGGCATTTGTTAGAATAATGCTCTTCACTTCCGCAGTTAAAGCATTTGTTGCGTTTCCCGTCCTTTCCGATAGGGTTCAGGCCATCCTTCGAGCGGAGTTCGCGGTTGGCTCTATTTGTCTAGTGGCCGTTTCGGTTTCGTTTGCGGTTCTCCTTTGAGTTTTTCGAGGACTCTTCGGAAATCTCTTCTGAGTTGTTTCCCTTCTTTGAGCGATTCGGTGACTTATCATTACGTTTTCGCTTCCGGTTCGATTTAAATTCGAGGTCCTAGAAGTGATACGCGATATCGATCATCTCTTCTCTCGTTTCGGGCAATTTAATCACGTGGCGGCGAATGACGTTTTATAGGTCATATCGGAGCTTAGCGAAGAAAGCAAGGGCTCTTTCCTTCTCGGCTAGGCGGGGAAAATGCCTTTCGAGGGTGTCTAAACGGGCATAGAATTCCCTAGGGTCTTCTTCCCTCTGTTAGAAGGCTCTTTTAAGCTAGCTCATGACTTCGGTTTAAAGACTCGCTTTATTTTTGATGAGGGAAAGGGTCCATTCCTTAAAGTAAGGCCAATCTCCTTTAAGGTTTCGCTCGGCACTCGATAGCTGTTCGTCAAGGTGTCGATACCACCTCTGTCGACAAGTGGAGTCCATATGGTTTAGAGCTCCGAGAACTTGAGTCCGGCCATCGTGATATCTCTTAGGCGCTCTATCAAACATTTGCTAAAGGTCGAGAAGCCACTCCTGTCTCTTCTGTAAAGTATAGTTGAGAGTGTAGGTGGGGATGTTTTTGAACTTGATCTCTTGCTCTCTATCAGTAGACTTCCGCACGACCCAATATAACCCGGACCCAACCCGGACCCAACCCGGACTGGGTTGGGTTTTGGGTCGAAGACTCCGACCCAGTGTTGGGTCCGGGTTACGACTGGGTAACCCAGCCTGGGTCCGGGCCCCCAACTTGGGTTACAAACATGACAGACATGCCAAGGCCCGTGACTACATAAATTATGCATTTTTTGCCCGTAATATTAAGTATTTCCTTTACAACTAGGTCGAGTCGAACTTAATATAACGTAGAATTAGGAGAGGAAACAAGGACGAGAAAGACTAAGGTAGGGGAGAAGGAGAAAGCGTGAGAAGAATAATATATTTCTATCTGCCCCCCTGTCACCCGATGGAAAATTCGGATTTAATCTAGCTAATGATATTCAAAGAGATCATCATCTCGAATCTTCCGCTTCCGTCCTGAGGCCCGTACCTGGGTGTTGTTCCTAGGCAGTGGCAGCTGGAGCTCACATACCTCGTCTGCCTCGCTTACCTCGTCTAGCCCTCTCTCGTCATCAATTATAGTATCCTGCTCCTCAGTATCACTAATTAGGTCTATCTCAACTTCGTCAAGCTTCTCATCCTTCTCTTCCTTCGCAGCTTCCATTTCATCATGAGAGAAGAACTTCTCAAGAAGCCTTGCCTCCTGCTCTTCAATATCAAACCTTGAAGTGCAAAGAAACATCATTAACTCTTCAATCGTCTGCGATTTCATTCTCCCTCGACGATAATGACAAATATCCCGAGCAGTGTTGAAGAGCCGTTCAACTCCCGCACCTGTTACAGGGAAGGAGAGTGCATCCCGCGCAAGGGCAGCGATTGCTGGAAAGCGTGCTTGGTGCTCTCTCCAGAAAGCAAGAGGCGCAACATGAATAGTATCTATTAACTAGTTAGTATAATTCAGCGAAGACTGAGTTCAAACGTACCGCTATCAAGGTATTGGGTTATTTCGTCAGTAGCAGCCCTTGGCTGTACCTCCCTTTCATCTAACATCTTATCAAGCTTTGAGCTTAGCCGAGCTGCTGAGTGAGACCCATCTAAGGACTGGTTCAGAGTTGAAAGTTGCTCTTGATATGGAATGAGAGCCTGTTGGAAGGACTTGCGATAGGTATCGCGCCATTTCTGATCCCAATCCTTTGTAAGGAAGAATTTGAACTTATTCACTGGTGCTAGCATCGTACTGACTGCGTAGATGTGCCCTTGAATATTATCAGTTTGAGAGTAGTACTCATCAAGCTTCGTCCGACCAGCCTCTAGTGCATGAAGCATTTGTTGCTTCCATGGAGAGCGCTTTCGTCGTAGCTGCTTCATTGACTGCTCGAGGTGCTCGAAGAGTTTGTTGTAAATCTTGAACACATAATGCGCTGTGACATCTCGGGTCTTTGATAGCTGAGTTGTATAGTCAAAGAATGGCTCAGTGATGCAAAGAAGATAGTCAACCTGGCGCCACTCCTCGTCCTGAAGTAACATCTCTTCGCAGTCATACTCCGCACAAAACTGCGCAAAGATACTGCGTAGGCGCTTTGCCCGACGAAGCATTAGGAAAGTTGAATTCCATCGAGTTCTCACATCTTGAATCGGCACTAGCTTCACGCTTGACGTCTAGAGATTATAGAATGTCTCCCGGCGCTGAGGGCTCGCGTTCACATAGATCGCGAGATAGCGAACCTTATTCAAGGTATAAGATATCTCTCGCCCTTAGTGCTGCGCGTTCGCTTAGGCTAGTCTTGATTGCTTCTCTGTCCACTTTGTCACGGCTGAGTCATTTAGTGGGACTGCCTTAATGCGATCAAGAAGCTGGTTAAGGCTGAGCTAAATAACGTGAGCAAGGCATGGAATCCGGGTAATAATAACACCGTCTGGTAGAACCTGTTGAAGAGAATCTACCAAGGTCTTATTATTAGACGCATTATCCGTTGTCAACCCAAACACTCGCGATTCAAGGTTATGCTCCGTGAGAGTTTGAAGAACGATGCTACCTAGGTTCACACCAGTGTGCGCCCCGTAAAGAGGCTTAAACCCAAGTAGCACCTCGCGGTAGACCCAATCAGCATCAATGAAATAGCCTGTGATTGCTATAAACGCCTGCGAGAATGGAGACGTCCAGCAGTCTAGTGCGATCGATATCTTTGAACCAGCGGGTAGTGTCCGAAGGGTACGCTCTTGCCGGTCTTAAACAAGGCTCCTTAGTCGGCGGCGGATTGTATCGGCAGAGGGGATTATTGGCAGTGATAGGGCGGCGCGAGCCCGGGAAATAAGCCGCTGGAACGTTAGATGCTCGATAAGATGAAGTGGAAGCCGATTAAGCGTGAGGAACTGTAGGATGTCTTCTTCCTAAGCTTCTTGCGAGAAAGGTGCATCGGCTAAAGATTCTTCCTAATATTAGCACCCAAAATAAGTCAGCAAAGTAGCAATAGCTAGGAGCGGGATTTAGCAGAAAAACCTGCTAGAATATAGGAACATACGCCTTTCTTTAGAAATCGAGCTATCTCTGCTCTCTTTCCTCGCTCACTCTTTAAACACCCAGCCGTCTTAAGGTGCCTCTGCATTGTTGATGTGCCGTGATACTGTATCTTGCTATTTGCCTTTGATTTGACGGTGTAAGGGTGCTTAAGAATAGCTCCACAACGTTGACACATAACCTTTGGCGCACCATCTGCGCTATGAGCAACCTGGTGATAGTTGCTCCAGATCTCTGCATGTCGCGTTGAATCCCAGTTAATCTTGCTCTTTCTCCCGAAATCAGTCTAGAGCCACCAGTCCACCCAGTCGCTATGCGCCATTCTATCGTAGAGAATAAAGGCCTTCCTTCGGTCGGGTCCAACGCGTGTAAAGGAAGAGGGGGCCGCTAGAGGGACATTCGGTCGGAGAAAGTCTCGGTCAGAGGCGTCGAGCGTGTATTGACTGCCAGATAGAGTGACCAGGTGGTTTGATGATGTTAGATAGCTGAGATTGTCTATCTCATCATCATAGAGGGAGGATACAAAGTCAGAGTGCTGACTTTGCGACATAATGAATTAGCCTCACAGGGAAATGAGAAGGTAGAAGGGAGATAGGAGGTGCCCACTAAGTAATAATATCTGTGGATAATAGGGAGCAAATCGACCTGAGGAGTAGACTCTGGAGAGTAAATCAAGCAAAAGCGATACATCAACTTTAGAAAGGCAATATATAAGCATAATACGGTTTAATTGGTTGATTAGATCCACTTTATATGAGTCTAACCTAAATAACCCAAATAACCCAGCAATAACCCAGCAATAACCCAGAAAACCCAGGAATAACCCAAAGAACCCAGGAATAACCCAAAGAACCCAGGAATAACCCAAAGAACCCAGGAAAAGCCCAATTCCCACCCCAACTTTCCTTTGAGATCCTCAAAAAATTTCAACCCACCTCACTAAGGAGCTTAGGGAGACAACTAGTCAATTTCATCGTAACTTTCATCCGCGGGGCCGCCCCCCGGATGAAAACATCAGATGAAACGCATGATGCTTCATATGCTTTCTTTCTTCCTAAGCCTAGTTTTCTTAAATAAATAGACTCTCTTTATTTAAATTGAATTACCTTGTAACACTTTAGGCAAAAAATAGTAAGATTTTATCGCGATTTCATTCAGCCCTGGAAGATATAGCGAGTGTTGCATGTAGTATATATATTTTTCTACAACCACTAACTAGGATATTGAGGTTCTAGGTTCAGCGTCCTCAACCTATTTAATCTTAACATTTTAATAAGTAATTAATCATAAACTAGATCTAGGCTAAAAGAATATAAAGTTATTTCTTAAATTTCCAAGAGATTCATACTACGAATATATAGTGCTGATGGTATTAACCAGAACAGATGTAAAAAACAGCATGTTATCCTGATGACTGAGCAGCTTTATGATCAGAATTATGCAAAAGTTGGGTCAAGTTGGGTCAAGTTGGGTCTTACTGGGTTTTATTGGGGGCCCAGCACTGGGTCCGGGTTGGGTCCGGGTTAGAGAAGTTCAACCCGGACCCAGGCTGGGTTGGGTTTTGGGTCGAGACCTTCGGCCCAAGTTGGGTTATGCGGAAGTCTATCTATCAGCCGAATCGTTGGAGCTTCGGCTGGTTGCCTTGAAGAGTCCGGTTGGGAGCCGAGGGGCGATCGTAGCCTCAAGCGCGGCCATTTAATCCTGTAAATCCTTATATCTCTGCAGTTTTCGGATAGTCTCCTCGGTTGCTGCGAGGTTGGCGTCGAGTTCCGACTGGTTCGGTAGGAGAGAGACCTCCTCTTGAGTGGGCGCTTAAGTAGAGAGCGATTCCTCGGTGGTCCGGCTTAAATCCGGCTCCATTCCGGTGGTGGGAGTAGAACGAGTCCTAGGTACCATTTCTCCTAGGTGATCGAAAAAGAAGAAACAGAATTGTAAAGGTTATGATCTACTTTCAGGGTAGAAGCCTGTCAATCAGGTAGAAGAAAAGTACCAGGTGTCAATGAACTGCAAGACTGTTTCTTAGAAGTCGGAATCTGACTTCCAAGAGGCTTCAATAAATACACAAAGCGGGGTAAAACTCTATAAAGGAAAAGGGGGTGGCTGTATAACGCCCTTAGAGCTCTGGATTCCATCATGCCTTGAGGTGCCTGAGGCATCAAAGCTTGGAATAGCTTCATGTTGGAACACCGTGACAAACCCGCCCACTGCCCGCCCGTGGGCGGGAGCGGGCGGGCGCGGACGTGGGCAAAAATGGGCTGTGCCGAGGTCTAACCAAGCTAGCGATCGGACCCTACGGTAATAATATTCCGATATCGAATGACAAGAGTAGGAAAAGAATTATGTATTCAGATATAAAACGCTGTCTATCGAAGAAAGGAGGCGGAAGAACACAGCGAAATATCTATTAGGAGTCGCTCATGCCAACATTCATCGAAGAAAAGACGGGGAAAAACGCAGTAAGGTATCTATTACGAAGACCTGAGTCGCTCATGCCAACATCCATCAAACAATTACCAGTCACCTGCTCACAATTGTATGTCATGTCGAAAATGAGAACAATTGTCCATCTCGCCTCCTGGACCGCTGGTTCTAGAAAGAACCAGAAATCTAGGCCTTGTTTTGGACATTCCTACTCATGGCCCGGACCTTGTGCCCGTACACGTACAGCACAAAGGGCACGGGCGCCATAACTGCGGCGACAATAGCTGAGATGGTCAAGGACCAATGCGGGCCAAGATTTTCGTACATCTTGACCGATGCAGGGCTCAACGCACCGGAGACAATGTATCGTGCAAAGGTCATGAAGCCCAGAGCCGAGGCGGCGTACTGCAAGTAGACAAAGATGATGTACATGTAGGTCGTCGTGAAGATGCAGACAAGGGCGTAGCCGAACATGCCCGAGGCCACGATGGGAGACCATATGCTGATGTCGCTCTACAGTACAAGCCAGAATTAGCAATCGGGTCGAAGACGGAACGAGGGGAGTGAGGGGATAGAGCTTACATAGCAGGTCCAGGCCATCCAGAACAAAGAAATGGGCATGAAAATCGACGCCCCGGCCATCGCCCAGTACAGGGACACTTCTGGTTGCAATGACTTTCCTTCCGCCGTAGCCTTGGCTGCTGCCTTCTTGGTGAGACTGTACATGAACGGAACCATAATAGCAGCGATGAAAACTCCAGGAACCATGGCCACGAAGATGATAAAGGTCAGGCTCGTGGACTCTCCATAAGGCTCGCTGAAGATGAAGGGGTAGCCGTTGAGGAACGTGAAGAGCACGAAGTAGAGAAGAACCAGGTAAAAGCTGAAGATCAGGATAATGGGCTCCGTCCAAATCAGCATGAAAGGTCGAGACACATTGACCAGGAGGCGCGAGCCGAGCGAGCTTGCCGATGCATGTTCAGCCTGATAGCGTTGGTCTCCGGTCAGCTCGCGGAGATGCTTCGCACGCCACTCTAGCAAGAGAGGGCTGTAAGTTTCTGGTTGGCAAAGAATCACAAAAACCAAGACGACTCCGGTAATGATCATTGAAATCCAGTCCGCCCATTCAAACCCGATCTCGGGCGTGTAGGCACCGATCACCGGGCCGAGAATGGGACCGACGTAGGCACAGATTGTGACAAAGGGCAGACCAAAAGTGATTTGCAAAGGCTCCCAGATGTCACCCACAGTACCTCCAGCCACGGTCATAGGAGTTGCGGCAAACACGGCGGTGAGGAAGCGGAAGGCGAGCGCGGCACCATAGTTAGGAGCCAGAGCTTTAGCCATGATAAATAGCATGACGAACACCATCGATACGAAGTAGACAATGTTGCGACCGAATGTCTCCGAGAAGGGCCCTGAAAAGAGAGAGCCAACTCCAATCCCAATTAGGAAGATGCCTGTATTCAATCACACCGGCCGTCGTTAGTTCTTTTCGCACGAAGGCACTGAGGTATCGAACGGCGTTTGCTTACCGGTGGTCATCGAGCCCGCCATGGCATTGACGTGGAAGTATTCATTGAAGGCGTCTTGAGTGGGACCTTCCACTGAGCTCGGAATGGTCAAGGCAATGGCAAGCAGACAGCAGCTGATCATGACAAGCCATTTCTTCGCGAGACTCCAATTCATCGGGTTGCTGGTGTCGTTGTCTTTCCAACTCACCACATAGACAGTCTCGCCATTGGACTCATCCGGACGTGAGACTGTGACACCAGGCACGAGAGCCGGATCAAGCTTGGTCGCTTGTTTGTCCTCGCTACCGGAGTGTTGGACAAGCATTTGCCGGGCATAGGCCAAATCCTCTTCCACCTCCCGCCGGAGGCGGCGGTACTGAAGGTAGGATTGCATGGTCAATATTCTCAGGAGAAGAAGGACTTTGACGTGGAGAGAGACAGTTGTGAACTGAAGCTGATCAAATTACCATGGTTGCTGCATCCAGGTATTTGGTATATAATCAAGAGGCATTGAGGGCATCTAGGGCTGGATTGGACGCCATACTTCGGAGACATATGATTGGTCACCATCTCTCGGAGACATTCTACGTGTGTATCGGCCAAATATTCTCTCCGAGCTAAGTCATTCATTTAGTGCCCATATTTGGCCCTAATGCATGCATTATGCAGCGTTGGCTGATTTATCCCGGCTAGTTTCCTTACTCTAACCAAATTAGTATTCATGGCTTGACTTCCAGTAAAGAGACTGATGACGATCATCAAAATTATTATTGTCCCGAGTCGGACTGACTCACAACCGGATTCCAGAGTCATGACTCCGGTGGCCCACTATGCTCTTGCCCAGTATCTTTCGGAGACACACACCGCAGAAGCTTCTAGGTATTCATTATAATCACATACTGAGACGAAAGGGCATTGCAGTGGAGCTGAGTTGTTTGAATGAACGAGTACAACGGCAGTCAACGGGGGTACGATCAGCACAGTGCCACAGGTAAGCAGATTCAGCAACTGTATCCAGGGGCCCACACAACCGATATGGTTCGTCGCCCTAGTGGTCGTAGTCTCGCGATGCCATCTATGGAGAATCCAGACTTAGTGTTTCGCCAAGGCCCTCTACCTCGAATCGATCCCCCAAATCGACGGCGGCTGAATTATGAATAAGGTTGTTTCCGTCCATTAGTAAGACGGATAGGACGGGGTCCGATGATCTCATTCCCATCATCCAGATAAGGAAGCAACAGCACTGCAAACACAAGCCTACCCTCACGAGCCGGCTGTCTCACTGACTCAGGTGTAGCGCCACTTATGCTTGAGGCGTTTGTCAGAAACCAGGGAATCCAAACCAAATATGGAGGACGAAAAGATAAGGAATAAGTCCCATGATTTAATTTTTTTTTTTTAATTTTTTTTTCGAGTAGACCTGTCTGGACACTATATCTTGGCGAGCTTGAATTTTGCCAGGCTGAATGTGTGGGGCCACTGGGAAAAAAGCACAACGCGGGAAGACCTGCCTAGATGCCCAAGCGTTGACTGATCACCCCTTCAATTGCTTGTTCAGCATTTTTTATAGTAATGTGGAGAAAACGGGACTTCCCGCTCGGCCACCGCCCGTACTTTAGTCCCTCCCAGTATGGCGGACTGTGACATCCATGGGCAAGTAGTTCGAGGCACAGGTACCTAGTTGTGCAAGCAAAATGGAATATATAGGTTTCTGTCTCCTAATTGGCAGGTCAATTTTGGTAATGTATTTCAAGGTGGGTCAGGCACTATTTCCCCTGTACCTCAGTTACGCCTTGCTATCATTTCTTAGGTTCAAAGAATGAGGTCATCTAATCACAATTCTAGAACCATTGCGATTCATCTACAGGGTCTGAAATGTCGCATTTACTATGGTGTTTCGGGTGTCCAGTTCCAACCTATGTATGCTCGACTCACCCAAGCACCTCTAGCAAGGATGGATTACATTAACAAAGTAGCATCGGAAAGTTTTGAATGCAATAGACCCAGCCTTTAGCTTCACTGGTTATGCCTATGTCTTCTCAGCATCTCTTGAACCTCCATCTGCTTGGAAAATAAGTCTCCGAGTGTGTGCTTTACTGCTTTCCCCTTCACCGCTCTCGGAAATATTACAAATTTCTGTACGCGCATGTCAATATAGTAACGGAAACAAGCATGAACTCTCGAGAAGTTAGTTTTCAAAGTCACATGCTCAAAAATAGTTACGGCTCAGAGACATCCATACTTACTGGAAGACCGGTCAATTACAAATCAAAAGTGGCCGATGTGAAAGTGTTCTCCTTGCATTGTATCAGTTCGCTCGAAAGACTAGATAGAACTCGGAGAAAAAGGAAAGAAAAAAGATTCAATTTCAAATCTCATGGCTTGGATCTCGTAAGACAGAAAGAATCGCACATGAATGGCAATCGAATGCAGGAACTCAAAAATCAACGTCGATCTATAGAATCTATAGCTATATTAGTGCCGTAATCCTCCCTTTCGACGCTCATGATCATCAACAACATAAAGATCCCCCGGAAGAATCCCAGGACCCCTTTTTGATCATCTTTGCAATCGAAAAGAAAAAAAAGCTGTGGTCATGTTATGGGCATAAGTACGGAATCCGAGGGAACCCCGTCCCAAATCACCGATCAAACGACCAGCTCAACGACAGACACTTGTGTGCCCTGTGCTTCCTTTGTCTTCTTTCCCTGCGCGATAAAGACCGCCTCTTCCCCTTGCTTCTTCCCCTTGCTTTTTTTTTCTCTCCGTGGTCCCATCCACCCAGACAGCATCGATAACCCCGGGCCACCAAGCCACGGTATTTTGCTCGTACCAGGCGACGGTGTGGCGCCGCGAGTGTACACAGATCTATAGGGGTATCAAAAAATGCGGAGTGAACCCACATAGACTTTACTATTAGCTACTTTTCAGGTGTCCAGGAAATTCAGTCTCCATGTCCAGAAAAATCATGATTGGTTGAATCTTAGAGCGCCCCACTAGATCTACGCCCGCGAGATCAGGTCCGCCAAAATTGTTGTCAACTTTGACGCACCATTACACAACGATGGTTGTATATATAGAGTTGAGATGCTACAGTGGTTTGAAGGATCGGTATTACTGCCCGTATGCAAAATTTGGGATCAAAATGTTTTGATTTTTTGTCGAGGCCGAGTCGTAGAAAAGCCAAAGGTCCATTCTGCTCCCCGACTCAAGGTAGAATTCACGGAGCTTCCCGCAATCTTTCGACCATATGATGGACAGAATGGCTACGAGTACAGGAAGGTTTTTGCGGACAATGCGAATTTTCAGGAAGACTGCGGGATGGCATACGATCTGTACGGCATCGGGCCCGAGGGCTGTCTGGTGCTCCTGCGCCCGGATCAACATTGTGCATTTATTGGAGCGCTTGAGGACACGGATGCTCTTGAAGCATTTTTCTCAAAATTCACTACCGTCCAAAGGTGACGGTGCGGTAGCTTTAATATGGCCTCTTGTGAGCGCTTCTCATATCGCTTCTTCTGTTTCGATGCGTCCTTTAAAGCATTATCAGCTTTTCTGCCAGAGCGATTAGCTAGTGCACTGTGCACATCTATTCGATGTCGACTATGAAACAGATAACTCAATTATGTCAAATCTCCCAACTGCCTCGATAGGTTTCACATAAATATTGTGCATATAGTCATCATCTACCACCATTGCGTTAGGCATTGTGATAGCCAAAGCGCGGTGGGTTTAGCTATGATGAAACAATGGTGAGCAAGCTTTTCGTGAGGTAGGAGGGACATGCCCACAAATCTACAAATTTCAGCCTCAGGCCACCAAGTAGTTATCGGAATCCAGTGATGGGATATAGAGTATCTACGCAGTACATATGTCACGGTGTTCCAACATGAAGCTATTTCCCAAGCTTTGATGCCTCAGGCACCTCCAGGCATGATGGAATCCAGAGCTCCGAGGTCGTTATACAGCCACCCCCTTTTTTTCCTTTATAGAGTTTTACCCCGCTTTGTGTATTTATTGAAGCCTCTTGGAAGTCAGGTCCCGACTTCCAAGAAACAGTCTTGCAGTTCATGACACCTGGTACTGTTCTTCTACCTGATTGACAGGCTTCTACCCTGAAAATAGATCATATTTTTATAGGTGGATACAATGACAAGCGATGGATGCGCGGTTCATTTACGCAGGTCAACATGCGGTTTTCTGAAATGACCGGCAATCTGATGTTGTATAGAGATTGTATAGGTTCTATCAACACCCGTCACTTTAACTCGCTTAGTAAAGACCAGCAAAGTCAAGTTTTAATTACTTTTAGCGAGGTCAGATGTCAGCTTCTAGGTGTCCCTAATGAACCTTACGTACTACTAGACTAGAATATAATCTGGCTTTCATCTTCAAATCATAGCAAAGTTGAGGGAAATGATATTGATGTATTGGAAGTTTCCCTTATAAGTCAATATTGTTATTTTCCAATTGATATTCAATTCGCGGACTTAGAGCTGACTGATTCAAATGATCTGCTCGCATGGCTGTGGCTGATGGCTAATGGCTGAAAAAATAATTGGGCACTATGCGACTGCGACCGCAAGAGTTTTCTCTTTCTACGATAACTCTTTACTGGCGATCTCGTGTCATATGCTGTATTGTCCCCCTTCGGTATTTGCTTTGTTATGTGAGAATGTGGAGCATCATCGGCATTTCACTCTACACGAAAGTGATCAATGTGGCGAAGCCTGTCGCCAAGACCCCAATCCATCTGTCAATACATGGGTCGAGAAATGGTAACTAGACTATTTTAGAATTGAGATGATCTGATAAGCCGCGGCTGATCCGTTGGGGGCTCGACCACGTTGTCTAATTGGACTGTGGTATTTCGCAAAGTTGCGGGTACCTGTTAAGCTTTGACATTAGAGTTGAACTAGGGTCTGCATGGTACACCCTTATATACCGAGTATAACGATCGTCCATCCATTATACTAGTTTCGGTAATTAGGTAGCCCCTGGATCCGGAAGGTGGGTAATTGATTAGATCGGTCGCCCCATTTTCACCCGATGTCAGCTAGGAACGAGTATCAGTGGGAGGCGAGGCATCACCCCCAACCCCAACCGTCCTAATTATTTAAGTTAGAGGCCCACTGCCACGGTGTGGGAGACACCATTTATACGTTCTTTCTTGCATCAAAATGAGAAAATTCGGGACTCTTTGCTGGCTTTCCTGGGTCCTATCAGCTACCACTGCCCAATTTGGGACCTTCTCTCCTTCTGGGCAAAGCGACTTGACATATAGCATTCATGTCCCCAACAACACGGCCACCTCTAAGTCCGGACCTATATATTTCCAGATCAATGCCACACGCCCGTTAACATGGGTTGCCTTGGGACAGGGTACCCAAATGGCGGGAGCCAATATCTTCGTTATCTATAGCGATGCCGCTGGCGATAACGTAACAGTCTCGCCTCGGCTGTGCAAGGGCCACGTACAACCATTGTACAACACCGATGCGAAGATCACCGTTATGGAAGGAAGTGGAATCGAAAATGGAGTTATGACTGCCAACGTCAGGTGCGACAGCTGTCTTCATTGGGACGGTGGCAACTTGGACCCGACGAATTCTACGTCCCCTTGGATCTGGGCGGTCAAATATGGGAATCCCTTGAAATCTGATAGTCCCTCTGCGACAATCAGCGAGCATGATAAAGAAGGCAATCAGATTGTGGACCTGACGAAAGCAACTGGAAGCAATGCCGCCAACCCGTTCGCCGAACTGTCCAGCTCGTCCGCGGTCGCCTCATCATCACGGTCGCAGTCTGGTGAAGAGTCATCTAGTGAAGCAGAATCATTCGATAAAATGGTGACTGCCCATGCGGTCTTGATGATTATCGCATTTGTGATCCTCTTCCCGTTCAGCGCGGTGACACTCTACTTGTTCCCATACTTTGGCATCATGGCCACGCACGCGCCTTTGCAACTGTTTACTCTTGCCCTGGCCGCCGCTGGCATGGGCCTTGGAATCACTATTGCCAAAGATTCCGATCAACTGTCCGAGCACCACGCGATTATCGGCATTGTGGTTGTTTCGTGGCTGGTTCTCTTCCAGCCCGCCATGGGCTTCTTGCAGCACCGGTACTTCCGCAAGTCTGGCAGCAAGAGCGTTTTTGCCTATTTACATCGGTGGTCGGGACGGGCTCTGATTATTCTGGGAGTCATCAACGTTGGACTTGGATTCCAACTCTCAGGAATTGGTGACGGGAACCCCAGGGGCGCGGTGATCGCCTACGGGGTAGTTGCTGGAGTTATCATGGTGGCATATATTCTGGTAGTGACACTTGCTGGACGACGATGATGACGCAATCCCAACAGGAGTGAGGTACATGACTATTGTTTATAATTCCTGCATAAGATGTTGAGTGACTTGTGGGCATTCGATATTAGAAGCAAGAAATGGGAGGAAGTGGACGTTGAAGTGGACGTTTAAGACAGTGAACTTCCTCTTACGCGTGGTTCGATGCTGATGTTGTCGGTACGAGCGCAATTGTGCTCCATGGTGGGCTTGGGGAGTCGAGTGATCGACTTGGGGATGTCCGGAATTTCGAATTTCAATAAAATCAAGCTGGGCGGCAGAAGCTTCGGTCGCTATATAGTGGAACTGCTTGCGTGGAAAGCACGAATTTGAAATATTAACACCTCTGAGCTATATCGACTGGCTAGGCCAGAATAGCGTGAATGAATATCGTCTTGTTCTGTTCCCGCGACTTCATATCTATCGTCCGGTGTGGCATCCTCGAGCATTTACCTTGTTAGGAATCTCCTTACTCTTGACGTGCGAAGTGGCAAGTGCCCACTTAAATCCCTTCCGCTCTTTTAGACATATTAATCCCCTTCACGGCTCACATCGACATAGTCGATCATATCTGCTATTCATTAAAAGCCATCCGTAAAAGCGCGTGGGGTTCACGACTCCATACCCATCATTCGAGGCACATGCCCCTCGACCGTTCTTAAATTTTGCTGTGAATACAAAATATCTAGCACCAGGTTTGAAAAAGAGAAAGCTTAGATTTGGTTTACTATGCATATTTCAGAGAAGATCCGAAATCTAGACTCTGCCATGTCTTTGGACGAGTTTTTATATTACCAAAATCTATCATGCAATCAGAGAATCCTCAACCAGCTAATACGAACTCCAATCTGAACACGTCGCAGAAAGGACATTCTGTGGTATCTCGGCCTAATATAGCGCAAGCGTACAGTGGATCAAATTTTAAACATTATTTAGGCAGCGAAGACGGGGATCAATAGAATCCAGCTCCAATCCTTTCGAACCTCTGGAATGCTTCGAGACACGCGAGGGATATCTTCGCTCGCGCTCCGTGGCACTCTTTCTTTCCTTGACAATTGCGAGGTTGGCTTAGCCTCGCGCTTCTTCGGATGCTTGTTGTGAACTCCACATGCCGAGTTGTGTTCTCTAAGTGGATTTCCTTGCTCGACGGAGGTTCGGAATGCTTGGGCGATTTCCGAAATAATGTCGGGTCCTGATTGCATTCAAAGTTCCTCCGGGGAACTGATCGCGAATTCGACTCCATTACAGATTTTGAGTCTCTCAGTCTCACTAATCTGCAATCATCTTCGACAGTCCACTTGCTGCGCGTAACGGCTGGTCGTAGTGGTACTGTCTTAGCTTCTCGCGCCGCATTTTCCACTACTATAGTGCTTGTAGCGACGATACCGTATGCGTGCTATAGCGATTTGATAGAGAGCTGAAGCACCGCGAGATTTTCTTCGAGGACATCTCCACCCGCGAGGTCGTCGGAGAACTTGGCCTCAGCAGTAGCCACACTGTAAGCGCGCTTCAGGTATCCGATTGCAGTCCTAAGCCCTGAAAGATTGCTAGCTGAGTACTCTGTGTTCTCAATTGATAAGTTTCCGGCTCTAAGTCGACTCGTTTGTCCTCGTGGCTTGTTCGCATTCGTAACTGTAGAACTCAGGTTCTGGCGTCGTTTCGGAGAGGAGACGCTTGGATTTTCTAAAGCTCGTTTCATTCCGTTCAAAGTAGAGTTCCTGTCATAACTTCCGTCGCTTTGTCTGGTACGATCGTCCTCAATGACATCAAAGATTCTTGTCGTCCCAGGGCCTTCTAAGCCAGTCACAGAAGGAGTATCACCAGTCTGGAAGAAGGATAAAGGGCGACTTCCTCGGGGTAGTCGGGGTAAATTCCAGCGGCTGATACTACATCATCGAGATAGCGATCAGGCTAGGCTGCGGCAAGAACCGCAAAGACCGCAGAAAACCAAAACCAAAACCGCAACCACAATGCGGGTTTTCATTTCAAGACCGCAATATAGTTGGCGGTTAACCGCGGTCTTATAAACATTACGAACATGCCTAGACTCGTGACTTCCTCGTGACTGTATAGATTATGCAGTTTTGCTCGTAATTTTTAGGCACTCAGCATGTAATTATTTATATAGTGATTCTATGACCTTGTCTCGAAAGCTTCAGGTTGCTAGGAAATCGTGATATTCCAATAGGAAACGGGGTACTATCCTAGGATCTAAGTCCACATAACAGAAATCGATCGTGTCCCCTTCTAGCCAGATTCTAATATATAGTGAATCAGGGTGAATGCTCGTGGGCAGTCTGACAAAACAGACAGGTCGAAGCGTGCCAGAGGCTGCTTGAGCGAGCGCCGCTGACCTGACTAGAAACGAAAATCCCTAAATCTTAATCTTGCTATTCTCAGCCATCCCAGACCCAAAAAAACTCGCCCGCCTGCCATTCGAGAATCTTGTCATAATTATGAAAAGGCCCGGCCCAAAAAAGAAGCAATAAACGATAGTAGTGGGCCACAGGCCAAACGGCGTGGTAAATCCTTATAGACCTTCGTTTCCTCCCGATCACCTAAGAAATGACGGTCAATTCTCCATTTATCTGTGCAGAACTATACTGCAACTCCAGATTCCCTGCTGTTTGAAGAGAGAAAGTTGACTCTCATTCATTGTGGTGTATTTCAGATGATCTTTGCCGCCAGTTTCTAAGCGCGTTACTCAGAGAATAACGTCCGTTGTAGTTTGGGTCTGTCTCGGAGACGAAATATCTCTCAGGTTTGATCTCATCCGTAGATGGCCCCCATATGTGCTCTGGAAAACTGGGCTCCTTAGATATGTAAGCATTTAAAGGGTACCTCTAGTTATATCATCTCAGAATTCACAGCATGGTGTACTTACCTGAGCGCCAGTTCGGATCATCCACCTTCGAATGTATTCTTTCAAGATATGAAGTTCCACATTGCCAGGAAAGTAGATCGTATCGGGTTCAAATCGTGAGGCATACATCGGCGACGATAGATCCAAAAGTTCTTCAAAGCAATCAATGTGATAGAAGCCTGTCGTATATTCGGTTTCAGCCTCAAAGAGAACGTCAATATTACGAAGGGGAAAAGGTACCTGGAGACTTGCTCCAGTGATCGTGATCCCCAGGATCCACTGCAATTTGATAATCACCAGGCATAATTCTCTTTTCGCAGAGATAAAGCTGGCATTTCGCTCCGTTGCGGGATTGTGGCGCCTCCTGAAGCAGGAAGGCGGGGTATGGACGCCGCGCGTATGGACCCTGAAACGTCTTCATATGTCTCTCTAGGTGTTGAGCCGAACCCTGAATGTCTTCATGGCGCCGTTCTGCAGGTGAAAGGTTCTGTCGGCGCTCTCTCTCCGCATTTTCCTCCGCAGCAGCACGTTCTAACCTTCCGCGAATGTACTTCCGTTCTTCGTCGGAATCGATGGTGGTAACATCGCGGCCAAGTTCCCGAGCAATGTGCTCTCGGTATCGTTGCTTCCTTTTCTTCCTCTGAAGTTCTCCTCTCTTTCCTTTCAGAATTTCCTTCCGATCTTCTTGTTCGGATGTGTTTGTGGCGCCAACTTGCGGGTCATTTGTCCTCCGAAGAGGGCTTGTTACCAACAAGCCAGCAGGCGACGGTGGAGAGAGCTGTCTAGTAGCAGGTAGCTCTGCTCTATCAGGCTGTTCTCGTTGGGTTTTTGAATGCTTCCTTCGAGTTCACAATGATTTTGGATTGGGGTTGCGGTTTGGGCAACTGAGAGAGGCGTCCCGCTGTTCGTTGGCAACCTGGGTTGCCTGGCTTCGGTCGTGTTTCTGTCTCTTTCGGCAGTTTGCGGAGGCTCGAGTACAAGGGTCACACCATACTTCTGTGGATCGACGGTACGATATTCCATTTTGTTAGAGTCAAGTAGGTGAGAGAAACCAAGCAAGTGATCCACGAATATTGTAACTTGAGAATACCAAGTCAAATATTCCGAGTTGTCTGAGGTTAATTTGGCCCCCAAATGAAGCGAGGAGGGGAAGGTCAAAAGTACGAGATGTTTATCGGGAAGGCGCAGCGCATCCGAACAGGCAGTTGGAGAGGGTCCTTTTCTGGCCCCTAGACTACGTATAAATCTTGTGAAGGGCTGAAGTAGAGTTGATTCAACTATACTAGGCCACGATCTGTCTACACAAAGCTTGAGGAAAGAAGGTTCCCTAGACTATAAAACACGGTGTGAAATAAGGGTACGGCACGTGATGACACGTGCCACAGCCGGGCACTGGCCCGTTACAGTGGCTGTATAACGCCCTCGGAGCTCTAGATTCTATCATGCCTTGAGGTGCCTGAGGCGTAAAGCTTGGGAATAGCTTTATATTGGAACACCGTGACACCACCCTTTAGCGTCTGTGCCAGGCCGGCTTTCACGGTGTAAAATCATCGGCAGAAAACGTGTTTTATGAGTTCTTGGCGATAGACGAATGGGTAAGTACGGTAGCTGATGTGTGACTGAACATCAGGACACAATAGAGGCTTTAGAAAATCTGTAAGGATGTAGAGGTGCGTGTGACAATTTACATGTCATGCATGGGGGGTAAGAATATAGTAAAGTCGGACGAAGCGTCCGCCACCAGTCACGCCTTCCGAGCTCCTAAGTGGGCCGCGGGATACACATCCGACACCTTAACACTTATGCAAAGTCGGTTTCAAGCGGACTTTTCTGTTATCGCAAAGCTACTTAAACACTTAGAAGTAGCTCCGAATCACTGCTACTAGAAGATCTGGACCCAAATGTCTATTCTGTCGCTTTTTCGGTCAGTGCAGTGCGGCGCATAATCTCGAAAGTTAGAGAATTACAATCCCTAATTTTGCTCTGAATGTAACTGATCGATATCGAACAATTGATACGAATATTACACTAGGGCATTGTCTCAACCAGCGGTTAGCAGTTCGTACCCCTGATTGCTGGTAGTAAAAGAGATACCGTGGAATGAGAGCAAACGCGCGAGTTCCTAGGAATAAACTCATCAAGTACAATAGGGGTTCCGTCTGGCTTTGGATCGTGGAGAAAGGAACAATCTAAATCATCTTTAAATTGGAGAACGAGGCCTGAGAATAGCTGTTGCCTGGATTGAATTTGCCAAAAACAATTTAAAAGACTTGGTTACTCTACAGTAGATAGTTGTTATGGCTGAACGCAATTTAAACTGAACTCTTGATTGGGCTGCTACTTAGTAAATCAACGTGAACGGTCAATCCACTCAATGTAAGTGATGTGGTCGTGCACGATGGCTTCGGATGGGCCGGAACTCGCTGACTCCGGTCACAAAACACGACCGGCACTGGGATTTGATCGCCTAACACCTGGCGGGGATCCGACCACCATCGGCTGGGGACACCGACTACGGGCAAACGGCGTGTGAACTGAGACTTATAAAGCTTCCTCCTTCCACGTGTCATGATGTTTCCCCTTCGCAGCGAGCTTACCAAAACAGAGAATTCCCGATAATGGAGCAGATTGACTCATTCGAACTTCCCAAAGTACGTGATCTGCCGTTTCTTGCTCTTCTATATCCTAATGAAAATCCCAGTGGATTGAGCTGCACAAGAATGCTACGTCTTTGATGTTGGCTGGAAGTGCTGCACCTTCTCTGTCAATCAAGGATCTTATCCAGATTTCCGAGGACAAGCAAAAGACATCGTGGAATTTGTCTCTAGATTCGATAAAATTGGCCCTCGGCCCCGCAAGTGGCAGCGAAGCGCTCCGCATCCAGATAGCTGGACTCTATGGCGACGTCATCACCGCGGATCAACTACTTGCCACGAATGGGACAACTGGAGCCAATTCATTGGTGATGCAGAGTCTACTGAGAAGTGGAGACCATGTCATTGCCATGTATCCTTCCTACACTCAGCTTTTATCTGTCCCGAGAGCTATTGCAGGTGTTGAGCTGTCATTTTGGGAGCTTGATACGGACAACCAAATGCAGGCGAACGTACGGTTTCTTGAGAGTTTGATCAAACCCAATACCCGAATGATAGTGCTCAACAATCCGAACAATCCTTTGGGAACCACCCTCTCCCTTGGAGCACAACGTGAAATCGCGGCTCTTGCTCATTCACACGGCCTGGTGCTGATGGTGGATGAGATTTTTCGACCGTTGTTTCATGATACGGAAGTCGATTGCCCACCTTCCTTTGTGGAGCTCTCTGAACATTATCAAAACATTGTCGTCACGGGCTCTTTGAGCAAAGCTTGGGGCTTACCCGGTGCTAGGGTAGGCTGGATCGCTACAAGAAATGCAACATTTCTGGCCCAATGTTCCGAAATGGGTCTTTATAGCATCATGGCTCTTAGCACTCTCGACGATGCTGTGGCTACTGAGGCTCTGAGCGACCGCTGTAGGCCTCGAATATTGAAGAAGCACCTTGAACTTGCCAGGACGAACATTGGTCTTTTAAGCGACTTTATAGACCATAATCGAAAAGTGTGCTCTTGGACTAGGCCAAATGCAGGAGCTACGGCCTTTGTACGGTTCTATAACCGCGGGGCTTTTGTGGATGACGTTGATTTTTGTTTGAAATTACTAGAAAAACACGGTGTCCTTACAGCTCCCGGGAGTCTTTGTTTCGGTTTACGTGACGCTCAAGATTTTCGTGGGTTTATTCGCTTCCATCTTACAGTTCAACAAGAGGTTATGCAATCGGCTTTGAAGGCACTAGGCGATTTTGTGACATACTATTGCCATAAAACCTAGAGGTAGGCCGGATGAACTTGGCCCAGATACGTCAATACAGTGAGGCTTGGCTGAAAAGTCTGATGAAGAATATATTAATCCTTTGTTTTGGTTGTTACTTCGCTTGCTTTCAGAAAGGAAACGAAGTACGCGCCACGCTCCTTTCCTGACGCCTGTATCACATCCAAAAATTGCAGTACGCTGATCATTTCATTAATTCATCACATTTGTTCAAGGGTGATTTTGGTGTTTGCACGCTCCTTCATAAGTGAAAGAGCCAGCGGGTGGCTTGGAAGATTTGTGCAGAGCGTCCGGCGCGCAGGTCGACTATATATTTATCTGCCTTCAATAAGCAGATACCAGGAGATCATAACTCTCATAGAACCGTGCCACTCGGCACATTCAAGGGCACCATGAGGAAGTCAGTCGTAGCGCCGGTAATAATCTTCAAGCGTAGATATCGTCTGCAACCACTATAATGGTCTCTGTCCCTGTTGTAGATCGCCACGATTTGGAACTAGCAATACGCAGACTTGATGCTGGTACAACAGAAATGGTAAGGTATACGGAATAATCCTCTCACATTGAACTTGCCCTGGCTGACACCGCATTCATTAAGTTAGTTTCGAGAAATGTGAGTGGAACAATCTAAACCACAACATTGATCATGTAAAACCGGATTAGGTAATTGTCATGACATGCTAGCGCCCAAAATGCCAGACTCAAGGGCGATGCTAGTCTAGGCTCTTAGTTAATCATGAAAGCACTAAATTCAGACGCCGTCCCAGCAACAATACGACCTTCTCGTGTCCGTAAAAGGCGGCCGGGCGCGGCGGCGCCTAGCTATTCCGAGTATCACCAACCAAGCCGATGGTCTCCGCACGGCTTATGCTGCCCTACAGCTATATTCATTGATCTTGGAGTCTCCATTATTATGGGAACTTCCTGAAGCGATATTTGACCGTGTCATTTTGTGGGACTTTGACGCTTCTGCTTCGCGGCCTACAAGCGTGTCTAAAAGAGACACATTCCCTTCCTGGTGCTGGGCATCGTGGACTGGAGAAAAAGCTTATCGCGAAGAGTATGTATTGATGCGATCCTCAGTACGATGGTATGAACTCCTCGTCAACGGTCAGCTCCTGGAAATCACGAACGATAAGATCAACGGTCACGTTGAGCAAAAAGGCGGCACAGGGAGAGTTTCAATGGAACAGCGGAGTCCTGGCGATTACGATCCTGTCGACTTGGCTCTACCTCGCTACGATTCGGGGAGACTAGCTGAGGATCCTACTTCGGGGATTCTTGTTTTCTGGACTACAGCAACTCAACTTCACGTTAAGCCAATTCTCTCTTCATCAGCAGGTCATGAGTCTCCTTATGTGGAGTGCGATATATTTGATCACGGGAAACTAGTGAATTACTTTCCTTTGGTTATTCCTAAAATTTGGTGGATCAAACAACACCGGGACATTTTCGAGTTCATAACTGTGGGTGAGATTGGGAAGGAATTCCGGATTGTCCTCTTCCTTATTGAATGGTACCAGGGCGTTGCTTATCGGAAGGGCTTAGTTCAACTTGCTTATATAGATTGGGAACGCTGTCCAAGGATATGAAAGCTCATTACTCTCGGCTAAGACAGCCCTCAATAACATGGCTGTCGATGAAGAAAATTACAGGTCATTAAGTTGTGGGACAGTTGAGCGGAAATCTCCACTTGACCTCTCTTAGTCGCTCTGCCGCTCACAGCCTAGTCATAGTCAGGGTGGGTGATCTTGGCGAGATTTTATGATCCTAAGGGTCGGTCCGGGTCGCGAGTCGGTAGGAGGGGCCCAATAATAGGGCCGTGGCGAGGTCTAGGTGTCAGGTCTGCGAATATCAATCAGCCTTCCACGACCTCGACTTTATCCTCCTCCTAGCAACGCTGAGGATAAACAGATTTCTCTAACATTTAGGTATTACGCTCCTACCATAGTCTATATATGTTCTAAGTAAATGTAGATAAACTCAACGATTGTACGATGTGCTGTGTAGCATGACAACAATGTGGATCTAGACCTGGTCTAGATGTTCCACGAGCAGTGATGTTCCACGAGGCTGAGCAGTGATGCAGCCAGTGTAGCATTGAATGACTGCTATTCAAGGAAGACTGGAGAAGATCTGATCTTCTTCGTTTAACCACTCGGTGTTATTTCGGGCCGCCTCCGACCTTTGGTCCTTAAAGCGGATCAAATAACCAGTCTTGGTGGCGCCAATCCCGACGACCTACGCATCTTGCGTGGCTGGTGCGCTCAACAAGGTGGTGTGGATGTGGGAGTTGGCGGAATCGGTTAGGAGGCGTACGACACCGATAGCTTGTATTAGCCATGAAGGTCATTTTGTACTTTAATATCCCCAGATGAGAGATTCAGTATTCCAACAGAGTAAGACTAGTGAACACCTCGTCGTAAGGCCACTTCGTGGGGGTAACACGTACAGAGAAAAGCGAAGGACGAGTCTAGTTGCTGTGGGGGCCAAAGATTGCGTGTCAATCATTGGTGAGTGCGTAAAGAGCGTGTAAACCGACCCCAATCCGAGTTTGTTGGATGGCTGAATATTAATAGACCATCGCGCAACGACATGTCAACCGCTACAGCCAGGCTTAAGGACCGTCATAGGTTATGGCGCATATCATGGCGCAAGTAGCTAAGCGACGTCGAGCCAGTGCTCCCAAAAAACGGACCGGATGTGGCACTTGCAAGTATGGGCTTCTTTCCAATCTAAATGATTTTGTACGTCTGTTAACATGCATTGTGTCTCTAAAATAGGATACGCCATGTTCGCTGTGACGAAACAAAGCCTATTTGCAATAACTGCCGCAAGACAAACCGCATTTGTGATGGGTACATTGACCTCTCGACTCGTCGGCATTTCGGTGGCCACGATGGCCTCAACTCACTCTTCCTTAATATCGCGCCCCGCCCTCTCTTTGCCAATGAAATTGAAGCCCAAGGCTTCTGGTTCTTCGAGACTGCGACCAATATTCAGCTTGCTGCCGCGCTTCATAATCACGGCTGGACTCCTCCGCTTCTACAACTCAGCCATCAACACCCTGCCATCCGCCATGCTATTATTGCTAATGGTATCATAAGTAGGCGATATCAAGAGAGCGAGCTTTCGGTTTCAGTAGAGCCGCAGATAAATAATCTATATCAAGCAGCCCTCCAGCAGTATGGCAAAACTCTCTCTTGTTTCCGCACGCAACTTAGGGCAGTCCCAAAGGGCGAATCGCCCTCACTGGAAGCTGCCCCAGCATGTTTTGTGCTTCTGATCATGTTCGAGTTCATGCAAGGCAACGCGGCTGGCCTCATGATACATCTCCAAAATTCTACTAAGCTGAGAAAGAGCTTTGGTCAGAGTCAACAAGCCCAGTATTTCGTACATCTACTAGCATTGATAGAGATGGTCGTCGCGATGTGGCTCAACATCGACTGGTCTCCTGCCGACGCTTCACCACGCATTCAAAAAGTGAATGCTTGTCAAAAGCCCTTATCCTCGCACGATGATCTGGAGACACTTTATTATGATCTTGTCAAAATTAAGGATGATGTTCTGATATGGCGTCATGCTGTAGGATCTGCTCACACGGACGCAGAGGCGCATTCCGCCGAGCAGGATCGCTTGCCTGCAGTGACCTGGCAGAGTATCCAGTCTCAGTTGGACACATGGCATCAAAAATTTACTTTGATTTCTGTCGGTGGGAAAGATGAAGCCGAGGACCGCCGTTCGCTGCTCCAAGTGAACTATCTCTTCACTGTCCTCGTCGTGGAAACAGTTCACAACCGGCAGTTATCAGCGCGGCCTACCCAAGGCGATCCTGCTCGCAGTCGTGAACCATCGAAACTCAATTACTTCTGCAAAATTGTTGATTCCACCGAGGCAGTCCTCAGAGCGGGACACTCATTCGGTCGGTATGATGCCAGCGCCGGAGAAGAGCGGCTCGAGGCTGCTGGACTGTTACCTCTCTTTTCCTTTCGCCTCAGCTTCATACAGCCGCTATTCTATGTGGCGCAACATGCTCCCTGTGTACGTTTTCGTGAGAGAGCTGTTCAAATTCTTCTTAAGAAACCATGGCGTGAAGGGGCGTGGGATTCGTCTATAATGGGCTCAATCGCAAAATGTTCGCTCGCTTAATCATTTAAGTGGGAAGAGCAACGAATGAGAGGGTAATGATGCGATCTATAGATATTGGGACTCTTGGTTGCTTAAGGCGGGAATATGAATACTGAATCGTGTAAGTGGAACTCCTTTGCCTTTAATAAGAACCCACGAAGTGAAGGAGAGGTACTCGAGAGTAATGTGGAAACTAATGCCGCGTTACGCTATTGGGATGGACAACAGTCACCCGCAACAATATCAGCTAGTTCTACAATATAGGCGCCAGAACCGGTGGTCAAAATCTAAGATTGACCACAATGGTTCGCTCAATGTCAAGTTGACATCTATAGCGCTTGGAACATTCGGGCTTAAATTACCTCCTGCGAAGGCAGCCTTTTCAATCCCTTCCTCTGAAGAAAGATATCATAGCCAGGCCATCGACTCGTGAGATAGCGGTAAATGGAGGAGCAACCAAATCCGGATGGGCTGGACTTCCTACTCCATCGGTCTCAAAATGCACTCCCTGGTACATGTAGAAACTAGACCACTGACTGACGGTGAAGCACCCCTTTGCAAAAGTGCAGTTCACCCTGATCAAACTTTTGTCAGGCTGTACTGCACCCACCTCATTGTCTATAGAATTCGCTCCTTATCCACAGACCGTATCAACTTGTGAACAAATCTCGCCACCTCATATAGTTAACCGTTTGCCAATAGCTCATGCGAGCTATATGTATACGGGTGTAGAGTGCATTAGGAAAGTACCTCGGCGACAGATCTAAGTATGACAGGCCCCGTAAGTTAATCGAGGCCCAGAGCTAGGCCTCACCACGACCCGCGAGTGACCCTGACGACCCGGACCGCGACCCGGACCACGCAGGTTTTTCGGTCGTAAGGTTAGACCCTGAAGTGGGGTCAGGGTAGGGGCATAAAAGTCGCGAACCTACCCTCAGGGTCGTCAAACAAGGCAAATATCGGCAAGTCATGCGGAGCATAAGTTATGTAGATTTTGGCTGTATCTTGAAGTATTTCACTTACAGCATTTGGAGGAGTAGTTGCTTAATTTGGCAATGTAGAATGAATTAAGTCAAAATAAATCAGACTAATGAATCAACCGAGAAGATACCATGATCATTTAATTACATGTTAGACGTTTCATACCCATCTAGCAACCTTGAACGCTTGCGGACTCTGCCTGACACTCGGTGCTATGTCTCTGGCAGAGGTATTGCCTCTGGCTCTTGACCGTTGTCTTCCTTATTGTCTCTCATATCGTTAGCTATATTGCTTAGGCATCTTTTGCCGAGTGCTTTCACCACCATTCAGACGGTAAGATGCCGAGGGCTTTGACTTGCTCCGCGGTGACACAATCTGCAGTTGTAAAAAAAGAAGCCTCAAACAAAAGCTGCAGGCCAATCTATCCTGCATGTGAATGTGTAAGAACCGCAGCTCCAGGTTTACTACCTTAGGGAATAGAGCAGTATACTGTGAAGTCCGCAAGGGGAAGGTCAACTGGTAAAGGGGCCGGTCCTGTAGTATTACAGAACTGATCTCTGATTCTCGTAGAGAATCAGATATCCAGGGCTATATATTAATTCCTGCGGAGTTCCGGGCGGTGACTGCGGACTCCGCGGCAGAATCCTTTGGGCCGACGATTTCCCGGCCGATTCTCAACTTCAGTATATACAGGCTCTAACAGAATGTAATCACATACCACACCTAACATAAAAAATCTAACAAAAAGAATTTTACACTAGATAGAAAACCTCTTGCGCGTTATAGAAATACTTTTGTTGTCTATTTATGTCTAATATTCGTAATGTTATTTATGTTTGAAATTCAATAGATGTGGTTAGGTGTTAGAACCTGTATATACTGGACTTGAGAATCGGGCCGGAAAATCATCGGCCCGAGGGATTCTGCCGTGGAGTCCGCAGACCGCCCGGAACGCCGCAGGAATTAGTATATAGTCCTGGATATCTGATTCTGTCGCAGCAAGTGCTTGGCTATGCCCGTTGTCTAATCAATAGAAAGTTGTCTGATTCAACTAGTATACCCCTGGATGCTGGGTTTTACAGTACAGAAAGGTCACATGATTCACAAAAATAGTTTAGCTTGGATAGTTGATATCCACAGCATTCGACAGATTCTCGTAGAGAATCAGAGATCAGTTCTGTAATACTACAGGACCTGCCCTTTACTAGTTGACCTTCCCCTTGCGGACTTTGCAGTATACTGCTCTATCTCCTAAGGTAGTAAACCTGAAGCTGCGGTTCTTACACCCGTTACAATAGGCCGTCTATAGACGGCCATATACATGCCTATTAGTCTGTCGAGGTCTAAGGGGAGGTCACCTAGAACACTTATTCCTAGTTACACTCGTTCAAACCAAGTCTCTCATTCCGGTAAATTTTTGTAGTCAAATGTCCCTAGTGTTGTGACTATTGCCAAGTCTGCTAATGATGATGGATCAAGAACAGAGCGCATTGATCGAAATAACTAAAGATACAGAAGGAAGAGAACTAGTAAGTATGACCACAGAGGTTAATATACCTTCCATGTCATGTAAACTTAGACAAACAGCAAACAAAGCAAGCAAGCAAACAAGGAAGCATCATCATATGCTTCACAAGTGTAAAGGTTCATTAGAATAAGGTATCAACACTGGTGTCAAGTCCGGTGCCCCTAGAAACTCCTTATCAAATGGCCACATAGGACGAATTATATGCTGATGCCCAAGTCGAGGTAGGTCTTGGTCAACTCCACCAGGTGTCAAAGCGAGCATCCAATCGGCAGCCATGTCAAACAATTCTGGCTCGAGATAACCAATCTTGACTATCACGATTTTTGTAGCTCGGGGGTCGAGTCCTAGCCCTGTAAAATCGCTCTCATGATGATAAGGTTTGCGGAATCTGGTCAGGATCACAAAGACACTTCCTAGCTGAAGGACCGCCTCAATCATTGCATCTTGGTCTCCATGCCGAATTGAATGAACACGCCCGCTCATACGGATTGGGCCTTGATGAAGGTTGTCAACTTCAGCTCCAGCGATGACTGACACAGTGGCACCGACTCCTCCTCGGACGATTACATCAATTGCCTGTTGCCCTGGGATGCTGGCATATATGACTGTTGGGCCGTTCGTATATTTGAATTCAGGCCGCTCGAGCACGCGCGCCAGCCCCCATGTTACATCGCCAGCCCCTCCCGCTGTCGGGTTGTCACCAGAGTCAGAGATGAAGAATGGTTTGACGTCTGATGCCAGAGCTATATCAATGCAATTTGTAAGTGATGCGGCCGGGGCGACGAAATGGAAACGCTCATGGACTTCCCAGAAATGACATGCAAGGATATGGGCACAGTTCGTTACCACGTCTGCATCCCAGCCGGTTACAATAACAACCGCGTGGTTGCGAGGCTCGTCGGCCCAAGGATAGCCCATCCAAATAGCAGCATCTAGAACATCTGGCAAAGATTCGATCTCTGGAAGGAGCCGGTAGAGTGATTTTGCTGGCTCTGTACGCGTCGAAGTTTGCTCGCCTGGAAGCAGAATTGGAATGGGAACCCAGGCTTTCAAAGGGCGGGTGGGTGAACCCGCTCCCGCGGTCAAGAGCTTCACCAAATTATGACAGGCGCGTTCTTTTGTCTGCAATTCATCTTCATGTGGTGCCGTGCGATAGCAAGTGATCAGGTCGGTTTGGTGGGCGAGGTCTCGAGACACGTTGCCATGTAGATCCATTGACGTTGACACAATGGCCCGAAGACCGATGACATGCCGGATTCGACGAAGAAGTTCTGCTTCCACATCGAGCATTCCTTCAACGCACATCGCCCCATGAATATCAAACCAAAGGCCGTCTATTGTTTGAGATTCACAAATTTGCGTGAGTCTTGACACAATCTCGCTTGCAAGGGCTTCAAACGAGGCTCGAAGGACCACTCCACCGGGCAAAGCGTGGCCGATGAGCGCTCCGTGCCACTCCGCTGCTTCTCCTAATGGCGTGGACGGATGGAGAAAGGTGTAGTTGTCAATGATCTGCCTGTCACGCAGAGGATGGAAGGCTGCCGCCAGCGTGCTTGCAGGGGAGAAAGTAGACGTCTCACAGGCGAGCCCCGCGATGGCAATAGATGGACGCTTTGGCATCGTATCTGATGGCCCGTATCAAACCTGGGCAAGACGTACTTCAACAAACAATATTCATTCGACCGTTGTCATTTGGTATTTGTGGTTGTCCGTTGTTCTCTTGCGTCGCTTCTGGCTCTCGGTAAGCGTGATGTCCTGTCGTTTATGTATCGTCGGTCTACATCGGTGTAAGCGGCCGCCGCTTTCCAACCCCGCTCCCCGCTTACCAGTACAGTGCCCACATAAAACTTTGTGGCCTTCTCTCGACTTTGGCTGGCGTTCATCTATGTCAAATATTGTTGAGCCGCATCTTCCAAAAAAAAAAAAAAAAAAAAAAAAAAAAAAAAAAAAAAAAAAAAAAAAAAACGAACTTTGAGTCTCCAATCTGATGATTGATGATGAGTGTCCAGCCGAGTACCCGGGGCCAACCATTCTTAGAAATTGCTTGCTTCAATCATATATCAGCACTCAATGCCGCGGCTGGGGGTGCAGATCGAATCGAGTAAGTGTTTTGCTTTCCATGGAGTCGTCGCATCAAGAGGCCATAGCTGCCATAGCTGCCAACACAAAAGGCAATGTCCGCCTGTTGGTTCTTTCTTTATTTCTTCTCTACCAGTCATCACAAGTGAGGCATGTATACCTTCACAGCTCACCTGACTACAGACTGTGCCGAGACTATGCCTCAGCTGGACTTTCGCCCTACGTGGAGGACTTGGCAGCGCTCAAGTCCAGAATTTCGATTCCGATCCATGTCATGATTCGCCCTCATGCAAAGGGTTTCTTCTACAGCGATGCCGACTTCGAGGAAATGAAGGCAACTTTGACCGCCTTGAAGAACGCCTATGCAGACGGTTACGTATTCGGGATTCTGAACACAGCCCGGGCCCGTTCACGCGGTCGCGACCGCGGGAGCGGCACAGTATCTTGGATTGATATTGAAAGGAACAAAGAGCTCGTAAAACTCGCGAAGGGAAAGCCATACACCTTCCATCGTGCTTTCGACTGCATTCCAGAACATGCATGGGATGCCGCGTTGGCCGACATAGCTGAATGCGGTTTTACTTCGATTCTCACCAATGGAGGTCCATCTTCAGACAAAGCTGTTGATTGTGCTGAGAAGCTAGTCGACCTCCATGATCGGCTTCGTATATCCCAAACTCGTGTTAGACACACAAGTCAGCTCCCGGATATCATCGTGGCTGGCGGCGTGAGAGCTGACAATATTCATGAGTTGAGGGCGAGGACTCACGCAAGGGTTTTTCATTCAAGTGTACTCAGTGCCTCAAATAATGTCGTCGCTACTAAAGACGTGGTAGAGCTAAAGCGCTCGCTTCTAGGGGCGTGTAACAGCGAGTGCGGAGGCATTTGCGGATCTTGAGCTGAAAACGAGGGTTCAAGGTCGACATTATTCCATTCAGATCTATTAGGGTGTGGACAGTGAGACAGCCTTGCACGAATACGAGGACCAGACGTGGCTTGCAGAATGCTGTTGATTTCCCACGTTCGTAATCTGTTTTCGAGACTATATACCTCTCTTGTTCAATTATTGAATATTCTTTCCTCCAGTAATCATCAGAGTTAGGTCTGACATTGCGATGATATCGATTTTATTTTGTATTATATTGACCTCTGCTTGCTATTTCCTAGTCGCGGAAGTGAGGCGTGATACTCTGTTTAGTCTTCGGCTAGACATGCAGCGGTCAACAACAATCATTACCGGCGACGGTTGGGACGATTATTAAAGAGAACTGTACAGCCTAAATGTAAAAGGCTATATAGTTTCATCTATCACATCTAGGTAAGCCTAGTTGTGTCGGAATGCAGCAAGGCCACCATCGTCAACAGCACATGGTGAACTCAGCCGCGCCGAATCTTACCTAGATGGTGAAAGTGCGAGATTACGGCAGCTACATTTTCTTTTTTTTCTCTTTCCCCTTGCTTTGGGTCTCACTGGCTGCAGTCGAGAAGCCTGGAAAAAGTCGAACCTACACGTTAGTCAACATATATCTCCAGCCTGGAGGACCTCATGCTAAAGTCATGTGTGCATAGTAGTCTGAAATGGGGCCAATGTTGGACGGATTGATAGGTAGCTTTTTCCCTAGGCCATTTGACGTCCTATATTTGGTCTTGCTGTCTGCATGAAGACCTAATTATTCGTTCGCCGGTCGGGCCTCCCTATTGAAAGGAAGCCTGACTGCTTACAGCTGACGCCATGGCTTAATGGACTCGTGGATAGTTATTACATATATATTATTAATCCACATACTTTAACATTTCATCGCTGGGAGGGTCACAAGATCATCTCGTAAACTAGAGACTCTGCTTACTTGGCTAGTGGCCTAAGATTAGATCAGAACCACGACTAAGACTCGGTCGTCTGTTGTAGCCTTTCGTCCCGCGGATGAAGTATAAAGAGTCTGATTTCACGTTCAGACACGACGACTATTATTAAATCTCCATTCCCACCACATCAAATACCGATCTACACCAGTTGGTTTTTGACAGATTGTCAGTGGCGAAAGGCCTTTTCTACTTCAATATGAAGAGCACCCTCATTTTCTGTTCTTTATTTGCCGCCTCGGTCTCGGCTTCTCCGATACAGTCTCGCCAGCCTCAGCAGGTTACTGTTGCACTGTCCAATGATCAAACTGGTGCCTATGCAGGAAAAACCTTTCCCGCTGATAATACCGACAAAAGCATCCAGAAGTTATTCGGCTCTACGTCCGTTGGCGCAGGAGGTCATGTTCAAGCCACGTCCGCGCAATTGACGGCCTTCCCCGAGAATATCAGCTGTCTGATCAAGAAAAACGGCTTGACCGTCGCAAGCCTCACGGCCAAGCAGACCTATGTGGACCTTGATGGGAACCCAAGCACTGCTATCCCAGTCGACCTGAGTGATGACACTATCAGCTGTCATGTCTGATTAGTTCCGTTTGGACTGGGCAATTAACTTGACATTAAGCGTGCGAGGCCGAATGTTGATTTGACTTGTTATTTTGAGTTCCGCCACGATTCTCCTGCCAGGTCTAGTGATATTTGCAAACGAGTGACATGCTCCATTCTCCTGTTGTTTGTTGGTCCATGTACATACCCAACCTAGAATTCATGAATGTACCTGGCGTGAGACTCCCATATACTGGTGATTTTTTAAGACTCGTGCCATGTATTATCAACTGCATTGAGCCGTATTGAGATAAATTCAACAACAAATACCAATCTCATATGTTTGACACAACTCAAAAGCCAACGGTCCGCGCTACTACAATGTCAAGCTTCCTATCAGGTCGCCAGATCAGGTATTATCTTAGACCAGAACAAGCTCCACTATTCTCTCCAGCCATTCTTTTCAGAGTCTACACCTGGGGGATTTCTTGATTACGAATTTTCCAATTCTAGGCTCTAAATGTTGAAGGTGATATTCAAATCATTGCCCATTTAGCAATAACGACTATTTTCATCAACGGTTCGGACGGGATTCTGCCGAGCGTGATTTCCCGATTGGCCCTTGACCTGAACTTAAGAGGTTAAGATGCTGAGTTTGTTCGTGGAAATACCACTTTGCCCATATACCTAAGGAGAGCGACTACAAACCGACGTCCAGGCGTCAAAAAGCAATTTTAGTCGGTCCGACAGAGCTTTATTCATTAATGATGACCGCAACGTTCGGAAGGTCAGTCTGGAGAAGACGATATCAAATAACTTCTATTGCCTCAAGCTGATTTCTTACGATGAATAACTTTATGATCCGAAGAGTGTCATTCGACATTCAACTTAGGGATAGTCACCAATTCTTGGAAATAGCCCGGAGCTAAAATCCGTGTGTTGGGCAGGAAGTAGGACCCTTCCCAACGGGAGCGAGCTCGGAGCATCCACCAGTCCTTCATCATCTCATCACGTTTGCCTCCTATGCATAATCTGCCACCATTATTCCTCTTTCCCAAGTGATGTTGGTCGATCTCGTCGCTGGGAAGCAATGTATTACCTAACCTGAACGAATTTTGCGGGGAATGTGTGGGGATCGGATGATAAGGAAAAGTCAATGCCCCCAGGCAGGCTGGAAAGCTAGATCCATGCGGGGTTATACTTCACATGGCGCAAATCCTTGGTGTGGCGATCTACACAGGATGCTTCTCGGACCTTTTCCGCGGTTAGAGTGATGCTCTTTGGGATTGTATAGGACGGCTCCTTTATAACAGAAACTGAGCTTCCAGCTAGAACCCTCATCACCGATATATTTTCGACCTCTCGTCTTCCTATCCACATTTTGATCTCTAAACATGGTTGGCCTGGGCCAGTTCAAGTATTGGCTTGGAAAAGTCCAGATTCCCACGGAGCCTGGATTGTCAACAGCCCAGTTGATGTTGACAAACGATGATCTTGAACCAGGTATGGACTGCAATCTTATCGTCATATATCCCACTCTTCACGGTTCTTTCTTAAGGCATCCTTCAACATTTGCAGTAATGCAGCTTTTAGAAATATCTGACCACTGCTGACTCCTTTTGCGTTCATACGTACAGTGGAACCTGAGAGACGCCAGTGGAGATGGCTTAACTTCGTCGCTTTTTGGATTGCGGACTCCCTGAATGTGGTGCGTTGAACTTCTGTTGCCAGGAAGAGCCCCGGTGTGAGACACCTGGGGATTTCCTGTCAGATCACGGATCCTACGACTCTAACCTCTCTCTAGAACACATGGATGATTTCGTCTTCTATGATAGTGGACGGTCTATCTTGGTGGCAATCCTGGCTGTGTGTCTGGATTGGCTACAGCATTGCAGCTCTCTTCGTCTGCCTCATGGGCCGCATGGGAGCCATTTACCGCATTCCTTTCGCGGTGACTAACCGTGCTTCCTTTGGTATCTGGGGATCATTCTGGCCAGTTGTCAATCGAGCAGCAATGGCTGTGATTTGGTATGGTGTCCAGGTAAGCCGCCTCGTCCGATATGTCATTACAACCCATATTGAAGCTGGTGAGAACAGACGTACTTGGGGGGTAAGCAAAGATACAGATCCCTAGCGAGATCGCTAACGCTAAAGTGATGTTTTAGGCGAGTGTGTGACTCTGATGATCCAGGCCATTTGGCCTAGCTATGCGAATCTACCAAACACTATTCCTGCGGGGGCAGGGGTCACCACAAAACAATTCGTCAGCTTCTTGTTGTTCTGGTTGATGTCGCTGCCAGCTCTCTGGTTCCCTATTTACAAAATTCGACATCTGTTTACAGTCAAGGCCTACTTCTCCCCTGCCTGTGCCATCGCCTTTTTCGGCTGGGCCATTGCTCGGGCACATGGACTAGGCCCCATCATCACTCAGCCGAATAGTGCACACGGTAGTGCCTTGGGCTGGGCCTTTGTCAAGAGCATCATGAGCTGCATCGCGAACTTTGCAGCGCTAGTCATCAACAACCCGGATTTTGCACGTTACGCGAACAAGCCAGAAGATGCCTTGTGGGCGCAGCTCGTGACCATCCCAGTCGGATTTGCCGTCACATCTTTCATCGGCATTATTGTGTCTTCCTCGTCGAGCATTATATTCCATCAACCAGTGTGGAATCCGTTGACGCTCCTAGGGATGTTTCTGAACAATGCAAGTTCCGCTGAACGTTTTGGCATCTTCGTGATCGCCAGTGGTTTCGCCCTGGCACAGCTTGGGACGAACATTGCTGCGAATTCCGTCTCTGCCGGCACTAATCTCACGGCTCTCCTTCCCCGGTACTGCACTATCAGACGCGGTGGCTATCTTTGTGCTGCTATAGGCCTTGCTATGTGTCCCGTTAGTGCCAACTCTGCTGTGCTTGTTTGAATGCCCACTGACGAAGATACGGACAGTGGACGCTCGTCTCATCATCGAGCAAATTCACCCTCTACCTCTCTGCATATTCGGTTTTCCTCTCCGCCATAGCAGGAGTCATGGCCAGCGACTATTACCTCGTGCGTAAGGGGTATCTTGATATACAAGAGCTTTATAGCGCCCGTCGAGATGGCCTCTACTATGGCGTGTACGGAGTCTCGTGGCACGGATATGCCGCTTACTTCTGCGGAATCTTGATCAACATCGTCGGGTTTGCTGGTGCTGTGGGTGTTCGCGTTCCTATTGGAGCAAAGTATATCTACGACGTCAACTACTTCTCGGGGTTCATTGTCTCCGCAGGTATGTACTGGCTGCTAGCCAAATTGGTTCCTCTCCCCGCGACGAGTGACATGTGGAATGAGGTTCCCTACGAGTCACGCTCTGAAGGAGATGTGGACCAGAAGAAAGCGGAAGAGGTGGAGGAAGTTTGAGGGCAGTCCCAGCAAGCAGCCTCGGGATCATTGTGATGAGAGCTGGGGAGCCCTTAGCCCGACATCGGGCTTGTCATGGCATCAAGTACGAACTACAATCGAGTAAACGGACGCGATAATGAGCCGCTTTGGTTCAAGAATGTTACATTGAATTGTTTCTCAGGATGACATCATGCTTCCTTGATCAAGCCGATCAACGTAGCCCCTTTTCCACACAATGCTCACCCGACTGCTTCCCCAACAAAGAGGTAACCGTCATTAATGTGATTGGGGACTAGTTTCACTCCCGGCTTACGGGAATAGTGACTAGCATCGGGTGTCGGCAACTCTGCAAATCCCAAAGTTCAACCTTCTAAGTTCGCTCCAGCCTCCACGGTCATCCCCCTCACTTCCTGCAACTAAATAGCTCTATCTATATCGCCTAATTGACTTTGGCTTCCCGCGGAAAGCGTCTAGTCTAGAAGCATTGGCCAATTTGAAGTCTTCTTATATTTCGATCGAGTAATCGAGGAGTCGATGTTCGCTAACGCTTCTTATCGTCGACTGCTTTCGCATATTTGAATCGAGTAATCGCAGGATCGTGGCCAAAACACTCCTTGTGACCACCACTCTGCGCAGTTTTCATCGAGTAATTCGGACCCCATCATGAACCCTCACGTGCTTCCTTCTCCGCAGACATTGCATTACCAGGTGGAAACGGTCCACCCGCCAGGCACTACAATCACTTCCCTCCTAGTTTGGGTGGTTTCGCCTTCGAAAGGCTACTGGGAACCCAATGCCGTCCACCCTACAGTTTTTTTCCCGCCATCTTGGGCGCCTCTTTGAAACTTTCCAACTCTTTCTTCCTGCTACAGTGACTGCACTTCAAGCCAGCATATATGACGGCAGGAACCAAGTCTCCGGGTTCGCGTCAATTCCACGTCGGCCACTCCTTTCGATGAAAATATTCTGACACGGCCCAGTTGATTTCCAGCGATGCCGGATTTGAAGTTGCCCCATGCAACGGTCGGAAGTGAAAACACCAGTTTGCTTCACAGGACTCTGTCCGAAGTCGTCTCTCGTCCATCACCATCATCCCGCGGGTCCAGCACAACCACTTCGGCAACTCGAGCAGGGTCATGCTCACCGTCTGGCTCTGCGCTAGCGTCAGTCACTTCTTTTCGCAATGTCTCCGCCTGTCATCGCTGTCGAGTCCGAAAACATCGATGTGATCAACGTCTCCCAAGATGTCATTCCTGCGAAAAGGCAGGCGTGCGTTGCGTGGGCTATGATCCTATTAGCAAGCAAGAGATACCACGAAGCTACATTTATTTTCTGGAAAGGCGTGTCAAGTATCTTAGTGATATACTATCACGCCATCATATCGATTTCAATCCAGTGAGCGCATACGAAGGAGGGGATGTAGGGAATGAGGGTCAAAATGCAGTCACCACTGGGCCCACTGTCTCTTCGAAACTCTTTGCATCACACAAAACGAATTGTGGAACCAAATGGCAGTCGGAACCCATCACGCATATTTTGAAACACGAGGCAGACACCCAATCGACAGCAACAAGCCCTGGTCGAGGTTCATCATGTACTGAATCCGACCCGGTGTCAGACCGACTGATCATTAATCTGCTCTTTGGGAGGCCAACAAGATGTGCTATCGTGGCACAAAGCAGAAAGGGTGACTATCTCGAGATTAGGAGTCCTTCGCTTCGCAGCTGTTTCTCTGGAATTCGCGCAGAAACGACGCCTAAGAATCTTGTCCCAGTGTTACCTGATTATGAGCACGCAGAAGAGCTTGTGAGCTCTTATCTGCTGCACGTAAATTCTGAACTGCCGGCACTTCACCCGGACTTCCTCCAACAACTGTTGATTGAGACATATTCGACCAGGGCAAGCGACCAATCCGCGCGGAGTCTGTTTCTCCTCTTCATTGTGTTTGCAATAGGTAGTACTCTACCACAAAGTCCATGCTCCCCGTATACCAACACGTGGAATTATCGCGGCTGGCGTACAACGTCACCAAGCAAACGGCAAAGACTTTCAAATAAGCTTGCTACTCCAGAAGAATTCCACAGCTCGGCCGTCATTCAGTTGAAGCGCTCATTGAGTTCTTCATCACCTGATAGGCTCGAGAACCTTGCTCAATTGCAGGCGCTCGTTTTGCTCGCCACTTTCTCTCTCCACAGACCCACAAGTCCTGGTCCCGGTCTCCTTGTCGATGCAGCAATGTGCTTAGCAAGGGACCTCCGTCTTCACCGCGAAAATGACAGTGATATTCCCTTGAATGATCTCAAGCAATCTGGCCCTTCCTGTGAGGCACACCCGCACAAATCTCGTCTCCGGGATCTGCCTCGTCGTCTATGGTGGTGTGTGTATAGCCTTGACCGTTTGATTGCTCCATACCTCGGAAGACCTTTTTCAATACCTGATGAAGTGATTACGACAAGACTTCCCTTGGTAGTGGACGATCGGCTTGGCGAGCAGCCTGAGCCCTCAGGGCCACCGAGCAGGATTGCTGACCATTGGGTCTCATTGAGAGTGCTTCAATCAGAGATCCACACCGTCCTCCAATATCGACACACGCAGGCTGTCAGATACACAAAATCCAACAACCGTGACTGCAAGGCTCCAACCAGCTTGAGGCAGCATGCCTCGTTCAGCGCATGGCGACTTAACATGAGCCGGCGACTGGATGAATGGCGATGCCGGGTGCCCCAGTCTAATCATGAAGGTGATCCTCAGCAACCAAAGGCCTTATTACTAGAGCTCGAATACTGGAAAAGTGTTATCATGTTGTATCGATGGAGTGTGAGATTCCCCTCGGGATTGGCTGGTCTCTCTTCCTCCGCAAGTACCATATTTGGGCATTTCATGATCGAGACATGCGAGGATCCAGATTATATTTGCTTCAAAGTTGCAGAAGCTGCCAGGAACGCACTCCAACTTCATCGCGAGTTGCAAAACGCAAGTTTATTCAATGCCACATACTTGACGGCACAAGACACATTCATTGCAGGTATTTATCAGCGCTCCCTCGGTGATCGGTGAGTCCACTGACTTTTTCTCCTCTTTTACTAGGCAGTCTTTTTCTCTTCACTTTGTGGAACTCACCCCGAGTTCGTCACAGATTGGTGCGTTAAAGTGATCGTGTCTCTTGTAACAGATTTACTAATACTGAAGAAGACACTCCGAGATTTTGACTACTTACTTTTGACATCGATTGCCACCTTTGAAAGCCTGAAAGATCAATACTTTCCAGCTCATGATTTCCGATGCGTGTTGGATAAACTGGGCACTGCAACAATGAGAATGTGTTTGACAGCACGGGATTTGGCTAGCCCGTATTCATGCGCGCCCAATGACTCATCATATACACTCCTTGCAAGCTCGCTACGGCAGAACTCTTCTCGCTGGCCTTTCAATCGGCAAGAATTGTCTCAAGCTTATCTCGGCATCAGGGGGCTCGGTCCACTCAGTCCACAGAGCCCCATGTTCAAGCATTGGTCCAGCCCGTTCTCTTCAAATGATGAGACGAGCTCGGGGCCAAGTAGTGTCACTCAATCTGACACTCACAACACACTGCTCCCTCCTTTTTCTAAAGACCAAAAAGGTCAATGGAAATATGAAACCTCCGTGAAAATGCAAGGCGACATTACCACTCAATCCCTTACAGACTGGACCACGGATGGCGCCCTCCTCGCAGTGCCGGTGGAAGTGCCGTTTGAGAATTGCTACCGACCTCCCGATGATTTCAGTCTTCTTCAATTGGATACGGATTCATCAGGTCGCGCTTCGGCCGAGTCTCAAGGAGCCGAATCCGTTCCAATACGCATTACCACGCCCCAAGAGAGATCCGAAGACACAAGACGCGGGTGTGAACAAGACCTTCTCGATGCTTTTCTGGTGGCATGGTCCGACTCTCCGCCACCCTTGGATCCTTGATGCCAAAAGTCGCTACTTGGCTTGTCAAGGAATACACACAAATGCAAGGTGTGGGTGTAACTTGACATGTCTGCCAATATGAAATTGCATTGCTTATTGTTGAAAATCTATTGATCTACATTCCGCGCAATTATCTTGGTTAAAACGTATATTCCAAAGTGCAACTCAATGCTTCTATGGATTACCATTGTAGTTCGGCGCGGAGATTTGCCAGAGATCTCTCTTCGTCTCTGCTTATTCTTGGAAGTCGTCATTGCTCCGAACAATTTATTGCCAAGATATAGGCAGATGCGATGCCGCCATACTCGAAAAGCTCCTTTTCCGTTTCACTCAGATCAAATCGAAGGACCGTTCATCGATCGCCACTATGTTGTAGCGGAGGTCGATAAATATGGCCTTACCGTCCTCAGCTGTCTCGAAGAAAGCCTCGTCGTGCATTGTTATTCCCAGCAGCCCGAGATTGGGCATATTGGGGTGAAAAATGAATGCAAATGATTTAGCCCTCACACACTTACACCACTGCCTGGACAGCGAGTTACTTCAGCAAGCCCCTCCCCGGTGATTGTTGTCGTCTGTAGGAGTTTTGCTGTGACCTCCAAAGCTTGTATGATATCCTGTACCCGACACGCAGTTTTTACTGGGACTGCACATTAGATGGCGCCATTCGAACCATTAACAGGAGTAGGAAAAGAACGAAAAAGTTTGCAGTCACTTGCCTTTTGGGACGGGAAGCTCGTTTCCTGTTGGAGAATTTCCCCCGAGGCTTTCGAACGCCGAGTTTGTGTCGGCCATGCCATCAAGCAAAAGTCTACACACAATGCAAATACACCGCGGTGGCTTTGAAAGATATCCCTTCATAATCTCGTGTGAGATCACAGCAGGATCATTGTTATAAACTCGGTTGGTCCACTGTCGGCTATAGACTGGATTTTGAGCCCTGTTTCGAAGGGATATAGAGCGATGCTGCAGGTAGGGCAATGTGTCGTGAAGATGCGTTCAATATTCTATCCTTCCTGCAGGAGAGAAAGGCCCGATTATTAGATAGGCCATCTAGTTGTGTTGATCTGATGAACATTGCAACCTCTGGGACAGACATGTTACACATCAATTTTATGTATATGTACAACATCATCAGAAGCAGGCCAATCCCGTACGGATCATTCTCACTTTTAAGCGTGTCGTCGGGTTATGAAATACGCGTCTTCTCGGAACGTGTCTCCCTGTGAGACATGGCTGAGTTTAGATAACAATGGTAGAGTAAATTTCCATGACACAGAGCAAAGGTCGGATTCGGTAGTATTATTTGTCGGCGCCTTTTTCTATCAGTTCCCGGATGTCATGAAGAATCCTACTACGCACTGAAAAGCCTTCGCTTTGGAATAAAACGTGCGTTGTTAGAAATAATTGGATTTAGTTTCAACTATATATACAATCGTACATGACGGGGTACACGTGGTTTAGTAGGCATTGGTTAGCAGAGACTGGACAGGGAGTCCGATTTAGGGGGGGGGGGGTTTGAGATGCTCTGCAGTCTGATATTATTTCAATTGCCTGCAGCAATGCCACAGTTCTTCCAACAGCAACCTGATCTTGGTCCTAAGGAGGCTCGGGTTCTGTAGACCTTGTTGCCTCAGGCCACAAGAACCCCCTTTCAGACTTGGTGGTTCTCTTCCATCCTGCTTGCTCCCTACTCCGGGCCATCGATGATTTCTCCTTCTCTACTTCCGCTCATTTCGCGCTCCTTGGGAATTCGTCGTGCCTGGCCCATACCACCTTCCCTTCCGTGACTTGGTCACCTGTTGCTCGACTCTAGATAGCGCGATGTCTAGACCTGGGTTCCGCAGGGATCATTCAAGCGTCTGGCCCACTTGAGCACCGGCCCAAAGTGGTATGACCCGCGGAGTCTCATGCATCACCTCCTCTCCTCCAGAACAACAAGGACTGGTGTTGTGCTGGTGTGAGATTCGGACGCGATTCTCGAATCCTCCTAGCGTGGGCGGACTCGGCCGCACCCCCAACTGGTGGCGTCCAATCTGATCCCGAGCCGGACATCTTCAACATAGGCCGTGAGGTTGCAGCTGTGATAAATGCAATTCAAAGGCCTTTGCAAAGATGGCTCCAGTGACTCGAATGAGAGGAAGCTCACCAGGTTCTCATGGACTTGCATCCGCCTGTCGGGAATTAAACGGTACGCATTGTTCTCGGCACTTTGTGCTTGTCAAAAGCTTAAAATGCACATCACGTCGTGGCTGATGGAAGACAATCCTAGCCTTACGCCACAGTCACATCGCATGGGGTGGCTTATCGACGATGAATCGCAGTGGTCTGGATTTGAAGGTCGATCGTTTCCCACTCCGTCATGGTTTACTCCTTCTTTCTTCACCTCCTGGCTATCTCGACCTTGACATGCCCGGTTCATCGGATTGGAGTCTTATCGCAATGTTTGACCCCGACGGTCGTCCGGACAATGATTGAAATGATCCAAGCATTGAGCTGTGAGTGTATTTTGAAGGCAGGAAGCTGTGGCTGACCTTGGCTTCGGTTGACGAATGTTGGAGGAAGTTACCTGCTAACTCAACACAGCGGATCCAAGACCCTCCCACGAAGCAAAACAACGTTTCCTTTCACGAGGCCGCATAGGAAAGGAGTTTCCGCTGGTTACTGTCTCGTCACTGAACAGATTTCATTTGCTCGAAAAGCCATCCTGCTTCACAATCTCCACCAAATTACTTGCGTCTGCACATTTCAGACCCCCTTTAGTACCCCCGGGAATTATGGTCCTCAGGGTATTTCCGATCCCTAGAATATTGCGGCCGAAGCAGATTGAATGTGATTGGAGTTTCTGGAGCATAGTTGGGGCTAGGCCGATCTCGACGATTCCGCCATCAGGGCCCGGATATCTTACACTTTCTGCATACCCATTCTGGGTGCATTTCATGCGCGAGTTCAATCAGCACTTCGGTCTCCGACGGCGTCACATACTGACTGGAAGGATGAACCTCACGCTTCGCGAGGCTTCCTATCCTTACCCCGCTATCCTCGATGTTGCATCGAAGTAGACTTGAACCGCCGTTCTCAAAGGGGCAATTCTACTCGTCTGCGGCCCGGTCCTCTTGCCAGTCTATCACTATTTTGCGGAAAGACCGCACAGCAGCGCACTGTTGGCTCGACTGGACGTGAATATAAAAGACCCGCAGTTCCCCGACGCCTTCACTCTAGTTCTCTCGACACACCATCAGTGGTCTCCTTCTTCCCAGGTTGTCACATTCCGCATCAGCATATACAACTTTATTGCGTCTTTCGGCACCATGAAGTTCTCTTCATCCATCATCGCCGGTTCCATCCTCACCACTGCGGCCATTGCCGCTCCCTTGACGGCTCAGCGTCAGGCACGTCATGAGGCCCGCGTCCTTGCTCGCGCTGATGGTCGTGTTGGTCACCGCCAAAGCAATCCCCCTTATAAGCCCGGCACCAAAGAGGCAATTCACTTCAATTCCACTTCGCAGGAACAGTATAGCTCCAATTGGGCTGGCGCTGTCCTCGTTGGTACCGGATATACTGCAGTTACTGCAGAATTTACGGTCCCCACTCCCCGGGTTCCAAGCGGAGGAACCCCAAACCGGCAATACTGCGCTTCCGCCTGGGTTGGCATTGACGGGGACACCTGCACCACTGCAATCCTGCAGACTGGCATTGATTTCTGCGTCCAGGGCAGCTCTGTTAGCTACGATGCGTGGTACGAGTGGTACCCCGACTACGCATACGACTTCAGTGGCATCAGCATCTCTGCAGGCGATGTTATCAAAGTGACTGTCGATGCCACTTCTATTACGGCCGGGACAGCCACGGTGGAGAATGTCTCAAACGGCCAATCCGTCACTCACACCTTCACAGGTGGTACTGATGGTGACCTTTGTGAATATAACGCTGAGTGGATCGTCGAAGACTTCGAATCCAACAACTCCCTGGTGCCCTTTGCCAACTTTGGCACCGTTACCTTCTCAGGCGCAGAAGCTAGCCGCGGCGGCTCTACGGTTGGCCCTTCCGGCGCCACCATCATGGACATCGAGCAGAAAAATCAGATCCTCACCTCCAGCTCTGTCAGCGGCGACAGTGTTACTGTGAAATATGTTTGATCTTGAGATCAATAGGATGCAATTCATTAGGCTCTCCGAAAACATCATGGGATGTTTGGACGCCCCGAGCCCTCGCTGCATGCTGTTCGGTTGCGTGTCAGGGATATGATTTCGATTTGACTCACAAGAGAAATGGCCATTTGCTTCATGTCGATTGTCGTGTTTTCAATGAATTAAAATAAAAGAAAAAATCTGATCAATGACTGCAATCCTCCCTCTTCCTCCAATTGAGCACTTCTTGCCGGTTTCCTCGTTTCGGTTGTCTTCTACAAGATAACCTCAAGCGATTCAACCATAGATTGGTAGTACAAGCTACCTATGTGGCTTGTGAGGAGCCTGCGCTCGGGGAGTACAGAAATGCCATTCATTCCGATAGCAAGATCTTACTTTCTGTGGCTGGAGCTTGGGGCAAGACTTCGGTATTTAATCTTTACCGGCATCATCCGGCCAGGCCGGTAGCACCTATCTCCATATTATGTCTACATGAGTGATTCTCATTCTTTGTGTCTCGTAAGACTTTATCCCCTGGCTTGGTATGTTGCCTTCTATTATGGGATGACCAGCCACCATGAGCATCACAGAAGTCTTCGCCCTGTCTCGTTTGTTCACGTGTGCGATATGCCTCTCAGTGGCTGCTTCGAAAGTCATACCCAAAGTATCATTTTTGCCATCATTTGAAGTGGCCGACTATCTGCCAGAGGACGTTATTGTCCGAGACATTGCTATCGTAGGGGGTGGCGCGAGTGGCACATACGCAGCTGTGCGACTGCAACAAGATCTTCATAGATCAGTTGTTGTTGTGGAGAGGAAAAGGGGGTTAGGAGGGCACACAGAAACTTACCACGTTCCTGAGAACACAGATACCATCGACGTGGGTGTACTCGCTTTCCACGATCTGCCCTCCACTCGCGAGTTCTTCGCACGGTTCGACATCCCATTGACCAGATTGTCGTTCAATCTCGACACTCTGACCACTCTGGACTTTCGAAATGGTCGCCATGTTAGCGTACCCCTTGATCAGAATGCCATGATGGACGCATTGAATCGATACACGGGGCATCTACAACATTACCCAACCCTCACCGAAGGATTTGTGTTTCCCCTTCCTGTTCCCCAGGATCTACTACTTCCATTCGGTCAGTTCGCACAGAAGTTCAACTACACAGCAATAATCACCAGCATCTGGCAGATATCTCAAGGTTATGGGGATATTCTGAGCTTACCCACTCTTTACATCCTGAAGACCTTCGGTCCAGAGATACTGCGTGGTCTGAAAGAGGGCTTCCTCACGACTCTCCGGCATAATAATCACGAGATATATGAAAAGGCCCTCGAGTCACTGGGAGGGGTGAATGTGCTACTCGAAAGCTCCATAGTCGCCATGGATCGCGACTTCACTGATACCTTTGTGCACGCCGTTGTTTCCACGCCTAATGGATACAAACTGCTGCGAGTAAAGCAGTTCCTTTTCACTCTCCCTCCAGAGTTGGACAATCTTGTTGGATTCGATCTGAATGACGAAGAGGCCGCACTTTTCTCCCAATTCAGGAGCAATGACTACTGCACCGGCTTGCTGCAAAACGTTCCTCTTGCTGCAAATTCTGTCCTTTCCAACATGGTGATGAATCCCTCAACATTCTATCTTCCGCGGTTGCCGGCATCATACAACCTCGGGCCAATGAGTGCATCTTCTAATTTGACCAATGTCAAATTCTGCAGCAATGTCACTATGTCGTGGCAGCAGATTGAAGACCAGATCATCGCCGAGACGACCAGGGTGGTTCCCAAAAGTACACCTGAGCTTGTACTTCTTTCAAGCCACCGGCCATTTGGACTGCACGTGTCGGCAGAATCGATCGCTAAAGGCTTCTATCAGTCTCTGTATCAGCTTCAGGGGAAGAGACGCTCTTTCTGGACGGGAGCGGCTTGGCATACTCACGACAGTAGTCTATTATGGAACTTCACGGAGCCTATAATTCGTCAAATGCAGCGGGAAATCTTTCCAGAGTGATAAGTGATCACAGTCAGCGATCTTGCATTGTCCGTCAATATCTCAATAGCGATTGACGGGACAAGGGTGTGTGATCTGCTGTGAGATGGCGGTGCCAAAAGCGATCATCATGATCTCGATCTATTAGCATCTCGATGCCTTCATAGCATTATTGTACTCTACTGAACCCCTGAAACGTGTCCCGAGAATAAGAAATCCTTGCCTGGATCACTCGGCAAAGTGACATTGTAAAAACGCTGAAAGACATCTTGCACCACATCATAGCAAGCTCCATACCGAATCGTCTTTAGATTTCCGAAGTCTATCATGGTTGACGATGGACGAGGGTAACTGAACTTTGCTCGGCCGTAATCGATGATGATATCGGCTGTACTTCTGATTTCGGGCTCAATATCCTCCACCACGGTCTTAGTGCCTCCTCTGGTCAAGTTGGCTGAGGATCCCAGAAGTGGCAGCTCCGCACTGGCTGCCAGCTGAGACAGACTTTCTTGTAAGGGCCCTCCGTTTACCAACATTGCTAACGTGCCGTCTATAGTACTCTGGGCCAACGTTTGGGGCGGCAGTTTCTGGATGACGGGATGTTTGGCATTGTATGGCGCAACGACGCCTATCGGAAGGTCCAAATCCACTGCTAGAGTTTTGACCATTCTTTGTTCCCGTGGAGGGAGATGATGTATCTCCCGGTGAAGCGTATAACTGCCGATCATGGCATGCTTTTTATGCGGCGACCGTTTTTTGGCGATGAAGATTCGGCGGAGCGCATCCGGGTCGATGGCAACTATTCCGTAGCCCACGCTGGCGGGGATAATTGCAATACCTCCGCTTTGGAGAACATCAAAGACCCGACGTGCGTCGGTCTGAGCATCGATTTCTTGACTCGTGTACATTTTTTGTCTCGAATTGAACAGGCATGTGGAAGATCCAAGGACAATGATTCCTGCACTAAATGAATCACAAACGCGATGAAGTTGCAATGGCCTCAATTTATCTTGTGGCCGCAGCAAGGACTACTACATTGATGGTGGCGCATCAATCAGTAATCGAGCGGCTACATGGGGTGAGACATGCGGGACGACGGCCCGGTTCAGACTGAATGTGGATAGAGAGAAGCAGTAAATTGGGGAGGCTCATTGTTGGCATCGTCCCAGTCTTCGTGCGGAACGTTTGCAATACTGTCGTTGGCCGAAAGCAGTACCTCCATGACTGTGTAATATTGTGACCATAACAGAATGATCCGGTCATTGCACCTTGAATAAAGCAGAGTTTGATCGAAATTCCCCGCGCTGTGCTTCAGCAAGGTTCTCCAAGTCGGCTGTACAGATATCTGCCACCGGCCTGTCCCAAATAGCGTGCCAGATGCCTTGGGCGTGGACGGAATATTCGTGATCTTTCTCAAGTTGCAGACCAGTCAGATAAACCGTCTTTTCCAAGGTTTGGCCTGCAGAAATCTCAACGAGATCTTCGTAGGAGGCGGGTAGTTTGCGCGATATCTTGATCGTGTTCATGGGCAAGGTCTCTCCATTCTCTGTATCACACACGCTGAAGACCCCCAAAAGTTCGGCACGAGTATCCATGGGACTTGCCCATGCCAAAAATGTCACCGGGTGCTCGGCAGGATTGTAGATGGAGACATTCACGGGTATAGTAAAGAGTGATTGTCCCACGATAGCAGGCATCTGAGAGGCCAGAGTGACCTGAAGTCCTAAGCCAGGTTGCATCTTGTATCAAACCTGGGACAACAGGACGTGTGGAAGCAGATTTGGTACAGTATTTGCGGGAAGAAGACACAGTGTTCTTCAGCAGATGTATGTTGTGTATAGAGAGACCATACTCTGACAGGTTGTGAAGCGGATAGGATGATGGCTAGTTACATAGACCTGACTGCATTCAGGACAATCTAGGATTGACCAAAGCTCACTTGACCTCCTTCTCTAATTTTTTCCTTCCAACCGCACTCATTTGGTCCCCCGCAAAGTCCTGCAACAGTCTTAGATTCCGTCTCCTCCCCGAGAAGGCGTGCAACCCTCCCCTCTCCTCTTGACTTGGCACCTCTAAATTGAGTCGTGTCGACATCCCCAAATTCCAGCCTCTTTATCTCATGCCAATGGCTGACTTCCTTTCGAAGCCCCAAGATTGCATTCAAGATCCGCGTGAGTCTTAGGTGGTATTTTGGCACCGGAGTCCGGCAAAGATGCAGGGTCCAGTGGCTTGGCGGGTCTTTCACCGAAAGCCACATCGCCTTCGACCTCTTTTCTATCTTGACACTAACATCAAAGCTCGCTATCACGAAACGTCCGGCTGATTGAGACAATGTGCAGAATTGTTCGGCAAGTCAGCCAGCCTATGTACAACGCACAGATTGCTGTGATCTAAGCCTCGACTGGATCACGGGTGTTACATCGCCAGGTCTTGGTTTTCACTCAGGAGCAGCTCGCCGAACCAATCACTTCAGCAGTCCATCTATATTCGCACTTCACCTGTTATCACAGTCGTAGCGAGACCAGCCTCATCTCAGGAACAACGAACAGGAACAATGAAGTGAATCGGGATCCCGCCGGGCCAAGGCATCGCAGCCCTGCCTACAGAGGAAAGCTCCGACACCTGGAGTCGTTGTCTAAATATCTACAGCCAGTGAAGAGATGCCATGATAGAGCACACCATGCCGATAGTGGATGAGCAACACAAAGCATCACGGCAGCCCTCTACGAAAGGAGATACTACCTTCTCCCTTCAGTCAACCCGTTGACGATCATGCTCGTTCGCGAGGAGAGTTGAGCTTTGCCTCGAGCGGGGATATCTTTCAGTCAGGGCAGAGATATGCGAATGTCTTCTATAAATCAGACTGGTAACCCGTTGGAAACTCGGAGCTTTTTTCAATCCAAGAAACTCTCAGCAAGTCAGTGAGACTGCAACCTATCCTGCGAAATTGATCCACTTCAGTGGCATACTTCTTCATCACCATGCGTTGGACTGCCCTTTCCGCAGTATTTTTGGCCCTGGCACAGCATGTGCATGCTCTGCCCGCTGAGTTTGGCCGACCATCAGGTTTGGATGTCACCCTAAGCCAGGTGAACCACACACGCATTAAGGCCGTTGTCAAGAACACTGGCAGTCAGGATGTGACTTTCGTGCATCTCAACTTCTTCCGTGACAGTGCTCCTGTCAAGAAGGTTGCGGTGTTTCAAGATGGTATGATCTTTCCATGCTTGCAGGGGTGCAGTGCTGTGCAATGCTGATGCCAAACATAGATGCCGAAGTTACCTTTGAAGGCATCAAACGTCGCTTCAAGCTCCAGGGCCTCACCGCGGAAGCTTTGACGACACTGGCTGTCGGGGAGACTCTAGAGGACGAATTTGACATCGCTACAACCAGCGATCTGTCGCGTGGTGGTGCAGTGACACTGCGCTCCAGTGGCCTAGTGCCCTTAGTCAACGATGGGGCTGTCTCTGGCTATCTGCCATATCGCTCGAATGTCCTCGAGATCGAAGTTGATGCCGTCAAAGCATCCCAAGCTGTCAAGGCAATCAAGCCATTGAACCGTCGCACGCGGGAGAGCTGCAACGATTCTAGCCGTAAGGCGGCGCTGGACAAGGCGCTGAGCAACACCGTGTCTCTGGCGAATGCCGCGGCGCAGGCAGCGCTCTCTGGCTCGGCATCCAAGTTCAGCGAGTATTTCAAAACGACCTCCAGTTCCACTCGGCAGTTAGTTGCGGCGCGACTGCAGGCGGTGGCTAAGGAGGCACAGTCAGCCAGCTCTGGCGCCACGACGTACTACTGCAGTGATGCGTACGGGTACTGCGAGACAAATGTGTTGGCCTACACACTACCTTCCTTGAATGTGATTGCCAACTGCGATATCTACTATTCGTACCTCCCAGCCTTGGCGAGCAGCTGCCATGATCAGGACCAGGCCACGACCACCCTACATGAGTTTACCCACGCACCAGGGGTGTACAGCCCCGGAACAGAGGATCTGGGGTATGGCTACGCAGCCGCTACATCTTTGAGTAGCAGTGACGCCGTGATGAATGCGGACTCATACGCTCTATACGCCAATGGTGAGTTCTTCCAGACCTCCAGTTCATCGATCTGTGGCTGACCAGAGAGTATAGCGATTAACCTGCGGTGCTGAGGTTCCTTGCACAATCAATTGTAGAAGCCTGCGAATGCCGCAGGTATTGTAAATGGAATCTTGGGTTGGTGAAGGGTTCTAAGTATCGGTGTTTCCAATGAAGAGCCCGATGCACCGTCTGAAATGTTATTTGATCAGAATGCAACTTCCAACACAGTGGTGATCCTTACTCTTGTAGCTTTACCTTTTGTCATTGCGTATATGGTCAGCTCGGCACGTTGCCCTGACTTGACTGCATCAACCCGGAAGAATGCGAGTAGTTGAATGCACCAAGCGGTGAAGTCTCGAGCTATATGTACCGAGGCGGTCGATTTTTCGATTTGGGGTCACTCACTGTCAGGAATTCCAGCAGAACCAAGCGCTATCATTTGCGATCCAATATATAGATCCAATGGAATACCTCCGGGGCATGGGCGGAGGAAGACACAGGCCCTGGTGGGGCTTTTAGCGGAGTGCGGGAGCGTAACGCCCAGTACCGTCCAAGGAATGGCAGATTGTCGAAGCGAAGCGTTGAGTAAGAAAGTGTGACCCACGTGGTGTCCTTTCGCGTCAAGGGCACAAGGTGCAAGGCCAATGACTCGACCGGGGACAGAGTGACTGTAGGCTGCGTCGAAAGGTAGTCCCGCACAATCGGGCAGACATGAGACATGTCGTCCGTTGAGGTGTACTCCTGGTCGCTGGATGTGGCGATGGCGTCGCTGGTGCTCTTGTCTAGAATCACGTCAAAGGGCGCGAAGCGAGTAAGGGTCGAGACATGGTCCCATGCGAGAAGGTCGGCGTGCTGCCAATGCATCGCCTGAGCAGGTGTCTTCTGGCGTTCGACATCTTGGCCAAGACGAACGGCCTCAGCGGAGAAGTCTACATTCTGTTGGAATTGGCAACAGTGAGCGGGAAGCGCCTGCGGAAGTGTCAAAGAGCAGGAACAATGAACTCACGACAATCGCATTGCCCGTCCATGATCGCTCAAGGTAGGCATCTCTCAACTTCAAGCCAAGCTGCGACACACCCGGACCCAGATGCAAGACGCGTGGAGATCCCCCTTGGAAACCTGGGCAGCGCTCCAACTCGGACAGAGCGGTTTCGAGCAGTGTCTCGCCCGAATTGAGCCACTCGCCCACGTCTTGGCCTGTGGCGAACCTCACATCCCAGAATTCTGGGCTATCATAGTCTGGGGCACCAGCAATTCTTGTGCGTGTCCTGCTGGATCCTGCCATGAAGGAGAATGTCGAGCATGTGGTCCGCAGCAAGTGCCGCACGGAAATCGCCGTGCGCTGTCACGTGACTCGTGTCGCAACACGTTCAAGGCTGGAGCTGCTATACACACGTCCATTCTATGTTGTTCAAAGTGAATTGAAAGGGACGAGGTGTTGGTGTCGATAGATTTTCGGGAATAAGGTCGTGCATCTTGACGTGTTTGGTGGTGGTGGAATGACCGGATACAGTAGGTGCTCGCGATCTATATATTTCCAACCATCACGAGCTACATCGGGTTCAGCTTCTCTCACCCTCGTTTCTTTCCCTAAGTGTTGCAATGGGAAAACCGACGACCTCCCGAATTGTGTTGATCTCGGAAGGACTGATAAGTTAGACCCAGTCTATGTCTTCGAGGCCAACGCACAGCCATGTCTACTGTGTTCCTTTTCGCTTCAGAATCAGAATCGAGGCTACTCTCTTCGAACCCTGGTTACGATCGTTCATGTTTGCCTCGGTTCGGCAAAATTACCTGCTGAGATGCCTTCAGCTTTCGCAATTGCTTGCGTCTGGCTGGCCCCCGTCGCGCGTCTCTCGACTGTTCAAGGAGATCTTCGTCCACTTTCACCCCTCTGGGGCCGCAAGCGCCAACACCCGTAAAAGCCCCTGCTCAGCCCAATACTGGCAATTCGGTCTTGCAGGTGCTGGACTAGCCCCTTGAAAGATGGGACTAATATAAGGAGACACGTCCGGATGCTGTTACAGGAAAGGGCAGGCTGATGGTCAATCGCAGGTCATCTTCGAAGGCACGACTACATTGGCTACCGAGGATGGTCAAACCCATTCGGATCTCGGGATGCAGACAGTGCACCCGATGAGTTCGATGGTAGGAAGGTGAAGGCACCAAACGGGGGCATAACAAAGCCTAAGCTCTTCTTTGCCCATTCGTTTGACGGGCTTGGCCATCAACAACGCTCCAGTGCAGGCGATCAACAACAAGTCTAACAATCTGCTTATTGAGGAGTAACCGTCGAAAATCCGGACGGAGGTGATAACTGAAGTCGCAAAACTTTTGAATTCGCCGTGAGCGCGTCTATCTGCATCACAAGGGTGACGGGTCTAGGTGTGGACGGGGGCACTGGCCCAGTGGAGGACGACGCGGTGATGTACATTCGATGCGGCGATACGACAGATACAAGATCGGAGCTAGGAACATATGGAAACCTCAGGTGAAAGCATCAACGACAGATGTGAGAATGTGCCATTCGAAGCATCTTGCTGATTTGAACTAGACCGAACTAGACCGAAGTGGCGGAGAATGAGGGGAGGAGGTGCGTGTGTGGGAGAATGGTACTTTCGTCACAGTTCCAAGTTGGACACTAGACTAACCACGTGGGGTAAGTGGTTAGTTTTAGAGAAGAGCAATCGTTATTGGCGGGTCATATCAGTTGATCCTCCCAAGTTCTTCTGCAAAGTTCAGCCGGCTGTGAGTGTGCTGAATAGGTATCGGCATGAATCATAATCTCGCAGAGTTCTGATATTCATGAGACTTCAAATCATCTGATTGACTGTCGGTCTGCAAGTGGGCCACGGAACGGCACGCGCTGACAACCACATTTCCCCTTCCACGTTCCATACATACATACACTCCTATCCTAGGGGAGGAGGGCATTCAGGTCTTGATAAGCACTACTGATTTCTTCATGATGATGCAGCATCCCTGCTATACCTGCAGACTCGGATAGCTCTGGATCTATATATCCACCAGACCTAGTTCGTGGAATTACCACATGGCACCATAGTCATGGACCCCAACGGCTGATGCTCCCCGAATGCTCCTCGGGGATCAACGGACAGAGGTACACTTGTCTCTATCCACCTGGTTCTGGCTGGACCAGTCGTAGAACACCTTCCGACTTCTCTAGCGCCTATCGATACCTCCCTCAGGTAATAATCTACAGACATACAGATACTATTTCGCCCAGTTCCAATTCCGAAAGACGGGACAGTCCAATCCGCCAGTCTTTTGGCCCAATAAGAAGAACTTACTAGCTCGTCCACCAGCGCGGGGCCGTCAAGGAAAGTGTACAGTGAAGTTTTAAGAGAGAGAAAAAAAAATCAAGTGGGAAAGTGGAAAAGTCGAGGATCCAAGCACAATCCGATTGTCAACGTCGATGAACCCGCTTTTCTTTTTCACTTCCCCTCATCTCCATCTCTCCGTCCGCCTCTTTTTCCCATCTCTCCTCTATCATCCACCATGGCGGACCAAACAATCGCAGTGGTATGTCTCTACCCCATGCAATTATTTGATGTAAGTTTCCCTAATGATGTTGATAAACAGGACCCCGATGTCTACACGGCCGACGACCGTCACTACCCCGATGATTGGCAGTCGTAAGTGGCTCTGATCCCCGTCTCGGCCGTTGTGAAGCTGATTATCTTCCCCCAATCTCGCAGGGAGACTACTTCGATCGGCTCCTCGATCTATCGTGGATTGATGGAAAATGGCAGACGGTGAGTGACGATCATTCATTTGCGATGATGTTTCTTCGAGTTCACAACGGTCGGGCCCATAGCTAATCGCGCGACGCAGGTACCAAAACCTGCGCACTCAGGATTATCTGTAAGACTGGATGGCCAGGATATTTTCGTCAGGTTGATGATCTGATATCGAATTATCCAGCATTCCCTCGGATGACCAGATGTTCGAATCATACGAAGCCGGGTATGCCACCTCTTTCCCCATTGTACTGTCTTCACGTATTGACATCCATCCCAGCCACCTGGTAGCACTCGTTTTGGACTCGGATCGAGAGAATCCCCTGTTCCGATCGCCTGTCAAGGATCCCAAGCAGATCCTGGACATCGGAACTGGGAAGGGTATCTGGGCTATGTGTGTAATCCACTGCTGGTGTCATGCGAGCACTGCTAATCAAGATGGTTGTTGATTTTCAGCGACGTGGCTGATATGTTCCCTAATGGTGAGTGCCAAAAGGACCTCTCAATCTACGACGCGAAGTAACGTGCCAGTCTAGCGACCGTCCGCGGAGTCGACCTGTTCCCCCCACCTGTCTCGTGGATGCCGCCCAACTGTGTCCTCGAGGTCGACGATGTGCTGCAGGAATGGACCTGGCGTGAGCCATTCGACCTGATCCACATGCGCATCATGATCGGTAGCTTCAATCCAGGTGAATGGGACCGCGTGTATAAGCAGTGTTATGAGTGAGTCGCACCGCTTGATCCTCTTCGACTTTGTTTACCTTTTATGCTCATGATTTTATAGCAAGCTCCGCCCCGGTGGTTGGATTGAGCAGCTTGAGGCTCATCCCGCCATCGAATGTGATGACGGCAGTTTGCCAGAGGACAACATCCTGCGAGGCTGGGGCCCGACCATTTTGGCCTGTGGTGAGCGCGCCGGCCGCGACTGCGACACCATCGACACCATGCCCGAGACCATCCGCAAGGCCGGGTTCGTGGATATTCACGAAAAGTCCTACAAGTGGCCCATCGGCCCCTGGCCGCGCGACCAGAAGTACAAGGAGGCCGGGACGGTCAATTTCCAGCACTGGATGTCTGGCATGGAGGGCTGGTGCATGTGGTTGCTCACTAAGTTCGGCTCGCCTGAGCCCTGGACAAAGGATGAAGTGCACGTCTACGTGGCGAAGTTGCGTGCTGAGCTCAAGAACCCGCGCTTCCATATCTACCAACGGGCGTAAGTTGATTCACTCCCATTCCAAGTGCATGCCACTGATTGATTTCGCAGACGCCGTGTATGGGCTCGCAAGCCGTTCCCTGAAGAGATTGAGAAGCCTGCCGAGGCCTCGAAGGAGCCTGTCGTCAAGTCCGAAGCTCCCTCAGAGTAGAATTCATATACCCTTATAGGCGGCCACTGTTATTATGCCTGGGGTATAATCCATTTGGTCGGTCTCGGATGACGTTTCCTCGTGTACATATCATGCCCGTCATGTCCGACATGAATCCTGCTTTCTTTCATTTCCCTCATGTGTGGGAGGATATAATGATCTCATCTGAAGGTGCCTATTTCCATGATGCATGCCATCGTTCCTTCTTTCGGTGTTGGAGAGATTTCCATCATGAAGAAACAGGCACTAGCTGTCGATCGATCTGTCACGAACCATCAATCTTGATTTTTTTTTTTTTTTTTTTTTTTTTTTTTTTTTTTTTTTTTTTTTTTTTTTTCTTCTTTTCCTTCTTTTTCACTTCAATTTTGATTTCGAAATTTATGGCTGTAGAGATGTGGCTCGTACCCGATGATTGGCCCATCGCGAGGAATGTCCATGCCTGACATCACCGCATCACCATCGCTGCGATCGCGTCGCATGCGGGATTTGGGCCAGCCATGCTTCTCCTTATATTGAGGACTTGCTTCTACCCTTTTATGCCAGATTGAATTTCCGGAAAAACATTTTGACAATGGTAGAGATTCAGACAAGGAAGAAGGTGGTCATTATCGGGGCTGGAGCCGCGGGCATGGTATGAACGTCCCTGAACAATGATTCCCAGTCTTAGCACTCATATTCGCTATAGTCATGTGCGGCAACTCTTGCCAATCATCCAGACCTGTTCGAGGTGACGATGATTGACGTTGATTCCCACACTGGCGGCCAAGCTACTTCAATTCCCTTGGACGAGTCCCAGCATAGTGCAAGCTGGCTGAACGACGGAGTTCAAGGTGGTTCAGCCATTTTTCGACATACATTTCGGTTTTTCCGCCGATATGGACATGAACCACAGCCAGTCAAACTGCAGGTGTCCTTTGGGAAAGGACGCGATAACTTTTGGACAAATGTCTTCCCGAGTCCGCTGGTGGACAAGCATTCCAAGGAGATCAAAAAGCTTGGGCGCGTGTTGAAATGCATCAAGTATTTGATGCCAGTACTCGGGATCATGCCCGTCAAGGTTATTCTGCGATTGTTCCGTTTCAGCGATGACTTCGATAACAAGATGGTGCTGCCACTGCTTGCATTGTTCCTCGGCACTGGGAACCAGACTCCTAATGTGTTGTTTGTTCTTCTGGAGCGTCTTTTTGATGATTCGCAGATGAAGCTCTGGGAATACGATCCTGATACCTTGCTACCGAATCTCCCAGGGATGTTCACCTTCCCTAACCTTGGAAACTTCTATCAGGCTTGGGAGGCGGATTTGCGCTCCAAGGGGGTTGATGTTCGGCTGAATACCTCAGTCACCATCTTGAAGAGAAACAACGATGGTGTAGTTCTTGAGTTGCAGCCAAATGAGGACAGTGCTCAACAACCGTCCTCCAGCTCACCTCCTGAAACATTCCATGAGATGGTCCTTTACTGCCCAGCCGACGAAGCAAAGAAAATGCTCGACCGCCACGCAACTTGGCGTGAGAAGTATGTCCTAGGCGGCGTCAAATTCTTCAACGACATCACCATCACCCACACCGACTCGGATTATTTCCAGAAAATTTTCGAGGCACAGTACAACCCAGACCTTTGCGCCCAGGCGACGTCCAAGGAACGGAAAGATCAGATCTCATTGCTAAGCAGAAGTCTGTCTGTCGAAAGGACGGATGGGAGGGGTTCAGCCCCATGTACTTCATCCACACGTACAGAACATATCCCGACAAGATCGAGATGGGATTTGACTGCACCAATTACCAGCATCAGTTCCGCGAGAGGGTCGGTGAGGGCAAATCTTCCTTGGCCTTGGACAAGCATGTCTTCCAGACCATCTTTTTGAACGATCAACAGAAGCATCTGTGGACATGGGACGATATCGACTCTTCCAAAAACATGGGACGAAAGTGGTGGCATCAATTTGGCCACTGCTGGCAACATTACCTGCGTGTGGTGCCCGGGATGATGTTCATCAATGGCCAGAACCGGACACTGTGCGCTGGGAGTTGGACCATGGTGGTCAGTCAGCTCGGTCATCTCGGATGTCAGCAATGCTAACTCGAAGCCTGCAGAATATACATGAGATCGCTTGTATTTCCGGGATTGCCGCCGCGTATCAACTTGGAGCGGCCTACGAGCCATTCGATGATTTTGCAGAGGACTTCTTCGCCGAATACCTACTGGTCAGCCATGGGACATGATACAAGAAGAAGACGAAGCAGACTTGAGAGCCATTCTCATGTTGTAATAATATCGATAGAAGTAATCCCTAAAGTACGTATCGGAAACTCTCGATCTCATGATCTGTCTTGTTGGAGAATTCGTCATGTAGCTCCTCTGCCTCGGTCAATAGCCTTGGTGAACCGTAGAGTCGATCGCGCCGTTTGTTCTCCCAGACATAGAACACAAAGAGGCTCATCAAGAAGAAAATGCCAAAAATAAGCCCCGACATCGCAGCCTTGATACCGGTCTGTCTCAGGTTAGCATCAAATGTAGTGACTGGCTAAGATGTGAGGACTCACAGGATACTTGGGATCCTCGGAAGGAATGAAGAATTGAGGTCCCACAATGTTGCCAACACAGTATGCCACGAACATTAGGGCGCTGACAGTACTCTTCTTGGTGAAACCAGCAACATTAGAGCTAATAAGACTCAACGATAAAGGAATGTTAGCAGCGAAGACTGCACCCAAGCAAAGACCAGTCAATTTTCCAGCCCGGTTCTCGTCATCCAGCTTCCAGATCAGAATCATGCCGATCATCGAGACCGTAGTGTTCAGGATCATCATGATGATGCGGCTAGAGCGGACCAGTGTTGCAAAACCAGAGGTGAGAAGAAGAAATGTCAATTGAGCGGCGCCAATGGGCATCTGCATGAGCAACGATTTCAGGTTGGAGAAGCCAAAGCCAGCGATGATGATAGAGGAGAAACTGGTGATCCCGCCGTTGCAAAAGTTGACACACAAAGTGTACAAGACGAGGAACCAGGTCTGAGGATCCTTGATTGCCATCAAGACCTGGCTCCATTTGAACTTGCCGGTATCCATGACACCGGTCTTATTCTTCAGTGTGCGCTGCACAGCAATTGCCTTCTCCGCTTTGTTGAAGAAAATCGCTTTAACTGGAGAGTCGGGCAGAAACGCAAAAAGCAAAAAGCCATAGCCCGCAGTGACAGCACCTAGAATCAGAAACAACAGCTGCCAATTGTTGACAATGTTGCTGTCAATCTCACCAATTCCCCATGCAACTACTCCGCCGACAACGGTGGCAATGGAGTTACCAATGAACCAGGCAGCCTGCCGAGCCGGTTGCTCTTCTCTTTTGTAGAACATACCAGTGATCAAGGCAAACCCAGGTGCAATGGACGCCTCTCCTACGCCGAGGAAGAATCTAGCCGCCATGAGTCCTCCAAAGGAAGTACAGGCAGCATGGCACATTAGAATACCGCCCCACAGAAAGACGGCGACGCTCAGGTACTTGCCAAGCGGCAGGCGCACAATGAGGTATGAGCTGGGCCAACTCCAGGCAAAGTATCCGAAATAGAACACAGCAGATGCCCAGTTGTACTGTTTGTATTTAAGGCCCTGTGGGACAGAGGTATCATGTTAAACCCAGTCTACCTAGACAATGCGGGGACAGAGACGTACTAAGTCTTCTTGAAGGCCGAACATGGTTGCTTGACTCAGAGCCAGCTTATCCATATATTGCAACATGTAACAGAATCCCATCAAGGGGATGAGACTGGGAACGCGAGATGAGAAAGCTTTCCAGGGCGATCGGGGTCTTGAGATGACTTACAAAAGGTCAAGCTTCCGAAGAACTTTTCTTCCCATCTCCGGCGTTGAAGTAGTCGCAAGCACTTGGCCAAAATCGACATCTCGGGCAGTCGAGTTGGGTTCGATCTTCAACATGTCAAGGTCGACAGTACCGCCTCCTGAAGAAGGCTGCTGTTTCTCCATCTTGAGAGGTAGAACAAGACCGTGTCAAAAAGAAGAGTATCGTACGAGATCAGACTATGTGATTTCTTTTGTCGCCCGTCAAGGTGGGAGGGTTCTCAGGGTTTCGATTTCAGAGTGATAGAAGTGCTGTACGTGCCCGGCGGTGCTTTATATGAGCAGACTAAGAATGACGAGGCCATGCTCTTTCCGGCTTTGGTGATACGCGGATTGCCAGGGGCATGAAAGCCGCAGTTCAAGCATTGAGTAGTGACCCCAGACTATGACCCATATTGGGTTCATCCCCACCTATCAAACAATGATCCACACAAACCGGAGGCGATATAGCCTGCCACGAGGTGTTTAGATCGCGTATCTGCGGTCGATAATGTCGGCAATTTAGGGCTTTCAAGGCGTTAGCAGATGCCGGCCCAATATTCTTGTTGTGATCGAGCATGAGTATCAGCGCTTGGCCGTGACGTCGATAGGAAATGTCCTTGATTGGGGTGGCTGATTAGGGCTCATCATCGGCAGACCAGCCAATGTGGAGAGCCCGTCGGCAATCAGTCTCATTCTCCTGTCGGCAAATCCACTTGTCTATGAACAGACCCAGAAGTTACAAGCAGGCAAGATCAACTGCTGACTCTTCACGATACTCATCGGGTCGCCCTGATTACCCCACAGATATAATCCTGGGGAGATGATCCACCGCGTTGCCGACAGGCTCTGATAAAGGTATGAGCTCGCCAAACCGGAATGACCACGTCGGAATTCCCCATGCCAGTCCATCGCCCCTTGCTCTGGTGTGGAGCGTCGGCAAACCCCCAATCGAATAGCGAAGCAGATACAATCTATCTTGCGCGTGAGGGGTTGCCTCGGATGTGACGCAAAGGGACCCAGGGACCCTCGCTTGAATAAAATCATCATGGCTGCCCCTCGCGATGTTTGTAGAATGTAGAAAATTGCTGTCTTTCCACCCCGGTTCTGCAACTGTGTTCACACAATGACTGTCTCGACTGTCGAGATAGAAGAGGTGCGGGCCTCTGTTGATGCGGCCATCGAAACGTTGCAGGAGTCTCTGTGGCAAGTGAATCACGAGGTAAGTTCCAATCCTCGAAGAGCCACCAGCTTGTTTCGTTCACCTGTGTAGAGAGACTCACAAGTGAACACCTAGATATGGTCCAACCCCGAACTCGCCTATGAAGAATACCGAGCCCACGATACCATCTGCGATTTCCTCGAGAAACAAGGGTTCGAAGTCACCCGCCATGCTTACGACTTGGATACCTCCTTCGAAGCAATCAGTGGATCGGGCGGACGATTGATCAACTTCAATGCCGAGTACGACGCGCTCCCGGGCATCGGACACGCTTGCGGCCACAACCTCATCGCCACCAGCAGTATCACGGCTTTCCTCGCTTTGTCATTCGCATTGAAGAAGTTTGGTGTACCGGGACGGACACAGCTGTTGGGAACGCCCGCTGAGGAGAATGGAGGTGGGAAAGCCAAGCTGATCGATGCAGGAGCTTACAAGGGTGTTGATATCTCCCTCATGGCGTACGTGTAGCCCCGTCGCACTCTTTCCAAGGAGAGCTTTTGCACTGACCGAGCCAAAGTCATGGTGGACCGAAGAAACTATTTCCAGACCAGGGAGCCGCAGATGGAATTGCAGGAACATTGATGAACGCTCGCAAAAAGATCTGCTGCGAGTTCACAGGGAAAAGTGCCCACGCCGGTGGCAATCCGTGGGATGGTATCAACGCGTTGGATGCACTGGTCTCCTCATACAACAACGTGGCCGTATTGCGACAGCAACTTCTTCCGGACCAGCGTATCCACTGCGCATTCATGGATACGCCCAAGGTCGCTAATGTGATCCCGGAGTATACCAAAGCCTTTTGGCAGGTTCGAAGTCCGTCGCTTAAAGGGCTCAACAATCTTGTGGCCAAAGTCCGCAATTGCATCGAGGCGGGCGCGTTAGCAACCGGATGTAAGGTGCACATTGAAGAGTAAGAGTGATGGCCAGACATTTACACTGAAGACAGCTACTAACATAGTTTTCCTTGCCAGAGAGGAGCTCTACACCGATGTTCGGATCAACGATACACTCTGTGACCGATACCAGGTACACATGGGACAGTATGGCAGAAGAGTGCTCAAGCGCCATGACAAAGTCTTGACAGCATCGTCTGATATTGGTAGGCTTCATGAAGAAATTGTCCGCTCGAACCAGAACTCACAGTTGGGCTGCAGGGAACGTTAGCTACGTGACACCAACGCTACACACCATGTTCGGTATTCCCACTCCAGAAGGAGCCTTCCCTCATCACCCAACGTTCGCCGCAGCTGCAGGAACAGACGGGGCCCATGGCGAAGCCCTGGTCGTAGGCAAGTCGTTAGCGTTGATTGGGTGGGAGATGATCACCGATGATGCTTTGTTTGAGACAGCACACCGCCGGTGGAAGGAGGAGATTTCTCGGGATGACTAGGAGCTGTAGAACACACATTCCAAGATTTTTTTGAGGTGATGCTTTGTTGTAACTATTCCCATCGATGTAGATCACGATATTGATGCCTCAGGCGGAACATTTCCGGGGCCCCGCTTATCTCTTATCTTCGGCTCAGTTTCGCTGCTTCAACGTTCTTCCTTCACGTTGCTCTTGACAATTGCACCCTCCGGTGCCTGCAGACTGGCCTATGTAGATCCAGCAGAGGTTGGAGATTGAAACTTCATGTCCGGACGGAACGCGCCGCGCTCGAAGAATGGTGTGTTGCTCTCCTCGCTCCCAACCGCAACAGCCCACTGACTCAATCTCGGCTCTCTGCAGGCTGCAGTACCTGCCGCCGACGCAAGGTAAAATGCGGCGAAGAGCGCCCCATCTGCAAGCGTTGTCTGAACCTCAGCCTCAACTGCGAATGGGGGGTGCCGGTGAAGCGTGGGCGCGGTGGTGGACAGATCCGACATCTCCAACCCGCACCGACTGCACGAGAGCAGTCTCTCTGGTCGGTATCTGAGGCTGGTGATGTCGTTGACCTTCCCGCAGATGCTCTGCTCGCCGACATTTCTCCAACATCATGGCCAGGCGATCCAACTATCCTCGAGGCCCCCCAGGCTCCCACCTTCTACCCGCATGTTGCTTCGGCCCGAATTCCGACTCCTCTATACCCGCCGTTGAGCACCAACGGAATCGCATGTGCCAATTCTCTGACACTCACGGAACATGACCAAAAGTACTTCCAGTACTTTCCATCCTCCTCTATCGTCTTTTATTACATGAAAGGATGGCACTGGAGTAGCTTCTGCTATCTCTACCAAGGTCCAGCCACCACGAACAAAGTGATCATGCGGATGATCTTGGCTCTCTCAGCCAGCGACATGCATCGCCATGGGCTGGTCGTGCGATCTCCTGGTCGACCCACGGCAGACGACCATGGCCGATATCATTACAGTCTGGCAGTCAAGGAATTCCGCCAGCTTCTTGAAACTCCTCGGCGGCAGGTATCCGTGGAGGAGTTAGAGATCATCTTTGCGACCATGTTCCTCATGGTCACGTATGAATGGCAATTCGGACATTCTGTTCGCCATTTGCAACTTCATCTCCATGGAGTGCGGTCGCTGCTCGAGTCACATCCCCAGCTATTTCGGCTCAAAGATGCCAATGACGTGTTTTTGTCCCCTGGGACAACTGACAGCCCAACCCCGGAGGGTGGCGCTGTTTCAAAAGTGTCTTTCATTCCGGAGCAATTCCTTTTGTGGATCTTGTGAGTTTATATCTATCACCTACCCTTCTGTCAGGCGACAACGTGTCGTCGCTAACAAGACCAGGTACATTGACGCCAGCTGCCGCCCCATGGGCTTGACAGAATCTTTATATGACTACATCATGCAGTCAAACAACCCAGCCTTAAATCCAGACCATTTGCACCAGTGCGCTCGACTTTGGGGTCGATGCTTCTGGGGCGAGCAGTACCCTGATCAAGAGGTGCTGGACGACATCGAGAATTACCGTGCATTGGAGCTGTTGCACGCCGGATTCTGCTTGCGATATCGGACCTGGCGAGTTCTTGTAGACTCCGGAGCTGGATCCGATACTACCGAAATGGTTTTTCAAGCGATCCTCTCCACGCGCGATGTATGTACAGGCTGTGTGGATTTACTCGTTCGCCATTGGTTCATCATTCGCTGACCAACACAGAAATTTTCCGATCTTTTCATCACCGCAAAATTTGCTGGAAGTGTCTCCGCTCGGCGCACTCTCCACACGATCTACATGGCGGTCTGCACCTTTTACGCCCAGATCCTTCTCCATCGACGTCTACTCTGCGTCGACAACTTACCCACATCCATCCACCGGCAAGCCACGGCTGGTATCGTGGACATTGCTCGGAAGCAACACGCATCAGACCCGCGGCTGTTACGGCGGCTGCACTGGCCATTGTTGATGGCTGTCATTGAGACAGACAATCTCAGTCTCCAGGCGTGGCTCAGGCAGCGCTTGTTTGAACTTCGTGACTTCCATTCCGAGTATGTGTGGGCGAACCAGATGGCCGACCAGATCCTAGCCCAGCAGGATGTAAGCCAGGGCATCTACGTGAATTTGGCCGAGCTGCTTCTTCAACGATTTCATGCGCAATGAATCGTATTGATGATGTATATCAAGCCGTGTAATGTCTATAATTTAGTGTGATTCATTGGTGTTTTGGTTTAAGGGCTATTCTCGAGGTAATAGGCATCATAGGCAACCTCTCCCTTTGCTCGTGTAACTCGCCCGACGATAACTCGGTCGTTCATCCATTTGTACTTTCCATGGCCTGTCTCAATTTTGACATGCAGATGGAACCAATACTGACTGGGGTCAACTGGCCCGCCCTCCAGGAGAACCTGAAGCACTTCCGGCGGGCCTGCACGAGTGCCCTCGGTCTTGTCGACCTGTCCGTTGTGAATGCTCCAGGCTTGCACTGACCGGATGTAGAGATAAGCGCCATCATCACTCTTGATAATGTAGTTCGTATTCACATGGGGCGTCCGATTATCTTCAACTAGCCTAGGAAAACATGAGATTTAGTCTGCATCAAAACTCATGAAATCACCCACATGAAATCTGCATCACCAGGTACAACTTCCCCGCTGAATTATGGACCACGCACCGAGCCCGGCTTGATGGGCACGCAGCGGCGTCGACCATAAGAACCATGACCGATCTCCATTGGCGGGTCAACCGCGCATCGACGGGTAAAGAGGTGGTTCAACTTCGGCGGGGTGCGATGGTTTCCATCTTGGTCGTTGTGAGGTTCAAAAGCTCCGAGGGACAAGAGGGGAATATGAAGAGCGTGGAGCCCTCCACTCGGCACTCTCCGGTGGGATGTCAGCAAGATCGAAGACCTGCTGTATCGGATCTGAATCGTCCGCATTGCAAAGTTGCTTGCACAACCTACAGGCTTGGAACTTAGATAGTGGCTTCGTTCTGCGGGCATCAATCAAAGTCCGGAGTCTTCCAGTTACTTGCCTGTCAATAATCGAAGTTGGAGAATCTCGCTGAACGCGTGGACATCATCAGTCAATGTTCATTGACGCTCCACAGTGACCCTCCCCGCTCCATCTGGAGATTTGTACACGGCTCTTGTATTTGCCATCCAGGATGCAGTGTGCCTTATATTCATCCAGCTTCCAGATGGAGATGTCCAAAATTACAAAGCAGGCTGTAGAAATACATGGGGTCATCGAAGCTTGAAGACCATCATTCCCACACAGAGACAACCCATTTTTAAAAACACGACCGTGGGAATCTACTCCACACGACATGGTCTTTGCATTATGACAAAAAACTAGTCCTTCTATGCTGGATGCCCAAAGGTCTATTTTGTCACCTGACGGTTACCATAAGAGTACCGCCGAGACGGCGAGTAGCCCGAAGCCCACTCGCTATTGCAATCGAAGTGCCAACAATGTACTTAGTCAAAGACGACGGTCTTGTGTCCATTGAGCAGAACACGCCGCTCAGTGACATACTTGACAGCCGTTGCAAGAACGTTGCTCTCAACGTTGCTGCCGGCGTGAGTCAACTCCTTGGGGCTCATACCATGGTTGACACGCACGACATTTTGCTCGATGATGGGACCCTCATCGAGGTCGCTGGTGACGAAGTGAGCGGTAGCGCCAATAATCTTCACACCGCGGTCGTAAGCCTGGTGGTAGGGCTTGGCGCCCTTGAAAGAAGGCAAGAAACTGTGGTGGATGTTGATGATGCGTCCGGACATGGCTTCACACAGTTTGGGCGAGAGAACTTGCATGTAGCGGGCCAACACAATCAAGTCAATGTTGTGTTCGCGCACCAGATCCAGCACTTGGGCCTCTTGCTGGGCCTTGGTGTCCGGGGTGACCGGGAGTTGGTGGAAAGGAATCTTATAGGTAGCGGCGAGAGTCGCAAAGTCCGGGTGGTTGGAGATGATGAGAGGAACCTCAATGTTGAGCTGGCCGGTAGACTGGCGGAAGAGCAGATCGTTGAGGCAGTGGCCGATCTTGGAGACCATAATCAGCACGCGGGGCTTTTGGTTGGTGGGGTGAATCGCATAGTCCATCGAAAAGGACTGTGCAGTGGGCTCAAAGGCCTTGCGCAGCTGCTCGAGCTCGGGTGCCTCATCTGTGCCGGCAGCAGGCGCGAATTGCATGCGCATGAAGAAGCGCTTGGACGTGGGGTCACCAAATTGTGAGGAATCCACGATATTGAGATTGTGCTGGACAAGGAATGCAGTGACGGCATGGACAATGCCAGGACGATCGGGGCCCGAGAGGGTCAAGATGAAGCTGGAGGCCATGTTGAAATTATTCGCACAAAGCACGGTGTTGAATCAGCTGTTGACAAAGAAGAGCACAAAATCAGTGACACCGTTCAAAAAAAAGAGTCACCTTGAAGCCAAAGCCAAAAATCAGCGCCGATCGCGGCGCTGAGTCATCCGATCGGCTCGGGACTCGGAGCTTAACCGATTTAAGCTTAGTTCGACCCGATTCCTCCGAAGTATAAACGGCGACATTCGAGTTCTCTTTCTTTTAGATCGTGTTGATGATCACACGAAGCCTTTCGTGTCGAGGTACTCGATTCACCCGAGTGATCGTATTCTCCATGTTGTCCCCCGCAACTTCTCTTTACTTACACTTCCATTTTCTCGCGCTAATGCACCAACCCCTGCAGGTCAACTCGTAATATGCAGGCAATTACCGACTGCAACCTGCAGAACCCGTTCCGTGGCCGATTCTTCAGGTCTCATGCAGGCTCGCTTACTTTGACTGTGCTACCATCATTTTGCTTGCTAAGTGGCAGAAGGCAGGAGACATCCCCTTTAGGCGCCGGCTAAGGTCACAACAAACACAAGTACCCTCCACGAAGCCGAGGCTAAATGCTCGCACGACCATGCTGAAATAAGCACGGAGCAAAATACACGATGAAATTTATCTCGGGATCTCTGGTGATCGAGGTCCACACCATATTGGCTTCAATTTGTCTGGAAACATACCCTTCGAGTCTGGGGGCAACCTCCGTGTCCACGGAGTGATGAAAGCACTTCCCTTTTAGGAATCTCAAGGAACTTCACGGATACGGTCGCGCCGACCGTGAAGCCGTGAAAGATTGGTACTGTCGTTATGCTCCCTGGGTCGATTATAAAAAGGGTCTACACGGTCACAGATTCGAGTAAACCATCCTCATACTCCTCGAAGCTTCTCACTCAAGGCTCAACGACGACTGCCCGCAATGGCTGCTACATTCTCTTTCCGGATCTACAAAAACGCTCTTCTCTTCTCTGCATTCATTGCTGCTGCCCATGCACAGCAGGTCGGCACCCAAAAGGCAGAGACGCATCCATCTTTGACCTGGTCAAAGTGCTCGAGCGGTGGGAGCTGCACGACTGTGAACGGCAAAGTGGTCATTGACGCAAACTGGCGCTGGGTCCACACCGTCAGTGGCTACACAAATTGCTACACTGGCAACGAATGGGACACGACCATCTGCCCGGACGATGTGACTTGCGCTTCTGCCTGTGCAGTGGATGGCGCCGACTACGAGGGCACCTACGGTGTCACCACGAGCGGTGATGAATTGCGGCTGAACTTTGTCACTCAGTCATCGAGCAAGAACATTGGCTCTCGTCTCTACTTGTTGGAGGATGACAGCACGTATCAGATGTTCGATCTGCTGGGACAGGAGTTCACGTTTGATGTGGATGTGTCCAATCTCCCCTGTGGCCTCAACGGAGCTCTTTACTTTGTGGCCATGGACTCCGACGGTGGCATGGCTCGTTTCCCTGCGAACAAAGCTGGGGCCAAGTACGGCACCGGTTATTGCGACTCTCAATGCCCGCGCGACCTCAAGTTCATCAACGGTGAAGCAAACGTGGAGGGCTGGGAGCCATCCTCCACCGATGCAAATGCGGGCACTGGCAACCATGGCTCCTGCTGCGCTGAGATGGATATCTGGGAGGCCAACTCGATCTCGAACGCAGTCACTCCTCACCCCTGCGATACTCCTACACAGACAATGTGTGAAGGAAATACCTGTGGCGGTACTTATAGCTCTGACCGTTATGCCGGTACTTGCGACCCTGATGGCTGTGACTTCAATCCGTACCGTATGGGTAACCATTCCTTCTATGGTCCTGGAATGATTGTTGATACCTCGTCTCCCTTCACGGTTGTGACTCAATTCATCACTGATGACGGTACCTCCTCCGGAACCCTGAGCGAAATCAAGCGCTTTTACGTGCAGAATGGCAAAGTCATTCCTCAATCTGAGTCTACTGTCAAAGGCGTGAGCGGGAACTCTATCACCTCCGACTTCTGCACAGCCCAGAAGTCTGCCTTTGGGGATCAGGATATCTTCAGTGCTCACGGAGGCTTGGAAGGCATGGGCGCCGCACTCGCAGAGGGCATGGTCTTGGTGATGAGTCTCTGGGATGATCACGCATCAGACATGTTGTGGCTTGACAGCATCTTCCCGACCACCGCTTCTTCCACTACTCCTGGCGCTGCGCGCGGAAGTTGCGATATCTCTTCCGGTGACCCGAACACTGTCGAGTCTGAGTCCGCCAACGCATATGTCGTCTACTCGAACATCAAAGTCGGTCCTCTTGGCTCTACGTATGGCTCGGGTAGCTCGGGCTCGGGATCTGGCTCGACTACGACCTCGACCAAGACCACCACAACTACTTCTACTGGCTCGAGCAGCACTGGCGCTGCTCACTATGCTCAGTGCGGTGGCAAAGGCTGGACTGGTCCTACAACCTGCGTCAGCCCGTACACTTGCACAAAGCAGAATGATTATTACTCTCAATGCTTGTGAAGCGAAGATGTAGTGGAAGAGATATAGCCGGAGAAGATACGTGGGTACGATCAGTATTTGCTGTGACTGTTAGGTAGCACCTTGCGAAATGGATTGAGTATATCTTCAAACTTAGCCTCCCGTGTTCCATATTCTGCCTTTCGTGTTACAGATCCTGCTCATATACAGCTTTGTCTTCCGTAGCCCCTCTACCTAAGCATAGCGATAATCCGTTGGGAACTGGGCACGATTTCTTGCTGACACTATGATTCTTTGTACAAGAGGCTAGACTGGTTGCGTCAAAGGCACACCTCTGGCCATCCAAACCATCGATTGGCAAGACTATCGTATATGACCCCTGGTCCAAACTTATTCATCTTCAAGGCTCCCGATGAGACCTCTGCCTCTTCCACCACTTGGCCTACAAATATCATAGCCAGCGTCAGCACTAGCCATCAGAAGACACTAGCATGGTATGTTTCTTTGCAATCTCTCTGGGTGTGACTGGAGAGTCCTAGGTCACTACAATCTCACCGTCCCGCGTTGACTAACTCGTGCAGAAAGCGCCACGCGGAGGATGCTCCGTGGAGGACACAAGTCACCTATGTTTCAGGTTTCTTTTCCCAAAAGTCTCAGTGGAGTCCAACGATACCTTATTCTTGATCAGGCCCGGTGCTCATATGTCTTGGTTGCCCTCCCCCAGCCTGAATGGAAAATCGAGCCGTATCCAGACACCCCTGCATTTCCTTCATGGCCGTTCGTTGCAACCACATCAATGTTTTCTCCGAGTGACTTCTTGCTTTACAACTAGTCTGAATAGAGGCATCTAGCTGACTGGCTATCATAGTTGGGAGTGTCAATGTATATTTCTCGATACCCATACCACACCAGGCACGCAGTCAAGGCTTCTGAATGACGACTGGTTTCATATTCGTGTCAGGCCAGGGAGCAAAGCACTCCATTGCTTACAAGGTTGGCCTTGGTAGGGCCGTGTGATTCCCGCGCAAAGGCTTCTAGCCTCCTGCCTACCTCGGTACCCTATTGCTGCCATCACCCGGTGTTTCTATTTCAAGGCCGCGGCTAGCTCATCCACGCTCTTCATCTCACGAGTATTATTCTCGCCCACGTCCAGCGCAACCAGGAACCGACTCACGCAGTTGTACCCAGCAATTCCGGTGGTAAGTTCCACAATTTCGCGTTCATTGAAACCAACTGTTTGGAGCTGGGTGAAGACTTCGTCCTGGACAGTGACAGTCCGGGTCATTTGATCGGTATAGCGCAGGACTGCCCGTTGTTGAGCCGTGAGCACGCTGCTCTCGAGCTGGCTCTGATCGCCTTCGGCAGTGGAAGGTAAGGTCCGCACGGCCTGAAGCTCTTCAGGCTTGACGCCATCTTTCAATGCCAGCGGAGCGTGGGCATTCCATTCGTACACCGCATTATTCAAGACGGCCACTCGACACACCGCTAGCTCGAGAATGCCGGAATTGAGGATAGTCCTTGAACGAATTGCTCCCAGAAAACTGTTCCAGCCATCTGCAACCGGTGGGCTATGCAGCAGGGACAGGTCGAGAGGAATCAGAGGACGAGGATTCCGACGCGCTGCAATCCGCCTGTAGATGTCCGCCGTTTCGGCGGGAGCATCGGTGGGCGGCGTGGAGGGAGCATATGGGAGACGCATGGCTCGGAATTGGGGTTCTGATTTGGACAGATCTGGGGAAGCTAGGACAAGGTGTGAGTCTGCGCAGCGTCAACATCGACGATTCCATCATCGTTCAGTCTCGGCAGCAACCGAAGCTTCTCCAAATCGCAGCCGAGGTTGCTGACCGGCCGGCTAAGTCCTTCTCCGCTGGTCTGGAGGAGTGTTTCTCCGTCTGTCAAAGCAACAAACAGCATTGGGATTGAGTGTAGAAGAGTGAAAAGGTTCATCTGTCATTGAGTGAGAGAGAAAAGGGTAAGGAAAAGAAGATCAGGGAAGTTAAGGCAGTGTTCACTTTTTTTAGTCTGCAGATAGATGTCTGCTGTACTTCGTCTACCTCTTAGAAACTTAACATTGTTTTTCACAGCAAGTAGAAGCTCAAGTATATACTCTCCGTTATTGTAGACAGTGGCCACTCTGCTACAAGTATGAGTTATTCACTTTGTGTTCAGTATGAATGTGTATAGTAGTCGGCATCCATAGTCTCTCTGAATCCCCGGACTTCCCGGGATTTGTCTCCTTGACAACTTTCTCAGTGCCGGCACTTTGGACTTGCCACTAAACCCATTGAACCCGCTGGAGCTGCTTCGGGCTTGCTAGTGCTGAATTGACCACTCACGTTGACCAAGACTCCCTGCCCCAGACCCTCCGCTGCCCTCGAACATGGTCGAACGCATCTGGCAGTGCTGCGCGTGCCGCCCATCGCTGCCGGGTTCCCCGCACCGAGCTGGTCGTGAACTTCGGACGCGAGATCTTGTCTCTTGACTCTCACTCTTTGCAGTGGATGATCCGACCAGCTACTTGTGTGTGGGCAGCAGCCTTTCTCCCTCGTTCCTTTCCTAGACTTTTCCCCCATACCGCAACCGCCGCTATGAAGCACCATTTGATGGTCGGCACCTGGACCGCCCCCGGGCGCATCTACACCATCCAGTTCGACGATGAAGCTCTGACTCTGGAGCTGCTCAAGAAGACCAACATTCCCGAGGCTGAGCCAATCTCATGGATGACCTTCTCCCATGATAAGAAGGCGATTTACGGCGCGGCGATGAAGAAGTGGAACAGCTTTGCCGTAAACAGCCCGACCGACATCGTCCACCAGGTGTCGCATCCCGTCGCTGGACACCGTATGTATGCCCTCATTCGCGCATTCTTGACTCAATTACTAACTCGGCTTGCTTGATCATCCAGCCCTGGCCCCGAGCAGTGACACCAACACCCGTGCCATCTTCGTGCTCGCCGCACACAAGCCCCCCTACAATGTGTACGGCAATCCCTTCTACAAATATGCTGGATTTGGCAATGTGTTCTCTGTCAAGCCTGATGGTGCTCTTGATGCCAATGTGCAAAACTACGAATACCAGGAGAACACCGGCATCCACGGCATGGTATTCGACCCCACTGAGACCTATCTATACTCGGCCGATCTGCAGGCCAACAAGATCTGGACACACAAGAAGGATGCAGAGACGGGCCAATTGGCCCTGGTGGATTGTTTGGAGGCTCCGGATCCTGGTGATCACCCGCGCTGGGTCGAGATGCACCCCAGTGGCAAGTACTTGTATGCTCTGATGGAGGCAGGCAACCGCCTCGCGGTCTACGTGATTGATGAGCGTACACACAAGCCTGTCTTTACACACATCACCTACCCTTTGCTTCCGCCTGGTGCGTGGATCCCCTTGTCCCTCTATACATGATTAGCGTTAACATGACGGATGACCAGGCTTGCCTCCTCGCAACAAGTATCGCGGAGACGTGACTTTCACCACTCGCAGTGGAGAGTACCTCTTTGCAACCACCCGGTCCAACCACTTTGACGTGACAGGCTACATCACCGCATTCAAGCTGGGCCCCAGTGGCGAGATCCTGAGCCAGCTCTTCATCAACCCCACCTCGACCAGCGGTGGTCACTCGAATGCAGTCAGCCCTTGTGACTTTAGTGACGAATGGCTTGCCCTCTGCGATGACCAGCTGGGCTTCGTGGAGATGTATCGCTGGCGCGACGAGAAATTGGCCCGTGTAGCGCGTGTAGACATTCCGGAGCAGGGCTTTGGCATGAACGCCATTTGGTACGATTAATGATAGACCACGTTCAAAATATATAGACTACAATTAGCAGGATTTTGCATCTCACGAACATACAATTCATAGATTGCAAGAAGAAAAGTTGATAGTACGCAGTTGTAAACTGATGGAGAATCGGCAATGAGCATCGGTTGCGCTTGGCTTTCTTCCGGATGAGGGGCAACTGCCGACTTGACCAAGGTTATATATCATTTGATTTGGCCATCATGGTTCTTTGACTGTACACTATTCTCTCGAGACGAGTCTCTTGGGTGATTTGACTCCTTCATCTCCCTAGCAGAGTGTTGCTTGATCTCTGTCCGCCATCATGCCCACCTCCGGTCTTCTCTACGTGACCATGCAGCCCGAGGACTCATTGCCAGATACCCAGTTCCACGACTGGTACAACAACGAGCATGGTCCTCTAAGACTGCGTCTGCCATTCATCACCAACGGCTTTCGCTTTCGCGCAGTAGATGCAGAGAAGCCCGAGTATGTGGCTCTGTACGACATCATCGACATGGACGAGTTGACCCGCAAGACCTACCTGGATCTGCGGACCGACCTGATTAAGACGGAGCGGGAAAAGAAGGCAATGGCCCAGATCGATGTCGGGCGCCGTCTGTATGACTTCGTGGATGAACGAAGCTCCCCCAACTTCCGCCCGCTCGAGACACAAGCCGACACCGATCCCGAGACCGCCGGGACGGTGTTGGTCGCAGTCACCACCGTCACTCACCCCGACGCTGAGAAAGAAGCCGAGCATGACCGTTGGTACCGCGAGGAACACTTTGAGATGCTCTCTCGCGTGCCAGGATGGCGTCGGAGCCGTCTGTTCAAGACTGCTTCCATCGACCCTTCGGCTCCACGCGAGTCGCTGGCGCTGCATGAATATGCCCCCGTCAACGGCCTCGGCGGAGCAGAGCACAAGGCCGCCATGAACTCTCCCTGGCGTGAACGTCTCATGAAGGATGTTGTGACTTCCAAGAGTCGACGTGTCTACCAGTGGTACTATACCTTTGGCCCTGCGCCACGCGAGCTCTCCTCGCTGGCCGCGCCCGATGTGGTTGGGCCCTGGTCATCCAACGATGGTCGCACACGCACTTTCCCATCACCCACAAGGCCAGCAATCGAGTCATTTGTTACCACCCAGGACGGTATCGAGATTCCCTACCGCCTGGAAGGATGCACCGACCCTAATGCCCCAGTGGTGGTGCTGAGCAACTCCATCCTGGTCAACTGGAACATCTGGGACCGATTTGTCGATGCTTTCTTCGCCCGCAAGCAGAACCAGCGTTACCGCATCCTGCGGTATCTGACTCGTGGCCGCCGGGCGCAGAGTGGTGAGCAGCCTGTGAACATTGACCTACTGGCATCGGATCTGGCTACTCTGCTCGACGCCCTCCGGGTGCCACCAAAGGCTGCCCGCCTAATCGGTGTCAGTCTGGGTGGTGTGACAGTCCTCAACACTTCTCTCTTGTATCCAGAGCGCATTGCAGCTTTTATTGCCTGCGACACCAACTCGTCCGCGCCAGAGTCCAACCGCAAAGCCTGGGGTGACCGGGTCGCCATGGCCGAGCAAGAGGGCTCGACAGACCCGGAGAACAAGGAGCCAATTGTTGGGGAGCAGCTGGCGGAGGCGACGACGCGACGCTGGTTCGTCGCGGAATCATACGAGACCCAGCCCGAGGTGCTCGCTCCTGTGAAAGAGGCAGTGCGTACCAACAGCCTGAAAGGCTTCGCACACAGTGTGCAAGCCCTGTGTGCTTACGATATTCGCGACCGCATGGCCAATGCGACCGTTCCTGGTTTGTTTGTCGCTGGTGCAAATGATGGCGTCCTGCCCCAGACTATGCAGAAGATGGCGGCCGATCTGAAGGGTGGCGCTGAGCTCAAGATCATTGACAAGGCCGGCCACTTGCCTATGGTGGAGCAGCCAGAGGCTTTTGCAGAGGTTGTCACTGAATTCCTGCGCAAGATTGATGGTTAAATGGAATTCACGAAGTGTGATAGCTTGGTTGCAAGCTTATAGCCAAATGGAAGAGCATATGCTCTTACGCAGATTGAGCAACGGATGCACATAACGCCATCTACAATTGTGAAAATCACGCAGAGCCAAATATACAACTTTCGATGCTACAATGACTACAAGATCATTGTTGTGTGTTTTCAATAGTTACTTCTCGAGATTAAAGGGTTTCATGCCGGCGCATGGGCTCCTATCATCACAGTGACGTCTAAGTTCTGTCAACAAAACATTATCTGAAGGACTCACATCATGCATCTCTCAAGGAAAATGCACAATGCTCCGACTATGCAGCAGATTTGCTCGACCAAGGCAAGCTAGCACACAGGGGAACGCTCAAGGGTGTCTGAGGTGTCTGACGATTCAAGCTCGCGGTACGTGAATTCCGTCCAGCAATTCAAAACCTGCTCTCTAACTGATGAAACAGGAAAGGAAGTGCCAACAGACCACTTGTTCCGCTACACCAATGGCCGGTTTCTCGTGAACGAAGAGTATGAATTGGCCAAACGCTACTCGCCCTTCGATGTCGGCGCTCTGTGTCAGCTCGTCTCCTCGATCATCAAGTCACCGATCGTGAAGATCGACAAGCGAGAAGGAGGGTATAACAAGGCGCTCTTGATGACGGGAGAGAACGGTCATACGGTCATTGCAAAGATCCCATGTCCAAACATTGTACCGCATGAGTATGGCACTGCCTCTGAGGTTGCTGTGCTGAAATTTGGTATGGTATCTTCAACGCTCGATTTGACTGAGGCCTAACTGAGTACCTAGTGAAGGCACACTCGCGAAGTCCGGTATCGCAGGTCCTAGCATGGAACTGTTCCCGCTTCAATGCAGTTCGCTCGGAGTATATCATTTTGGAAAAGTCCTCGGGCCAGCAGCTCACGAAGGGATGGGACAACATGAGCGAGCCGGACCGCGTCAAATTGATCTGCAGCTTCGCACAGATGGAAAGCCATTTGGCCAACATTGAGTTCCCCGGATATGGAGCTTTGTATCTACGCCATGAGCTGCCAGCATCTCTCCGCAGACACCCCGAACGGCTGATCAATGTCGATAACACATATTGCCTGGGACCGATGTATCACGGTGCATGGCCGGGCGGTTTTGCGGCGTATCCAGAGGAATACATCTCGCATTCTGGGCCTTGTAAGCATTGTCAATCATTGCAAGAATCACTTCTAACCGTGCTCACTAGGGAAGACTGTCTCGGACTTGGCCCGGTCACTCGCGCAACAGGGTATCTGGCAGGTCAAAAACTACAAAACGTCCTTTGCAGGCCGAGGTCCGCACTACGGTACACCTGAAGAGCACATTCAGATGCTCGAACGAGCGAAGGAGGTCATGCCAATCCTCGCCGAGTCCCGCGTGTTAAAACGCCACTCTCAAGCAGTCTTGACTCATCCCGACCTGCATCCGGGCAACATTTTTGTCTCCGAGGATGATCCGACAGACATTCAAGGCGTGATCGACTGGCAGTTCACCTGTGTGATGCCACGGTTCACCCAAGTTCGGTGGCCGCTATTCCTTGATCCACCGGGTGACCACCAAACAGAGACGGCGAGCGCCGGACTGCAAGGCCCAGACAAGTCACAGTTGGCGCAAGAGCAGGAACGCGCCCAGGAGAAGTTCCAGGCCATGCGGATCAAATGCTACGAGGCGGCACTGGTCAAAACTCATCTTGACACGTACCTGACGCTGACCGAGACGGATGCCTCAATCCGGCAGCTCTTTGTCGGTTGCTCCTACACGTATCGCGATGGAGTTGTGCCGCTCCGCAACAGCTTGATCCGAGCCTTCCAGCACTGGGACACATTGGGCATGGACTGTCCGTGTCCGTATAGTTTCACCAGAGCAGAGATCGCGCGCCACGAGGTCCAGCTGAAGGAGTATCGCGACTGGCTCAAGCTACGCCAGCACACCCATCAGATGCTGCATTCCAACGATGGCGGCTGGGTACCACCCGAAGTCGACTTTGACAGAGTACAGGCCAGGCACGACAAATTGTTCCGGCATTTTGTAGAGTCGAAGAAAGCGAAGATGTCCGAGGAGGATGCGCAGAAGCTGTGGTTCTTTCGGGAGCGAGGATAGATTGAGGGTCATGTATTTTTGACAGTCTAGTGTGAATGGCATGAATGATCCAGTGATGATCAAGAGTCACATGAACCAAGAACAGATAGAAGTCCCCATGGTTGTAAACAGTTCAGAGTCAAGGAGCAAATAGAGAGTCAAGTGCAGTTGTCGTGTGCCTGATGACCCTGCGGTGCCCGAGTCCCGCCAACCGCGCAAGATTCCCCCCGCCTTCTTCTCTCCTTGCGCCTGTCGTCCATCTACCATGTCATTCATCAACCAAGCCATGGCAGATAGCAAGGTCCCTCAACCGGGACCAGCCAAGCTCAAGCGCAATGCGGGCCCTGACGAGTGGCTCGAGGCAGCCAAGGACTGCAAGTACCTGTCCGAGGCCCACATGAAACAGCTCTGTGAGATGGTCAAGGAGTATATGATGGAAGGTGAGCAGGTCCGGACATGGCTTTCTGGATGCAGACTGACCTTGTGTTCGCCTCACAGAATCGAATATTCAACCCGTATCTACTCCGGTCACTGTCTGCGGTGATATCCATGGCCAGTTCTACGACCTCCTCGAGCTCTTCCGGGTGTCTGGTGGGATGCCCGATGGCACCGAACTCGACGCACCCAAGACTTCTCCCTCCGTGATCACATCTGCCGATATTGAACCCCCATCTTCCATCACAGACCCTAAGATCCGGAAAAAGTTACGAGGTCCCAGCAACCGTTCGAAGGACGACGATGAGGAGGGGGCGGAGGATGAGACACACCGCAGCCGGTCAGCGAGCCAAACGTCGGACGTGCAACTCAACCGCAACTTTGTGTTTCTTGGCGACTACGTGGATCGTGGATATTTCAGTCTAGAGACATTGACACTGTTGCTTTGTCTCAAGGCAAAGTGAGTATCTGAGCCTGGCCGCGGAAGAGATCTCCGACGCTGACCACAGTTGTAATAGATATCCCGATCGGGTCACCTTGGTGCGCGGAAACCACGAGTCTCGGCAAATCACACAAGTCTACGGTTTCTATGAAGAGTGTTTCCAGAAGTATGGAAGTGCCTCGGTGTGGAAGGCCTGCTGCCAGGTCTTCGACTTCATGACGCTGGGCGCCATCATCGACGGCAAGGTGTTGTGCGTTCACGGTGGACTGAGTCCCGAGATTCGCACACTGGACCAGGTGCGCGTTGTGGCTCGTGCTCAAGAAATCCCCCACGAGGGTGCTTTCTGTGATCTGGTCTGGTCCGATCCAGATGATGTGGAGACCTGGGCTGTCAGTCCTCGAGGTGCTGGTGAGAAACCATTTCTGCCCGACAAGTTTGGGGGTAAGACTGACTCTCTCTAATACAGGATGGTTGTTTGGTGATCGAGTGGCCGATGAGTTCTGCCACGTCAACGACCTCTCCTTGATTGCCCGCGCACACCAGCTGGTGAACGAGGGCTACAAATATCATTTCGCCAACCAAAACGTCGTCACCGTGTGGAGCGCGCCGAACTATTGTTACCGATGCGGCAACCTGGCTTCCGTCTGTGAGATTGGAGACGATCTCAAGCCCACCTTCAAGTTGTTCAGCGCGGTCAGCGACGACCAACGGCATATGCCCACCTCGCGGCCGGGCCGCAGCGAGTACTTTTTGTAAGATGACATGCAATGGGTTTAGGATTGCACGGGAGCCGGCGTTCTTTGGTTTTGGGGAAATGACGAGCATACATAATGATCTTAGAGACGAAATGATGTCTATAGCATGGCTATACCTTCTTATGTGTCCCTTCCCCATTTTGTATAGGACTTGAACCAACAATGCCGTCCTCAACCCGAAATCGGGACCCCAGAGACTACACGGAACCTGAATTCAAGCACGGCACTCGGCATGGCGATATTCAAAACATATCAGCCCCGAGTTGATTACCGAGGCACTGCCGAACGTGGAGGCCACCCTCCTCACCCGGAACTGATCCCGGACACCCTCGGGATGCGCTCCGGGTCCTCATATAACCACTTCCCCGCGAAGATGAACATCGTGCATCGACTACCAACTGCGCTTCACAGAACGCATTTCCCCTTGTATGCGTCAATATGGAAAAAGTCGATGTGCTCATCTGCGGCAGTGGCTCAGCTGGTCTTTGCGCTGCGACCTGGCTCGCCCGGTATGGTGTGCGATGCAAGGTCCTTGAGCGCCGTGACGGTCCAATGAAGATGGGACAAGCAGATGGTGTCCAATGTCGCACGGTCGAGATCTTCGAAAGCTTCGGAATCGGCGAAGAGCTTCTTCGAGAAGCCTATCATGTTGTAGAGGTCAATTTCTGGGCGGACGATGGCAACGGCTCAATCAAACGGACGGGGCGCACGGGAGATACACAGCCAGGGCTGTCACATCAGCCTCATGTCATTCTGAACCAGGGTCGAATCAATGGGCTTCTCATTGAGCTCATGCAGAAATACAACAACCAACAGATTGACTACGGATACAACGTCACCAATGTCCAAGTTGACAGCATCACGGCTGCGGACCCGGAGGCTTACCCAGTCACTGTGACTGCTGAGAAGGATGGCAAGACGGAGACTTTTGCGGCAAAATACGCCCTAGTAGGTCTCCTCCGTTCCAATGCGTACACTCTATCTAACCCAGATGCAGGCATGCGATGGTGCCCACAGTGTTGTTCGCAAGGCTCTGGGGTACAGGATGATCGGTGACAGCAGCGATGCTGTCTGGGGCGTGATGGACATGATCCCTCGCACCGACTTTCCAGATTTCCGCAAAAAGTCCACAATCCGCTCAAAGGCCGGGAACCTCATAATCATCCCTCGAGAAGGTGAGAACAACAACTTGACGCGATTCTATATCGAATTGGCGCAGGGAACGAACCCGAAGGATGTGACCTTGGAGAACTTGCAGCAACAGGCGCGGAGCATCTTCCACCCATACAAAGTCGACTTCGTCGAGACAGTTTGGTGGTCAGCCTACTCCATTGGGCAGCGTCATGCCGACTTCTTCCACAAGGACTATCGTGTTTTCCTCGCTGGTGACGCCTGCCACACCCATTCCCCTAAAGCTGGTCAAGGTATGAACGTCAGCTTGCAGGACGGCTACAACATTGGCTGGAAGCTGGGCGAAGTCCTCACGGGCCTTGCCAACCCCTCACTTCTGGAAACTTATGTGCTCGAGCGACGCAAGACCGCCATCGACCTGATCAACTTCGACCGCTACTTCTCCAAGCTCTTCTCCTCCAGTGCCAAAACCACTCCTGCCGAGTTTCAGGATGGGTTCATTAAGGCTGGAAAATACACCGCCGGCATGACAGCAAAGTATGATGTCTCCCCCATCACCACTTACTCCGAGTCCACTCAGCTTGCCTCCAACGTTGCCGTGGGTATGCGGCTGCCGAGTGCGCAGGTCGTCCGATTCTGCGACTCCAAGCCAATGCAACTCATGAAGACACTCAAATCCGACGGCCGGTGGCGTATCATGTCTTTTGTCGGTGATCTGAGCATTCCAGCCAACCGAAGCAAACTGAACACGGTGAGTCTGCCAGTATCTTGAGTCAAACTCATCCTAATGAGCAATGCAGCTCGGAGAATATCTGTCTTCGCGCGACGGCCCGATTCATACTTTTACACCAAAGTCTCAAGATGCCGACAGTCTGATTGAGGCTATTGTCGTCGGCCACGGGAAGCGTCACGATGTGGAATTGGAGCAGATTGCGGAATGTTTCTACCCGGTGAGTGGGAAGAGCCAGACACGAGGTAGGTAGTCTTTCCCTGCATTTTGAACATTCTTCTGACCCCCTTTCAGATCTGCACAAGATCTACTACGATGACGAGAGTTACAACCAAGGCCACGGCCATGCGTATGACTTTTTGGGCATTGATCCAGAGCAAGGGGCTCTGATCGTTGTTCGCCCTGATCAATGTGAGTTACTGTGATATACAATTTCTGGACGCATACTTATCCATTGTTGCAGATGTCTCTGCCGTTATGGGTCTCGATGAGTATCTCAAGATTGGTGAATTCTTTGCTGGATTCCTCAAACCGCAACAGTAGGTTGGACTATGCCGCAACTTAGATGATATGAGTACTGAGGTTTGGCCAGGAACTTCGAAGATGCCCAACAGGCGCCTAGTCCTTTTGAGAGCAGATTGTAGCCAACTCACCATGGCTTGTACATAAACTTTGGCCTTTGGAAGCTTTGTGATAGAAGATAAGGTATTCATATTGGCAATTGATGGATATACAAAGACACGCGACCAAGACACTGCTGGCCCCCATTAAATCATTCAATTTTCGGCCTTCAGAAGATTTTGCGGCTTCATAAAGGCGGAGAAGAAGCTTTCCATGTTGTCATAGTCATCCACCTCTCCGACCCAACTGACATACTGGTCCGGGCGCACAATGATGCTTGCACCACGAACAGGATCAATGCCGTAATTAGCATAAGCCTGGCCATGACCCTCATGGTAAGATTCATCATCCACAAAGACTTTCCAGTAGTCCCATCCCATGGTCTTGCTGTAAGGGTGGAAGGCTTCCGGGAGATCCAGCATCTCCAGGCTCGTTCTGGGTCCAGCATGCACAGTCAAAACCTCGATGACGCTGTCAATGGGCTGGTCTGCAGGAGTAAAGCGTCGGGTGAACGATTTTTGACCATCGAGTCTCTCACCTAGCTTCTGCATCCGCTGCATGTTATCAGGGATGGTCAGTTGCCCCGGGAATACAATCACTCTCCATCGACCGTTGCTCTTGAGAAGTTCCTGTAAGTGCCAGGGCCGTGCATCTGATTGATTGAGAACCTTGAAACTTGGCATTCGCTTGCCAATATCGATCTTCGAGGCTAGCTGGGGCTTGCTGATAGCCTGATGGGCCTTGTCTCGGTTTGCCACATCGGTGCCATCCCCTTGTGCAGCCGAGTCACCTTCCTTGGAGACAATCACACTAGATCCATAGTTGACAGCTGCAGTGAAGGCAAATCAGCATCTAGCAAGGATTGTTGTCGAACCACACGTACCGATTCCACTGGCAAATTCGTTGCCCTTCTCAAACGCCGCTTTGAACTCTTCCATGCTAACACCTTCTTCGTCCATGACATCTTTGGCAGGGCGTCCGGAGAAGAGCCTCGAGAAACGATGGTCAAAGGAAATGAGGTCTTGCGCAATTTTTCTTCGTTCAGACTGATAAGTCTTGAGAATAGATCCCTCGCTCAATCCCTTCACCACGTGGGCAATCTTCCATCCCAGGTTGTATGCTAGACGATGCATAAGCCTTCATCACGATTTTGAGGAATATAACTGATGTCTTACTATCTTGCATGCTCACGTTCATTCCTTGGCCTGCTTTCGGCGAGTGCGTGTGAACAGCATCACCGGCCAGGAACACTCGCTCTTTCAGCGAGAAGTTATCTCCCACCCGCTGACCGATCTGGTATGCTGTCCACCAGTCGCAGTAAGAATAATCCAACTTGTAGGGATGAAGGATTCGCTGCGCGGATTGCAGGATGATCTCTGGAGTGATCCAGGATCGATCAGCTTTTCCTCCGCTCTGTGCATGCTCCGTTGCCTGCAATTGAATGTACAGTCGGACAAGCTTGTTCTCGCGAGGTATGACCATGACACTGCCGTTATTGGCTGAATGAATGGCGCAGCGCTGGCGGATATCGGGGAAATCAGTGATGGGTACAATGTCAAGCACGCCCCAGATGTAGTCAGTGGAGTCTCCTTCCAGCTGGAAGCCAAGTTGACGTCGAACCCATGAATGAGCCCCATCACAGCCGACCATGAACTTGGCTTTCACAGACTCAACATGATCTGCGCGAGCATTCGCCTCGGTGTTTCGAATGAGATCGTCTGTATCGTCAGCAGCCAGATTACTCCGGAAGAGTCCGTCGCTGACAGCTGTCTCCTGGCCATCTGCATTGCGGTGATGCTGCTGTTGCTGAGTCGGAGTCGCTTCATCGTCGGACAAGGTGCGCAAAGTGACGGTGATGGGATAGTCATTGAAGTCGGCTGCCTTTGCCTCATCGAATTCGAAAGCTGTGGGTAGGACGCCACGCTCAACAGTGATATCGCTGTGTTCCTTGATCGAATCAAGGAAAAAGCGTTCGATTCGACCCTGATGCAGCACCACTTGCTGGAAACGACTGATCCCTGGGATTGTATCGGGAATACGCCCAGATCGGCTCAGCTTGCCATTCTCATCGGGATTCCAGAAGCAGATCTCAAGCATATGGTTGGACTCTCGCCAGGCACGGTGGGCGAACTCAAAAGAGTCGAAGATCTCCAGCGTGCGACATTGCAGACCATCGGCTTGTCCGTTGAAGATCTAGAGAGGTCAGCAACATTCATTCCACTGCTGGGCAAAAGCTCACTTTTGTTCCACGTTTGTCGACAATTCGTGTCTTGACTCCACAGCGACTCAGCCAGTTGGCCAGCATCAGACCCGCTGGTCCAGCTCCGACGATGAGGACATCGACATGGTCTTCTGACAAGGGAAGTGCACCAGGCATGATGAAGAACGGTATGATACGCTGCTATAGAGCATGAAATATTTCGAGGTGGTTGTCAAAACCCATGGATTTATATAGATACTCGATTTAATCCGAAAACCATACACCCGAAGCCCACGTCGGAGACGATGTGGGGGAAGATCACCCCAGACTCCAAACTCCAGAGGTTTCCCCGCAAAATGATATCTTTCTTTGCATCGAATCAGATTGTTCGATGCCTTCCGATTCGGATATCCTGCGTGGTATCTGAATGTGTCGTTGTTAGAGAGTTCCGATGGACTCGGATCGGAAACACTCCCAGCATCATAGAAGTTGTGGTGATGATGAGATGAGCATTAGGAGGATGGGATTATCATTCCCATTCAGAATATTACTCAATCTGTTGTCTCAGCAATCATTGGCAATGTGACCAGTTCGTATAGCAGGCGTGGTTGTTGCTAGTGGGGCAGCGATGAGATCTTGAGAAAGCTGAACCTCAACTCTCCCAACTCACTCGCAGTCATGGCCTTCCCCTACACGATTGCACCGCATCTCGAATACTTCAGCATCCCGATCGCCGAATTTGCAGCCGCCCGTCCGGAATTCGAAACCTTCGGGGTCGGAGGCTATATCTTCGCTCAGGATGCAGATCGCCCATCCGATACGGGACTCCCATCCCCCCGCCTTCTCCTCCTTCAACGCGCCCTGACCGATTCGATGCCTGGTTGCTGGGAAGGCCCTGGTGGCGCAGCTGAGCCTGAAGAGGATGGAACCCTTCTGGACGGAGTGGTGCGCGAAGTGCTGGAGGAGACGGGACTGCATGTGTCTCGCGTCGTGGAGCTGGTTGCTGTCGACAGCTGGACACACACAAGCCGCAAAACGGGGAAGAAACTTCGCATTGCCAAATACTCGTTCATTGTCGAAGTACATGAGGGCGTGCGACCATCGCCAGACGGGTCTCAGCAGGTCGTCCCCAGAGACGAGATCCCGGTTCGATTAGAAGCGTCCGAGCATCAAGCATTCGACTGGGCGACCGAAGGAGATGTTTGCCATTCCGTTCAGACGGGCGAGGGAAAGTACAGGTTTCCTTTACCGTGGATCGGACATCAGGCGCCCAATATTGTTCGATGTTTTGAGTTGTTTCGGGAGCATCAAAGCAAGTCAACAGGAGCAGGTTCTTTTAGATGAAATCAATATGGCATTGGGTATGCATCTCGATAACGAATACTGAATGAAACTGTCTTCGGGCTCATTCTTTTTAATCCTCTGCAGGAAGAGCACCCTCGGCCTGCATCTCCAGAGCAACCCGATCAACATCTCTCCAAACCCTCAGGAGGTTCCCCCCAGCGACCTTGGCAGCATCTTCGTCACCGACACCGCGTCGCAGGAGCTCAGCAATCAAATCCGGGAACTTGGATACATCCTCCAAGCCTCGAGGAACAGTCGGAATACCGTCAAAGTCACTGCCCAAGCCGACATGATCCACCCCAGCAATAGCCACAATGTGCATGATGTGGTCGGCAGCCCGCTTAAGAGTAGCATGTTCCTCTACCAGGTCCGGCAAGCCGTCGTCCCGACCGGAGGCAGTGCAGGAAATGAAGTCGGGCGCAAAGTTGACCATGACGATGGAATTTCTCTGTTTCACTAATTCCAAGATATCATCGGGGACGTTGCGAGGGTGCGGGCAAAGTGCCTGTGCAGAGCTGTGGCTGAAGATGACCGGTGAACGACTTCCAGCCCAGTCATCCTTGCCTGCACCCAACACATCACGCATTGTCTCCTCGCTCACATGGGCCAAATCAATGATCATGCCAAGTCGGTTCATCTCGTACACCAGCTTCCGTCCAGCTGGGCTAATGCCGTGCCAGAGAGGAGTCGACTTCCTCGTGCCACCACCCGGCTGCTCGACGATAGCCGCATCCGCGTAGATGTTATGGCAGTTGTGAGTGAGGGTTGCATAGGAGACTCCCATTTCGTAGAACATGCGCAAATGGGCAAATGAATTGCCAATCGAATGCAGCCCTTCTATACCGAGGGGCGAGATGATCTTTCCCTCGCGGAAAGCTTGCATGGCGGTGGTGCCATTTGGAGGAGCAGAGAAGACTTCAGGATAAGCCTGCTGCAGCCGCGACATGAGGTCGACTTGCTCCACGGTCATCCGGATGCCTGTTGAGTTGGTGTTAACGCTTTGGTCATCGCTCATCCAGATGAACATCACGTACTTGCTGCATAGTTCTCGTCTGAGAAGTCGGTCCAGTCTGCGGGGCAAGGCACATAGACACTCCAGAAGGTCCCGCCAACACGACCGCGTCTCAGACGGGGTAGATCCACATGGTACTTCATAGTACCATCAGCAAAGGATTTGGTGAAGTTGGACTCGTGGATGTGATTGTGGTAGAACATCCGAATGAAGATGGGGAAGTCATTGTGGCCGTCTGTTTGATAAATGAGTTCTTGCTCAAGCCAAGCAGGACTTGTTGTTCCTTACCGATCAAAGGTGTGTGTGTGAGAATGTTCTGCACTCGATCCTCGATACTGAGCACGCGACCATGTTGACAGCGGGAGAAGGGCCAAAGGAACCAGGCCCCGGCCAGAAGTGCGCAGAACGCGACAGTCCACGTTCGCAGGGATGATCTGGGAGGTTTTGGTGCAGGATCAACTCCCCGATCACTCGACGAGGTGGTGGTGGTGTTCTGTAGGGCAGCTTTGTCGTCCATCGTGGAAGATGTTGAGGGTGAGATGCGGACGCGGGGGAGACGAGCTCGGAGCGACATCATATGCCCGAATGACTAGTAACGATAATGGTGAGTTGAGAGATCTCAGCACAACAGAATGAAACGACCACATTGGAGCGTGAGAATATTTTTGACGCCGAATGCACAATTTGTAAATGAGATAAGAATCGATGGTGGCACAACAACTGTGTAGGCACCACCGGTGTGACTATAGAGTAACCGCAACAATATTGGAGCGCCATGGCTAGGAACAAGATCAAAATAATAGTACTACTATCATAACTACCTATCACTGATCCAGTTAGAAGAACCGTTATCAGAAGGTCAATTAGTAGAAGTAGTAGTAGCAGAAGCAGCAGTCCTCGATTATTGTGGGAATAGCTTCGTCCGCAATAGGCCAAATAGTTTCAAATCCAATGCCAAAAGTAGCATCGGACTTCCTATCATACCTACTAGGTACCTAGGTATGTATCTATCTCTTTTTTTGAGTCTTCGCCTTGCTTTCTTCCCGCTTTTCGTTGATTCAAAGACACATTCTACGCCTTAACACGGTTGGTTTGACCAGTCCGTCGATCATGGCTTGCACTCATAAAGACGATGTGGCACCCTCCATACATGGCTCTGACGACGAGGGCCCTTTTTTTGACGCCCGCGAATGGAGTCCTGATGATCCGCCTAAATGGCGTCGATACAGTACATTCCGGAATCTCCATCGCATCGACCATGTCTACGAGTTCCAGGGGTAAAAACATTTCAAGCTCCCCCCGCATCGTCAAGGTGTCCCCTTGCCTATCTCAGAACAGCGCCGCCCTCATTAAAGATGTCAGTACACGAATCCATGTACCAATTCGGCCATTCCTCCACATCAAAGGCACGCACGAGACAGAGAGTAAGAAGCTCTTCACAGACCTCGACTTTCGACTCTATTTAGTGGAGACTCTATTAGGCGGATGGGATGCCACGCCATCCACGGGATACTCGTTGAAGCTTTTGGTGGCTAAAGATGGAGATGGCATCCCTGCCTTTCGCGGAGGCCGTTTCCGCACCCCCATGTTTCGACGTTCTTCCCCCGACCATATCGATTTGGAAGCTGGCTTTGGTGCGGATGATCGTGAAGGTCTAACGTCAGAAGGGCTAGATGACATGCTTCTGTGGTGTCGTCGGTTCTGCGACGACCTTGGCCTGTCAAATCGTACGTTACTCTTTCGGAAAGTAGTATGACTGCTAACTTATAATGCTCTAGTTTTACCTTACGACGCAAGATCGAGGGATTCAGATCTCGCAGATTGTACGACGCTCTCGAGTCACAAATCAGGTCCGTTCACTATGACGGTTCAATCAAATTCCAGTTGGTCCAGGGCCATAGCACTTATACTATATACTCTCTGCACTGGATTAATCGGCTACGCGCGAACCCGTATGTTTGGAGGCTTTGCATTTTCCTCCAGCTTTGGATTATCACCTGGCCGATTATTTGGTTCGTGGAGAAGCGCTATGAGGTTGCCATCATGGTCTGGAAGCCGGCAGCTGGAGATCACCAAGATGAAGCTAAACTCGCAGATTTCTGGGCACCGGCTGTGAAACAAGCAGTGTGGACTCGTCAAAAGTCGGAAACTCTCACAGTAAAGGATGCTGAGCGCCTACAGTGGTCGATCTGGGGTGAGCTGTCAGGGGAATTGGGGAGGGTTGCTGCTTGGGCCATTCGCTTTGTGTTTCTATACTCGATGATTGCCCTGCTGAGTTGAAGTTGACTGCCACTTGCTCTTGCTCATACAAGCGAATCGACTTTGTTTGACACTATCGGGACGCAACTTTCAAGCATGAGGGATTGATCATTTGATCATTTGATATCAGGGGTATCTTTCTACCCTCTATGAAGAAACAATGAAGAGGATCGCCAAGTTGAATCAATCATCAACTGGTCTCCGCCCCGCCCCGCCCCACTCAACTTTCTTCTTTTCTTGATCCGCCGACCTCGACATTTCTGAGATCGAGTCGCACTTTTTCAATATATTCAATATGGCGCAAGCCGTGACAGACGGTAAATCAAGTCCCTCAATCAAGATCTCGGATCGTGCTGATATAATGCAGGCCTACTGGCCGTATGGCATGCCTACCGTCTTCCTCTCCTCATCGCCCTGACAGCGCTTGTCCTCCTCGTCCGTTCTTATCGCAGATTCCAGTCGCGAGCCAAAACGCCAACCTCATCTTCCGTGCCCTCATCACCGCGCAGTCAGTCGCCGGAAAAGTCCAAATCCGAGAACAAAGCGCCGAGTGCGACTGCGGCTGCCACCAAGTCCGCCGGTCCTAAGCGAGTACAGGGCAAAAAGCCTGCGAAGACGATTGGCGGCAAACGTGGCTCAGACGAGACCAGAACTCCCGTGTCTCTCATCCAGCCCATCATTTTCTTTGCTTCATTGACCACCACCACCGAGCGCTATGCCAATGTACTGCTGGAGGACTTGCGCGCCGCAGCGCGAATCCGATCCGACCCTGAGAATCGCGAGCGAGGCCTTCTTCCTCCGCAGACCCACGATATCTCCTACATTGACTTCGACGACTTCTTTACCACAACCCCGAAGCCACCGACAACCTCTCCCGGCACCCGCTACGTTTACTGCATTTTGATTCCCACGTACAACATCGACACGGTGCTCAACACGTTTCTGGGCCATCTCGACGAGACGCACAATGATTTCCGGATTGACACGGCGCCTCTTTCACAACTTGCAGGCTACTCGGTGTTCGGCTTTGGTGACAAGGAAGAATGGCCCACTGAGGAGGAAGGTTTCTGCTCACAGGCAAGGGAAGTTGATCGGTGGATGGCAAAGCTTACCGGTCGCAAGCGCGCCTACCCACTCGGGATGGGAGATGTCAAGAGTGACGCCGAAGCCAGTCTGAAGGAATGGTCTCGCGGATTGCAGGAGATCCTGGGTGACATCTTGGAGAACGGCAGTCTCGGCGACGGAGTGCCGGGCAGTGGCGATGCCATGGAGAGCGACGAAGAAGATATCGACGATGAGGATGTGTCGAAGAATCAGAACAAGGGTCAGACAATGGTTGATCTCGAAGACATCAAGATGGGCGGTGACCCGTCTGGTCCCATCCCTATCGACTTTACTACGACGGGTACAAGCGTGGCGACTGAAGCCAGCGCTAAGGAGATGGTGCCCAAGACTTCACCGACCTACGCCGCCCTGACGAAGCAAGGGTACTCCATTGTTGGCTCTCACTCTGGCGTTAAGATCTGTCGTTGGACCAAGTCGGCGCTGCGCGGTCGAGGCTCCTGCTACAAGTTCTCCTTCTATGGCATCAAGTCACATCTGTGCATGGAGGCGACTCCCTCGCTCTCTTGCAGCAACAAATGCATTTTCTGCTGGCGCCACGGCACGAATCCTGTTGGCACCACGTGGCGATGGAAGGTGGACTCGCCTGAAATGATCTTCGACGGTGTGAAAGAAGGTCACTACAAGAAAATCAAGATGATGCGTGGTGTGCCGGGTGTTCGAGCAGAACGATTTGCGGAGGCCATGCGTATTCGCCATTGTGCGCTCAGTCTGGTCGGCGAACCCATTTTCTATCCTCACATCAACCGCTTCCTCGACATGCTACACGCGGAGCACATCTCTAGTTTTTTGGTTTGCAACGCTCAGCACCCCGACCAGCTCGAGGCTCTGAACCGCGTCACTCAACTCTACGTCTCCATCGACGCCAGTAACCGCGAGAGTCTTCGAAAGATCGACCGACCCCTACACCGCGATTTCTGGGAGCGATTTCAACGTTGTCTCGATATCCTGCGAGAAAAGCGGCACATTCAGCGGACGGTGTTCCGGTTGACCCTTGTTAAAGGATTCAACGTCGACGATGAGGTGATCGGCTATGCCAATCTCGTGGAGAAGGCTTTGCCTGGTCTTGTTGAGATTAAGGGCGTCACCTACTGTGGAACCAGCACCAGTGCCGGAGCCGGCTTGACTATGCAGAATGTGCCATTCTACGAGGAAATTTCCACTTTTGTCGTCGCTCTCAATGAGGAGCTGCAGCGTCGCGGCCTGAAGTATGGCATTGCTGCGGAGCACGCTCACAGCTGCTGCGTTCTGATTGCCTCGGAGCGCTTCCACATCAACGGCAAATGGCACACTCGGATTGACTATGACCGCTTCTTTGAACTGCTGGAGAAGGAGAAAGCCGACGGCACATCGTTCACTCCGGAGGACTACATGCGCGAGACTGAGGAGTGGGCGCTCTGGGGACGTGGAGGGTTCAACCCCAACGACGAACGTGTCCATCGCAAGGGGAAGAACAAGAAGCCCATCGAGGCGGCTTCTGCTTCAGCATCGTGAGGATTGGTGATCGCATCTCCATGCTCCCTCTCCCACCCCTTCTCCTACCCCCTATCCCGAGCCTCATCGGACGGTACTCGATAGCTGCTACGAGATCGGAGTTTGGAGAACCTGGACATTGCCCGCAAGGAATGTACTATGAAGGCATTCCTCTTTGTATCTGCTGTCCCTGTCCTGGAGGCAGTTCGTGTTCCGAGATCAAAAACTCGCCATCCGTTCTCCTTGTGAGCCACAATCATATTCTGGTGCTGGTATATTGCATCTACACAATTATACAACGAAAGAGGTCCATAAGAACCCATTGCTACTAGTTTTCCGAAGGGCTACTAAATCACGTTTTCCTAGAGCAAGCAGAGCTCTGGTCGGAAGAAATCATTCGAGACTATTAGACTTGGATGCGTATACTCCGTCGTACGTTGGTATTCACAGCATCTTCGACATTTGTGCATCGACCATCAGCCCTGGACACAAGCGTATTTATCTTTGTGGTATATGCAGGGTTCAAAAGTTGATACTTTGGGCCGAATTCCTCGTAGGTAGTTACTGTGTTGCTCTGTAGTCATCAACGGGTTTTGCTTTTAAACTGGCCATCCTCAGACTTGATATCAATGCAGGTTCACTTTGCTTGCATGGTACGTGTAATTTCTTGGTGATAAATAGTTAGTTGATGATATAGAGGTCATACTTATGCACCGTTACTGTACGCACCTGCCTGCCTTAGAATTTAGGCTTACTCAGCGGTTGGCTACAGGTTGAAGGTGGGCTGCTCTTGACGTCGTCAGATATCCCACGCTCATACCTCCACCTTCAAGATTTCCAGCTCTTACACTTCTCCTCTCTACTTATTGGTAGCTTCTCTACCCAAATTCTTGCTTTGCATCGATATCACCCAGCGCGTCACCCGCCAATATGACACAGCCCGCGGCCAAGCCCACCGCCGGTGTGCTCCAGATCCCAGCGGCAGCCACGCAGAAATCGACCTCTGGAGCACCAGCAAAGAAGGCGCCCAAGCCGCCAGCCCCGCGCCTCAAACTACTGATTCGTCGCCTGCCGCCAGGGTTGACGCAGGCTGAGCTCGAGGCTGCTCTCGGCGAAGAATGGAAAGTCGGCGCAGGAAAGGTAGATTGGCTTTCGTACAAGCCTGGCAAGGTCTCGAAAGAGTATGCCCCCCTCTCCGGGTGATCGCCGTTAGCTGACATGGGACACTTCATTCTAGCCCTGCCAAACCCTCACGTCCCTCTCGAGCCTACGTCCACGTCGTGTCCAATGAACATATCGCTCCGTTCTCAGACAAAGTCCGACAAGCTTCGTTCCAAGATGCCCGCCACACTTCTCACGATCCGGTGCTACTGGGACCTCCAACGCTGGAATTTGCACCCTACGCCAAGACCCCCGGCAATCGTGTGCGCAAGGATGCTCGTCAGGGCACCATTGATCAAGACCCCGATTTCATTGCCTTCCTCGAAAGCTTGACGCAGCCCATTACGAAGCCGGCCCCCGTAGATGCTGCTGAAGGCGAGGAGAAGGAGGCAGTTGTGACAACACCCTTGGTGCAATTTATCAAAGACAAGAAGGCAAGCAAGGCCAAGGACGGCCCGTCCAAGTCGTCTAAGCGCTCAGAGAAGGAATCCAAGCAGGAGAAGGTACAGGCCAAGAAATTGCTACAGCGGCCGGACAAGGAAACGGCTCCTGGACAGGCAGCGGACAAGAAGGTCAAAGATAAGACGAGCAAGGAAGCTACAAAGGTGGCCAAGCAAGCTACGGCGATCACGAAGGGAGGAAAGCCCACTTCCCAGAAAGAATCCAAGGAGGTCACTGGTGCGACCACCGAAAAAAAGAGAGAACGCGGCAATGTGGCCGCTGCAGCCAAGATTCTACAACGCGATCTCGGACTATCGCCAGCTGGTGGGCGACGACGTGGTAAAGGTGGATCGGCTGAGACGGGCTCGTCCAAGACTGAGAGCTCGCGAGACTCGTCAGTGCCTGCGACAGAGGACGCGAAGCGAGAGATAGCTATTAAACCTGCCAAGGGTGCGTCAACTACGGCCAGTTCGACCAAAGCAAAGGATGGAGAGCTGTCCTCCAAAGCCGACACGGCGACTCCCCCGACAACCAACCCGCCGCCTGCCAAACCAGCCAAGGGCGCCAAATCCAAACCATCCGCCGCCCCAGCACCCACCGCGACCCAAGCTTTTCTCAAACATGCGAATCCATCTCAAGGTGTGACCGAGGCATTACTCGAAGCCGCTTTCACTCCGTTTGGTGCAGTGACGAAGGTGGAGATTGACAAGAAGAAGGGGTTTGGGTATGTGGACTTTGCGGAGCCTGACGGTCTTCAGAAGGCCATTGCTGCCAGTCCCGTCTCGGTCGCACAGAGTCAGGTCGTGGTACTGGAGCGCAAGGCAAACCCTGGAGGCGAGAAAGCTCGAAAGGGTCGTGGCGACTCACAGCAGTCGAACGGCGGCAAGGCCAAGGTCGGCGAAGGAAAGCCAGGCGAGGGGACTGGTGGAAATGCTCAGGGGTCGTCTCGAGGGTCACGCGGAAGAGGGTCGCGCAACAAGGGCAAGGGCAGCAATGATGGATCGAAGGTGGGTGAGAAGGCTGGAGATAGCGAGACTAAGTGAAGAGCTTGATGTATTTCGAGATATTCGTACGCAGACATGATACCCAGCAAGACAGCAATGACATGAGATCACAGCGAACTAACTTCAGGGCAAAACAGTAGCTCCCGTAGACAAACTGTTTGGATTTTGAACAGCTACGATGGTCTTCCTGAGAGGACAAATGTGCGAGTGAAAATTTTTCATTTATAGCTGTAACTGCTGAGGCACCAACACAGACCACGAACCATCATCCCCGTCTCTCAACATAAAAGAGCAGAGGAATCAGGACCTTTCAGACCTCCTCGACACCCACCAGGACCAGCCGACCGAAGTCAGACGCCGAGACCAGGTAAAGATCATCACCACTCCCTGGACCAGAAACACAGACGCTGCAGAGCAGGACGCGTAACAGTCGAGGCGGGAGTCCAAAGGCTTCACTTTAGGGCATCGAGGACATAGCAGTCATCAGCAAGGGTGGAGATTCTGTGGCTCTTTTAAAGAGCTTAATGGTGGGACGTCTACTCTAAAGTGATTCTTTGAACTGGTGAAGAGGTCAGCAAATGCATCATCGGAGACTGTGTTGGGGGGGGGGAAACACATACGTAGAGTCGCTTGAAGAAGAGAAAAAAGATCGGGGGCAGCGGCCCTTTTTATATTTGCGCGGTCTGCGCTAGCGGCTAAGCGAGGGAGCTGGCTGTTTGCAATGTTTGCATCTGCTGGTTTGAGTGATCCACTGTGTCAGCCAATAGGATGTTGCAACATTTACCGCCCACGAGACCCGCGGCAGAAAAGTCTTCTAGCTCGACCCGCCCAGTCTCTCATTGGCTACTTGCTAGTCCATGCTTCGATGGAGCTTCTCTGGTCAGGTGGTCAGACTGTTTCTCATCATTCCATTACTCACACCGCAAGGTCTTTTGGGATGCTACAACAAGAGCGGTTACTTTGTTATCGGAAGTTCTCCGTTTGGGCCCGGTTTGCCGAGGCAACGAGCTGGGAACTCGGCCGTCCATGAGAGCTCCTTCCAAATCTGTCCTGTTGGGAGTAGACCTGTGTTGAATCTTGACGAGCAAAAAGTATCAGGAAAGAGGCTTCAGGTCCATCTCCGTATTACCTTGGTCTGTCGTTATTGCGTACTAGTAGCGTCAGACTCGATGGGTTGGAACTACCGTAACAATGTATTATTGTCCAAAGACTTTTAAGCCTCGATGCTTCGAGTTTGAGATTGCACTACTCGGTGAACTGGTTTCGGATGAAATTCTGTGCCGATAAATGACCAGAATTAAATCAATTTCCATCAGAAGGTCAGACAGTAGTTGCTAGCAATCGATTTTGATTGATGTATGTGCCACCAAACAAGCATCATCGGTGTGAATATATCTCTGAATCTGATTGTCGTCTAGGTCATGGCCCAACGGATCCAATGTTCGCCGATAAGCTCACAGATATTCAATCTCGCTTTCCATATATCACAGGACAAGTTACTCTGCTATGGGTGTATATCAAGGTGTATATCAACTGCTTGTAGAGTCCTGCGCTATCCGATGCTATCCAGCGTCGGGCCGAGCACCGCCGATCTCCGAATTTCTTATCGCTTATCTCTTATCGTGCTCATCTTCATGCGGGGAGCGTTCGCAGCTGTCGTTTGACCCCGGATTATCATGATTCTACACTTGCCTGGTCAATATGGGCCGTCCGAAAGTCCTTCCAGCAAATCGCCTGAGAGCGAATACCGCTTGTACCGCCTGTCGGGCCTCTAAGAAGCGATGCAGCGGTTCATTTCCCTGCACTAATTGCATCCACAAGGGCCGCGCTCGCTCTTGCATTCCATTCAAGTCGGTATCGAATACTGGATTCCGTGATGGTCCATCGCCTTCCAGTCGACAGGGGATAGAAGACATCCCAGCACTGGAAGAATCAAACATCAGCCTGCAGAGTCCCATAGCCTCGCACTTCCACGACGCCGACAACGATCGCCAGCTTCAGAGAACACTGGAGGCGGGTTCGCGCTCACCTGAGGCTACACATCGAACCCACCCTCGCATGTTGAGAAACTTGCAGGGCGACAGGGGTGAGCTAGGACCGTGACAGCTATCGCTGATGGAGCACAGCTAACACTTGTCACAGTGTATGTTGGCAAGGCTGCCTCACTGTCGTTTCTACAACTTCTTCGGGACACGGTCACGCAGCACATCGGACCATCCCAATTCTCGCACAATTTCAAGAGTGACGATATGCTCGAGACCGAGGCTCACCATGATCCGCTGAATTTTTCGGAAGAGCGCTGCACTCCGGAAGAGAAATCTCGATTTATTCGAACGTTCTATACAGTTGTATGTCTGTTTCGATTCGACAATCTTCGCGGCCCAAGCATTGACATTCTTGGCAGACGAGTGGCTTTCTATGCTTCAATAGCAATACAGATGATTTGCTTGTGGACTCGGCCAAGCCGAAAACAGACAGGGAAAAGATTCACGCAGCCATCAAAGACCTCATGATTGCTATTGGAGCGCAGTCATGTCCCAACGAGCCGGACACTGTTCAAAAAGAACAATTCTTCTTCACCCGGGGCCAACAGAGGACGTTTGCCAACATGCTAGAGGATCCAAGCATGGATCTCGTTCGGGTCTTCCTACTGATGGCATTCTACATGTTCGGAGCCTGTCGCCGGAATGCGGCATTCATGTACCTGGGAGTCGCGGCTCGGTCAGCAGTGGCTCTCGGGCTCCATGTAGATTCTTCGGGGTCATTAAGCCGCACAGAGCAACAGGAAAGGTAACTGCTCTCACGCAATGGTCAAACGATATCCGCTGATCTCTCTCACTAGATCCCGATTATGGATGAGCCTTTGCGTGATTGATCTCCTGGCGAGCTCGATCCTTGGACGCCCGGCAGCGACAGCAGCTCTGCTTTCTTCAGAAGGCCGTCGAGACCTTACATGGGCCTCCGCCACACCAGCCGAAGCTGGCTTGATCGCCTCTTACCAATTGTCCTTAATCCTAGAGGAGATCATCAGCCGTTTGTATAGTGAGAAAGCAGCGTCAACTGAGACGGCAGACTTTTTACTGGCAAAACTCAATCGTTGGAGCGATCAATTGTCTGATTCTTTGCGCACGTCGACATCTCCAAACGAGAATCCCGACGTGGCGCAGGAGCGTATCATTGGAAACATGCACGTTGCATGTTCATATCACTTCGCAGTCATTCTTGTCACACGCCCATTTCTCATCTCCGCATTGAGCGTCCGGCTGGCCCGGTTGCACCAGAGCCTCTCGACTGGCCGAACCGACGAGGCTCTCGAAGAAGACCCAGCTCACTCTCGCCTGGCCTCTGCATGCATTGACTCCGCGGTATACATGCTTCAAACGTGCTTGGAAGTCCATCAGTCAGAACTGCTGCTGAGGAACATGGGAATCCTAAAGTAAGTGGCTGGTCGGTATGCAAGTATTTGGCTCCACTGACGTTGACGACCTCCAGAGCATTTGTCTTCGCTGCCGCCCTGGTCCTAGGCTTCTCCATGTTCTCCAACCGCGATATCGACTCGGAGATTGACAGTGCATTTGCCGGTGCTTTGGTGATCCTACGCATGCTCGCTCACCAATCTGCACAAGCAGCGCACTACCTCGAAATCCTCACACTCCTCGAGGCAGCAGTCACCCAACAGCGCCAACGGCTTGCCGCTCAGGCCCGCCAGCGGCGCAGTCAATACGTGAGCCGAATATTCAGCTTGAATGAGAGCCCGACGCCCAGCCGGACGCAGCATGAAGAGGAAGGCCGGGCTGTCAGTGGGACTCCACTGCTGACCCAAGGCGGGCCATTCTACCCTTGGACTCCGCAGGACGATGGCCTGGGTACAGTGACGCCTCCCACAGTTGACGGGGTATTCATGGACTGGGAGGGCATGGAACTGCCCTTGTGGGACAGTTTTCCTTTTACAGAGCCGGGCTCGACTGTATTATAGATGTTGTACGACCTGTTCCTGTAGTATGACCATAGCGATGATGCTTAGTCTGCCCTATAATTATACTCTACGTCACACTACTGCTATATCTTGATCTCCCCGTGCTATCTCACTTATCGATAACGACTCTACTGACTCGCAATCAAACGATATCATCGCGAGATAAGCAGTGGGTGCACGATCCGACGATAAGTGGTGCGCGGCCCGCCGCCAGCGATCCGCGATGGTGCACGATCCGACTGAGCAGCGGAATGAACAAGATAAAGTGAGACGTCAGACCTGAGAGACTTCACTTGATCAAGAAGCATTTTTTCAAGACTTGCAGGTTCTATCAAGTTCAAAAAAAAAATCTACTCAGAATGTCTGGTTGGCGACAGTTGAACGTCGGCGTTGTCGGCGGTGGCATCGGCGGCATGTCCACGGCTATCGCTCTACGCCGAGCAGGCCACAATGTAACCATCTACGAAAAGTCCGATTTTGCAGGTGAAGTGGGTGCGTCAGTCTCCTGTGCAGCTAATGGAACTCGCTGGCTGCACGAGTGGGGGGTTGATGTGGCCAAAGGCGATCCAGTTGTACTGAGGAAGTTGATCAACCGTGACTGGAAGACTGGCGAGCCTGTGAGTGTGTATGATCTGGATGATTACGAGGAGCGCTGGGGATATGTCTACAACATGTTCCACCGGCAATATATGCACGCTATGTTGAAGGATGCGGCCATGGGAGAGGGCGAGGGCATCCCGGCCAAGTTGGTTGTCAACCACAAGGTAAGATATTCCCAACGAGATGGAGATCTTTGCATTGACGAAGCTGTTACAGTGCCGAGACATCGACCTCAAAACCAGCACAATCACATTTGAAAACGGCGTTACGGCCCAACACGACCTGATCGTCGGCGCAGACGGCATCGGATCAGCCGTGCGAGGCATTCTGGGCATCAGACCTGAAAAGCGTCCCTCGGATTCAAGCTGCCTCCACGCCAACGTCACCACCGAAGAAGCCGTCAAACTCGGGTTGGTGGACTATTCGCAAGATAGCGCTTTGGAGTACTGGGGCGGCCAAGAGGGCAAATGGGACAAGATCGTGCTCTCACCCTGCAACGGCGGCAAACTCCTCTCTTACTACTGTTTCTTCCCTCGAGAGCAAGGCGACTACGCGAAACAGGCCTGGGGTGCAGAGAGCCGCCCAGTCGAAGAGCTCCTGAAGCCCTACCCCGAGCTGGATCGACAGGTCTTTGCCCATCTTGCCATCGGCAAGGAGATTCAACCCTGGCGTCTGTGGGTTCATGATCCATACCCATACATTCACCAGGCAAATGTTTGTCTCTTGGGTGATGCTGGCCACCCCATGATGCCTCATCAGAGCCAGGGTGCTTGCATGGCGATTGAGGATGCGGCCGCTTTGGGCATCTTGTTCAACAAGAAGTACTTTAACGGTGATATCGCACAGGCTCTGGCAGTGTATGAAGAGGTTCGTCTGCCGAGAGCTACTCGTGTGCAAGCTGCAGCTGCCAAGGCGGCGTATAACATCAACGAGAGAATCGGTCAGTCGAAGCTGATGAACCGCAGACTGTCACGAATACTAAGTTATTGCGCAGGGTTCTCGTTCAACAAGGATACTCCTACCTACAAGGTCGAAGATCCGAAGAAGATCCTGACTATCGAAGAGATGAATGCGTGAGTTCCTCATGGAGACTTCAACAATAACGATGTTAATGCTCATACAGGTATAACATGTACGGAGATATCGAAGAGAAACTGGCAGCCAAACGAGGGAACCCCTACACCGGCAAGTTTATCTGCGGGCTGCCAATTGGGTTGGAACTGCCCAATGGAATCACAATTGGTGCATAGTGTATAGCAGCATCTTTCACAGCGAGTTCGACTGCATGGCAATCTTTTCACCTCAAGCTTTAAGAGTCCATAAACGGCATGTTCTATGAAGATAGTCGGCGCGAGTTGTGAGCTCTGTGGCCATGCAGTCGCGCACTCTCATGATAGGCCGGTAGTAGCTATGGATCTTCTTGATCATCCTGGAATCCCATCCTGAAATATCCTATTCACTCGGTCGACTAGAATCCGGCATTCAACCATTGAACATGGACGTATCGCCAACTCGGGAGAAAAGATACCGAGCGGGAGCAGTTGACCCGAAACCGCGATTCAACGTTGGACTGTACAATTGCATCAACCAGCTTCTTCACTAGTCGTTGGGAACAGTAGTGAGGATTCTGTGTGTACTATGTAAAGATTTGGTATTGATCTCGACCAATTATCAATTTTGGTTATATACAATGAAAGATGTACTCATTCCTCATGACTTCATGTATTCCTCCTTAAGCGAACAGGGCGTCACCGAGGCGGTAGTGCACGGTCTTGACCTGGGTGTAGTTCTCCAGGGCGTAGGAACCGAGCTCACGGCCAATTCCGGACTCCTTGAAGCCACCGAAGGGAGCCTGGTAAGAGATCATGTTGTAGTTGTTGATCCAGACGGTACTGCAAATTGTTAGTTACCTGTATGCGCAGTCTTAAGGGATCATGACTTACCCAGCCTTCAGAGCGTTGGAGACACGGATAGCGGTGTTGACGTTCTTGGTGTGGACGGCAGCAGCCAGACCGTAGCTGGTGTTGTTACCGATCTTGATGGCCTCGGCCTCATCTTTGAACTTCTGGACAGCAATGACGGGACCGAAGATCTCCTCCTGAGCGATCTTCATGTCGGGGGTGACGTCGGTGAAGACGGTGGGCTGGATGAAGTAACCCTCGGTACCGTGACGCTCACCACCCAGAGCGACGGTGGCACCCTCCTTCTTGCCGTGGTTGATGTAGTCCATGATACGGTCAAACTGGAGCTGCGAGACCTGGGGACCCTGGAAGGTCCCCTGCTCGAAGGGGTTGCCGAGCAGATTCTTGGCGGCACGCTCCTTGAAGCGCTCGACGAACTTGTCGTAGATGCCCTCCTGGACCAGCAGGCGGGAACCGGCACAGCAGCACTGGCCGTGGTTGAAGAAGATACCAAAGTTGGCCCAGGAGATGGCGTTGTCGATGTCGGCATCGTCGAAGACAATGTTGGGGGACTTGCCGCCCAGCTCGAGGGTGACCTTCTTCAGGTTGCTCTTGGCAGCGGCCTGCAGAATAGTACGGCCAACCAGGGTCGAACCAGTGAAGGCAACCTTGTCAATGTCCATGTGGCTGGAGATGGCAGCACCAGCGGTGCGACCGAAACCAGAAATGACGTTGATGACACCGGGAGGGAAGCCAGCCTCGACAATCAGCTTCGAGGCGTACAGACCAGACAGAGGGGTCTGCTCAGCGGTCTTGATGACCACGGTGTTACCAGCAGCAACAGCGGGACCGATCTTCCAGGACCACATCAGGATGGGGAAGTTCCAGGGAATGATCTGACCGCAGACACCAATGGGCTCGTGGCGGGTGTAGGAGAGGGTCTCGGTGTTGGTATCAATGGTCTGACCGTGGATCTTGTCGGCCCAGCCACCATAATAACGCAGGCAGCCAGCGGCGTTGGCAATGTCGACCTTGGCCATGGTGACAGCCTTGCCGTTGTCAAGAGCCTCGATAGCAGCCAGGGTCTCCATGTCCCGCTCGAAAAGATCAGCCAGCTTGGTGAGCATGCGGCCACGGTCCGAGGGGGTCACGTTGTGCCAGGCACCCTCGAAGGCAGCGCGAGCGGCCTTGACGGCGATGTCGACATCCTTCTCGGTGGCCTCGTGGACGGCGACAATGGGCTTCTCGTTGGTTGGGTTCACAGTCTCGAAGGTCTTGCCCTCGACACCCTTGACGAACTCGTTGTTAATGAACCTGACCAGTCAGTTACTGAGAATCAACGCAGTGAGGGGTAAGAGGGGGAACATACAAGCCCAGAGGCTGCTCGTAGGTGACGGTAGGGGTTGTGATGGTAGTTGAGAGCGACATGGTCGGGATAGACAAGGGGGTATCAATGAGAATGGGAGGAGAAGAAGAGGAAGAGGGCGTGAGGGAAGAAGCAACTTTATAGCGACGCGACTCTGCAGTGCGGGGTTCTGACGCCACGGTATTTGGTATTACGGGGGGTTTGGTACATGGGGGTACTTCCATTCTCACAGCGTTAAAGTGCAGCAATAAGTATCCCCAAGTACCAAACACCGCTCGCAGCGACTCCGAGCTCTCCCCTCCTTTTTCCTCCTCGACCTTGTTCTTTCTTCCAACCAACGCCCTCCGAGAACGACGATGCTTCCAGCCGATGATCTCTCGGACACTTTCTTGTTGACCTGCATCATCTTCCCCCATAAATACAACAGGCAAATTCTACCCTCCATCTCCTCCTGCTATCCCTCGGGCCAAAGGAGAGAGATCCAGAACCTCAGAGAGAGGGCCATGTGGATCCTTGACGTTCGTCCTGATGCCATTAATAATGGCACCTTGCTACCGTGACCGATCGCTGCACGGAGCAATGTCTGCCCGGCTACCTTCGGTGGGGGTTTGTCCGTCATGCTGTTACAGACTCGAGAACCGACTGGAGGAGCCAAACCAAATACGAGTGGTGCAGGACTAGCCAAACAACAGCTTGCCACTTGCCAGCTTGTTACAGATCTGCGCGAGATCACTGGTCGGCCGAGAGACCCAGTCTATCCGAAGCTCTGCTTTCTTTCCTATTGTGGCAATTTCTACGCAGTTACACTTGCTGGGAGCTGAACTCTGTTCCAACTTGGCTTTAGCCTTTCACTCACCCGGAACCTCCTACATTACTGAGGGCTCCGTCTTGCCTAGTGCATCCAGTTTCAGAGTTTCCCCCGGTTCAAGAACCGCACGGGCAGATCGACGTGCCGTGCCCGCAGGAATTCCGCCACATTCTTCCCCAACACGTCGACTGTGGTAGTCACTCCAACCCCGCGATCGAGCAGATTGCGGAATAAGAAATGCACAGCATTCAGTCCAGGCAGCTCGAATCTCTCAATCGCTAACTGATTTTGCGCTCGACCACTGTCTCCTAGGAGTTCTCGCGCTGTATCTACTGACAACAATGTCCGCAGCCAGAGGTACTCATCACGATGGCGGACCCAGAAGCCGCAGTTGGCGTCCGCCCCCTTGTCTCCCGAGCGTGCATGCACAATCCATCCGAGCGGGCCGCGCGTGGTTGGCCCGAAATCATGGGCGAGGTCTACAGGGCGGTCCAGATGAGTGACTGGCTGTGAGGGCTGGCGAGAGGGATACGTCTTGGTCTGCGGCGGAGGTGCAATGTCCAGAATTTGGGTGGGTGCTGTCGGCTTCCAAGGTAAGTGAACACGGTGTTGCACGTCACTCTGTGGCAGAAGAGTCACATAGTACTCGAACAACGGACGAGGGAATCCCTGGCGCATATCCAGGTGGAATGTGGCACCCGGGTACCCAGCCATGATGTTATCTGTGATCGGTTTCAAGAACCGCGTGGGTGCAAGGTCCTCGGCTCGTCGTGCCTGCACAACGATACGCAGAGGCACAGTCGCCCGGTTTTGATCGCGCGCATCTGGCAAGCTGGAGCCCAGCAGGTCAAATTTGAAGGCTGTGAACCGGTCTGAATGCGGAGCAAGTAGCTGGCGAATCTGCACTTCCAGCATTCTCGCCTTGTCCTCGATATCGAGCCCAGTCAAGAACCACCACGCCTCTGCCTGAAATCCTCCTCGAGCCGTGATGCCCACCTTGGTGGTGGGTGGAGGTGGCCCTGACCGTACCCCATGGACAGCCACCCGATTGATGCCCCGCTGCTCAAAGTGGATGCTATCCAGGACTGCAGTGACATCCGAGTTGTAGTACCAGGGGCCTTGGATCTCGTACAGCAATTGCGATTTGCAAGTGTCAACGGTGACGGCACCCCCCGTTGCATGCTTTTGCATGGTGATGATGACGTCTCCTTCTTGGGAGATCTCAGCGATGGGATATCCAATGTTGGCCCATCCGTCTTTGCCAACGTGCTCCAGCGTCTTGAATCCAGTGAAATTGCCCCCACAAACGTAGTTACTGCACTCAATCAGGTGGCCTGCCACGAAAGCATTTGCCAGCTTGTCAAGCTGATCACGTCGCCAGCCGTGATACCAATAAGCTGCACCGATGACAGGCGATGCATCTGAGACTCGGCCACACAAGACAATGTCGGCTCCCTCTGCCAAAGCCGCCGCAACCCCGAGTCCGCCTAGGTAACACTGCGCGTAGATGGGCTCAAAGGCCCACTCTGCGAGTTTCTCGCCGGTATAGATGTTGTGAAATTCAGACTGGCCGGCTGCTAGTGACTTCTGAACTACTGGCAGCACTTCATCTCCTGACACCCATGCCACCTAGACATTCAGTTAGCCAAAACTCATACATCTCGAGAAAGAAGAGCCACAAACCTTCAAATCCAGTCCTTTCGCTTGAATCATTCGCATTACCACATCGTACAGTCCTTTTGTATCTGTCACACCAGCATTGACAGCCAGCTTGATCCCATGTTTAGCCAAGTCATCCAGCGCAGGTTCCAACGCTTCCAAGAAGGAAAGATCATAAGCAGGTGGTGCCGGCGTATTAGAAGCAGAAGCCTGGTCCACACGCCGTCCCGCAGCAGTGGCCATGTTAAATTCACTCATGAAATCCGCAATAATGACATCGACAGGGTCAGTGGGATGATAAAGAGCAAATTCCGCAATGGCATGGCGACGGTCAGAAGCGGAGCCCGAGGCGCCTGCAAGATTTAGCCACGGCACATTGTTGATGGAGGCGTGTATGACCAACCTGCGATTCTGATGGGACGACCTGTATAAGCCATGATTTTGCAATTGGAACTGAACTTAGTTCATGTTGTGAGAAGGGACAATTCCCCGGTTCGAAGATATCGAGACAGGCTTGCCGTATTTGGTTGCACCGAGGCAGCTCGGCTGCAAATGCGGGGTTGGACTCGTCGCCGGTCTGATAACGGCATCATCATCAACAACTTCAAGCCTTTCAAATTGTCTCCTCTTGACTTTCCATTCCACTGACAAACATGTACACACCATGGACCATTCGGGAATCCACAGTTCAAGACTCCATGGGCAAGTCACAAATAAAAATGTATTCGTAGAGTTATAGTATCAACGCTAAAAGATCGCCAACTTCAACGCCATAATGCAATCAGAAGTTCCGTCTCATAACATCTCTCACCGTCTTCTTCTCGAGCTAGAGCTTGCCACTGGCTCAAAAGCATCGTCGTCATCATCGTCATCAATGTCATCACTAATAACACTGACGTTGCGAGTTGATCGACTGGGTCGTGATGAGCGAGGCGCGCTGGCTTGAGAGCCTGAGAAATCCAACGTAGTTTGTGTCGGCTTGGCAGACCGTGCAGCTGTGCGTCGGGTAGCACTGGCGCCAATGGTAGTGGACGAAGGTGCTGGTGAAGCTGCCCTGCGCCCTCCACGACGGCTAGAGGCCGGGGCTGTTGTGGTTGCGGCTTTGCGTCCTCTCGAGGCGGCAGTGGAGCGAGGTTGCTTGACAAACAAGGCTTGAGAGTCATCATCGTCATCATCAGAGATGACAAGAGCAGCGTCATCAGCAGCAGCATCCATCATGACCACATCCTGATCTGAAGCTGATTCTTCATCTGAGACGGCCTGCTTCTTGCGTCCTCCGGTCGAGGTTGTAGCTTTGCTTGATGCGCCTCTGGAGATTGCTGCTGCACCTCTGCCTCCACGGCCTCTACCACGTCCGCGCGTAGTCGTCGTAGCTGTTACACGACTACGAGCCGGTGCTGAGCCATCCTCTCCAGCCTCCTCCGCGGCCGGATCACCACCCTCATTATCGGAATGAATCAAAGCACCTGGTTGGTCCTCCCACACGCCATCGAACTCAGTATCCCAGCCATCAGGCTTGGGCTTGAATCGTTTCTTCCCACGAGTAGTTCGCTTCTTGACGCCTTTGGAGAACATGTCTTCCATCTGTGTACGGTACTTCTCCATGGCGGTAACCAAAGAGCTGTGCTCTCTGTCCTCGTCATCCATGTCTTCCTCATCACGATCCAGAGACATCAAATGCTTGACCTGGCCTTCTAAAGACTCGTTGACGAACATTTCCATCGCATGTTTATCATCTTTGTCAATGAATTGAGCGACAGCATCCCCGAACGAGTTTTGGGGGAGAATACTTAGTGACTGCGAGGCAAGGAATTCCCGCACCAGCTGCTCTACCTTCACCGTATCCAGCGCTGCCAATCTGGAAGCAGTCGCTTCATCGATCTCTGTGCCAGTTTTCCGTGAGGTTGCGGTCTTCTTCTTCCGGTGGAATTGTACCACGTCGTTGACATTCGCGACCTTGCCAACAAAGCGGTTTGAGAAGCGTTGCGGGTTCTCGCAATCGTAGTTGCCGCCTTCAGGGGTGGAAATTTCGACACGAAGTCGGACGAGTGGGAGTGGGATCTCAGGCGATTCATCGTCCTCCTCATCATCGGGTCTCCCGTGTGTCTCTCGCCATTCTGCATTTGCTTCTTCAATCAACTCCTCGACTATCTCCATCAGGAATCGAGTAACTTCAGTCCGATTGTTCTCCTTTCGAGCAAGTTTCTGTGCGCCCTTCTCTTCGGATAATATAATCTCTCGTATCACGAAAGGTCTGACCGACTTGAGCCGGATTGGCTCAACCTTGAACTCACGCCCTGTGATGCTCAAGATCGCAACCTGCTTGGTCACGGCCTCTCCAGGAACAAGAGAGGTGGCAACCGACGAGCCCGGTTGCATGACATGGAATTTGGTTTCAGGGTTGAACCGGGGATTAATCAGACATTCGTGCTCGTGTCCCCAAATTACCAGGTCCATAAAGTCCGGCAAGAAGTTCTCTGGCAGGTATCCAGTCTCCGTATAAGCATGGTGGTTCTGATGCACCGACATTAGATTGAACCAGTCGTTTTTTTGAAGGGAAGGCTGGAAGAATTTGACTTTGCCATCTCGAAAAGTGCGAAACAGCCGCTCATCCCGAACATTGCTCATCCCGTAAAGTGCAAGCTTTGTTCGTCCCTTTTGGAGCAGCACGGGCTTGATCTCTATGTTATCGGATTCAGGTGTTCGCCCGTAGTAGTTGAGGAGACCAGACACCTGTAGCAAGTCCAGTGCAGCCAGGTGCCCTTCGCCAGATGGATCATCATGGTTGCCGTGAATGGAGAATATGGGGATGGCAACGTTCATATCCAAGTCTTCGTAGTTGACATGGTTGAATGCGCCTTGGAAGTTCTCGCTGGCGTCGCTGAGCATCTCCAGCTCGCAAGGCTTGTCTCCGAAGCAGTTCATTCGGATCGATCGCATCACTTGATACATGGATTTGCGGGAAGGCTTGTTCTCATGAAAGAGATCTCCCGCGAGCAGGATCATGTCGACATCGCGTTCCTTGGCCAGACACATGATCTCATGGAAACTCTTCCAGCTGTCATCCCCACGAATGGGGTCTCGCTCATTGTAGCCAACATGATTGTCAGTGGAGACGAGAATGCGGATAGTTTCCGCTTCTGAGAGAGAAGTCAGCGCATGGGTTTCTCGATTTGAACTTGACAATACTCACCATTTACGCCCGGCATGTTGCCGCAGGTATGAAGGAAGAGCTGTCAGGTGTGAGATCCTCCCTGATCTCAAATGAGTATCTTCGCACGTGTTTCTTGGGATTTCCAGTCTCCTTCAACACAAATCATGGAAGATCATGATCAACCCGATTCTGGAAAGTAGATGAAGGTGTTCGCTCGTGGACGTGTGTTGCCTCGCGTCGTCACGTGCGGGCAAACGCGAAGACTCGCTCGGAGCGGCCAAGCTGCAAAAATACGAGAAACCAAAAAGATATCAACGTCAACATCACCGTGGAATAGTACAACTTCAACATCGCCATTTGTCGTCATTTCTACTGTTCCAGCTGGATTCTTAAAATGATTTGGAAGAGCTTTGTCGCTAAACTGACAGTATCCACCGGCGACTTTTCAGTCTTATACTTCAATCTGTCGATATACTACTTGGTTTGTATATCATTCACGAAGCAACTCGTCACTGTTCTCAATCACCTCTGTCCTCTATCCCTCGTCCACATAGTCATCTACGTGCTCTTTCTCGAGCTCCAGTAGGCCTCGGTCATTTTCAACTCTCCCACTTCACCATGGCAGACCCGAACTCAGCCTCATTTATCACCGTGACTTCAGCAAATCGGTCTGGCACGCAACATCTTCACACAGTCGTAGACTTTCAGTGCAAACAATCGTTGTAAGAACGCCCAGGCAACGGTCTTCAGAATACTAGCTAGACACCTTTTTCATGCCTTGCTTAACTTCCGAGATATAAGGTACGTGGATATTTGCCGCATGGCCACTCCGCCTTGCCTTCTCTCCGCTTTTCACCGCGCGCCCTCGACTTCTCTCAACTTCTCCTCTTCAACGCCTCACCTCCGGACGCCCTTACCACCCGCTTCGATCTGCAACTCTTCAACTCGGCTGATCCAGATCCCATCGCTGGCTCAGTCGCACTCGCATACAACTCTTCTCCCAAGTTCTTTTTATGCAATCCGAGCCGACTGTCGTGCCTCAACACACTTCTTCCGTTGACTCATCCCCAGTCCAACCCAGTTCTACCCAGCATGGAAATGACGTCGCAGATGGTTCAGTCCCTCTCTACGGAGGGGCGACGGGAGACCCTGCAGTTCTGGGCCAGTCGACAACAGGCCCGACGTCCCTGAACGATGCTGCAGTAGCCCCGCCATCCTCGCCGGCTAGCCGGGTGATCCAACATGAAAATGCTGGCGCATCGGGTAAACGTGGTGCTGAGCTAGGCTTTCGTGTCGTCGCATCTGGATCTCAGTCTGAGCTGGCTCTGGATTCGCTTCCGAATGGTAAGTTTGAACTGAACCATCCCCTCAGATCAGCTCCAACTAATCATCCCGCGCAGAGGTCCTTACTCATATCCTGTCTCATCTGCCGCCTCAGTCGCTTTCCGCCATCACCCTCGTGTCTCGTCGGTTCCATGCTCTGGTCACTACACCTCATGCCTGGAGAATTGCTTTCTCCCGGTTCTTTCCGGGCCCCCACGCCGTGGAGTATGGGCACCGCGCTCCGACAGATGAGCTCGATTTGATGTCCGATCGACGTTTCTTTGCGCGCTTGACTGCGCTGGCCTCCTGGCGCAGCGAGTATATCTTGCGCACCCGTCTGATGCGTTCCTTGTCCCGCGGTAAGCCTGCGCAGTTCCAGCCGGCGAAGAAGACTGCCACGGTTCGGGCGGCCAACGCTCGTAATGGCAGTGCTGTGGCCACCTACACATCGCAATTGATGTTTCCAGTGAGCAGCATGCACGGGAATTTCAGCAATGCTGAGAAGGAGCCGACTTTCATTCATGGTGCATCTGAGCAGGGTATTTCTTCCGCAAGCGACCCGTCAGCAGTGAAAGTGAGCTCTTGGGGCCTGTCTGACCATCAGATGTTTCGACACTTTATGGATATTTTCCCCGGTGACGCGCAGTACGGTCTTGGGCCAGGAGAGATGGTCGGTGTACCCAATTCGATGGACGTCAGTCAGCCATACGGCATGATCTACGGTGAGGGTTGTCCGCAAGGTCGCAGCTACTTCATTTCAACAACGGAGCAGCGAGGCCGCTTCCTGGGACTCTCTGACTTGGGTTCTCACCCAAAGTTGGGCATCCCTGCTATGAATCAAGTCATGCACTCCGTGTGCTCGGTTTGGATTGCCAAGTCGCCTTCTATTCTGAAGAGTACGGGGGGTCTCATCGCCATGATGTCTGGATCTTCGACGGGTGTGCTCACAGCTTACGCCCTTGGTCCGCACCCAACGTACGAAAGACGTTACGAACGAGGCCAGCCGACCGCCAAGTGGGTTCTTAGTCCCGGCGTTCCTATCATTGGTATCGCTGTAGACGACAACTTTTCGCTCAAACGTCATGCTCAGCGGCGGATCTGGGCCGTTGCCCTCAACGCTCTTGGAGAGATATTTTATCTCACGGACCTTCCGCGGCAGCCCGAGATTCCACCCACCGCCAAATTGAACGCCGAGCAAATGGATGAACTTGCCTGGAAAACCGGCAGGAGCGCTCGCTGGGAGCTCCTCGAGATGAGTCGGCGGACCGCTCGTCCAGATCCTTTCAACCGCGCACCCGTTGATGGTAGTTACAGCCCGCGATCGTCGTCAGACTCTATGCACCTCGATGAGCATCAGATTGCTGCGGAAACAAGGGAAATTGAAACATTTCTGGCTTACAAGCCAAAGCACTTCCGCAAAGTCTGTGAAGGCTGGAACATGCGGTGCGACCTGCACGTGGACTTCGCCGGCGATGATGGACGTGGCTCTGGCGAGTCAGTCATTGTTATCGCACGTGGGGGAGACGATCTTGAGAAAGGTTCCGTTCGACGATACGTTCGCACCGTAACCAAGTCCAGTTTGACATCGGCTTCGTCTATGCCTCGCTCACGAGAGGGCCAAATGCCCGCGTCTCTTTTCGGCGGTCCTGTCACTCCCTCGAGTCGATCGGCTAGCGAAAGCCTGCCATCATCTCGATCGTCTGGTCGCGCTTTGAATCCAATCTTGTCCAGCAATACGGAATGGCGGATTTCGGATTTTACCTTTGGCGATCGGAAGACTGTGGAAGTGACCACCAGTGGGTTAGACAATTCGACATACGCCTTGCTCACGGCCGACGAGGACCCGCTTTTGGCGATGACAGGGAGTTCGCTCTCGTCCGTTTCATCTTCGCCCATGCGGCCACACATGGAAAAGCCTCAGTCGAGACTCGAGGTTCCGGGCCAGCGCGCACGGTACCTTGCCGCAGGAACCAACACCGGGATGGTCTACGTTTGGGACATTCGTGCACTTCCCGCAAAGAATTCAGATGTGATCAATTCGATTCCTCCGCTTCGAGTCATTCAGACCGAGTCACCACAGGTATCCTGCGTCGCGTTGACATCGTTGTACCTGGTCCATGGCGGCAACGATGGTCTCGTCCAGGCTTGGGATCCCTTGGCCTCCTCAACACGTCCAATCCGCACCATCAATTCGCGGTTCTCCAGCCGGGCCCGCCGGCGGTTGGTACAGGCTGAAGCCTCTATGCTTGGTGTTGGAAACAACTTCTTCGCCACGGGTGCCATATGCCTCGACCCGGATCCAACGATTCTTCGTGGAATGGTATCGCTTGGGACGCATCTTCGCTATTGGTCCTACAGTTCATCTGCAGCCGATCAATACAAACCCAGTAAGCGCCGACTCCGACGCTCTCTGCGTGGTGACAACGGTGCTGCTGATGGTCAACGCTTCACTACCAGCGGACGTGGTGCCATTCGAGACTTCATCGAGGATGAGCGTATTGAAATTGAGCGACAGAGGGTTGCCGATGAGAAAGAACGAGCTCATCTCAGTGAACGATTCGGTGTCGATCTCCTGGGACCCGACATTGACGAGGAACAGCTTTTGGCCTACGCGCAACTTTTGAGCCAGGAGGCCTGCACCGGTGACACGGTCAAGCGCAACGACCAGTCCGCTCTCTCCAGCTCCGTCGCCAGTACCACACCCAGTGACACGGTCCGGCCGAGCTCTTTTGGTGTGGGCGAAATTTCTTCTTCATCCTCTCCGTACGAGGATGCAGCCGATGAACAAGTTGATGATGACCTCGCCGAAGCCATTCGTCTCAGCCTTCTCGACGAAAAGCCCGACACCCCGTCTGTCGAGCAAACGCCCTCTATCCCAATCAAATACGCCAAAGGCATACGACGTCGTGGCCGTCAATCGCCTGGAAACGGAGGGGCCGAAAGCAGCCAACAGAAAGAAATGGACGATCTGGAGTACGCAATTCAGCTGAGCCTGGCGGAAGACCAAAGTCGCGATGTGACTGGCCAGGAATGGGAGGAATATCCTGCTCTTGCGCCCGCGCCATTGTCATCGTCTCAGTCTTCGGGGAAGGGCAAAGGGAAAGCAAGGGCTTGGTAGCTGAGTAGATGAGGTTTCCATGTTTTACATCATTTGCGATTTCAATTTCTGTTTCTAGACAGGCCTATGAACAGGCTTTAATCTCAGCGAGTTCGCTCTTGAACTTGTGCATATTTTTGCAACCTGATTATATCTTGTTTACAACTTCATTCATCCTCGGTTGATTTCGATCGAATGGGATATCGACTCGATATGCTGCAGTGCCGCCATGATGATCGGCATCGGACTTGAAATTCGCGGTATGAAGAGCGTCTCATCGATGCCTGCATACATTTTACTATTCGTGGAAGCATTGAAATAATAAACGAACATCCATCGTTGAACAATGGGCAGGACGAAGCATGTGCACGGAATCAAGTATATCACAAGAAACCCCTACCACAACTCTCTTAAGAAAACGCAGACTGTCGAGGAAAAACAAGAATGTTGACAAGCCTGCTAAGATAGAACCTCTCTCCACTTTGTCAAAGAAGCTTACAGCAATGAAGCAATAAGCACGAAGAGACCGCTCACACCACCAACGACAGCCGAAGGGCCGTTGAGCGAAGCAGCGTTGGTGGAGCTGGAGGTGCCACTGGAAGACGAGGAGCTGCTGGTGCCAGAGGGGCTGCTGGTCTGGTCACCAGAGAGAACCTTGAAAGTAACGCCGTTGATCTGCTTGCCGGTGTAGTCATACACCTTCTGGGGGATGGGACCGCCAGAAACCTGGACGAACTTGCCCGTGTTGGCGTTGGGCAGACCATTCTTGATGTAGTCGGAGACCTTGGACGGAGGGGTAGGTAACCACCAGGAGTTGAGGAAATCGCTGTTGGTAATGATATCGGGGCTGCAGGTCTCGGGCTTGACAGAGGTCTGGGAGACCTGGGCCGAGGTCAGGCGGTTCATATCGAGCTTGTTGAACTGCTTCTGCAGGTTGTCGAAGTCGACCAGGGTGGTGACCTTGTCGCCGTCGATCTTGACCAGACCGTAGTCGTTGGCCTCCTGGGTCCACTCGTATACCAAGCCACCAGAGAAAGACTGAGACATCTGCTCGCCGTACAGGGCCTGCACCTCGGTGAAGGTACGGGGGCTAACCGCATTGCAACCGTACTCGGAGAAGAAGACGGGGACGGTAGCGTTGGAGAAGTCCTCGGTCAGGACGTTGTAGCCACTAGACTGGTAGGTAGCATCGCCGCACCACGAGTAGGAGTTGAGACCGAAGAAGTCAATGCGCGAGCTAGTCGAGTTCTGCATCTCACACTCGAAGTAGTGAGCAGTGTCGGTCAGGATGGGACGGACATCGGCAGCAGAGTAGCCGACGGGGATGGCGCGGTCGGCGTGCTGGGCGATGTAGTCCTTCATGTCACGAACGACAGCGCGAACGTAGGCCGGGGCCAACCAGGTGGCAGCCTGGTTGATGACCTCGTTACCAGCGAAGAAACCAAGGACATTGTCAAAGTTCTTGAAGGCCTCGATGACACCGAAGACTTGCTCGAAGTAGATAGGGTTGTAGGTAGTCCAGGGCTCCGCACGGTTGAGAGCACCATTGGGCAGGGGCGAGTTGACGTCGAGGATCATGTAGATGCCGGCCTCGTCGAAGATGGAGGCGCACTCATCGTGGTTGAGGGAGGGCTGGACGTTGTAGACACGGATGGTGTTGATGCCCAGCATCTGCATCAGAGCCGCGTCACGCTTGCAAGCAGTAGGATCGGTCAGAGGGTCGCTCTTAGTGTTGACCGCGCTGGTACCACCAGGCTGGTAACTGTTCCCGAAGCTGTCAGCATTGCGCGGGGGGCCGACAGAGAGGAATGCGGGATGTCTCACTCAATACCGAGAATCTGGAAACGCTCGTTCTTGTCATTGACAAAGTCCTTGCCACTGACCTTGAGCGGAGTTGCGGCAAGGGCCGAGCTGGCGAGGGCAGCGGCCGTGAAGAGACGACCAGCGGACTGTAGAGAGCAGATCAGATTTTGTACTTTCTCAATCCCACGCGCAGAGAAACATGGGGTATCCACCTACCAGGATCATCTTGAAATCGCGAAATCACGGGGAAAAGGCGTAAATGATAAGAGGGCGATACGATTGAGTAAGTAGGTAGGTATATAGGGAGCGACAGCGCAAAGCGCGGAAAGAACGAGTGACAGAAGGTGAAGAATCACCGAAAAGAAGGAATTAGAAGGAGCCGTATAAAGGAAGGAAGGAAGGAAAGAGGAAGAGTTGAAAAGGAGGTTGAGGTTAAAAGGAGGATTGAGATCGGCGGGGGAAACAGTGGAGCTTGGCAGGGTCGCGGCCAGTGAGGGACTCCTTTAGGGGTTCCATCTCGAAGTCTGCAAGGTGACCGGGCGGGTACTTGGTCTGCCATATGAAGTCGCCGCATTACTCAGGTACCCCTGTGGTACTGTTTCAGCCTTCACGATGATACATACTCCGTATACCTTGGAAGGAGGTTTGGGATGACGTCTTCTCATTCGCTCTAGAATACACTCTGTATATCAATTCCCTCTAGAAGATCCTCCTCATGCCCATGATGTCAAAAATGCATACCAGAAACAAAGTGTCACAATTCATTGGCGCCGAGCGATACCAAGGGCCCCGATTCCACCCCGTGGCCCAGGCCAAGACCCAATACATATACACAGTACAGTTGAAGAAAAGAAGAGAGCAAGGAGATAACGGGAAAAGGCAAGTGGGAAACAGGGAGTAGTGGAGAGCGGTGGTGAGCAGGGAAGAAGGGAGAGAAAAGGTACAGGAAGGAGACATTGTCAGTCTCACGACCAAAGCGAAGCCAAGGAAAGTCCAAGAGACTCCGCCAGGTGCAGATGGATGTCCATTGTGATGAAGCGCTTACTCGACGCCGTGGCTGTCGGCACTGCCACCTTCACCAGTGAACGAGCCACCCAGCTTCAGACCGGCATCCATGGCCACCATCTCGGCCAAGATCTCCAGCACCTCCTTCGGGACGGTCTTGTCGTATATCGAGATGAGGTCCTTGGGCTGTGGGTACACCTTCAGGGCCTTGTAGAAGGCGAGAGCTGCCTCGATCTGGTCTGAGCCTGGAATTGTAACGATTAGTGGCCGTGAACCTTCAGCATCACCACGTCATCCAGCACAACACGTACCCTCGGCGCAAAGTCCTTCACCCTTGGCGACTTGGTTCATGAAGTAAGACTCCTTCTCCTCAAGATCTGCAGGGAATCCCTCATCCTTGGCGCGCTGGACAGCGGCCTTGATGGCCTCGCGCTGTTGAGCACCCTGAGCTTCCTCTTCTTCCTTGACGGCCTTGGCCATGCGGCGGTTGTTTCGCTTCAAGGACTTGCGGAACTCGGGGTCGGTCTGTCGCTTGTGATCAAAGTAAACTGCATAGGCTGTGAACCCATTGAAGAAAGATTGGAGCATTAGTGATGGATTTGGTTTTGCCGAGGACAGGTCCGATGCTTCTTACCGAGCAGTCCGGTGATGATTGTGCCGGCCGAGGCGGCCACCAGAACAGACGTCCGCATTATGAAGGGAAGGAAATGTGAAGTGCAGGAGTTTATTTGCACAGTTGAAAGTCTTCCAGACCACAAGAGAGGTGAAGAGGCGATGCGAACGGTGAGAGTCGGCGATGCTCGCGAGTTGTTTGGGCGATAAATTTGAAGGGGATTTACGTTCTTCCGTCGGGCTTTCTCTCCCGCTCGAGCGACACGACGTCAGTCACTTCGAGATGCACTCGATGAATCAAGAGTCAATTGACTATTATGAGTATATTATGAGGAACAGTGAGACATTGGCAATAGTGATTGGTGTGTAGATATCTAAAATCGAGAAATATTGGCAGTGGATTATAGATGTGGTTTCGGGACTATATATCATGTGCGGTCAATGGCCAGGAAGAACCCTCGATATTATTATATCTTTTCGAAAATAAGACAAATTGAAGAATTGACCAAGTATCATCTCTTCAATATATTTTATCTTATTCACTTATTATTATTTAACAGCTCTATCTTCATCCCCTGCTTATGACAGCTGGTATCGACAGCTGTGACGAGCCCGTGCGCTATTCCCGTTCCAGTCATCCCCAAACTCCCCCGTCTTCCACCTTCTCCTCTTCAACCTCCCTCGTCCTGCAAGTCACCATGGAAGTCGGTCGAGGATTGACCCTGCGGAGCAAGTCCAGGCGACAGCGCCCACAGATCAGTGCTCCTAAGCCCATATCCGGTCCTTTACCTGCCAACACTCGGTCTCCCGATCCCGGTCAGGCTGCCATCCCCGCAGGCCGAGACCGAGCTCCCCAGAGCGGTGCCACGTCTGACTTGGTGAAACGGCGATACTCGACCCGATTCAATGCGGCTCCGGACTTCGATGCCAGTGCTCCTCCGGTTCCAGCGCTTCCGACGGCGCCATCCGGAGGCTATGGTGGGTTGGGGGCCCCTGCGGCAGTTCCCCGGCAGCCATCGCCTGCAGATGGATCAGCACCCGCGCCAAAGGTGGATTTGAATGCACTGCGAGATCCTAGTTTGCCAGTTGAGCGATGTGTGTCTGACATGCTTTCACCATGGATTCAACGATGCTGACTTCTACTGCGCAGATGTGGCCAGCCTCCTTGCCAACGCGTCCGAGGAAGAGATCCAGAAATATCAAGAAAGCCTACGCAAAGTGAAAAACCGAACCTCGACTGATCTCCAGCAGAATGTCTACCAAAATCGCACGCAGTTCATCAAAATCAGTAAAGAGGCCGAGAAGTTGAAGGACGAGATGCGCACCCTTCGAACCCTCATGGCTGAGCTCACTACAGCGCTGGGCCAGACCACGGTGGGCAACACGCCCAATCCAATGTCACCGGTGGATGATCACTTCCCCAAGCGCAACGCAAACCGCAGCTCCGTCGCCAACCTGGAAAGCATGTGGAGCGTCCAACTACAAACGTTGTGGAAGACGGTCGAAGGGTCCCAGAAGTTCCTGCCGGCGGTGCCTGGGCGTCACATTGTGCTGGAGACGGGTAACTGGGCTGAGCTGGACTCGGCCACATGGAAGCCCAAGCGGCCTGTTCACATCGTTCTACTGAACGACCACTTGCTGGTAGCTGCGAAGAAGCGCAAGCGGGTCGATCAGAGCAACCCCAACAACCGCGGCCCTGTCCCAACCAAGCTTGTGGCGGAGGAGTGCTGGCCATTGCAGGACATCGACATGATCGATTTGGCTGCCAATCTCGGCACCGGCGCCGCTCGAGAAGAGGCACTAGACCGTGGGATTGCGAATGCGATTAGCATCCGGGTCGGCTCCAAGCCGTTCACGTACCGCCAGGACAAGCGGGACACGTCGACCAAGAATGAGCTTATTGCAACATTCCGCAAAACCGTGGAGGATCTGCGGCGAACCTTGCGGTCAGAGACTGAGGCCGCCAGCAAGCCCTTGGATGCCTATGGCTACCTCGCAGGGCGACATCTGTCCTACTCTCAGAAGACCGAGCCCTTTGATCTTGCGGAAGGACCGCGCGACAAATCAGACCTGCGTATTGACGTGGATGGAAAACAGCAGAATCTGCGGTGGGTGGAGGGCCAGGTGGATGAGCTTGATATTGATATCGCACTACAACGGTTTGAAGCGGCAGTCTCCAGCATTGAACGGTTGCGGAAACTGGCCAAGGGGCTCAAGGGTAATGCCATTGCCCAGGAGGTGATCAATGTCAAGGTGGATGGACGAGCAACGCGGCTGGCGGGCATGCTCTCGCGCGCCCTGGTCGACACACACTCGTTTCCAATGGCTACCAAGACCAATGTCACTTGGTTGAGCCGCCTAGGGTTCGAGGACCAGGCGCGTGAAACCTACCTCAAGGCACGATCTGACGTGATTGCTAAGCGCGTCCGGTATGTCCCCTGATGCGGTTACGATCAGGATCCTTTAACTAACCAGATTGACTAGGGCTTGTGTATTTGAGGGCGACCTCCCCCTTTATATTTTCCAAATCTCCTTCGTCTATTTCACCCTGATCAAGAACACCATCAGTATCTATCAGCAATGCTTCCCCAGTGTGATGACCAGCTCCTGCATTCGCTGGGCCAAGCATCACTTGGACGGCTTCAACGGGTTGCTTAGCCGCCAGCTGAGCAGCGTACAACGCGGCACCACGGTCTGGCAGAAATGCCTCGATATTGTGCACGAGCATGCCAACATGCTCTCCGAGGTTGGTGTTGATTTCACCGACTTGGTGGCTCGCGCACTTGAGGAGAACGGCGAGCCGGCTCCTGCCAGTCGCACTGTCCAGCCGGATAAAGTTGTGGTGTCGAGCCCCTCGACCCCGGTCATCTAGCGACCGTTTTATCAGAAGACTAGCATGAATAGAAGATTTGAACTTGTGAGCTATCATCATAGGTGAATGAGACCGCTATTTGGTACATCGATCCCGTTCCTTTGTTGTATGTACAGTGGCAGTGCCCAAGTCCGAGACCTTGTCAGTCCACTTCTATAACCTGGAAGCTCGCAATGTTATCGTGACAATCCTCGAACTTCCAGGCTGCACCTTTATTGAAACCGATAGTGATTCAGACTAATGTATACGCGAGATGGACCAGTCCATATCACTTCGTACTCCCATATCGTACTCGAATACTTCACCCCAAAGAATCGCCCCACATCCAGGAACGAAGATCTATATAATCCAAGAGAGAACCAGCAACACATTGGTCATTTGAGTTGAGCTATTATTCTGAATGGACCATGAGCATCAAAATGGGTCTCACATCGTTTGTGCAGGCCATCTTGTTGGCCATGTCAACTCCGGCAGTGCAGGGACAGAACAATACTGTCCCTGATCCTCCTCATCCTGAACCGATTGTCGTGACGGAGCTTCCTCTTCCACCAGTTGCTCCAAGCTCGCTTCGTGGTGCATGCTCATTGGCAATGAACCCACGTGGAACGGGTTGCATTCAGCAGTTGGGTGGGCTTATCCAGTCTGGAAGCTTTCTAACCGACAGTCAACACATCGTGGCGACTGTTAACTTCACTGGAGCGCCAGCCAGCCCTGACCCAGCAAGCATATACCATCATCATCATCAAAACGAATGGAGACCGTTTTGAGAATGGTGACCCCTGGAAGTGCATAACACGCGGTATTCCCGAGAAGAACGCGATTAATATCGCCGACACCTGGGGCTAACCTCAAGCCTTCTCAGATGGTAAGCGTCTCCTCGTTGGACAGAAAATCATTGAATGCAAATACCCTTTGACCAGCAAGCGATGCACCCTAAGCGAGACTTACATTCTATCCCATTCGCTGGAACGCCGTCATGGACACGCGGCTCGGGACGAGTCTCGTTCCTCTGCTTTAAGAGGTGTCCCACCGTTGGTGACAGGCGCAGTGTCCGCCGTGCGTAACAACGGAGACCGTCGATTCTTTCAGCCATATCTGATCGACAAGTACGGTGATCGGGGCACATACTTCGGTCAGAGGATCAATGCAGTCGGCGATGAGAGTGATGGAAGCATCGACGATCCCAATTGGAACGGCAGAGCTGATCGCAGTGGTCGCCAGATGCAACCAAGATCGTGTACTGGCAAGCTCTAGCAATTCCTCCTGCGTGTGGTGGCGCGAATCCATTGCCATGCGAGAACTCCGCAGAGCCTGGAGGTCGAGCCGAACGCATCATGTTGGCAAATTTGACCAGCCGCACGCCCATCCCTCGTCCAAACATGGAGGTAGCCAACGATGAAATTTCCTGGGGGACGAAGTATGTACCAGGCAGTCCGTTCCCAATACGACCTCTCATCCCAGAGGGTGATTACACTCTCAACGGCGCATATCACGGACATGCTAGTGTGCGCATCGTGGAGAATGCCTCCAAGACGGCCATCCGAAGCATCGTAGTCACATACCACCAATATTCTGACGATGGCCTGAACTTCCTGAACGGCATGGAGAACGTAACGTACACAACTTCGAGCATGACAGGGGTTCATCTGGGCCGGTGGTCTGACCTTGTCTAAACGGGACCCTGGAATGGAACGAAGAAGACTAGTGATGATGGGTTCCATCTGACTGTCGACCTCATGGAAAGCAAGTTCGAGTCAAATGGCACATTGGCATCGACAGTCAACGGTGTGGCTTGGCGTCAGCCTGGGAATGGTCAGTGAGTAGGTTCTGCTCAGTATTTGCGTCCAGGAGCTTGGTTTTGGGCATCATTTTTGATAACTTGGTTGAAGGAGAAATCTCCATGTTTGGCTATGTGCTTGGGTATTGTACAATGTGATCTATCCTGCTTTTATAACCACAAATGTCCGTCCAGATGCCAGTAGAAGGCCTCTGTATCTAACGATGCTCTATATCGTCCACCACTCATATTGCTTGATATCATCTAGCCCCTTGACCTTCGTGTTGATCAGCCTCCTGGCGCTCTTCCGGAAAAGCGATGGCGGAGCCCAAGCAAGGTCCCAAATCTTCGGGTCACCAAGGCGACTTGCCCGCCTTAACGACCCAATGCGGAAATCCAATGCCTCACTATCACCGCTGGATGCGGATGGCAATCGCATGAAATGGCGGACAAAGTCGGGGATTTCCTCTTTAACATGACTGACCATGATCAACGCCTGGTCCTGCGATAGACCGGTGTGGCGCACTTCGGGGGCGTGACGGTCCGTCGAGACTGGCTTGGGTTCACCACTTTCGAGGAACTCCAGACACTTGTCACGCTGGGAAGCTGTCAGCCCCGAAAATGGCTCATCCAAAATAACAATATCTGGTTTGTGCACGACGGCGCGCAGGAACAGCACGATGCGCTGCTGGGAAGTGGACAGCTGCCCAAATCGAATTTCATCGGCGTAGTCCACTTCGGCATCGTGTGGAACACGCCTTCCATAATAGCCTCTACCGCGCGACGACGGAAGGGCGGGGAACAGATTGTTGTATGACTTGATGTCTGCCAGATCTTTGTGCATGCGTGGGCTGATAAAGTCTGGATCCAACTCAGATCGGAAGGCCTGCAGGGCCGCGCTGACATCGAGATCTCGCTCGTGGTCCAACTTCGGTTTTGACAGGAATGTTTCTGCAAAGGCTGACTCGAGGGCCTCGCGCACCGTCAACTGCCGCGGAAAGAAAGCGTGGATCTCGGGCGATGAGTGGCCCAGACGAGACTGAAGTTCAAACAGCGAGAGCCCAGGCTTGCCTGCCTCAGGAAGACGAGATCGCCCGAAATATTTGATTGGAAGTGCGTATGCCTGCGGATGGTCCGACGTGATGAGAGACAGCAGTGTCGTTTTACCAGATCCGTTGGCACCGAGAATCGCCCAGCGCTGACCCCGACGCACCTTCCAGTGCAGGCCGTCCTCCTTTTTCTTGCCTACCGGCTGTTTCCAATCACCGAGCACCATCTTATCACCGTATTGAACGCGCACCCCTTCCATTTCGATGAGCGGTTCTCCCCCAAACGGATTGCCCTGTACTTTCGTGTGGTACCTGCTGTCGATGCCGGTAAAGTTCCGAAGCAGTTGGTCATCGAGAACACCAGACTTGACCTTTTGGCGAGCCTCCTGTAATGCAGTCCTTTGCGCGCCTGTCAAGGCGTTCGTGGGCTTCTTGGCCAAAAGATGCTTCCAGACTTCGATTGTTTGATCCACCTCTTTCCGAGGACCCTGTTTGAGAACTTGATGGGTATTACCCACCAATATTAGATGGCTGATCCACTCTGGCACAGTATCTTGAGGACGGAGTGCCAAAACAAGTCGCGGAGAACAGTCTTGAGCCAATTGATGGAGCAATTTACTGAGGCTTCGAACCGTCGGCGGGTCTAGCCCCATGAAGGGCTCATCGAGGAGTAATAGCTCTGGCTTCCGCAAGAGAGCTTTGGCAATGCGAGCCCTCCGAGTCTGGCCATTACTGAGATTCGCGACTGGCATGCCGAGTAAGTCCGCGAGGCGCAGATCTTGAACCACCTTTTGCAGGTGATCTTCGTCGTGTAACGTCCCATGCTCCTCTCCCTCCACCGGATTCAGCGAAGTTTGGCCCCGCAGAAACTGCTCGACGGTCCAGTCCGTCTCCTCGCGATGGCTCTCATACCGTGCGCTCAAGTACGCACCCCTGGTGCCGCCAATAGCCCCTGAGCCTTCACCATTGAACCCAATGTATTGCACGGCATTCCCAACGAAACGCATTCGGGGGTCTTTTGCAGCAATTTCATCGCTGAGGAGGTACGGATTGGATCGTGCGTTTGGAGGGATCGAGATGTACTGGCCGCGAAGGATATGAAGCAGATCGGTTTTTGCTGAAGGACCTATCACAGCCCAGTGTTGCTTCTCAATTCGTTTCCCAGGAACGGAGTTGTTGGAGGGGATGGTGAGGCTGAGATCTGGGTATAATGGCGGATTGGATGCAGCATCGTCACCGGTAGGGTACTGCTTGTAGAAGGTCCCCTTCTCAATATTGATGATGGGTGCTGTGGACACAAGCCGTATTGTATCCAAGTAAACTGGGCGCAGGGCCCGAGCCCGCAGCGTCGTCCGAAGCAGCATGATCGCACGCGAGTGAAGAATTCGTGGTCATCGCGGAGTTTGGAGTCGGCGATAGTAAGGGGTCACGTGCGCAGCTCAACTATAGAACGACACCGAAGTGAAGCCGAGATATAGCACCAAATGCATGTTGATATTTCTAAAATTCAAGAAACAGATAGATATAGCATCATTCAATTACCTCGGAATAGGTTCACAAATCCAACTCCTCGCGAAGGCGCAGCTTCCTCGGTTTCAATCTGTCTCCGAGCTCGGGACTAAATCTGGATGCCGAGTCGATCGCATGTATACACAAGACCGATTTTCTTCAGCAAAGCGATCAGATTCATAGAGATTATAGCTCTGCTGATCATATGAATTTATCTGAGACTCACAATAGTCTATCTCAACAATTATCTGAACAGAATCTACTCGTGCCTGCTACTTTCCTCACTCGGCAGTATTCCGCATCACCAACCCATCGGCTAAATGAATCTGCCCCTGGCACTCGGGGGATCGGATTCCGATCTGCTACATCTCGATGTCTCTGACTCAAATTTCTCAGCTGTTCAATTCTCCCGCTCACCTCCCTTCAACCATCTCGAATCTCCTCGATTCAATCGTGCATCCCTTGCTCGCAATATATAGGCTCACAAGCAAGCCCCGCGCCCTGATGCCGATCCCCTCGCTCCCGCTCTTCGTGGCGGCGCAACAGCATGCAAAAGATGACCCCGAGAAGGTGGCCATTGTCGATGCGACCAAGCAGCAGTCGTTTACCTACACTCAACTTCTCGAAGATGCCGCAGGCCTGAGGAAGCAGATTACAGACCAGCTAGGACTGGCGGACATGGACGAGCGGCGCATTGCATTTCTAGTGCCCAATGGATACGACTATGTGGTGACCAGCTGGGCAATTTGGGCTGCGGGTGGAGTTTGCGTGCCATTGTGTAAGTGCATCAAGACGGGGTCTCCTTGAAGAAAGCTCACATCGCGATGTAGGCACCAGCCACCCTGTGAAAGAGCTGCTCTACGTCGTGGGTGATTCAGACCCGTCTCTGGTGATCATTCACCCGGCTTTCGAGCAGCTTGCACAAGCCCTACGCGATGGATGTCCCACAGAGATCCCATTCATGGGACTCAGCCCGTTCAGCCGCAATGATTCACCGTCTTTACCCTCATTCTCATCTTCGTTCCCAGCTAGCAGAAGAGCACTCATCATCTATACGTCTGGAACCACGTCCAGCCCGAAAGGGTGTGTCACTACCCACGAGATAATTAGATGCCAGGCCGAATCTTTGGTCAAGGCGTGGAGGTATAGCCCCAGAGACCACCTCATTCACGTACTCCCGCTTCATCATATCCACGGTATAATCAATGGACTGGTTGCTAGTCTCCTGAGCGGTGCAACAGTGGAAATGCACCCAAAGTTCGATCCCAAGGTTATTTGGGAGCGATGGCAGGCCCAAGACTCCACCCTCTTCTTTGCGGTGCCAACAATCTACTCACGGCTGAACGATTATTTTGACACTCACATTCGTGGCTCAGCCCAAGAGCCAGCTGCGCGAGTTGGCGCACGCTCCTTACGATTGATAGTGAGTGGCTCTGCCGCACTTCCCACTCCTATCAAGTCCAAGTTCGCCGAAATCACTGGCCAGATCTTGCTGGAACGATACGGGATGACCGAGATCGGAATGGCGCTTAGCTGCGGGCTAGAAGTCCAGAAGCGAATTGACGGAAGTGTCGGCTGGCCACTGCCTGGTGTCCAAGTCCGACTAACCGACAAAGAGTCGGGACAGGTGATCGAAGCTGCCGACGAAGATGGCATGATCGAGATCAAGGGTGGTACTGTCTTCCTTGAGTACTGGCGCAAGCCCGAGGCGACGGCCTCCGAGTTCACAGCGGATGGATGGTTCAAGACTGGTGATGTGGCAAAGCGCGACTCGACCGGTGCCTACTTCATCCAGGGCCGGGCATCCGTGGATGTTATCAAGTCGGGTGGGTATAAGATATCCGCCTTGGAGGTGGAGCGCAAGATGCTGGCACTGGATTCGATCCAAGAGGTGGCTGTTGTCGGGTTGAAGGACGACGAATGGGGTCAGAGGGTGGCTGCGATTGTGAGATTCCGAGATGAGGTCAGTGTGCGTTTCTCGATTCGATTCTTGAATGTCACTAACGCTTTCCAGGCTGATCCGTTGGACCTGCCTGCCTTGCGCACCGAACTCAAGAAAGAGATGGCACCGTATAAAATTCCTACGGTCTTGAAGGTCGTGGATAGCATCGAGCGCAACGCCATGGGCAAGGTCAACAAGAAGATCCTTGTGCAGAAGTATTGGCCTGACAAGGCTTAAGGTACGACTTCTCATGAGTGGGATAATTGTGCTTAGCGACGCTATAGATTCATATACGAGATAGATCAAGGCACCAGTATAATGTCATTTAGCAGAAGCCGTCACATCATTTCTTTTCTCCCATATACACAATTCCTTTTCGTCACGTCTGGAAAATCCATCGAGGGTCCTTGTCTCCCAAGAATTCTCCCTCCGCATCCCCAACATCACCCATCAGAGGACTCAATCCCTGCGCCTCTCTCACTGCTTCTTTCTTAGCATTCTCACGCTGCAGCACCTGCCACAAGATAGAGACGACAATAATGTTGGCCACTAGGTAGCCCAGCGCAAAGCCGTGTCCGAGGAAATACCGCGGACTGCTCTCGGTGCGGTAGAGCTGCGTCCCGATGACGGCACCGCAGTTGCCAATGGAGATCTGCATGGCATTGGCAATGCAGCGCTTCGTCTGTCCGGAGACATTGTTTGCCGGCCACGATAGCACGATAGCCACGGCAGGGTAGATACCCGCTGCGGCGAAGATAGTGCCGACATAGGAAACGCCAGGCCGGTGATCGGAGAGCAGGATGATGTATCCGATACAAGCAAGGGCGGATGCGCCCATGATAAACGGTGCTCGTCGGCGTGTTCGCTCCGAAAGGACGGCGACGATAATAGTCAGCACGGTTGCAACAGCATAGGGAGGAACTGAGAGCAGCTGGGCTTCTGCAGAGGAGTATCCAAGCTCTTTGATGATAGTTGGCTGGTATCAGGTTAGAAATTGTAATGTAGATGGGTAGCAGAGGACTGACCAAGAACAGGGAGAGAGTATAGAGTGGCAAGGACATCGTGTGAAAGCCGAGGCCGTATAGCCACACCTTGGGGTCCTTAAATGCATCAAGCACGGCAGACCAAGTGAACTTTTCCTCGCGGGTGGAATCGTTGTCGTTCTTTAAGCGGAACTTGATAAACTCCCTTTCTTCGTTAGATAGGAAGCCGGCGCTGTCAGGGTAATTTTGTACCCAGAAATAGGCGATGATAGACACGACGACAGTCAAGAGACCTTCCTAGAATGACGAAACCCCATATTAGGGTCTGTTTCCATCCTTCACGAGACATAAATCTTACCAGAATGAAGATCCAACGCCAGCCATTCAATCCGCCGACGCCTTTCATGTGTGCGATACCCTAACAGTAACAGAAGTCAGTCTCAACTCCCGCTTCTGATGAAGATATCACCTACCCAGGCCAGAACACCACCAAACGCACCCGCCAGACTGGCCGCACTGAAGAACAAAGCCACACGATAATGCTGCTCATTGCGCTTGTACCACATGGACAGATAGTACACGACTCCCGGGAACAGTCCACTCTCAGCAACACCCAGGAAGAACCGAGAAGCCAGATACCCTGGGTAGTTCTGCACCACACCCAAGAGCGTGGCAACGACACCCCAGATCAAGCTCAGAGTAGGCAGCCAAATCCTTGGGGTGCCCAGTTTGAGGACGGTGTTGGCCGGCACCTCGAAGAGCACATATCCGACAAAGTATAGTGTCAGGCCCGTGAGGTACTGATCCCCGGACATACCGACGTCCGTAGTCATGCCCTCGAGCTTTGCATTGCCAACTATGCCTTGGTATCAGTATGCAAGGGCCTTGGCAGCATCTGGAAGAAAAGATAACGAACCATTGCTGCGGTCCAAGAAGGAAAGCAGATACAGCAAAGTCAATGGAGGCAACAGACGGTAGTCCAGCTTCCGCAGCAAAGCCTTCTCATTGATACCTACCGTCTTTGCCAGACTGCCAGATGAGGGAGAACCCCCAACATCCTTGGGCGTGGCATCGGTATCGGCCTGAGCCTGAGTCTGCTTCTCGGTCAATGCGGACATGGCGAGAGTAGAGTGTTCAGGTTCAGCACGACTTTGGACCAGGATGAAGCAAGACAACAAGCCCATCCATCGGTCTAAATAACCCTAAACCTTAACGAGCACACCATCTCCGTCCATTTCACGCGATGGCCCAATACCGGGTTACATCATATCCTATCAGGGCCCGGCCGAGAGACACTTCAAGAATGTCCAATGAAGAAGAGCAGAAAAGGGCCATTTTGAAGGGGCATTGGCTCGTTGATGAGCAACAAAGTGCTGGTGATGGTGTCATCGTCGATGTGGAGAACACTGGAGAACACGGAGATGCTAACAATAACAACATTATTAACATATCAAGAATTCCATGAGTCCTGCTGATTGGTATTCGCCCGATCTCGTGTCAAAATTAAGCTTGCTTTTGCATCTATGCACTGGGTTTGATGTGATCCTTATTGGGTTGCCCTAATTCCGATGAGATGTCAGAATGGACCTCGGATAGATGGAATACCGAGAAACCACCGTCAGTCTAGATGAGGCAGGTCAATTGCATTGCCTTGATTTTCTCCTTTCTAGGTTAATCTTTCTAGGAAAACGGCATTTGACGTTATTGGCATTCTTGAAGGCCAATTCACGAGGCCAAACTCTCAATCCCTACTCACATCTCCATGACAAGCTACCAGATGAAAACCTGGAACATACTGAAGAGTATTGAAAAGAGACAAGACTCCTGTCAAAAAATTGGACAGTATGCAGACAGTGCTAGGTTCTCATACGAAACAGCCTAGGGCTCATTGGATGTGCACAGACTCGTGAAGAGGGAATTGAAGTTACGACCAGCACCATCTTACGATATCTGTCAACAAGTCACCAGGGCATCTCAACTTGCACCCCACCAAGATCCTTGGCCCTCCAGATGAGGTCTTTGCCGTGGTGCATGGCACGTACGGCTACGTCGAGATCGAGGGCAGAACACAGTCTGCATCGGAGGCCTTCGCTGTTTGGACCAAGCAGGATGGTGGTAATCCGGATCGATGACTGTTCCCAAGGGAATTGTTCACAGGGAAGAAGTATGATTTTTCCCAAGATTGGACGAGGCTTTGTTTGGGAAGCGGAGAACACGGCGCTGGATGTTCTTGCTGGAAGGGTGGAGAGCAGCATCGTGCCATGGGCTGAGACGGTCCGTATCATGGAGATCATGGATGAGATTCGACGACAAGGCAAAACTGTGTACCCGGGAGAGTGGTAGCTAGAGAAATGGGGTTTTGATTAAGGACGTAGCAAATTTAGGACAAACAAATACTCTGGTCATTCACCGAGATCAAGCGAGACGAAATTTCCCTTTTGGGCGATGCTGGTGGCTCACACCATTCACTACTTCCCAGACGCCTACTTAAGTCGCCCCCTCTCCCTCCTTTCCTCTTCTTCCCCATCCCATCTCCTCAACATCTCTTCTCACCCAACCTTCGACATTCATTACCATCTGTACGTGACTGTGGCCCCATACCATCATGGCCAGCAGCGAGTCCCTTCAAGTTGATTGAGCGAGCGGCAAGGGAGCGTCTGGTTCTTGTGTCAAACTTTGCTGACATGTTCTTCTGTCCCAGTCTCGCATGCTTTCGACAAATCATCTCACTTTTCTCATTCGGACGAGTTTACTGACAAGGCAGGCCATGGCAAGCAACATTGATTTGGAAGGTGACGACACTTAGGACCTGACCGAGGGCCAGCAAGAGGAGGAATCTACGGCAAGCCACAGGTGACCAGAAAGAGGAGAATTACACGGGAAATCATTCAAGGCCTGAAAGAGGAGGACTGAAAGGGCTGAACGAGTGGTCATGGGCTAGAAAGAGGAGGAATTGTGAGGAAGTCAAAAGAAGCCCGAAAGAGGTGGACTGAAGGAATATCACAGACAGCCAGAAAGAGAAGGACCGAAGGGAGAATTCAAATGGCCAGAAAGAGGTGGATTGAAGGGAAACCATAGATAGACTGAAACCGGAGCAGAAAAGGGCCGGAAAGAGGAGGCATCTACGGCATACCACAAGCGGCCAGAAAGAGGAGGATTTCGTGAAGGACACAAGGTCAATTGCTTCAGACCTTTCCATGGACTGCAAGCACCACCTCAACATTGCAAAGACCCTCATCAGTCTGCGCAATGCAGTGACACTCGACTTCCACACAGGGAAAGGACGCTATCAGTCCCTTTCCCTTGTCAAAATCGAGGACATTCATACTTCAAATCTTAGAACCGTAAAATGCCAGGAATGTGCTAGATGGAAACCCCAAGTACCTCGTTGACCATGGTCTGGTACATTGAAGAATAATCTTGGAAGTATGGCTTCCTTCCAGCTACCTTCACGCCACTCAACGTCAACGAGAACGTCAAAGAGAACGTCAACAACCAATTTGACAAGGGTAATGATCTCGTCCTTCCAAACGATACCATCTGTATCTTTATCCACGACTTCCTCGGTCACGGCTTTTCACCTCCTTCACTACCTTTACAGCTACAATCAGCTCTTATTGAGTCTCTCGCTACGCAGTAGCTTTACAAAATGTCAATACGGCATGGGATACATCCTCCGTGTTGCTGAGGGAGTGTGTTGAGAGTAGTGGCCGTGAGTCCTGAGGAAGTAGCCCTCAGGATCAGGAATCCGGATATATCGTTTAAGTGAATGTCAATATTCTTTGTATCTCAATGTCGGGAACACCAACCGTGCAATTAGGCTTCTGATCATAATTTAGAGACCTGATCTCTCGTCTTCGTGCTCAAGTCATTTTCTCCACTGTTGACCAAGTGAGCCAAAAGGCTAGAACGCTTCGTGTGAAGACTCAGAAACGTCATTCCGCCTCTTCCAATACCACCAATACCACTACCAACCTCACTTCGTTCCCCTCGCTCCGCCTAATTACTCTCCCAACCTGACAAGAGGTTTGACGAACACATTGTTGACGGGAAAAACGGGGGAAGGTTAACACGATGTCTATAGTTCGGGGTTCACCGTCGATTCTTACCGCCTTTGACCCACCGCCCGCCGTTCTTTCTGAATTTCGGAGAACCGCCGCAACCCCAACCTTCAATCGATTGCAGTCAGGCATCTCCTCTGAGACTACCACCAAAGATGAGCGCTACTACGACGATGACTGCTCCACCGGAGATAACTGTGGACAATGTGGCCACTCTCTTTCCCGACGTCGACACTTCTCTGGCCCGCGATATCCTGCCCACCGCCAACAGCAACAGCAACAATGTCCGTGAGGGGGCTGAACTCGAGGGATATGACGAGGAGCAGGTCCGTTTGATGGAAGAGGTTTGCATTGTCTTGGACAACAATGATCGACCAATTGGCAGCGCGAGCAAGAAGACCTGTGAGTATTTCCCTTTCATCTCTTCCCAAGCATCTCATTTGATCTCCTTCCAAGCATCTCGTTTGATCTCTTTCCAAACGCTTCAGCCAGGAGGGGTAGTGCCAGGCCCCATTACCAGGAATCAGGCTGATGAACGTGTTGTACAGGCCACTTGATGACCAACATCGACAAGGGTCTCCTCCACCGTGCCTTCTCCGTTTTTCTTTTCGATTCCAACAAGCGTTTGCTCCTGCAACAGCGCGCCACCGAGAAGATCACCTTCCCCGACATGTGGACCAATACCTGCTGCTCCCACCCACTGGGCATTCCCGGAGAGACTGGTGCGGAATTGGACGCTGCTGTTCTAGGGGTGAAGCGCGCTGCGCAACGGAAATTGAACCACGAGCTGGGCATCAAGCCTGAGCAGGTGCCGTTGGACAAGTTCGAATTCTTCACCAGAATCCACTACAAGGCCCCCAGTGACGGGAAATGGGGTGAGCATGAGGGTATGTTGTGCGGTCTATGAAAATCGCGAAGTTGATGTGTCTAACATTGCCTAGTGGACTACATTCTCTTCATTCAAGCAGACGTTGACCTGGATCCCAACCTGAACGAAGTCCGGGATACCCGCTATGTCACCGCCGACGAGCTGAAGACAATGTTTGAGCAGCCGGGCTTGAAGTTCACCCCTTGGTTTAAGCTGATTTGCAACTCGATGCTGTTCGAGTGGTGGAGTCACCTGGGCACTCCTGCCCTGGACAAGTACAAGGGCGAGACGCAGATACGCCGAATGTGAGAGCATACTGCTCTCTCTCTTTTGTCTTTTGGTTTTATGCATCTCAGATACCTCGATGTTTTATATTATTCGGACACTCTCGCCGATTGTACATATCGTGAGATCCAAGCTGTCTCTTTGGCAGCCCCCTCAAAAGCCATGTTACTTGATGGTTTTCTATACCTTTTTCCAAACGTTTTTCATAACATGCGGGATAATAACAAGCCAACTCGTGTGATTCAAAGGCGGGCGGTCAGGGCAGTGTTAAATACTTTTGCTGTGTCACTGTACAAGTCGACCGAAGATCTCTCATTTAGCAGATCGATGGATAGCACATGGTTCAACGATTCAATGTATTCATGTAATGACCCAGGGATATCCAGTGCTATGCAATGTTCCAAACTCCAATGCCAGAAAAAGGGTTCGTAAACTCATGAGGTGCGATCCGTGGACAAAAAGACAATACAACTCCCAAGAATGGCCACCCCAACAACCGTGAACACAACCTGAGTCTTCCAACCACTTTGAACCAGAGCCGCCTTACGACTGTACTTCATCACTGTGCGCGCGTAGTTGGCAAATCCATTGGCTAGACAGGTTAGGCTCAGCAGCCAGAAGATGATTCCGAGTGGTAAGGCCATGCGACGTTCGAGACCGGATGGTTGATGTTGGAAGTGGAAGGAGATGATGATGGCTAGAGAGACGATGGCCAGGTACATGGACATGCGTAGCCAGGAAAGAAACGTGCGTTCGTTTGCGCAGTGGTCGCGAGCATCGGAGGTGGTATTCTCGAAGAGCAGTGAGCCCAAGATGGGGCGCGAGAGGAGGATGTGGTGTTGATCCTCGACATGGCTTTAGAAGTCAGTAACAGGCTATTATTCGCCATAGACTCCGACCAGGACATGAGAGTGGTGCTGTCCAAGCGTGCTGCCATGGCTGGCGGGTTTTAAATCGAGCGCGAGGTCACAGCAAGCTGCTCGGGCATCTGCACCAGGCCCATCGGCTTCTCGGGGAACGTTTGACTCACTCTCTGACCAAGGCGGGTTTGCAGTGTGAAGGGTTGATCAGAGGATTCCAGCGACGAGGCGGCCTTATGCTCGCCGAATCCGACTCGTCCATGGCTGGCAGAGTGAAATTCCCCAGATATGAAGAATGGAGAGATGAACGGGCCGGCTGATGGATCACGCGGCAGGAGAGTCAGGTGACCCCCGCTTGCGGCTGATGTCATGGCACGTGGTTTCTATCTTATCTCGACGATTCTTGAATTCTTCATTTTGATCATCTCTTGAGTTGACAACGGATATCTGCTCAAATTCATACTATGTCTATGTTGTCAAGACCAGAGGACTGAAGAAGTTCGCCAAAACATTATTGCTGGACACAACGACCAAGCAGGCGTCTGGTGGACCCTTTGATCGTCGCGCCATGAGTCCAAGAGTTTCCCCTTGCTGATTTGGAGCATGACTCCAATGTACAGATTCGTCTAGTAGTAGCATCTTCATTCGTCATGTTGACTAGTTCACGATTGCGCTTCTCCGATGGTGCTACGCATTTATGTATCCAAACACAGCTCATATCAAGTTATCAATGCTACAAGCTACCAACCCCAAGACCAGCGATAACGAGGCTCCCCACCTCCCGCAAAAGGGTTTAGGCCCGCGCTTCGTATTTTCTCCCCGCCGACTTCCTGCCTCCACCTTCTTCTTTCAACTTTGTGTTGAGTCACTGCGTCCACCTGCTCGTAGGCCATGCAAATGATGCTGTAGAGGCTTTTCCTTTCCCATGACTCCTCGCAACACGCTCTCGGCGGAATCCGCAGAGCATCAAAGTCCGTTCGGCCGCTCTTTCACCTCCAGTTCGCCCATTGCCGCCTCTAGCATTGCACGGGACCTAGCCAACTATGCCGACGAGGACTCGATTAACACTGACGAAGACTCCGAGTCGTCCACCGTTCGGCCGGACAGCAGTCATGCCGAGAATCAACCGCACTCGCTGGCCGGGTCATATCGTCGCCCGACTTATTTCACCACTGTTAACCATGTCACGGTGATCCCGTCAACTGGCGACTACCAGCCCTTATCGCAGTCAGAGCGAGAACAAGTCATTGAGGAAGAGCGGCGCCTGCTGAGTGATAATCATGTCATTCCCCCGGAGCATGCACACGGCAAACAGCATGGTCTACAGTATAAGCTGAGCAGTCTCATATCGACTTCACCTGTTCGAAGCTCTAGCAGGAGAGAATCAGGGGCGGGGCAGGTGCCTACCGAGTCAACAGCGTTACTGGGTGCACCGGGGCATAATGGAATTCCATCTGACGAAATCGACCGGAAATGGGAAGAGGCAGTTACAGCAGGACTGATCAACACAACATGGCAACGAGAGGCACAGGTCATCGTGAGGTACTCGTTGCCGTTAATGGTGACATTCCTGCTGCAGTACTCCTTGACCGTGGCGAGTATTTTCACCATTGGTCATTTGGGAAAGGAAGAACTTGGCGCTGTCAGTCTGGCTAGTATGACGGTCAGTATTACCGGTAACGCCGTCTATTCTGGGTTGTCGACTAGCCTGGACACACTCTGTGCGCAGGCATATGGATCTGGAAAGAAGAAGTTGGTCGGTCTGCAGATGCTACGCATGGTTTACTTTCTGTGGCTGGTGACCGTCCCCATTGCTGTGCTGTGGTTCTTCTCGGAGCATATCTTGACAAAGATCGTACCTGAGAAAAAAGTGGCTGCAATGGCTGGTCTGTACCTGAAGATTGCCTTACTGGGGACCCCGGGGTATGCCTGTTTTGAGAGCGGCAAGCGATATCTCCAGGCCCAAGGAGTTTTCTCGGCATCTCTGTGGGTGCTGCTAGTGTGTGCTCCATTGAATGCATTCATGAACTGGTTCTTCGTCTGGGTAAGTCGCAGTACCCTTACGTGAATCATCCCAACGCTAATCCGGACAGAAATTACAATGGGGCTTTATTGGCGCTCCTATCGCGGTTGTCATCACAGAGAACCTGATGCCACTCTGCTTGTTGGTTTACGTCTATTTCGTCATCGGCTCAGAATGCTGGTGCGGTTTCACCAGACGAGCTTTTGAGAACTGGGGCCCGATGATTCGCCTTGCCTTGCCGGGATTGATCATGGTGGAGGCAGAATGTCTCGCATTTGAAGTGTTGACGCTGGCATCAAGCTACCTCGGCACCACCGAACTGGCCGCACAGTCCATCCTGTCGACCATTGCCAGCATTACCTGGCAAATACCTTTCCCGCTGTCCATTGCCGGCAGTACTCGAGTCGCTAACCTGATCGGTGCGACTCTGGTTGGAGCTGCGAAGACGTCGGCCAAGGTCAGCTTTTGCGGAGCTGTCATCGTCGGCCTGTTCAACATGATCTTGCTGTCGAGTTTGCGGTCGTATATCCCCATGCTCTTCAGCTCTGATGCCGAGGTCATTGACCTTGTTGCCCAAGTCCTTCCGCTCTGTGCGGCGTTCCAACTCTTCGACGCCCTGGCCGCCAATTGCAATGGTATTCTCCGTGGACTGGGTCGTCAGGAAGTGGGCGGCTATATCCAGCTCTTTTGTTACTATGCGATTGCCATGCCCATCAGTATGGGCACCACATTTTCTTTAGATTGGGGTGTGATGGGTCTGTGGACCGGCGTTGCTCTTGCGCTGCTTCTTGTATCTGCGATCGAGGGTATCTTTATCAGTCGGGCTAGCTGGGAACGGTCTGTCGAAGAGGCGCAGCAACGCAACGAGCTTACCTGATCTCACTCTACTTTTGAATATGAAAGAGCGATAACAACGTTATATACGATGTACATAGTCATGACAATTGTCTACGATATTTGGTTCGAGTTTTGAGCACCTTGGAAACGCAAGAATTTGAATATACCACTCTTGCGCTCACTTTGTTACAAGGCAGCATTCTACATTGAATTGAACAGCATGGTAAACATGCGAGATGATCATGATATCATTTGAGTCGGACATGGCTTCTAATTAGATAACTGAACACCATACCTAGTAAACTCCGGCTTTAGTACTCAAGGATGGCCCACGTCTGCTCATCGACAGTCGAGAAAATCACACCAGCCCCAAGCAGCTCCTCTCCAGCCCGCGCCACATCGGTGGCCGGTAGGTTCAACTTGGTTGCAATATTGTGCATATGAAGACCGGTCTCTTCTTGAGGCTCCGTCTTGAGCAAGTTGTACACCCTCTTAGCCAAGGGCGACATGGACATAAGAGCCCGGTTCTGCCCTGCATTGTAGTCATCCGCCCCGCCCATCACAGCATCGCCAGCACCAGCACCAGCAGTCGCACCCGCGCCAGGGCCTCCAGGAGGTCCGCGGGTGAAGAAGAGGTGAACAGCCGTAGCCTCGAGGATATGACAGTGCAGCTCGTTGATGTCGGTGAGGGGCCGCACGCTGTGCGCTCCAATGTACCGCTTGTTGCCGAAGGACTTGATTGCGCCGAAGACACGGGCATACCCGTTCAGCTCGACCTCGCTCTTGCCGTCGCCTGGCGCCTTGCCCTCGTCTGTATCCATGCTATCGGCTGTAGCTGAATCGACCCACTTTTTGACCTCGACCTCACCGGTACCATCGTCAATCTTGTATGTGATGTTTGTGCTCTGCGAGCTGATGTTGCGCACCTGGCCTACGAACAGCACGTTGGCCACGTCTGCGCCGTCGATCTGGTAATTGGCTTCTGGGTATGGCTGCGATGCATCGATGATTTGTTTCACGGTCACAGGACGCAGTGTCTTGTTATCACGGTCGCCGGTCTGACGTTGATCAGTACTAAACAAAGCGTGATTGCTTCTGGCTCATCGTACCTTGCCTCCAGAAGGACTGTTCGTCTCACCCGGCATGAATCCACCACCGCCGCCTCCGCCGCCGAAGGAATTGTAATTGTAGCCACCATCTTAGTAATAATGTCAGCATCAAACTAAAGACGCGTGAGACTGGATTGCTTACCCATGATGAGAGTCTGATCTGAGTGTTGAGTCGTAAAATCATTTTACTCGATTGGGAGCGTGTCGGCACGCGTCGCGGGGGCCTGTTTGCTTTGTTTGCATGATAATCGCTGGTTCCGCGCTCACCGCCTTGTGGTGCCTCGAATTTTTTTTTTTTTTGCGGCCAAGATAACAGCGACTGTCTTGACAGGACGACGCCTTGAAAACGCATTTTCAGGGTGAAGAGTCCGGAGACAGGGTTTTCGAGACACATAATACTTGTTTATCTTTGGTTCGAGTTGCTCGAGGCATGGGTCCAGCTGTCTAAGCCATATCATCTTCATTCCCGCCTTTGATCGGCGCAAAATCTCGAGCTCTACAACAGCAACGATGCCGGTCCGTGCAGCTTCTCCGGCCATGTCGGAGAACGAGTTCGACATCACGGGTGCTCTCTTTCAAAATGACAGCGATTCCGAGGCTGAGGTCACTTCCCAAACTCGACAAAAGCCCAATCCAGCACAGGACCTCGATTTCCTCGGCGCAGAGAACGACGATGACGACGACGAAACGTTCATTGCAAACCAGCAAGCATCTGCAAACAGAAAAGGATCAAATCTCAAAGGTCGAACCGTGAAGAAGGGAGGTGGTTTCCAGGCAATGGGTCTCAGTGCGAATCTGCTCAAGGCTATCGCCCGCAAAGGCTTTTCGGTCCCGACTCCTATTCAACGGAAGACTATCCCCGTGATCATGGATGACAAGGATGTCGTGGGTATGGCTCGTACTGGATCTGGAAAGACCGCGGCGTTTGTCATTCCCATGATTGAGAAGTTGAAGAGTCACAGCACCAAGTTCGGAGCCCGTGGGTTAATCCTCTCACCGTCGCGTGAACTGGCATTGCAAACGCTCAAAGTTGTTAAAGAGATGGGGCGGGGAACAGACTTAAAATGTGTGCTGCTTGTTGGTGGTGATAGCTTGGAGGATCAGTTTGGGATGATGGCTGGCAACCCTGATATCGTGATTGCAACGCCAGGTCGATTCCTGCACTTGAAGGTTGAGATGGACTTGGATTTGTCCAGTATCCGGTATGTCGTCTTTGACGAGGCTGATCGACTGTTCGAAATGGGGTTCGCCGCGCAATTAGCCGAAATTTTGCACGGGCTGCCTTCAACCCGACAGACGCTTCTTTTCTCTGCAACTCTCCCCAAGTCGCTCGTTGAATTTGCTCGTGCTGGCTTGCAAGAGCCCAGCCTCATTCGCTTGGATACCGAGAGCAAGATTTCTCCCGACCTTCAAAACGCCTTCTTTGCGGTGAAGTCGTCTGACAAGGAGGGTGCTCTCCTGCATATTCTACACGAAGTGATCAAAATGCCTACAGGGCCGACAGAAGTCACTCAACGGTACAAGGAGGAAGGTTTCAAGTCGAAGGACAAGAAGCGCAAGAGGTCGCAGGTGGAAAAGGCTGGAAACGCAAAGGAATCCCCTACCAAACACTCCACCATTGTATTCGCTGCCACCAAACACCATGTCGACTACCTTTACTCCCTCTTGAACGAAGCCGGCTTCGCCACTTCTTACGCCTACGGCTCACTGGACCAGACCGCTCGCAAGATCCAAGTCCAGAACTTCCGGTCGGGCAGATCAAACATCCTCGTTGTCACAGATGTGGCCGCCCGTGGTATCGATATCCCTGTGCTCGCCAACGTCATCAACTACGATTTTCCGTCCCAGCCTAAGATTTTTGTTCACCGTGTCGGTCGTACCGCCCGTGCTGGTCAGACTGGTTGGTCTTACAGCTTAGTTCGTGACTCTGATGCTCCGTACCTGCTTGATCTGCAGCTGTTTCTGGGTCGCCGACTTGTCTTGGGACGCCAGTTCGGAGACCAGGTCAACTTCGCTGAGGATGTGGTGGTGGGAAGTATCCCCCGCGACCTGCTGTCTCGCAGTTGTGAATGGGTGAACAAGGTCCTGGATGAGACACCAGATATCGCCTCGCAGCGCCAAGTTGCCATGAGAGGTGAGAAGCTCTACATGCGCACTCGCAACGCTGCGTCGTTGGAAAGTGCCAAGCGAGCCAAGAAGGTCACTACTACTGAAGACTGGTCTACCATTCATGTGCTTTTCAAGGACGAGACTAGCCAGATGGAGGCGGAGCGTGAGAAGATGCTCGCTCGTATTGGTGGCTTCCGACCCCAGGAAACGATCTTCGAGGTGCACAACCGCCGTGGTGGTAAGCAAGAGGGCGATGCCGCTATTGATACCATCAAGCGGATCCGCAACACGGTCGACAAGAAGAAGAAGCGCGCGCAGGCGAAGGAGGAGGCAGAGAAGAACGAGAATGGTGATAATGGGAATGCGGAAGATGGCAATGATGTACCCGATGACGACGATATCCCTGATGAAGCTGGAGACAACATGTCCGAGGCTTCTGAGTCTGATCTGGAAGTCACGTTCTCAGCTTATTCCAAACCCAAGAACGACAACCGATCCGAGAAGTCCAATGGGGTATCTGCTACTTCATTCCAGAACCCCGACTACTTCATGGGCTACACTCCCAACAACACCGATCTCGCAGAGGATCGTGGTTACGGTGTTCACTCTGGCACCAACACCAACTTCGCGGCCGCATCGCGCAGTGCCACGATGGATCTCACCGGTGACGAAGGTCAGAAGGGCTTTGGCGAACCGCGATCCATCATGCGCTGGGACAAGCGACACAAGAAGTATGTTGCGCGCCAGAACGACGAGGACGGTTCCAAGGGCGAACGACTGGTCCGCGGGGAGAGCGGTGCGAAGATTGCCGCCAGCTTCCGCAGCGGTCGCTTCCAGGCGTGGAAGAAGGGCAAGCGATTGAGCCACTTGCCGCGCGTGGGCGAGACGGAGCAACCTGGTATGGGAGCGGGCTTGCACGCAGCGGCTTCACGAGGAGGGCGGTTCCGGCATCAGAAGCAGCAGGCACCCAAACGGGCCGACCCGCTGCGGCCGGACTACGAGAAGCAGAAGAAGAAGAACGAGGCGGCCTGGGAGCGACAGCAGGGCCAAGCTGGAGGAGCTGCGGCCAAGGGGAAGAGCGAGATCCGGTCGACGGACGATATTCGCAAGGCGCGCAAGCTGAAGCAGAAGCGGCGAGAGAAGAACGCGCGGCCATCACGGAAGAAGTGATGTATACCATTGAGTCGATTCAATTTTGTATGCTTGCCTATATGTGCATGGAGATACCATTCTGCGTTTCAATACCTTGACCGCGATTGTCCATCATCTGACCATGACCACACTCCTACTATACCTATTGGCCGAGTCACTACTATGTACTTCACCAGCGCAGTTGACAATCCACCTGGGTCAATCCCGACAGCGCAGACTCGAACCAGTACCGTCGAGGGCAGCTACAGTATCACGCACATGTCACGGGCTCGGTTTAAAAGACGAGCTGGGCCCACGAGGAGACAGAAAAGCCCGAATAATCTCCGCGTGACGGAGAGTATATCCATCGTTCGAGGCGTAGAAGCACTAAACAGACTATCGGCGAATTTGACGATCGAGTCCACCTGATTTATATGATAGCTCGACATCAGTTCTTCTTCATCATGGTACTGCGTAGTCAAAAATGATAAATTTCTCCTCCAGACTTAGACTATTGAATCGTGCATGAACAAGGTGACAGACCCCTTACTGCTCCGCGTGCCGCATGTTCCACTTTTCTTCTTGTCTCACTACTTCTCCCTTCCCCCTTTAAACCTCGAGCCGCGCCTTAATTGCCCCTCGGTTGCTCCCGGACTCTCCCTGTTCCGTTCGGTCCTGTCATTCTCCCGGTGACGTGGGCTGGATCGACCCTGCAGATGACGCCAGGGATGAGCAATGTGCACGCGCTGTGCTGATCGCCGATCATGGATCACCACATCTGTCTGCTGCTGGGACTCGCCGGAAAATAACCATCGGATGAACAGGTGTTCTTGCTACATATCTTGACTGTGTTCTAACTTCTCTGGTTCTATCTCTGTTACTCTCTGTCTTTGTGTCGCCACTGGTGGTTGCCCTCCGAGATGAAGGAGTACACAGGAACCCTCAACTATGCGCATATGTCGATCCAACCATTGCGCCAGGCTGCAGCTGTCCGGCTCCCAGTGATTGCTCTGATGGTTCATGCTGTGAGACTTGCCCTCTCAAGGGCACGACTTCAATCTGCACGGGGAGGGTGCACTGTAACAGTAACCCCTTCTCGTACGACGGAGTATAAAGGATTGCGCGCCGTGGGGAGTATCCGAATCCACTGGTCCACCCCGGAGAATAACAGTAATGATAATTGGAACCCTGGGAGGCATTGACATCACCGAGTACGTACATACACTGGCCAAACATGAGAAAAATGCAGGGACGAACCTGCTGCCAGGGATGAGATCTGAACATGAGTCTGTTCCACCTGCATCTAAATGTAAAATAGTTATAACAATAAACCCGATGGAGGGTTACAACTCGATGGCGGGAATCAATGATCTGGATAATTGATCATTGATCTCCTGCCCGTACTTTGTGCATGTCAAACGGAATGTGCAGTTCATTGCCGAGTCCAACTAGCACTATCTCCCAGACTATTGGCAATGGCGGCGGGATCCAACGTCGATCCGTCAATCCTGCCTTGCCTGCACCGATCTTGGTTATTCTCATGAGATTTATCTGAATCTCTATATTCTCATTCAACAGAATATACAAAATAATGCATACTCAAATATCCTTAAATTCATATCCTAGAGAAGACTGTTAAATAGTTTCCGGTCTGGAGTTCATGACAGCACCTAATGCAAGCCACGCAGCCAGAGAAACCGGTAGTTCGTGCTCGGACCAAAGGGAATCAGATAGTCTCTGTCCATGGAGAACTAGCTGTAGCGAACGACCGATAGTATCGAGAGGGCGTGCTGGAATAGGGAAAGACCTCCACTGGCACCGTTGACTCCTTCCCCTCTTCCTTAGCCCAAGGATCTACACATGATGGAGATCAAATAGTCTATCAGCTACTAGTCTCGCCTGCACTGACCACACTACTCTTTCTCCTACTTTTTCTATTCTCCTCTCTGGACCCATTCGAACCCAAGCAGACCCAGCATCTCCCACTTTCACCGCTGTTACGGTGTACTATAAGCCCCAGTGCCCGCTCGCCGGGTCACTTTATCGCTCTAGAGGACCAAAACGTGCCGTTAGCAAACAATCCGCCATCTACTGGTGGAGTATTCCTTTCCCATGCCCTCATGGGAACAAGTCCCAGGATTGAGAAACAAGCAACGCAACCCTCACTGCAGCTGCCTGGTCTGTCCTGCAGCACTACCTCCCCTCGGTATAGTTCACCGTTTCTTCTCCTCCCCTAGACTCCATGTTCGAGGCATTCCATCCCGTTTCCGTGCACGTTCCGGTCAGATCAAAGACAGCATCGGCAAGACAAGGCAAGGCGTGGGGGGTCCTGGGGGTCCTGGACTCCTGGGAGGGTCTTGGGGCCCTGCACCTTGATCCTAGCTCAATGATCGACCGCCATCCTGCAACTAGATCCATCACCCTGCCTTTTCCGGTCTTTGGAGGGGCAAAGACATGCGCGGCTATGAGTAACCCTGGCTGTCATGATCTGGAAATCTCCCGCTGATCGATGCAGTCTATTTTCTGACTCCTCCAATAGCGCTTCGCTTCCTGCTCGGATTATAAGCTCTTGAGTGGGCTCTGGATCGAATAATCGACTAATAATCTGGACAATCAGCGAGGAAAAAGAGAGAGAAAAGACGCCTGACGACTGGATGTTCACCCTTTCTCCCACTGATGTACACCCTCACACTACACACCACGCACCACCTTACACCTCCACATACATACACACCGCTGCTGACAGCTGGATCCTCTTCTTTGCTCGCTTTCTTTCCTTCTTTCTTCTCTTTCTCCGAAACAACAACTCGGCAAACAGGGATTCGCCAGCTATGATGCCCTCAACTGCAGAGCCGAGAGCCAGTGGTCCCCTATTGTGAACAAACATACCCCAAGTCTCCCCAAAGCAGGACCAGGAACAGGAAGCTCCTCCCCGTGGGCGCCTTTCCTTTTCCTGCCTGATCCCCGATGCAACCACTCGTGCTTCACCCTCCGAGCCTCACCACCGCCCATTTCGGACAGCCCCGGTTCACCTCGGGCCCGGAGCGCCTGCCGTTGAGTCGCTCTTGGTCTACCAATGCTCGAGGGTGTAGCCCCCGGGCTGCTTTACCCAGTCAATCTATGTCTGGCTCTCCTCCCGCGGAGGAGAAGCCCTCGGTGACATCCAAAGAGTCTACATCCGCTTATCCTCCGACCTCAGAGCCGGCGGAGACAACAACAGAAACGACGACGACGACGACGACCGCCGAGAACGTGTCGTCTTCGTTGTCTACTACCACTACTGCTACAGGACAGCCTCTGCCTGCGGCTAGTGAGCCTCCTTCAGCTGCGCATATCCCGCCGAGACATGGGGATCAGAGTGCAGCGTCGTATGGTACCTCACCCAGAGCAATAGCGGGTGCAGCTTATCCGTTACCTCCATTCGAAGCATCAGTCCCTGGGCCAGCAACCCGCTCATTAACACAGAAGTCCACTCGACGGACAAAGGCCCATGTAGCCTCAGCATGCGTGAACTGCAAGAAAAAACACCTTGGATGTGATCCAGCACGTCCATGTCGAAGATGTGTTCTTGCAGGCAAGGCAGTAAGTACTCATGCCACATTGTTACTAGTTGATTTCTGACCATCAAAGTCGTCCTGCGTAGATGTCACGCACAAGAAGCGAGGGCGACCACCGTTGAAAGCAGAGGACTCATCCCTCAGACCTTATACAACCCACATGGAGAATCCAAGCGTCTCTGCAGAGGCTCAACCCTCGGCGGCTTTGCAGCGAGGTGTTATGCACCGAGCGACCTCTTCTCGAGAACTCCGGCCTATGACCGATCTGCAAGGAATTACGGATTTGGCCTCTACAGTACCGTCGCAAATGTCGCGCGGTCAACCGCATCGATGGTCTGCATCCGTCTTCCCCCTGACTCGCCCAATGGACCCTTCTCCAACGATGCCGAACACAGTTGGCAGACGACCTTTCTCGGCCTCCGGGCCTCCAACATACGCTACGCAGCCTTACCCGCCTCCTGCGTTTGTCCCAATCACTGGCGAATTCAATCCGGTGCTGAAGACAGCTGCGATGCCACCGGGGATGGAAAGACGATTCCCGCCTTACGCCGCGCCAGCTCTACCACCACCAACCTCTCCACAACAACACCATCTCCCAGCAGGTGTTCCCTATTTACCCTACGCTGAACCTCCCGGAAGCTCCATACATCCACATCCTCCGCATCAACATCAACCGATGGGCAACCCTCGACTTCCTCCCGGAACGCGAGAACTATATCTCGAATCGCCTGTGCGACTCCCACCAATCCATCAAGCAACAGCCAGTCCAGGCCCGCCTTACCACGCACACCGACTAAGCGATCCATATCCAGCAACCTGGACAACCAGCCGCGAGCCAGATCCCCGTGAGCCACGGTCCCCGTGTCTCTATCAAAGACCAACAAGCTCCATCTTCACCCACTCCTCTGGACACCGACGCTCTTTATCTCAAACGGGTCCCGTCGATCCAGTACCACGGCACCTTGGCCCTATAGAACTTCCCTCGCCTGTGACATTAGGACAATCCTCCTCAATCGAGAGACGGGCCCCCGAAATCCCCAGCACAGAATCTGAAAGCCAGGAACAACGTCCCATCAAGAGGCGCAAGATGGCCCTGGACGATATGGTCAATGGTTAATTCCTTTTCTTGTTTTCTGTTTCTCATTTATTTCTCATCGGCGTTGTCCTGCTTTGTGATCTTCTCAGTGATACCAGCTGCACTGGAGGTACCTTGTATTTTATCATTTCCACCCCTTGTAGCACGGTTTACAAGGATCGATACCCCTTCAGCACGGCGCAATCTTATTCGTTCATCTGCCGATCTTGTTTCTACTGTTGACGAGTTGCCCTGAGGTCCAATTTCTGTATTTGGTATCAAAATCGTGTTCATTCCGTTCTTATCTTTTCCATTGCTCCGTTTCCATTCGTTGCGTCGGTCAGCAGTGGTGTTTGCCTGGTGCATGAGTCGGTGCGTGTCATTCTAGGAATGCTACCATAGGACAGGCGTCTCTGTTCGGGATCTATGCTCTTTTGTTATTTCTCTTTGTCTTCATCGCGAGTGCTACTTTCGTTCTTTACATGACATGGCGTTTGTGGGGTGAAAAGCGCAGTCTCACATCGCTGTCGTTCCATATTCTTGTTTTGCCTATCATTCTCATGCATTGCGTTATCTGAATAGGGCGCATTGAACTTGATTCGATAAGATGTGCATACTCTGTGGACTCGTACAGTTACAGTATTAAACAATCAACAAATCCCTGCAGTTTGGACTGTTCGGTTCGAATAATAGGCATCACCATTCTGCTCTCATTCGAGCCGTACGTCATGTCAGCGTCGAATTATATGCAATGCAAGAAACGAGCCAAGTAGACACATGCACGGCATCACAAGATCAGGCCCGGCAGTTCTAAAAAAACAACCACTGCCCGAACCGCTGCATCTTCCCAAGAACTCCCTTACCGGAGGTAGTATCTGCCTGTTCTCCCTCCAGCACACCATCATCGATTCCGCCATCATACCGATCCGTGCGCAGGTCCATCTGACTCTTCCTCACGAACTGCGTCCGTTTGACCAGTTTCCAGGCAAGAAACATGACGATCATGATGGGGATCTCGATGTAGTACGACACAAAGTCCACGCGCTTGAAATGCGGGCTGAAGCATTCCCATCCTTGCACTAGGACGAGCACGATGTTCAGCCCGACAGCGAGGATGGGGCCGTACGGGTATGTCCAGTTCTTGAAGGGGAGGAGATGTTCGATTCCCTGTGCGCGGACTGCGGCCCGGAATCGTAGAGAGGCCAGACCGATGCAGATCCAGGAGAGTTGATTTGACACGCCCACAATTTGCTGCAGCCAGGACCAGAGTTTGCCGGCTCCGATGTAGCTCGCGCCGAAGCAGAGCCCGCTGATGACTGAGGTTGCAAGGACGGCAACCCAGGGGACGTGGAAGCGATTGAGGTGGCCGAAGAAGCGAGGTGCATAACCGTCTACGGCGAGTGTGTATAGAAGACGGGCACCAGCGAAGAGGGCGTGGTTGGCGGCTGAGATGACGGATGTCATGATTACCGCGTTGATGAAGCTGCCTGCGACGGTGCTGCCGGCCTGTTGGAAGACGATTGTGAATGGACTTGTGCGAGTGTCGCCATTTGCGAGGCCTGGATAGGTGTATGGCACATTGAGACCGACGATTAGAATGGAAAGGAGGTAGAAGAGCACGATTCGCCAGAAGACGTTGCGGACTACCTTTGGCAGATTTTTGGCAGGATCTTTTGTCTCGCCGGCCGTGATGGCGATTGATTCTGTTCCGCCGTAGGCAAATGAGGCCGTGACGAAGACCGAGGCGAATCCGCCAATGCCACCGACGAAGGGGGCATCACCCATGAGCCAGTATTTGCCGCCGATGTACTCGTGCATCTGATTTCCGCCGCAATTCACAGCAATCCCGAGGACGATGAAGATCACAATGGTGATGACTTTCAACAAGCTCAGCCAGTACTCAATCTCACCATAGACGCGCACGGATAAGATGTTGAGGGCGATCACGACGATCAAGAAGATCAAACTGATCGCCCATCCGGGAAAGTTATCAGTCCAGAACTGCAACAGAAGCTGCAAAGCAATGATATCCGAAGCTGTCGAAACGGCATCATTGAACCAATAATTCCAGGTCAATGCGAATCCCAGCGCATCATCAACAAAGCGACTATCAAATCCGAGAAAGTTAGTCATCGGGGCTTGCTAGCGTTGCATCTCTAATGAGATCGACACTCACCCCGCATAAGTACAGAAGGACCCGGCAACGGGCACAAACGCCGCCATCTCGCCCAGAGACAGCATCGTGACGAACACAATTCCACCGCAGATGGCATATGCGATGAGTGTAGATGCCGGTCCACCTGTTGCGATGGACTCGCCTGTTCCCAGGAACAGTCCTGTGCCAATAGTCCCGCCGATGGCGATCATCTGTACCTGACGCGCAGATAGCCGGCGGGCCAGCTTGTCCGCGTTCGCGAAAGGAGTCGTAGAGACATCGCCGACGTGTTCTTGCGGTTTCGAGTCCGCATGTTTTTCAGGGTCGGAGGCCATCATGTTGATGGATCTGATCAGAGGCCCTGGTTTCTTCGCGTGTGATACTCGTTTCACGAGCTGTGTAACGAAAGCACCCTGTCTTCTGCATGTCAGAGAACTTCCGAGATTTTGAGGTCTTCATGTTCGACACATAAGTGAAGATGGAAGACGTTAGACTCACCAGCCCTAGTCTAGTCGCGTGACCCGCACGTGGTTACCCCGGATCCTTAACTGCCAGATCTGACAGTCCCGGATTCGAATTCAAGGGGAAGTGACAGGATGAAGAGGTTGTTCATGCTGAAGTCGCAAAACAGAATTCTCAAGAGCGTGTCGTCTGTGATGGCGTGATAGTGCGTATCGATGACTCGGTTGCGATGACACGAGAAAATCCATCGGGCTCCACTTAGTCGGTACTTTGGTGAGTAGACGAGAAAGTGTGTCATCGAGCGAAGTATATCAATCTGGAGAGTGGTGGGCGGTCTAAACAGGTGAAGTTCCCCAAGGAGAGTATTGGAAATAAGGTCAACTACATGACAACGGACTTGACAATAATCGCTTGACTATATACTCATGCAGAATGAACCATGCTTTTAGATGCCCCGCTAGCACAGCACAAAACAAAAAGAGAAGACGCCTAAGATACACCGAGACCAGGATATGCACATCAACCCAGCAGTCCACTGGCCAGTGCCTCCAGATCTTGCAAGGTCTCGATCTGGGGCTCTGCGCCTTGCTCCTTCTTGCCCTTGCCCTTCTTGAGCTTGCGAGTAGACTCTTCCTCGCTGTCGCTGGGCGGTTCGGCAAACGACACACGCGGCTTCTTGCTGGGACGTGGTTCCTCGGCTTCGGACACAGAGCCGGATCCAGGGATTTCGAACGGAACATAGGGCAAGCCTTGAATGCCGGCTTCCTCCTCGGCCTCCTCTTCGGCCAGAGCACGCTCGCGAGCCCGGCGCTTCTCCTTTTTCTCCCGGCGCTTTTTGCGGACAAGCTCCTTGTCCTCGAGATCGGCACGGCGTGTGCGCTCGGCCTCCTCGGCCAAGAAGCGCTCGCGCTGAGTATTGGCATCGCCCCGAGCCTTGAACTGTTCTTCGTCTTCCATCTCGTAAAGCTCGTGTGGGTTGCCTTCGTCGTCGTACACCAGCCTGGTACCCTTTCCCTTGAACTTGAGCAGCTTCTTCTTTGACTTGAGAAGCTTCTCGCGCCGTTTGGAGTCGATGATCAGCGGGTCCTTGCCGTCAAGTTGCACAACCTTGGCCGCCTTCTTTTGCTCGGCGTCAGACCCTTCGGCATCAGACACGTCTTGGCCAAGCTCGGCGTCGCCAGCGGTAAATCGCCGCTTGACAGAGAGGAAATCAGCGTCCTCGTCGACGTCTTCACCAGCCCCGTTTCCAGCACCAGAAGCAACCATTGTACCGTCGTCATTGATGAGTTTGGAGTAGTGCTCCGCCAGCACGTCCTGGTTTCGTCGCTCGAACATGCGGTCGTAGCGGGTCCGCACCTGGTTCTCATCCTTCTTCGCTTTCGTGGTCTCGCCGTCAGCGTCTGAGTCTTCGTCACTGGACAAGTGTGCCATCTTCCAAGATGCGTTCTTGCGCTCCTTGGTATCATCTCCCTTGATAAACTTGATGCGCGGGGCACCTGGTAGACCCAAGCTGGCCGCGAAGTCCTCCAACTTCAGCTCCTTGATGTTGAATATTTCCTTGTCCTTCTGAACGTAAATCGACTTGACGTACGATATGAAAGCCTTCTGCCCCAGGTATTTCAACTCGGGGTCCTTGAAGCACATATTCTGCAGCTGGTTCTTGATGCTCTGCTGCTTGTTTGCCTTGATGTTGATCTTTTCGATGGGCACTTTCTTCTGTTCGAGCCGCTTGAGCATGCCTTTCTCTTCACTAGGATCAAGGAAAAGCACAGCACGGCCGACTCGCTCGTAACGGGCTGTTCGACCAACCCGATGAATGTAGGTGTCGGCGTCTTCGGGGCAGTCCATCTGAATCACCCAGTCGACTGCGGGAAAATCCAGACCTCGTGCAGCGACATCAGTGGCAAAGAGGACCGAGTGCTGAGACTGTGAAAATTTGGTGGTGATATCCAGACGGCCGCCTTGTTTCTGGCGGCCATGGAGGTGCATCAAGGGAATACCAGGCTGAAGGTGTCGGAAGGACTCGTAGACAAATCGAACTTGCTTGCCTGAGGATAGAAAGACAACAGTCTTGGACTTGAGATTACTGCGGATGAAACTCCACAAAGTGTCTAGCTTCGATGCCAATGGGGTCACAACGTAATGCTGCTGTAGAGTAGATGGGGTGGCTGATGCGGCAGCTTCGTGAACCGCGACGTACTCGGGATCCTGGAGACTCAAACGAGCCAAATCAGAGACCTTCTTGGTTTGAGTAGCACTAAACAGCATTGTTTGGCGCTGCCTTGGAAGATGGTCGATAATTGCATCCACCGTTTTCTGGAAGCCCATATCCAAAATCCGGTCCGCCTCGTCCATGACCAGCAGCTGCAAATTGTGGGTCTCAAACATGGCAGTTTGGTCAAGGTGCTGCAACATGCGGCCGGGTGTGCAGACCAAGATGTTCATCCGTCCCAGACGCTCTTGTTCCTCGCGCAGACTCTTCCCGCCGATCACCAGTCCGGCGGAAAAGGCATGGTAGCGGCCGACCTTGCGCAGCACTTCAAAAATTTGGATGGCGAGTTCGCGAGTCGGGGAGAGGATGAGCGCGCCGAGGCCATCGAGTTCGGTCCATTGTTTGCGATAGAGGTTTTCGAGGACAGGAACCAGAAACGCAAGAGTCTTGCCGCTGCCGGTTTTGGCGGCGCCGAGGATATCGCGACCCTTGAGGGCATGGCTGATTGCTCGCGACTGGATGTCGGTCAAGGTCTTATAGTGAGAGGCAGACAGGCCCTGCGCTGTGGGTTCGGAAAGAGGTAGGTCGGAAAAGTGTTTGATTGAGGCCTTGAGATCGAGATCCTCAACACGCTGGATGAGGGAGGACAGCTCCTCCTGGCCACGCTTCCGTTTCAAGTTTTTCCCAGACTCATGGCGAGATTTGGGGGGCTTCCCTCGAGACGTCCGGGCGGGCGCCATGTTGCAGTTGTTCGTGAGATTCTTCTTGTCGCAAAGTCCAAACGAAGCCCGGCAGCTTTTTTTTTCGAGCTGACTCAGCGACCGATAAGCGATAAGAAATCCGCCTAGATTTATAGACCGAAGAACAAAGTATGAAGCACCGAATTGGTCCTAAAAGAGACCCTTTTTAGCAGTTCAAATTAGAATATTGAGTGGAGGCGTGACTGATCTGATGTCCATATTTACTCGACTGTGGCATTGAGATTGCTGAAGAAAATTCAAACCAGATGGCTTCAGATGTAGTCCGTAGCTAGTTCACAATAATATATATGCCTGCTGTCATTTCGTCTCAATGGAACCAAATGGGAAAGCATACTGCTTGCAAACATGATTGCTCATTCCGTAGCTCATCGAACATCGATTTTCACTCGCAAGTCAAGTAAAACGCGTTGTGTAGTTGCTGGCGTGATACCGAGACCGACCTTGCACCCGATAAGCGCCTTATCTGCCAGCCAGCCCTGCAACACTCTTTGACACTCCCCATGGCCGACGACGAGGACCAAGACGTTTTTGACTCCCTGGAGCGAGAGGCCTCCGAATTCACTAAGGTGGGCATCTTCCCAAGCTCTGCAGCTCTCAAGATCCCCGACTGACCCGCAATCTAGGATGCGGAGATCGATCGCATTCGCAAGGCCTTCCCGCTCGATGCGTAAGTCACCTCCAACCACCCTCACTCTGCGACTGAACCACTGACCTATTGGCAATAGCTACGCCGTGCTAGATCTACAGCCTGGTGTACCAGAAAAGGACATCAAGATCCAGTATCGCAAGAAGTCCCTCCTCATTCACCCGGACAAAACGAAAAACCCAGCCGCGCCCGACGCCTTCGACCGCCTTAACAAAGCACAAGCCACTCTCCTCGATGAGAAAGAACGCGCCTACCTCGATGAGTGCATCGCTGATGCACGGCGACTCCTCATCCGCGAACACAAGTACACACTTGACTCGCCGGAGCTGAAAACCGACGAATTCAAGGTGGAATGGCGGAAGAAGACGATCCACGTGTTGCTGGAGGAGGAGGCACGGCGGCGGCGACAAGCTAAGGCCCGTATGCAGGAGGAAGGTCGAGAAAAGCGCAAAGAGGAGGAGGAGATCGAGGCTCGCAAGCGCAAACGCGATCAGGACAAGGCGTGGGAGGACACTCGGGAGGAGCGCATTGGGAGCTGGCGCGACTGGCAGAAGGGGCGCAAGCCTGGTGGAGAGGACAAGAAGAAGAAGAAAAAGATGAAGGTGCTAGGATGATGATGCTAAATTCGAACTACCAGGCGGCGTTTGGGGAATACCTGTCTAGCAGTCTACATCTATATTTTTTGATTAGCTTCAGGTAGATGAAGCTCGACGCTTGACTCAATTCACGAGGGTCCATGCACTTCTACCGATAAGCCCCGACGTAATTAGGATGCTCGAATATTCGATGAGCACCCAGGCTCGTTCCTATTCTCAATCACAATCCTCTAGATGTTCTTGGCACAAATTATTGCCAAACCGCCTGCCACCGTCCGCGTCGCTCCCACATGGGATTAGATCATTCTGGATTCCCCGAATGCCGAGAAACCCACTCTCCCCGCCGTCACTTCAATCGGGCTTCTACAAGTCCTTCATAACCACAATGGCAGAGCCCGTGGTACCCGGAGAGAGACCGACAGAGCCACCTGCACCGGCGCAATCGCTTTCACGGGCCCTGAAGCATCTGCGCCCGTTCCAGCCGCTGTCAGACGGCCACCGCGGGGCCCAAGAAGACACCCCTCACCCTGCGGCCAGCTCGACAGGAGCGGATCAACGAAACGGATCAGCGCATGCGCACGGCATCAACGATGTAAGATCTGAAACGGATATACCTCCACTTCCGACGGTGATTGCGCGAGTCCACGCACGGGTCCAAGCCTTCCTCGCCGAGTCACATCCCTCGGACTCGCTTCTCGCTTCGGTGCAGCGTCAAACAAGGATATCGCTAGATGTGGTTGCAAAGGCGCTGTCAGATTACAAGCTCTCGGAGCTCTCTCTCTCCTATAACGGGGGCAAGGACTGTCTGGTGCTGTTGATCATGTTCCTAGCCGGCCTGCACCCGTATGGCAACCATGTACAAAACGACCACAAGATCACAACTCAAACCTCATCCGGCACAAAAGTCGAAGAAGTGATACCCGCCATTTATGCTCTCCCCCCCGACCCTTTTCCGGCTGTGGAGGAATTCGTCATCTCTTCCGCACAAGCATACCATCTTTCAATCACGAAGTACACGACCGATCCACCAAACACAACCATCCGCACCGTCTTCGAAGACTATCTCAATAAACACCCTGAAATCGAAGCCATCTTTGTTGGCACAAGGAGGACCGACCCGCACGGCGCGAAATTGTCCCATTTCGACCGGACAGATCACGGCTGGCCCGATTTTATGCGTGTACACCCCGTCATCGATTGGCATTACGCAGAGATTTGGGCGTTCATTCGGCATTTGGGACTCGAGTATTGCTCGCTGTATGATATGGGATACACAAGTTTAGGAGGAACATCGGATACGCACCCGAATCCCCGGTTGCAGATGCCCAGGGAGGGCCATGACGGGGCTAATGGTCAATATCTGCCTGCTTACGAGCTGACAGAAGATATGGAAGAGCGACTGGGTCGCAATTGATCACATCTGGAAGCAAGACCGTCAACGGACGGGTTTTGGCGGCGGCCGCTCAGCGTCGAGTATATAGATGGACATTTTACCCTTCATGCAGGTCATTTTCAATAGATTGCACTCTATGCATGTTTCCGTATATCCTGCATGTCTACTCGGGCCCCAAGGACAGGTTGGTGGGAAGATAATAATATTAGACGAACTGCAGAAACATGCTTCGCTTGAACCCACCCCATGAAACAAACAGTGAACATCCCCTCCTCGCAACTCCACAAGCAGAATAACAGATAAAGTGAATGCCATTCCACGATTATCATGATCACATAAGAGATAGAGCCCGTAAGAGATAAGGACCGTAAGACATAGAACTCATAAGAATAAAGCCCGAGGTCATTTGAAACAAAAACAAGTCGTCCACAGATCCACGCCGATTCCAGCTCGTCAGATCTGACACGATTGAAAAGAGGCAAAGAAAAAGAACAAGAAAAAAGAGAAAAGCAAAGATAGAGGATGTTGACATGAAAACATGAATCGCAAACATACATCGAAGTACATTCTGCGGACATTAAAGCATGTCATGAATCAGAACAGATATTGAAAACGGGTTTGCTGCCTGGCACACTTGAGCGCAGGATGGGCATGGATGGCCCTGATTTGCCAGAAGGCAGGTTGACGACTAAGCGCATGAGTCGGGGGTAGGGGACCTGGCGGGGGACGTCGAGCCAGCCCCAACGTTCTCCTTGCGAGGACTCGGCACACAAGAACGAGCACGAACTTCGACGGTGGGAGAGTCAGGCATGGCGGTCTTGGACGAGCCCGAGATATCCGTCAACGAGCGACGGTGGCCGAACGATCGTCCACGATACACGGGAGTGTACTCAACTGCACCGTCGTTGCAAGTCGACATGGAGCTGTCGCGAGCACCGCCAGAGGAATTTTTGATCAGAGCATACCTGAGATGCATGTCAGTCTCCGTCACATTACGACGTCTGACCATCACTTTTCATTCACTCACGTGGGCGAAATTGAAGTCGCCGGAGTCCAGTTGGAGCCTACACCAGCAGGTGAAGTGTAGCTCCCTTGGGAGTTGGGCGTGAGGTGATTGATGGCCTGGGCTAGACGACGCACAGACGGGGAAGGGGTCGACTTCTGCACGACTTCGACAGAGTAATTGTACTCACCAGCCCGGTAGGCACGACGCTCGTTGCTCGCCTGCTTCAGTTGCTTCTGAGCCTTGGTGTCCGCGAAGCGCATGAGCAGCTTCACCCCATCCTCCTTCACAGTCACATTGTGGAATTCAGCCAGAACGCGTTCAGCAATTTCACGTGTCTCGAAGCTGCCCCGCTGGGTCAGTGAATGGGACGGTACGCAGAAAGCAACCATCTCCTCTTACCGGGCAAAGCCGACTTCCTTGCTCACACCCGTTTTCTCATCGCGGCTGATCTTCTCCGAGACGACACGGTAAGGTTCGAAGTGACGACGCAGGTCCTGAGTGACCGTCAGTATGTGTTTGGCAGGGATACTGTTGAGGATTGGCAGATTATCATACGGCTTCAGTCCAGTCGATGGGGATGTTGGTGCAATAGATGTTGGTGGACGTCTTGTCTTCCAGGTCCTTGAGACGAGAGTTGCGGGACTTCTGGGCAAAGCTCGCCTGGTAGCCGAGATAGAAGAACCCGCGAATGCAGTTTTCACAGGACTCGAAAGTCTTGAACTGGACAAACCCGAAGCTACGGATCGAAGTCAGCATTTAGAATGGAAAGAGGGTCTTCGAGAACACTTGCCCTTTGCAACGACCAGAGTCGAGATCTACAATTGCCTTGCAGCGTTCGATTGTGCCGAAGCGAGAGGCGTACGCATGAAGCATCTCGTCAGTGGTTTCAGGCAGGAAGCCTCGGATGTAGACGTTCATGATACCCTCCCGGTTTTCGAGACATTTGGCCAGGGTCAACTCGGACGGGTTGGTCCACAGGGAAGGCACTGCACGGGGAATGGCAGGCTCTTGCTGAGTCAAAGCCTCCATATCCTGGAGAATGTATCCGGTGGGAGTCTTGACCATCTGGTATGGCAGGGAGAGTGGCGGAAGTGGTGAAACCAGGCTTCCATATGGGTAAGCCGCGAGTGAGGCAGGGTCATGGTAAGTGGAAGGGTGGTACTGCATGGGACTCGCGTTCTCGGTCTGAGAGAATGTCTGGCCGTTGTCATTCCAGTTCACCCAGTATGACCACGTGGGATACGATCCCGGCACCATGCCGTTGAGGTTGGGGCCAACGCCAGGAGACATGGCTGGGAAGGAACCCATTTGATCCGTCTGACCTGCAACCGAACCGGGCACAAACGAAGCCATTTGCTGAAGTCCGTTGAACATGGTCGGACTAGGCATCAGGAAGATGGGCCTCCCGTACGAAGCACGGTTGGGACTGGACCAGTCCATGTTGGTGTTCATGGCCGCCGGGCCTGAGCCGTTGGCAAGCAGAAGACGATGACCTGGCGGAGTCCGGCGATAAGTGCGAGGAATGGGCCCACTGCCGTCACTGGGGACGGTTGCAGGCTGAGGGAAGACCGGACCGTACGGGGTGCGAGGGTCATGGTTGACCTGGGCAGTCTGCCCGCTGGCAACTGGACCAGAGCCAGAAGAACTGGTGGTTGGAGCAAGCTGGTGCCGCATCTTGCAATGTCTGTTACCTGGGGTTCAAGACAAAGTAGACCAGCGAAGCTCGGCAATGTGCGGGCGTACAGAGGACTCTCTCAGTGACAGACAAAGTGCAAGGTTCTTACAGCGAGCAAAGGCTTGTGAGGGTGCTTCTTGGTCTGATGCAGGGTTCTTCTGGTCAAGGAGAACCCTGCTACAACAGGTACAGCTGGGGAACGAAGAAACGGAGGAGGGCAAAGGAGGTTGCGGAGGAAAAAGGTCTGGGGTGAAGTGCGAAGGTATTCGCTTCGCTGCCATTTTGGGAAGTCACGACTTTGCACCTACGAGGGCACATTGGCAGGAGCACGTGTCAGGCTGCCAACACGGAGACAGTTGCTTCCGCCCTTCCGATGGAAGACCAGTTTGATCCCAAGAGACATCCGTTTGGTCTTCCTGAGGTTCATGCTTGCCCAAGGCAGCTCACTTCCTTGACCACACAGCGAGTGTGAATTCCCAAGTGGAGCTTATCGTGCCTTCAATCGACCAAATTGACTCCTTTCGGTCCAAGCTGTCACTGCACCAATTCGGCCAATTCCGTCACTTGTGATCAATGGACTTGCAGGGCAATGCACCCCATGCGTTTTCGAGATGGGAGGTGCAGGCACAGGATATGCATGAAGGGCTCCAAGGGAATCCAAATTTCCCTCAAGATCCAAAAGCAGCATGCCATTGACCTCCTGAAGAGCCATGGTTTCAAGCAACTTGTGTTCAAATCTGCGCCCAATTGCTAGACCCAGAATCTGGACATGGACTCATTCGGATTGTTGTTGACCACACCAACTTGGCCCTTGACATTGACAGACCTTGAAAAGGAGGCCTGGCAAGCCAGTGACATCGAATAGCCAGTATTCAGTGCAAATCCAATTCAATATCAGCTCTTATTTGCTTGGCCATCGATGTGCCTGCACCAATTCAAAGGGCTGTCTGTGATTTGCAGTTGGGCTTGGGAATGATTGTCCTTCCGAGGGACTGCAAAGCCGTCATTTCGACAGCTTCCATACATCCGAGCCTGCATCGATACTGTAGCAGTATCCAGACAGTGATAGAGGAACCATGTCGTTCGCGTGACCAAAGCCCCTGCTAGTTAGTTAACTAGAGTGGGAACGATATGATGAGTAAGCGCCGTTCTGCACGGGTACGGCCCCAGCTCGATGCAAGCTATGATGTAGTTCCAAGTTATCGTGCCTAAGCTTATCATTTCACCGCCTGCAAGCTCTGCAGGCAAAATAGGCGGGGGAGGGGACTTTGAAAACTGTATGGAGTGCATCTGGAAACAAGAATCTCATCATTATATGCAATTTGTATCGACATCGTCCTTCAATCTGATGAAGATCCTTCTCGCGTGAGGAGATCGATGGGTAAAAAACTCTGAGGCGGTGAAGCCCCCCAAACACCGGAACCGGTGGAGCCCAGCGATGGCACGAAAATTTTATTCTGCCAAAATCTTCTTCTCTTCCTTCATATCTCAGCTCTTGCAGCTGTTTCGCCTCGTTTCACTCTTCCACCTCCCTCCCTCCTCAATTTCCAAGAAAATACAGAAAAAAAAAAGAAACAATTGTTCGAGAAGAAGGGCTGCGGGTGGATGCTGAAATAGAGCGACCTGCACTCGTTCAATTCGTCCCCGAGAGGACTTGTCCCCTCTTTTCTTCTCTTCTCCAATTGCGATGTCCCAGTCGATTCCTCACGAGGAATTGACGTCCCCGACCAGCCCCAAGTCGGGTGGCGCAGTGGCCTATCAGAAAACCAAGGACCTCTTGCCCACCATGGACGCTGGCGCCGTGATCACCCCGGCCTCGATCCCTGTTCGAGGTGGGAGTGACCGACTTGTGGCCCTCGAGCTGGAGGATGGCACCGTCTACCAGGGCTACAACTTCGGTGCCGAGAAGAGTGTGGCCGGTGAGTTGGTCTTCCAGACCGGCATGGTCGGCTACCCCGAGTCCATCACCGACCCTTCATACCGTGGGCAAATCCTGGTCGTCACCTTCCCGCTCGTTGGTAACTACGGTGTCCCGGACCGGGAGGAAATGGATGAGCTACTCAAGACTCTGCCCAAGCACTTCGAGTCGACTCAGATTCACATCTCGGCGTTGGTGGTGGCAACCTACGCCGGCGAGGACTATTCGCACTTCCTGGCAAAGTCTTCTCTGGGCCAATGGCTCAAGGAGCAGGGGGTTCCGGCCATGCACGGTGTTGACACTCGTGCTCTGACCAAGCGCATCCGTCAGAAGGGTAGCATGCTTGGCCGCATGCTGCTCCAGAAGACGGGCGAGGCAAACGGCGTTGCTGCCGGTATCGACGCGAGCAACTGGAAGTCTCACTTTGAGCAGGTTGACTGGGTGGACCCGAACACGAAGAACCTCGTCAATGAGGGTGAGTGAGCCTGCGGGATGATGTGAAGGCGAAGGCACTTTCTGACATGACTTTCTCTATCATTTAGTCTCCATTCGTGAGCCTCTTCTGTTCTCCCCTCCCGAGAATGTCGCCCTTAAACACCCCTCGGGTCGACCCGTTCGGGTTCTGTGCTTGGATGTCGGTATGAAGCACAACCAGCTGCGCTGCCTTCTGGCCCGCGGTGTGGAGGTCATGGTCGTGCCCTGGGACTACGATTTCCCCAACCTGGCGGGCAAGGACTACGACGGTCTGTTCGTGTCCAACGGACCTGGTGACCCAGCTACCCTGACCACCACAATCAACAACCTGTCCAAGACGCTGCAGGATGCCCGCACACCTGTTTTCGGTATCTGTTTGGGTCACCAGCTTATCGCCCGCTCCGTCGGAGCCACCACCTCCAAGATGAAGTTCGGTAACCGCGGTCACAACATTCCCTGCACCAGCATGATCAGCGGAAAGTGTCACATCACGTCTCAGAACCACGGTTACGCTGTCGATGCCTCTAGCCTCCAGAACGGCTGGGAGGAACTGTTCGTCAACGCCAACGATGGCAGCAACGAGGGTATTCGTCACACCAGCCGCCCATTCTTCAGCGTCCAATTCCATCCGGAGAGCACACCTGGCCCCCGGGACACCGAGTATCTGTTCGACGTCTTCATCAACACCATCAAAGACACCATGGCCTCTCCTGAGGCGCTCAACAAGCCCGTGGAGTTCCCCGGTGGCACCAAGGCTGAAAACGTCAAAGCTGCCCCCCGTGTGTCTGTCAAGAAGGTCCTGGTCCTGGGCAGTGGTGGTCTGAGCATTGGACAGGCTGGAGAGTTTGACTACTCTGGCAGTCAGGCCATCAAGGCACTGAAGGAAGAAGGAATCTACACGATCTTGATCAACCCCAACATCGCTACCATTCAGACCTCCAAGGGTCTGGCCGACAAGGTCTACTTCCTTCCCGTCAACGCGGACTTCGTTCGCAAGGTGATCAAGCACGAGCGCCCCGATGCCATCTATTGCACCTTCGGAGGCCAGACCGCGCTCCAGGTTGGCATCCAGCTGAAGGACGAGTTCGAAGGCTTGGGCGTCAAGGTTCTCGGCACTCCGATTGATACGATCATCACAACCGAGGACCGTGAGATGTTTGCTCGTAGCATGGACTCCATCAACGAGAAGTGCGCCAAGTCGGCCTCCGCATCTACCCTTGAGGAGTCCCTGCGAGTGGTCGAGGCTATTGGCTTCCCTGTCATTGTGCGTGCTGCCTACGCTCTGGGTGGTCTCGGATCCGGCTTCGCCGACAACATGGACCAGCTCAAGGATCTCTGCACGAAGGCTTTGGCTGTCAGCCCTCAGGTGCTGATCGAGCGCAGTATGAAGGGGTGGAAGGAAATCGAGTACGAAGTCGTGCGTGATGCCCAGGACAACTGTATCACTGTCTGCAACATGGAAAACTTCGATCCTCTCGGTATCCACACTGGTGATTCCATTGTCGTCGCCCCGTCGCAGACCCTTTCGGACGAGGACTACAACATGCTGCGGACGACCGCTGTCAACGTCATTCGCCACCTCGGTGTTGTTGGTGAATGTAACATTCAGTACGCCCTGAACCCCTTCTCCAAGGAGTACTGCATTATTGAGGTCAATGCCCGTCTGTCTCGTTCCTCGGCCCTTGCCTCTAAGGCCACTGGTTACCCGCTTGCCTTTATTGCTGCCAAGCTGGGTCTGGGAATCCCGCTCAATGAGATCAAGAACTCTGTTACTAAGTCCACTTGTGCCTGCTTCGAGCCCTCCCTCGACTACTGCGTGGTGAAGATCCCCCGCTGGGATCTCAAGAAGTTCACTCGGGTCTCTACCCAGCTGGGCTCTTCTATGAAGAGTGTTGGTGAAGTTATGAGCATCGGTCGTACTTTCGAAGAAGCCATTCAGAAGGCTATCCGGTCGGTTGACTTCCACAACCTTGGATTCAACGAGACCAATGCCCTCATGTCCATCAAGGGCGAGCTCCAGACTCCTTCCGACCAGCGTCTGTTCGCCATTGCCAATGCTATGCATGCCGGCTACTCCGTTGATGACATCTGGAAGTTGACCAACATTGACAAGTGGTTTTTGACCCGTCTCAAGGGTCTAAGCGACTTTGGCAAGTCCATGACTACATTCAATGCTAGTACTGTGCCCATTTCTATGATTCGCCAGGCTAAGCAACTTGGTTTCTCCGATCGTCAGCTGGCCAAGTTCCTAAGCTCGAACGAGCTTGCCGTGCGTCGCAAGCGTGTTGAGGCCGGCATCATGCCCATTGTCAAGCAGATTGACACAGTTGCCGCCGAATTCCCGGCTGTGACCAACTACCTTTACCTCACATACAATGCTTCTGAGCATGATCTGACCTTTGAAGACCACGGTATCATGGTTCTGGGCTCTGGTGTCTACCGCATTGGCTCGTCCGTCGAATTCGACTGGTGCTCTGTCCGCACAATTCGTACTCTCCGTGAACAAGGCCACAAGACCATCATGGTCAACTACAACCCTGAGACCGTCAGTACTGACTACGACGAGGCCGATCGTCTCTACTTCGAGAACATCAACCTGGAGACCGTGCTCGACATCTACCAGCTGGAGACTTCTAGTGGTGTCATCATCTCCATGGGTGGACAAACCCCTAACAACATCGCCCTACCCTTGCACCGTCTCAACGTCAACATTCTGGGTACCTCGCCCGAAATGATTGACAGCGCTGAGAACCGCTACAAGTTCTCGCGCATGTTGGACCGCATCGAAGTGGACCAGCCTGCTTGGAAGGAGTTGACCAGCATTGACGAGGCTCGCGACTTCTGCGACAAGGTCGGCTACCCTGTACTGGTCCGACCCTCGTACGTTCTGTCCGGTGCTGCTATGAACACTGTCTACTCGGAACACGACCTGGCCAGCTACCTCAACCAGGCTGCGGATGTTTCTCGCGAGCACCCTGTTGTGATCACCAAGTACATCGAGAACGCCAAGGAAATCGAGATGGATGCCGTGGCCCGTAATGGCGTCATGGTCGGCCACTTCATCTCGGAGCACGTTGAGAACGCTGGTGTCCACTCTGGTGACGCTACTCTCATTCTGCCGCCTCAGGATCTGAGCGCCGAGACTGTGCGTCGCATTGAGGAGGCGACCCGCAAGATCGGTAACGCTCTGAACGTCACTGGTCCTTACAACATCCAGTTCATTGCCAAGGACAACGACATCAAGGTCATCGAGTGCAATGTCCGTGCCTCACGATCGTTCCCCTTCGTCTCTAAGGTCATGGGCGTTGACCTGATCGAGATGGCCACCAAGGCCATGATTGGCATTCCGTTCCAGGAGTACCCTCCTGTGAACGTCCCTAAGGACTATGTCGGTGTCAAGGTTCCGCAGTTCTCTTTCTCGCGTCTCTCGGGTGCCGACCCTGTTCTGGGTGTTGAGATGGCTTCGACCGGTGAGGTCGCTTCGTTCGGTCGTGACAAGTACGAGGCCTACTTGAAGGCGCTCTTGTCGACTGGCTTCCGCCTTCCCAAGCGCAACATCCTCTTCTCTATTGGTTCCTACAAGGAGAAGATGGAGATGCTGCCTTCCATCCAGAAGCTGCACCGTCTTGGCTACAACCTGTTTGCCACTTCTGGTACTGCGGACTTTTTGAAGGAGAACGGCGTGCCCGTCAAGTACTTGGAGGTGCTGCCGGGCCAGGAGGACGACATCAAGTCTGAGTACTCCCTAACTCAGCACTTGTCCAACAACCTCATCGACCTTTACATCAACTTGCCGTCCAACAACCGGTTCCGCCGCCCTGCCAACTACATGTCCAAGGGTTACCGCACCCGTCGTATGGCTGTGGACTACCAGACTCCTCTGGTTACCAACGTCAAGAACGCGAAGATCCTGATCGAGGCGATCGCTCGTCACTACCCTCTGAACATCCAAACCTCGGACTTCCAGACGAGCCACCGTACTGTCGTTCTCCCCGGTCTGATCAACATTGCTGCTTTCGTTCCTGGCCTTGCCACTCCCGGTTCGAAGGACTTTGAGCTGGTCACCAAGGCTTCTATCGCTTCTGGTTTCAGCATGGTCCGCGTGATGCCCGTTGGTGTCGACAGCTCTGTCACCGAGGCCAGTGACCTCAAGATTGTTCAGCAGAATGCCCAGGACAAGTCGTACTGCGACTTCAACATCTCTGTTGCGGCCACCGCCACCAACTCCGAGCAAATCACCCAGGTCACCGGCGAGGTTGGCTCCCTGTTCATTCCGTTCAACCACCTCTCAGGCAACATCAACAAGGTGGCCACTGTGACCAAGCACTTCGGCGCCTGGCCCTCCAGCAAGCCCCTGATCACTGACGCCAAGGGTACCGACCTTGCCTCGATCTTGCTTCTGGCCTCTCTTCACAGCCGCAACATCCACGTCATGAGCGTGACCTCCAAGGAGGACATCAACCTCATTGCACTGAGCAAGGAGAAAGGTCTCAAGGTGACTTGCGATGTCTCCATCTTCTGTCTCTTCCTGTCGCGGAATGACTTCCCCGCCTGCAGCTCCTTGCCCTCGGCTGAGGACCAGAAGGCTCTGTGGGACCACATGGGCAGCATTGATGTCTTCTCGATTGGCAGCATTCCATTCCAGCTTGCTGGCAAGGAGGCATCTCCCGCTGTCGGTATTGCCGAGTCGCTTCCTCTGTTGTTCACTGCTGTCGCTGAGGGCCGCTTGACGGTTGAGGACATCACTGCTCGCCTCTACGACAACCCGAAGAAGATTTTCGAGTTGCACGACCAGGCCGATACCTCCCTCGAGATTGAGATTGATCGCCCGTACGTGTTCCAGAGCCACGCTGTTTGGTCTCCCTTCAACGGCAAGATGATGCGTGGCTCTGTCCAGCGCGTCATCTTCCAGGGCAAGACCTCATGCCTCGATGGTGAGATCACCAGCGATGCCGGAAAGGGCACCGACATGTCCTCTCACCGGATTGTCCCGAGCTCCCCAGTGCAGAAGCCCGCCACTCCTATGGTCCGTCCTGAGAGCTCGCTCGACCGTCAGGCCTCTGTCTCCGGCACGCCTGGTCGCCGTGCTCGCGGTTTGGACGCTGCCGTCCCGTCTGGTGGTGAGCTTGGACCTCCTCTCTACACTCCCTCGTCCCAGGTATCGTCCTCGCTCTACGAAATGCTGTCGCGCTCTCCCTTCCGCCAAAAGCACGTGCTCTCCGTGAACCAGTTCACTCGCGCCGACCTGCACCTGCTGTTCACTGTCGCCCAGGAGATGCGCCTCGGTGTTCAACGCCAGGGGGTCCTTGACATCCTGAAGGGCCGTGTCCTGTGCACCCTGTTCTACGAGCCCTCGACTCGCACCTCGGCCTCGTTCGACGCTGCCATGCAGCGCCTGGGTGGACGTACCATCCCGATCTCGACTGAGCACTCCTCTACACAGAAGGGCGAGACTCTGCAGGACACCATCCGTACCCTCGGCTGCTACGGTGACGCTGTCGTTCTCCGTCACCCCAGCCCGAACAGCACCGACATCGCCGCCAAGTTCTCCCCGGTGCCCATCATCAACGGTGGCAACGGCTCCGTTGAGCATCCCACCCAGGCCTTCCTGGATCTTTTCACCATCCGTGAGGAGCTGGGTACTGTCACTGGCTTGACCATCACCTTCACTGGTGACCTCAAGTACGGCCGCCCGGTGCACTCGTTGATCAAGCTGCTCCAGTTCTACCACGTTCGCGTGCAGCTTGTGTCCCCCAAGGAGTTGGCTCTACCTGAGGAGATCCGCCAGCAGCTTCAGACCTCTGGCCAGCTGATTGGCGAAACCGAGGAACTGACTCCTGAGATCGTCGCTCGCTCCGACGTTCTCTACTCCACTCGCGTCCAGAAGGAGCGTTTCTCCGACCTCGCCCAGTACGAGCGTCTGAAGGACAGCTTCATCATCGACAACGCGCTGCTGAAGCACGCCAAGAGCCACATGGTGGTCATGCACCCACTGCCCCGGAACGCCGAGATCGCCGAGGAAGTCGACTTCGACCAGCGGGCTGCCTACTTCCGCCAGGTACTTGACCGCCCTTCTCTCCCAATCGTGAATGACATGCTAACAGCTCGATTACAGATGCGATATGGCTTGTACTGCCGCATGGCTCTGCTTGCCATGGTCTTGGCGCCCTAATTCTTTTCATTTTGATATACTGCCCCTGCCATGGGGATTTTGAAAAGCGCGCCCTCGATTTCCATCACGCATGTCATGTCTTTCATGTCTTTCTTTCCGTGTTGTCTGTTTTCAAAAGTTTGCATGTTCTGTCTGGATATCATGCGTAGGTGCAGCTACCTCGCTAGAACGTGGGCTGTATAGATTAGACAATCTCCGTTTCATGAATTTGATGACCCCCGTGTTGTGTATTATGTATGTTATGAGGGTTTACGTGGTGTGTGTTTTGTGTTTTGTGTGTGTTTTGGCGTGGCGTGCGTTGCGTTCAGTCTGTTTTTGGGTTTCTGGGCGTTTTGGGATTCTTGGGGCATCATCTTCATTGCATTAGCATTCTCAGCCTTTTTACAGGAGTTTATCGAATACATCTTCCAATTTATATTCATACTTGGCCTTCTAATCCTGCTAATCCTGCTCTTTTGCTGATCTCCGTAGAGCCTCGCTGGAAAGTTCAAGTGGAGAAGTCGATCATAAGGTTTGAATGTGCTAGATGGTCCTTCACCTCATTTTTTGATGTCTCCTGTAGCATCGTGGGATAGCCGTCACATCTAAAGCCTTTTATCTTCATCGATATCCTCTAGAGGATTATGAGAATACTTCTCTAACACCATGTTTTGTAGAGCCGGCAAAACTCCAGTAGACAGACTTCTCTCTAGGTAGCATAGGACCCGGACTCATACATCGTCAATATCCTACTATACAGCCATGTTGGCTATAGCTACGTCGGTACAAGGAAGGAAGCGAAGCGGAAACCATGTGTTATGTTTGTGCTATCTAAAGTAGAGACAGAAACAGGAGGAAGAGAGAAGCGGAAGAGTCTCCAGAGGGCTGCTACCTTAGGCCCCACGGCCATCACTCTCAATAGCAAGCTCTTGAATCTCTTCAGGCCCCAGAAGTCCCAGTTTCTCTCGCCTCGTGGGTGCATTTGCATCAAAGACGGGCTTCTCTGCCAGCGATGTCACTCGAGTTCCATGCCTTGGCTGTGATCCTTCGTAATCCCAGCTGGCATTGTGGATCGTAATGCTGTAGCAGAGTCAGACCTGGTACGATCACTTCTGGGAGATATGACTGACCGGTTATCCCACAAGGCACTCGTCCGAGGACTCCACTTGAAGCGAACCTGGATGTCTGGATTCTTCTCATAGACATCAAACAGGTAACCGAGAACCACGTCGCTCTCGGCTTTGTCAAGTCCCACAATCCGATCAGTCATAGCCCGATTGACCCAGAGCGCTTTCCATCCCGTGGCGGGATGCACACGCACAATGGGATGCTCACGCTCCACATATTTGGGTCCCGCGTTAGGGTCTGCGCGGTCTAGATACGGGTGGGCAGACCGGTAGATGGCCGTTTTGCCATCGATGAACTTGCGGAACAAGGGTGACAGCTTCTCGTACGCTGCATATCCGCTCGCCCAGAGGGTGTCTCCACCCACAGTAGGCACAGTGTCGTTGTGAAGGTGCGTCACTCCAGCAGGTTGTCTCTCATGGACGAGGTCAGTGTGCCATCTAGACGAGCCACCGGGTCGGCGAAAACTGGCTGGAGTTTCAGTCGCTTGAAGTGCCGGCCAGATGACAGTGACGCCGGGGACGCCAGGGACCTGAGGCACTTGTGGCTGCAAAACATTAGCGGTCGCTATGCTTGAAGCGAGCACAAGGACATACATGAATTTCGATCTCACCAAACCACTCTCCTAACTCCTTCTGCTGCTGCGGGGAAATGTCTTGATCCCGGAAGAAAACAACACTTCGCTCAGCGATCAAAAGGCCCAACTCATCCTTCTGCTGGTCTGTGAGATCCTTGAGCTGCAGACCCACGATCTCAGTTCCAATATGTCTCGTGAGAGGGATTACCTCCTTGGCTGCAGAGAGCAGGGCCTTCTTCTCTGGGTCGGCACGAGTGCCTGGGTCTATATGGGGCCGGTCATAGTTTCGTACGTTGTACACATCGTCTGTATACAAAGGACGAGAAGGCCGGTAGGGATATCCGGCACTGAGGTCAATACCGGCCTTTTCCAAGCGCTGACGAGCAGGTTCTGGAAGGCCGAGGGTATCTTTTCTCGGTGGTGCGACGTCTACAATGCGAGGATCGATAGGAGCAGGTGCCATCTTGAGAGTGTGATGAGGTTTCCAGCTTTACTCTTCATGAAGAGTCTGCCAAAGCCGTGTCTTTAAACTAAGACGAATCGGCGCTCTCTCTCCGCGATGACCACGGCCATGTCGGTTGATATCCGAACCTCAAGCACATCATCACCGTATTACATCGCGCCTTATGCGAGACACGCCATGCAATATAATCGACAATCTCGACAGACATGACTCGTGTCTCACGCCACCCCTCCTCAAAAGGCGGGGGTTATCATGATCTATCGACGTCGAGCCAATGCATGCTCCATATCGCGCTGCCACAAGACAAGTCTGAAGTTGTCATTTCGTCATCTGCAACACCAATCACGCTGATCGCGAGTGGTTGATTTCTAATCCTTCTTTAGGAATGCTATCTGCTCAGACCGGTTAGTCTCATGAATAACCTGACGCCTCGAGCCGATGAGGTATCATTTCAGCCTTTGTTGCATCCGCATGCTTCACCGTTGACATAAGCCTGGATGAGGGAGATCGGCGGGCTACATAGGGCTCCGTGGGGTTGTGATCGGTTGCATGCTCTTCGCCATCATTGATCTGAGCAAAGCAGTCATCCACTATGAACGACAGCGGTGTTCACACCGTAGCGGTCATTGGAGCGGGCATCAGCGGTGTTGTCAGTGCCGGCCATCTCCTCGCGAATGGATTCAAAGTGACGGTTTTTGAAAGAGGTCAAGCAGCTGGTGGGGTCTGGTGAGGATTTCTTCGAACGGCTGATACTTGCCTTGTATGTTGTTGACATCGGCCATACAGGATTTATGACAAGCGTGTTCCGGTTGAGGATCAGGATCCCGCTGTTCGATCGCTAGACCAAAAGCAAATCAACAGGCAAGAAAAAGAGAAATACCGGCAGAACTTGGTTCACGCACCGCCAGGGTTAGTGAAAGAGCGACACTCCTCAGACAAGATGCTCATGGTTCGCAAGGCCCTGCTACGAAAGTTTGACCAACAACATATCGACGCCATTGCTGCGCACCAAGTTGAATGCTTGGCCGGATGGCACGCCCCGTTATGTCAATCATCGCATTATTAAGGACTACATCCAAGACACATCCAGGAAAGCTGGTGTCGACAATGTGACTATTTTTGGTGGTCTGGTGACAAGAGTCCACAAAGATGAGAGGAAATGGCATGTCCACTGGACCTTGCTACATGAGAATACGCAATCTGGAGACCTGGTTGAGGAGGAGAGATCAGATGTAAGTCTACGCTGATCTAGGTGCTTCTCAAAATCTTCTGACTGTGTAAAAGACCTTCGACGCTGTCATAGTGGCATCGGGCCATTACCACACGCCGCTCATTCCCAACATACCGGGGCTGGCAGAGGCCAAATCGAAATGGCCGTCGAGGATCACGCATTCCAAATCTTTTAGGAGCTCTCGAGGATTTGAACAAAAGGTCCGTCTCGCTTATTCCCTCTCCCTGCGCAGAGATCCTGAGACTGTCATCACTGACTTATTCCAGAATGTGCTTCTGATAGGAGGTGGTGTATCTTCCGTGGATATAGCTCGAGAAATCAGCCCAGTCGCGCAGAATGTGTATCAGAGTACTCGAAATGGTGCATTTGACATCCCCGCCAGTGCCCTTCCAGCAGGCACATCCAGGATCGACGAAGTCGCGGCATTCGATTCGACACTCTCACATTCAACCCCCGGGGAGCATCTCCCCCTGGTAGTGCATCTAAAGTCCGGTCAAACGCTGTGTGGCATCGATAGGATTATCCTTTGTACAGGATACCAGATGGCTCTACCCTTTCTTCCCCAATACAATGACCCCAAAATCCCCGTGAATGATGTCAATGACAAGGTTATCGTGACAGACGGTACGCAATTCCACAACTTGCACCACGACATCTTTTACATTCCCGATCCGACATTGGCCTTCGTTGGAGTCCCTTTCTACACCGCAACGTTCACGCTCTTTGAATTCCAGGCAATCGCGGTGGCATCTGTCTTCTCTGGGGTTACACAGCTACCATCTACTCAGGAAATGAAAGATGAATACCGCGATCGAGTACGGGAGAAAGGCTACGGGCGAAGCTTCCATTCACTTCGAGGCGAGGAGGAGGCGTATGTGCGGAAGTTGATGCAGTGGGTCAACGATGGTAGAGCTGTTCATGGCTTGCCTCTCATTGAAGGTCACACTTCGACATGGCTCGAGGAGAGGAAACTGCATGTTGAGAAAATACATTTGCTCTGGCAAGGGATTCCTCAGGCCGAGGATATTGCCAGGAGACCGTCGCACGTTAAGGTCTCTACATGAGATGTATCCACAGAATATAGAGCATCTATAGATCAGATTTGTCGGATGGTATCATTGTTCCTATCATGCTTTCATTCTTGAATACAGCTTCAAAGTTCATAACAAATATTTTTGTCGTTCTCGGATGTTGAACAACCCTACAGTTCCATGTCATACAAAACGCGTGTCACTGATTGACCAACTGCCGTGAACATCTTGATTCAACTGCTCTGCAACGAGCAAAAAGTGTCGAGCAAATGAGGTGCTGGCACACCATCGCAGCTTTCTATGACGAGCTTCATGGCGAGGCGATGATGATTGCCTAGTGCAGTATGACAACAGCGCCTCTTTGACACTCAGGGATCTCGGCCAGAGTCCGCACTTTGATACTGGGCTACCATGAGGCCCTGTGAGGTGCACGCGAGCCATTTACCACACTCGCAGAAATTGCGCGAACATTGTTGTCGATGATTCGCCAAGCTACATTGCTCGCCGTTCTCATCAAGCTGATGAGAAGACCTCCAGGCTCCAGAAGAAACACCCAACCCCCGCTTTGTTCCAGAAGTGGGACATTTGGTATGAAGCACGCGATTATCAACTGGGACAGCATCTTATCGCCCCAGGCATTGGGGGCGTCGACTAAGGATTTGCCTGATAACCGACATTCTTCCGAGAGCTCGAGAATGCAAGTCCGTCCGAGACGAAAAAGCGGGTTCTTCCTCATTCTTTCTTATAAGATGACGCAGGCGTATCAGATGGATGTTTGACAGCTTCTCGACGTCCATCATGTCCCGTTCAGCACAGACAGAAGAATCGGCGATAGACCCTGCAGTTGACCAGACACAAAAAACCGTCAAAAGAAAATGGGTCAGCTACATTTGGGACACCTTTGACAAGTCTCCGGAGGAGCGTCGGCTTCTCTTTAAGTTGGACTCGGCAATATTGACATTCGCATCTTTGGGTGAGCCTCTGGTTATCCCATGCCATCGTTGCAAATTGGCTGAGCTTCCTCGTTCTTTTCAGGATATTTCATCAAGTATTTGGATCAGGTCAACATCAACAATGCCTTTGTGTCCGGAATGTATGCTACGAAATTCGTGAAACAGTGACAGAACTGACAATTTTGGTCATCAGGAAAGAGGACTTAGGCCTATATGGCAACGAACTGAATTACATGCAGACATGTTGGACCGTTGGCTATGTTATCGGCGAGATTCCAAGCAATCTGCTCTTGACGCGAGTCAGGCCCCGGTATTGGATTCCAGCTGCAGAAGTGAGCCACCCTCTGAGCACCTGCGGGAATCTTCTCTAACTCTCGGTAGCTTCTATGGACTGTTCTGACGTTCTCGCTATCACGCTGCAACACTGCTACTCAGTTCTATGTTCTGAGATTCTTCATCGGTAAGCACGATTCATCCATCTTCCAGGCTCTGGACCCTTTAGTGACAAGTTATAAAGGCCTCGCTGAGAGCACCTTTTACCCCGGCATGCAGTATATCATCGGCTCGTGGTATCGCAAGGATGAGCTTGCCAAGCGGTCTTGCATCTTTCACACTAGTAGTGGCATTGCTAGCATGTTTTCCGGCTATCTCATGGATGCTGTGTATCGACTAGGGGGCCGTGGAGGCTTCAAAGGATGGCAGTGGTAGGTAGGAGAGAAAGGGGATGCAATCAATCATCTAACGTGGCAACAGGCTTTTTGTCATTGACGGAGTCATTTCCCTCCCAGTTGCTCTAAGTGGGTTCTTCCTGTTGCCTGACGTCCCCGAAATCTCCAGTCCGTGGTATCTGAGCGAGGAGGTCCGTCATCTTACTCCATATTTCTCGAAAATATCATGTACTGATGACATGGTTCACAGGAAATTCGGTTGTCGCAAAAGCGGATGCAGTTAGAAGGCAGGCAGAACAGAGGGCCATTCACCAAGACGAAGTTGAAGAAGATATTTTCTTCGTGGCATATCTACCTACTGACCCTGCTGTATATGTGAGTGGTTTTGGGATCCTCTAACGCTTTGATATTGATTTGCGTTTCCCAGACTTTTCAACAATGCGGCCGCGGGCAGTCAACCTATCTTCCAACAGTGAGTCTCAATCTAGGTGAACAAAGGAACCTCTACTGAACAAACCTCGCAGGTTTCTCAAGGATTCGACAGACCCTAAGTACTCTGTCAGTCAGATCAATGCGTATCCTACCACTACCTACGCTGTTCAGGTTGTGACGACCCTCGCCTACGCATGTGAGTTGCCTGCCAGAAGTCGTGATACACATGATAGCTGACATAAAATAGGGTCCTCAGACACGTTCCTGAATGGGAAGCGATGGCCACCGATTATCTTTGGTGCTGTAAGTTACTCTACCAACTGTTGTCAGAGTAAATTCTCATCTTCTTCAGGCCGTGAACATCATCAGCTACGTATCGTTAGCAGTCTGGGATATCCCAACGGGATGGAGATGGACCTGCTACATCATCAGCGGTGCAGGATTCGGCCTCAGTGGTCTATGCATGGCGTGAGTCGAAACGCACTGCCAAGTTTTACTTCCTAGACGTCATGAGCTAACAGCTCACTAGGTGGGCACACGAGATCTGTTCAGGAGACAATGAAGAGCGCTCGCTCGTTATCGGAAGCATGAACGAAATGGCTTATGTCTTTCAAGCGTGGCTTCCTCTTCTTGTGTGGCAACAGATCGACGCTCCGGAGTATCGAAAGGGCTTTATCACCGTTTCTTGCCTATCGGTCCTTTTGATCATTACTGCTCTGATCATTCGCAAGCTTGATCATCAAGAGAGAACTATCAAAAGGTGATGGTTTTCCATAAGCTTAATTGCCTTCGCTTTGTGCCTGTACTAATATCATCTTCAGAGATCGAGACGGAGACCGAGTTGAAGGACCCAATGATGACTCGTCGGAGTCGAGTGCCATAACTCCAGTAGATGTGAAACCCTCAAAGATGTGAGAGATGATGGTTGCCATAATTCATCGAGTTTTCCTACTCTGAGTGTCTTAGGTATAAGCCAGTCAATTGTGAAAGGGACAGGATTTGGTGAAAATGACTGTTTCTAGGATGAAATTGCCGTCAAACGGGGTGTGCTAAATTGACATCCCTATCTACTAAATCAACTTCCCGTGATTTTTAGGTATGGCTCATATCGTATACTTAGTAGGTCTATAGTTCTATGTAAGGTCGATCTTTAACGTACTTACTACTCACACAGAGTTAGGCCCCTAGGGCAAAGGACCTTTATACAAACATCTTTCTACTGGTTTGTTGGCTACCAGTAGAACATCTTCTGGAATAGCTAGGAGCTCTACGGTAGGAAGATATTTTTTTAGACGTATAGGACTTGATGTACATTGCAACCGTACTATATCACATAAAGCAGTCCACACCTAGAGTGAATAGGCTGTCGGAAGAGTAAACAAGGGTATTGATTCAGTACATCTCGTCAAACGTGGCAACTCTGCTTTTCCATACAGGTGATCTTTATGAGTCCAATCTGCTGTTGCCTCCGATGAACGAAAAGGGTTTGCCATGTCAATAATCTTGACAATTTCCATACCGTGGTGTCTAGGCATAAGCAATGTGGGGTGGTCATCAATAGACCATGGCAACAATGAAACCAGGGGTTGGGTCCGTCCAGCAGATCTAGCAAGCCCGATAAATGTAAGTGTTATACGAACGGTGGGGAGAACGTCGCGAACCAAAGAAGAGTCGACGTTCGGAAAGAGAGCGGCCACATTGTCCGCTGTGATCTCTGGCAGAGCAGTCGTAGTCGCAGCATGTTCGCAATTAGAGAAATGGGAGTTTGCAATTCATGGATGATGAATGGCCAAAGGTGAACAGGTTTGGGGCGGGTTGGGATCGGTTGTGAATGATTCTGGGTCGCTTGTGGACGAATCCGGGACAGGCGATCCGGATTCGTTCATATTCGCCTGTCCCAGATTCGTTCACATTCTGGGCTTCACCATCAAACTCTTCACCATTTTCCTCGTCCGCAGACAGCTCTGGCTGCACGCCTGTAATCCAAGGTTTAATGCGCCTATTTCACCCATTAGTCAGTGGAAAGACGAGTAGACAGACGACTGGACAGACGACTGGACAGACCAGGCTAGATATTTAGGGATAGGTTTGATCTACTTACGCTTGATAGAAATCGGTCCCTACACGGGCGCATCTGCGAGACACCATGCGCTGAAGGAGGAAGAGAGGTGAAGGAGGGCAAGAGCTGAAGGAGGATAAGAAATAAGTGAGATAAGAGATATAAAGGGTTAAAGAGAGGTCAAAAATAAGTATAAGATAATAGTGTAGAGCATGATAATTAAACTCACTTATAGTCAATAGTAGACGTACTCTGATAGAGGCACTAAAATAGCCATACTAGTACTATCTAATAAGCAAGAGAGTGGAGTAGAAGGAAAGAAGGAAAATAGCAAAAGATTCCCTAGTATAGGCGACAAAGAAGGAAATCTCCTATAGCTACTACTAGAGGAACAGAGAAACCCCGTCTTAGATGGTACGGCGTATATCCCGCGGTGAACGAGCCACTTTGTGCCTTGTGCTTTGCCGTTTAGGGGCTTAAGAGACTGAGCCCTGTCGATTAGGAAGATACGCGTTAAGGATGGACCCTTAGGTAGAAGTGTGGTTCAACTAACGAGGATAGGGGAATCTATGACAAAAATATCATTGTCTACGGCCCTTAAAGCAATATTTTTTGCTAATCGTTTATCGCACTTTCTTTTGAGCGTGCACGATGCCTCGCTTAGCAATTACGTCAAATTATGGCGCGGCTAGGGATAGGGCGTAGCAAAATTTTGAGAAATTTGGAGCCTTAGAGTATTGCGGTGGATTGAGATCCTTGAATACGGAGTATTTTAGCATGACACAAGCCTTCGGATCCTTTCTAGGCCCGCTTGACAATTCTGACCTATCCGAACAGGGATTGTCACTCTATTTGACTTCATAGCTAGATGAATGCTCTTCTGTTGACGCACTCTCTGCTATGTTCATGAGTTTCGCCGCGACTTCCTTATAACATCGCGACTTCCCCTTCCCATCTATAGTCAATAAAGTAGTGTCGTAGCAGTAATGAGAACTTCGCCTTTCAACCATCGCGTACTAAATCAAGTTCTTCGTGAGTCGTCTGTTACTGACCCTCTTGTCCTGAATTAAGGCCACCCTTCGCGTGAATGATGCTAACCAAGTCACAGTTGTAAAATGGACGCTTACGCTAAGAAATCGGACGCTTTCAAGTTAGGCTGGGAATACTTTAGGTTCATCATAGCGTAACGATTTCTTTCAGTCTAGATCCTGCATAGTCGAAATGAAGTCGTACTTTTATTGTCAGACCTGTCGACCTAGAGGAGCCTTCGTGACACTCTTGTCATCCTTTTTCCTGGTTACGATGGATGGCGCTAAGGTTGTTGCCTGATACGCTGATCGGGGGGGGACCTAGTTAGTGCCCATCATTCCCAAGCGTAATCTCCACCAAAGCTTTAGCGCGCGTGATGACTGACCCCTTTTGGTTTGATCAGGGCAGCTCTCAATTCTCGGTGCTCCGGGTTCAGGGGAGGAAATAAGGTCCACCATGTCTCTAATCCGTCATTCCCTGCTCCTCGGGGAGGAGGCTCCTCGTCGGTCTTTTCCCCAGCCATGCTGATGCTCTTCATATAAACCCACTTGAGCCTGGCGAGCTCAACGCCGACATGTTGTCTAGTGGGGGATGAAGGCAACTCTTGGTCGACAACTGTCAGAACGTGAATGACTCGCATCAGCCGAAAAGGTGGAGAGAGCGGAGACTCAGAAGCTTCCGATTATCCAGTCTAACCACCGTAAATGATCCACGATGTGACGCAGAGGCACAAGCGATGAACAACGGACCCCACAGACAAGTGACCTTGCTGACAGACCATGACGAGATCGATTGCCAGATGAAACAAGCATGGGCCAGAGGCGTTGAAAGCATCTCGCTACGTGAACGTAGGATCTTTTGCTCATTTTCCTGATGCACAAGAATTTCGCCATAGTACTTTGTACTCCCTACGCAGACCGTCACGAAGCTCGGGAAAACCTCGACCGGAAGCACTAGGGAGTACTCCGTAGAGTTTTCTCTTTTGCAAATCGCTGCCCCCATCAAGTCGATGATCATGTGCCAATTTGTCTGGAGGATCCCCTCGGCCTGGTCTTAGCGCGTGATTCAACTCTGACGTGTGGAGCGTGGGAGGAGTCGAGACTTTGTTGGAGTGACGCGGTGTTGTGGCTAGAAAGCTAGTTATAGTTAACTAGAAGGTGGGTGGTGCTGTAGCTGCGTATAGGGGGAAAGCCGAGAGAAACATGTGTGGACCTTCGCAAAAAAGCGACTCGCATGCCGGCCGCAGATTCAATGCATGCAAGCAGTAGAAGAGCGTTCAATAGCATAGCTTGTACAAAATGTTCAATGTTGAGTGCTTAAGATGAAGTTGGCAGGACGTTGAATGGAAGAAGATGGACCCGCTGGCACTTTGACGCGCGCCAGCTTATCAACTCCGCTGCAATGGAATCAATCACACGGGGTAGAAATGATCAAGCAGTTTGGAATGGAACACACCATGACAATAAGCATGATGATAATGGCAATGATAATGACAAATATCTTCCATCGTCCGCCATGTATTGTAGTACATCAAATGATGATAACAATTCCACCGAGATGCAACGCCAAGGGAATGAGTCGGCCTAGCCCAAATGCCATGTATGATGTTGTGCGTGGTATGGAAAATCAGAGAGCCAGACCAAATGACAATGAAACCAGGGGTTGGGTCCGTCCAGCAGATCCAGCAAGCCCGATGAAAGTAAGTGGTATATGAATGCTTTCGCTGTGTGATGATGCTAAAGTCGCAAGGAGTCTTCACTGCATGGCGCGGAATTGTTGGGCTGTCGGATCGTTGGGAAGCTTAGAAGACGCAAATCTAACATCTGGGTTGCGAGAAGATGACTGTGCCAGTTGGTGCAGTCTTTCGCAGTCGCTCAAGTGCCTGGCGATTCCCACCTGTCAGCATGAATTGAAGACCAACTGAGTAGAAAGGCCTTACTTGTGAAGGGCTTCCGGTCGGCTGAAGCGACGCTGGCACCAGTTGCATGTGTGTCTTCGTAGGCCGCGATGAATCTGAATCATCAGCCACTGTCTTGCCCTGTCCTAGATATCTGCTCACATTGTTCGTGTGCCTCTTTAAGTCCGCCTTCCTACCAAAAGTCTTGTCGCATTCGTCGCAAGGGTGGGACTCTCTAGACCTAGGGTCGTGCTTCTTTTGGTGCTCCATACAGTTAGACCTCCGAGTGAAGACGTAGCCACAGAGCCTGCATGCGTAGCCTTTGTCCTTTTCTTTCTGTAAGTGCCTCTTGGGGGAGGTGCGCCTCTTCTGAGCCTTCAACGGCAATTCATGGGCAGCAGAATCGCCTGACGTTATGCTTCGAGAGGAATTCACTGCTTGGTCCAGATTGGGGACTTGATTAAGACTGGTGTGAATCCCCTCCCCCGCAATTGCCGTTGGAGGGCCACAGGTCGTGGCGACCGGTAACGTCGGCGGTTTGACGGTAATGCATCCCTTAGGGTAGTATGTCTGATCCCAATGGCCTTCCTGGGAGAAACTTTCCACCGCCGAGAAAGGTTCTAGCGGGCTTGTCGACCCTATACACGAGGTGGGGGCCCAGTAACTAGGCACTTGGGTAGGGATGGTATTCTGCGTGTTTTGTCCGGTGCTGACTTCCAAAGATGGATCGTAGCTTGGCGATGCGCTCATTGCCTGAGAGCCGTAGGTACGGAGAGGCGAATGCGGAGCTGCGGAAAGGCCATCGTAGACTGGGAAGAAAGGCGCGTTGGTGTAATGGTCGATCTTGAGAGGCAGACTGTACAAGCTGTCGAGAGGTGCTAGCTGATTCGAGATGATGGGCGATACTGAGTAGGGCAGGGTGTTCGGAAGTGATCCCAAATCATCGAGGCCAGAGATACCTAGACCGACCAGGCCGGCAGGCGGGTAGCCTGGCCCTTGGGGGCTTATCGCAGAGACCGGTGACGAGTAGACGGAGGATGCTTCAATCGAGAGATTTTCCTCTGAGAGTGGAGTGATCATCGCAGAAGAGCGACGGAAAGATTTAGGAGTAATGTTCATGATGGTCGTGCTGGAAAAAGCTCCAGCGGTCATAGGAAGCACAATAAGAGGGTCCAATACCAAACTAACCAAGACAAATCTATATCGAAGGAGAATAATCGAGGCAGAGACGGTAGCAAGTATAAATAACAAAGGAGTCATCTCAGCTCGGGCTGTTGGTGTCTAGTAGCCGCATACATAGACTGTGGCTGAGGGACGTCAAGCGGGCACAGAAATTGCGCCGCATGGGAGAAGGTGAAGAGTCAAGTGCCTCATGAGACAAGGCAGAATTTCCAGGAGAAGCGTGGATAGTATGGACAGTAGTAGCAGAGAGATCGAGTGGGGTGTCTTTGCTAACGGCGGGCGAAAAGAATTGAGGCCCAACTCTGCAAGTTTCTATTCACCAGAGATTTAGCGCCGGAGCAGAACGAGATCGATTCAAGGGGTCCTTCAATTTTCGTTATTTTCTTTTTTCGCCTCGGGCAAGTAATATGTCATCGTTGGCCTTTCTCTTCCGGGTCTAGGGCCCTAGTCGGAGAGGGCACTGACGGGGCGCGACACCCAGATCAATCAAAGACAGGGTATGAATCAGGAAAAGCCGAGGACGAAGAAGATTGACATGACGATTCAGGGTGCAGAGCAAGAGGCGACTCCGAAAACCTGCGAATACAAGACTCACAACGGCTGCTGTGGACTGGCACTGGGGTCTTGAGAGGCTAACCAGCCCATCGATCACCGCCAGATCGGTCTGTCCAACAGCATTGCGTCCCATCCCATCCCATGGGGAAAAATGGTCAATATCGGGGCCCGAGGTATTGGGATTCGTCTGGGCTGCAGTCGATGACTGGCAACCAGGGGTGTACACAGCCGCACCTGCAATGTTGAAGACAGACCATGACTGCAAGCAACGATCATCTTCTCCCAGAAAAGCAAGACCTGCCATCGTGACTCTCACGGCATGCGGGCAATGTATGCCATCCCGGATGCTCCACATCGTACCCCACAGGCTAATTTCTAACTGAACTATGGTCTGTCTATACTCGAAGTTGAGGGTCGAGATTGGGGCTCATCTCGGAAGACGGACTTATTGGATCATCGAGGTGGACAACGAAAAAGCCTTGAGAAGTGCCTGAGTCGCTAAATCTTGACCGACTTGGGTTCTCCCAAACTCGAGACGTCAGGGTGGCTCCACTCATACGCCGACTAAGTCGCGCCGGGCGTGCAGGGGGAGCGTGCGTGGCTCTAAGCGCCTGGCAGTGGCTCGTGAACATGAAGAACGGACTTTCCCCCTTTCTCTGTTTCTCGGAGATTTGTGTTCGTCCCACAACTTACGACTCGGCCCGTCGCTGCGCCGCAAGAGTAGTGGTTACGCGCTCCACTTGCTCTCGAAGCTTTTCGACCGCGTCGATCACGTCTGCAAGCTGTGTCTGCTCGTGTTGTGCTGTCCTTGATTCTCCCGCATCGAGATGTTGCTGCTCCACAGGGGTTCGTTCATATGCAGGGCCCAGGCGATATACTTCGACTACAGAAGGGTGGTGTGGGTCCTGGCATCTGTTCACACTTGGCTCGAGGGCAGAAGGGCCATGCCCTCTAGCTGTAGAGAGCGGGGGTAGTTGAGTAGTTGGCCGGCGTCGCTGCTGTTGACTGGACTCATAGGCCCAGATGAGCATGACAAAGGGCACATGGGTTGCTCGAAGCAGGACGATGCGCACGCGGCGAACGGTCTCCGCAGACAGGAACAGTCGCATGGGGCGGATGCAGAGGAGTGGGATCAGGTTCTTGTCACTTGTCAACATTCATTGTTCCAGAACGTGGGCAGAACCATGTCATGATTGATTTCCTTCAAGTGCCAAGGGGGAGCGCCAACTAACCAGGGGTGGCATGAAGTACGTTAAGCGCCGAGAATTGCTACTCTCAAGGACGTAGATGGATAGCCTGCATGATAACATCAGTGACACGGCCTTCTTTCCGGTGGCTGTGCCAGCATCCAGGAATAGAGGGGGAAAAAACTGACTGAAAAAGGTATTCTTCGCGGGCATGGCGCATTACCTGTGAAGGACATATTAGTAACAGGATACTTTTTTTCCTTACAACATGACAACCTACCCCTTCCAGGCTCATACTCATCAAGCTGATGAGTGATGAGAGTAACAAGATATTGGTCATCGAAACGAAGATCAACCTGTAATCGATCATGGTCAGTCTTTGTTTAGGGTATGGTCCATGCAATGATGCGTGGCAGTTATTGCGGGGCTGCTGCCCAGTCCTAGGAGAACTTGTTCGAGGACTGAACAGGCAAACCACTGCAACTGAGCGTCACTGGCACCTCGAAACGTGACCATGAAGCTCTGTGCCGTTCCGTTCAGGTGTGGCGCAATGGAAATCAGGAAATTATTCGAACTCACATCAAGCCGTAGCCGAAGATGGGCGAGATCTAGCGTGGAAGTTAGCGCGTCCGTCAACTAAACGCGATAGCCAACCAAGTTGACCAATGTACAGGGATCGTGCAGAACAGCCGCTTAGTTGCATGAGACTTACTTCAGACGCGCTATCCTGTGGGCCAATCGATTCAGCCACCGTCAGTCAAACCTGTCACATCAAGGTATCCGAATGGAAGTAGTGAAAACACCTACTAATCCAAGAGCGCCCGATCTGCCTCGCACGGTTAGCAACGATGAAGCGGTGGAAAACAGGGGTTTTTCACCGCCATACCCAAAAAACACTTTGATGAGCATCCATGACATTTGCTTGAGGGACAGGCGGTCACGGGCAAGCATGGTAAATGTGGTCAAGAACCCTGTAGCGATCCATCACGATGGGTGTTAGTCGTTTCATGTATGTCGGGCTGTGCATCTCAGCCACCATACCAATATACAAGACGACCACCACAGGCAAGAACCTGAAAAAAGCTTTTGTCTGGGGACGATCAATCAGCCTTGGGCGTCTACGCTGATTCTGGTGGGAGACTATACCATCTCTTTCAACACGGGGATCTGTCCAGAGATACGTCAGACGACAAATTCCTTTCCTAATGTCCTGAGAGCTGACTCACCAAGCTGCCAAAGTATGAGTTGAGGCTCACGAGTGAGCAGATACTGTCGGCCGCTCCGTCAGTCATCAGTTTTTTCCATCACGGAGAATAGGTAGCCGTACCGTGGAACCAGAAAAAGAGCCTCGAGAGAAAGGATGTCAAATGAGACATCGACGATGTCACCGTCCTTCTTGGCCAACCCGACGGCCCCTACGGACAGCCGGTTAGTCTCAAAATCAAGGGCATTTGTCCGTGAAGCTAAGAAATGCAAAGGCTGATTCACAGGGATTTTTTTTTGACTCACTCGTTGCGATGAATGCAAAGCCCACGCCAATGATGCCGAGATTCCAGAGGCTCCAAAAATCCATCTGGTAGAACAGCATGCCCGCATCGACGAGCCCACTCAATTCGTCATAGGCAAACGCAGCGATCCAGATATCCATCAGTATCTCGAAGAACCCTATGCTGCCCTGCTTTCGTTCCACCAGGACTGAGTAATACAAGAGCAGAAACGAGATGAAGAATGCAGCCTCGAACATCTTCCGGTAGACCGGCACCCTGAGACGTGAGTACGGATCTGCTGTTCTGCGAGCTACTCAGTATTTCACAATGCAAGGGTTCTCGCACGGTGGATACCTACTTTCTATTGAAGATATGGGGCTTCTTTGTCGAGTGGACGGTGAGTGAGTCCCAGAAGACGATTTCCCCATTCCAGATATCGGTGACCACGCGTTGGACGACCCTTTGGCTAAGGAACTTCTTTGCCTGAGCAATGGCTGCGATTTCCAAGGCATTCAACCCGAAGAAGCGGGAGTAACGCAAAAGGTCCCAGCCTTCGGGGTTTGTACTTTGCGTGCCTGTATTGCCTCGACTTTGCTGCCTCGTCGCGAAGTCTGGCAGCAATGGTGTTGTTTCCAGATCATCAAGTGATGGGCCAGCATGCCCTCTCTCTGCCTCGAGAGGGTTGGCCGAGCCTCGGCGTGGCAGCGGAAGCTCCTCGAGTAGAAACTCGATGGTCTCTCGCTGGTTCAGATGGCACAAAAACTGCCAAGCAACAAATTCGCAGGCAGACCCTCTACTTTCATTGAGACCCCAATCATCATCGGCAGCATTCGTAAACTCCCATTTAAGAATCCTGATCGCGTTACTCAGTATCTTTCATCCCAACGCAATAAAAGCGGACTTACATTAAGGCGACAATGATGAAAGGGTTATGGCTATCCTCAGCCAGAGCGTGTACCAGTTGTCTTAGGCGATGACCACGCGAGCCATATCTCATTTGCTCGAATGAGAAGGCCATTTCGCCCACGGCCAGGCTAATGAAACTATGTTTCTTGTCAGACATCCACCGCAAGCACAATGAGGGAGACGTACTTGGACAGTTTGGGAATGACCTCGACCAGAGGTTCCTCTGTCTCAATGGTCGGGATGACCACATGGTCCATGGAATCTGAATCCATGGTCACCGGTGGATGAGTTGTAAACACTCAGACGAAGGCAATGGTAGATCCAAGTCAAAGCCAACGAAGGATCCCAGTAACTATGGAGTGTACAAAGATACCAAACGAGATCTTGGCAGAGCCAAGCTCAAGTATCGGATATATGGACCTTCGAGGCTGCCCCTTCGTTACCTCCCTCGAGTTCCCTCGATTGACTGGTGTCAGGTCCACAGAGTCACCACCATCACGATCACAACATCAAGTTTGGAAGATCTTATTAGTTGAAAGCAATCAGCATTCTCTCCCTTTCCAAAATAAATCGACGAGTTTCCAGGTTGTTTGTATTGCAACACAGGCCAACGCAGACTGTTGACATCACACACCGCCTTCCCATCACGTGCCGACGCGTCAAGTGACCTCACCTCACCTTTGCTTATCGCTGGCGGTCCTTTCATCTCTGTTACTTTCCCAAGCTACTTGGGTGATGGAATCGAGGCGACACGATGGGCCAAGGCTACTCCCTCACAACCCTGTCCGCAGGGTCGGCAGGGATCGATGTGCCGGAGCTCTCAGACCTCGTGTATGAGAAGTCCATGGGTGGGGGCAGATTCATGAAGAGTATCCGAGCCAGACAGCAGAATGGCCTGGTCTTTGTCAAGCTGATCATGAAGCCGTACCCGACGATGCAGCTGGAGCCATATGTGAAGGCAATCATTCGTGAGTTTCGAGTGTGTCGAGGCATTGTGCTAAAACTGATCATTCATCGCAGGGGAACGCAAGCTCCTTTCAGACGTGCCAAACGCATTGAGCTATGAAAGAATTCTGGAGACAAGTACCAGTGGGTATCTGGTACGCCAGTACATTCATAGCTCGCTGTACGATCGCATGAGGTAATTTAGCTGATGTCAGTACTTGAGCCTTCTCTAACATTCGTCTAGCACGCGTCCATTCCTCGAGGACATTGAGAAGAAATGGATCGCATTTCAACTCTTATGCGCTTTGCGCGATTGTCATTCCCTCGATGTCTTTCATGGTGACATCAAGACAGAGAATGTCCTAGTCACGTCCTGGAATTGGCTATATCTGTCGGATTTCTCTTCGTCATTCAAGCCCACTTTTCTGCCAGAGGATAACCCTGCAGACTTTTCATTCTACTTTGATATCTCAGGGCGACGGACATGCTACCTGGCTCCGGAGCGGTTTCTGATTGCCAATGAAGAGCCCGGAAATCGTCATGTTAATTGGGCGATGGACATCTTCAGCGCCGGCTGCGTCATTGCAGAGCTCTTTCTCGAGTCCCCAATCTTCACGCTCAGTCAAATGTACAAATATCGCAAGGGTGAATACAGTCCCGAGCATAGTCAACTGGCGAAGATCGAAGATCCAGAAATCCGGGACCTGATCCTCCATATGATTCAGCTTGAACCCGAATCGCGGTATTCCGCTGAGGAATATTTGAATTTCTGGAAAAACAAGGCCTTTCCCGAATACTTCTACAGCTTTCTCCATCAATACATGTCCCTCATGACCGATCCGTCCTCAGGTAGGACAAAGGTGGATGCGGAATCAGCGAATCGGGGCGAAACTGACGACAGAATCGAAAGAGTCTTTCTGGACTTTGACAAGATATCTTATTTTCTCGGGTCCACCTCACGGGGCTCCTTCGACGCTCCACGCCAAGGCAACTCTCGACTCACTGGGGAGATCCTTCCCGTGAAGCTCGACCTGCCAACTGATGGCAACCAGGTAACAGGCGCACAGTCACGATTCGATGACGGCGTTCTTATCTTTTTGACGCTTGTTGTCTCCAATCTACGAACTACCTCGAAAGCCTCGGCCCGAATCAAAGCTTGTGATATTCTTCTGGCCTTCGCAGAAAGAATGTCCGATGAAGCCAAGCTAGACCGCGTGCTTCCGTATATCATGGTCATGCTGGTTGACCGAACAGATGCTGTCAAGGTCGCAGCGGTTCGAACGCTTACCCAATTACTGGAGATGGTTCATGTAGTCTCTCCAGTAAATGCCTACTTGTTTCCAGAATACATCTTCCCGAGACTTCAATCCTTCGTCACCTCATCCAAACACAACCCAAGCCCCATTGTACGCGCTGCCTATGCCTCCTGCATTGCGTCCTTGGCACAATCGTCCTTGCGTTTTCTGGATATGATCCAGGCACTACGTTCCGATACCCGTCTCGCTGCATTATTACCGGTAGGCTTTGAGCCGCGTTGGACCGAGGACGCCACGTACCACAATCTCTACGATGTGGCTAGGATTGACCTTTTGGAGTATTTCGAGCTACACACAAAGGCGCTTTTGACAGACACCGATGCTTCCGTCCGCCGAGCCTTTCTGGGATCGGTCTCCAGGCTCTGTGTGTTCTTCGGCAACTTGAAATCCAATGAGGTTATCCTAAGTCATTTGAACACATACCTGAATGACCGGGATTGGATCTTGAAATGTGCCTTCTTCGAAGCCGTGGTTGGAGTTGCCGCATATGTAGGAAGTACGAGTCTCGAGCAGTACATTTTGCCTCTTATGATCCAATCCATGACCGAACCGGAGGAGTTCGTCGTTGAGAAAGTGATCCGATCTCTCGCGGCCATGGCCGACCTTGGCCTATTCCAGCGTTCCACAACGTGGGATCTACTTCACATTACAATTGGCTTCTTGGTGCATCCAAACATCTGGATCCGTGAAGCTGCTGTGAACTTGGTGGTCAAGTCGACCAAGTTTCTGTCGGTGGCAGACATTTACTCCATCTTGACACCACTTATTCGGCCATTTCTGAAAGTTAAGGTCGTCGGCTTCACCGCGGTGGAAATACACGACGCACTCAAGCGGCCCATGTCCAGAGGTGTGTACGAGATGGCATTTCTCTGGGCTTCCAAAAACAACAAGGGCATGTTCTGGAAATCTGCCAGCCGTGATGCTTTCAGCCTCTCCGATCCAGGAAGCCACAGCTCTCGCGTCGGACGAAGTTCCACATTCGCTTTGGGTCCGCAATTAAAGAACGAGGAAGACGAACAGTGGTTGTCAAAGTTACGGAACCTTGGTATGGCTCCAGAAGATGAGTTTAAACTCCTCGCGCTCCGCGACTACATCTGGAGGGTGCAGCTGCGACACACGCGAGAAGTCGTCGACGACTCTTTGCTCTCGTTTAACGACATTGTTAGCCTATCGAAGCATGGGGTCACGCCTCAGACAGTCTTCTTTGACAAGAATTTGAATGAGAAACCAAGGAACGCCTCTTTGAACCGAAACGAGAGTCGCGCACCCGAAGACCAGAAGCCAAGGACCATTGCGGATGCGCTCCTCGACGCCTCTACAACAATCGAGAGAACGCCCAGCGCTCACCGCAAACATATCCGGACTAAAAGTCAGCTTCACAAAGAAGCGGAAGGTCCGCGTCCGGCTCGCCGTGATCATATCGAGTCATCTTCTACATCCCCCGCGGCATCATCGCCCGCTGCAGAGCCTGCAAGCCGGCCAATGTCTCCCCCGAGTTTAGACAATGATCGAGAAAGATTACCGCCGCAGCGTCGGCCGAGCATCGGTCAAGAGAGCTCATCGACAACCCCGACTAATGCAGACACCCTTTCGCTGAAGGGCGACCGCGTGTCAAGGAAGCCAAGCGCAATCAACCTCCTTGGCCGGAACGAGACTGCGAAAGCATATGCGGAAACTAGCACAAGCTCGGCTAACGCATTTGGGAAGGTGGACGCCCCTGTTCAGAGAGGAGGAACCCCTCAGCCTTCGGGTCTGTCTCACGCTTACGAGCGTAATGCGATTCAGCAAGAATCAAAGCGCTATCATGCCAATCACTCTTACACAGGCGACGATCCGGTTGTTTTGAAGCTGCTGGACAATGTGTTTGCAGAAAACTATCCGACCGACCTGTTTGATCTCGGTCCATATGTGAAGGAGATTGACCCCCGGCTGCCAATTCGGAAACCCAACACCCAAGATCCTACGAAATTATGGAAGCCTGATGGCAGTCTAGTGACAACATTCGGTGAGCACAGTGGGCCGGTGAACCGCATTGCTGTACCTCCAGATCACTCCTTCTTTGTCACTGCTTCGGACGACGGCACCGTCAAAATCTGGGACACGACTCGCCTGGAACGCAACCTGACCCCAAGGTCTCGTCAGACTCACCGACATGCGTCCGGGACGCGTGTCAAAGCACTCACCTTTGTTGAGAACACCTATACATTTGTGAGTGGTGCCACCGATGGCAGCATCCACGCTGTCCGCGTCGACTATCAGAAGGTCAATGAGAATGCCCGCTATGGCAAGCTCCAAATTGTGCGAGAGTACCAGCTTCCCACGGCGGAGAACGGGTCTCCTGAGTATGCCATCTGGATGGAGCACTTCCGAGATGAGGGTCAATCGACTCTGCTCATTGCCACCAACACCTGTCGAATCCTTGCCTTGGATATGAAGACCATGTTGCCCATCTTTACGCTCGAGAATCCCGTCCACCACGGTACACCGACCACCTTCTGCTGCGACCGGCGCCACACCTGGCTGCTTGTTGGCACCACACATGGAATTCTGAGCCTTTGGGACCTTCGATTCCGCGTACGGTTGAAAGCTTGGGGTGTGCCCGGATGGGGCTATATTCATCGAATCCAACTGCACCCCACGAAGCCCCGTGGGCGCTGGGTCTGCGTATCTAGTACTGGCAGCACCGGGAACAGTATCACCGTATGGGATATTGAAAAGTTTCGCTGCCGCGAGGCCTACCGACCAGCTACAACAAGTACTACTGATGGTACTCCGAATGGAGCGCACCGTGCTGCACGGGGAGGCAACACTCGTGGATACACGGTGAGCCAGAAGGATTACGAGGCCTGGCCAGTCGATGAAGACCGACCAGAAGGCATGCTCCGCCGGTTCGCCGGTGCACCCTCCAACGCAGGCTTTGAGTCCTCCCCTGAGAGCAACGGCTCCGCCGCTGGGCTGGGGACACTAGTGTTCGCCGCCGGGCTGAACGCCCCTGACGATGACAAAGCCAGCAGCAGTCGATGCGGATTCATCATCTCGGGGGGAAGCGACCGCCGCATCCGGCTGTGGGATCTCGCACGGCCAGAACTGTCAACCATCATCAGCGGGTTGGACACCACGTCCGACGGCAGCCCAACCGGCAAACTATACTACGAGCTCCATTCGCCGAATCCCAACCTTGTCGTCACAATCGAGCATCTTCCCTTAACTTCGTCAAGCAGTCATGTCGGCAGTTCGGGCTCGAAGAAATCGAACGCTAGTCCCCGACCGCCACGCAGTACGGTCATCAGTTTGCAGCAGCAACAACTTCTCAAGAGCCATCTGGACATTATCCAGGACGTGGCGGTGCTGCGGCAGCCGTATGGGATGATTGTGAGTGTTGACCGAGCTGGAATGGTGTATGTTTTTCGCTAGGAGCAGTGGCGAGTGTATGATTATGACCATAGATACCCAAGGAATGACCATCATTGGATTTTGTGACTTTTCTGTGTTCTGAGATATTAAGACGGTTAGAAAGGCCAGTAGCAGCACCACATGTCGAATGATTCTGTAGAACAACTATATTGATCGCGGGCCCCCCGGAATCTATATTATTGTGAAATAGCACAAGGTGTCAGGCAATATCTAGCGAGGAAAGCATTGGATAGTCGGAATATATATCCACGTTCGATCAACCCACTTTCTAGAAGGACAGTCTATTCACACACACAACCTGACCTGTCTCTAGAACAATGACGGCATACATACCTAGCAACATCGGACTGGTTCTCAATGGGCCCTGAAGCTCAAGCACCCGGGGCTGGTACCTGAATCTCGACTGCTGAAGCTTGAACGCCCGGAAGTGGACCCAGTACCGAATCTGACGTAGACGGTACCTTGGAAGAGTATGGCACCGACCGCACAAAACGAAGTAACTTCTACGGAAGCTGCAGGTACCGGGAGCAAGCGAGACAAGGGCCAGCAGAGCAGGACGAAACCGCGGGCTGAGCTGAATCGGTGGGTTGATCGGCACAGAAACAAGCTAACAGAGTCCAGTAACTTCCTTGCTCGGAACTGGTTTTTCTTTCACGCACTAAGACCCGGCTAAGGACCACCGGAGGACCAGCTAAGGCCCAGTTGGTGCGCCCTTGCCCCGGCTCCCCTGCAGCATAAGGCCAGCGGCGACATGTTATCTGGCCTGGTGGTTGGTTGCTGGTCACTGGGAGTGGAGAGCATGTATGTGCTCAATGCAGGTAGCAGCAGCAGGAAGGATCGGTGTGGGCTGGATTCCCACGATCCATGAACCATGAACCATGTCCTCCTCGGTCTGAGTTCGTGTTCTAGATGTCTCGGCCGTCTGTCCCGCCGGGTGGTTTTGGACACGCGAATGACAGAAGCCAATTGTGAGACTGTGACAGACAAGGTTGGCCGCCAGCACGGATCGAGGGGGTAGTGACCCGGTGGGAGGAGTGCGATCTTCATTGCCCATTGCCAGAGACGGCTCGGTAGAATTGACAAAGTGGAGCTGGTCAGCAGCGGAACAGCATGGTGAAGCAGGACTGTGATGCTCGGAGTTGCCGGTTTGAGGGAGTGATTCTTCGAGAGAGCTGGTCAGTGATCATTTTGCATTGGATCTTGCCCTGGATGTATATGTATGCAGAAGAGTGTCAGGCGTAGTTCAGCATCACAGGAAGAACTCCGCGTGGAGACCACATCCAAGGCCAGGAACCATGGGCCAGCACTCTTTGACATTCGTGCGTTCGCTTCCAAATCCTGGATCTCGATCGGCGAGTCCACTTGATCGGACCCAGCCTGGAATTTGTCACAGACTCGCCTTGTCGGTCTCGATACTCAGGTCATGGTGCAGTGCCTTCTCCTCGCTTCCTGCTGAGACACTGGAGATCCATCGGAGGAAGGCCGGTCGCATACTGGCAGTGCCGATTGCCTTTAGTATAACTCTCTCCGTAGAGGATTAGGAATTGTGATGGCTCTTGACAATGGTGAGGAATTGCCAGGGATTGTTCAGGACTGCAGAAACCCGATCTGATGTATGTATCTGGTCTCCGAAGACTATGGAGACACCTCAAATTGGGGCGGTCAACGTCTGCAACGCCCTCGCAGATGAATCTGATGAATCTGATGGATCACTTGCTCTTCCTACAGATCGGAGAATGTACAGATGCTCAATTCTAGATACACAATTCCATTAAGCCCATGGCCATGCACACAATGAGAGACCCCCACAAGTATGAGAGCTCCATGCTCGGAGCCCCTGACTCGAGGGAGGACCAGGATAAGGATCATTATTCCAATTTCCTCAAAAGCTCCGTCCAGCAGATTATGATAATAATCATGAATATTTTCTCACGAGTAAACTAATTTACGAACGGACCCATGTGGAGCTTTGCACGCAAAAGTGGTTCGTCGAATGCCCCGAACCCCCTTTTCCCACGCTTCACACTATTCTCCAACCATCTTAGTGTCCTCCCTCCTCCTATTCCTCCTCTCCCCCCCCCCTAAACCCTCCTCTTACCTTCTCTCTCCAGCTACTCTTCCAATCTCTCTGTTCTGTCGATTCAAGTGGACTTCTTTCCGCCTGCTTCGTCTACCCGTATGGCCCGGAGCTTGTCTTGAACACCATCCTCTCTCTTCTCTGCTCCCGAGCTATACCTGCAGTCGTTTCTATTGCTTTCCGTTCTTATATATCCCGAGCACTCCAGTAGTGCAGAGGTGCCTCACCAGAGGTCCATTATATACTCATTTTATCCGCCAAAATGGGACCGTCTCTGAGAGACCATGCGTCCTTCGTCCGTCCGTCCACCAGGGACCGGCCGACGACTCGCGGCGAGGGGGAAAATTCGCTGGTCGTCCCCAGTCGCACGTCGTCGCTGCACTCCCGCATCACTCAACCCATTGCTTCGTCTCTCAACGTCAAGCCCGCCCAGCGGACCCCGAAAACTCTCACCCATGCCTATATGGTCTGTGGTGTTGGCCGTGAGCCCTCCCAATGGGTCAGAGCCCCGGCTCCGGCTCAGGGTAAGATTGGCCACATGAAGGGAGCTGTTGGCCAGTTTTGGCTGCCTGAGATACTGGGTAGCAGCCCTCGGTTAGAGCAGGACAATGAGATTGCACGAGCTTTGCACTCGGCTATGAGGGTATGTTTACCATGCATTGAATGATATATAGAGAGTGGGGAGACACAGCTAACTCGGTCTAGGCCTGTTTCCCTCACGATGTCGAGATCTGCACCGGCAAGAGCCAGCCTCACTGTGCTCACCACGCTTTTGTCCTCCAGCAGGACTCCTCTCACACTCTGTACGGTATCGCGCTGCGCGTCTGGTCCCGTGCCGATGAGAAGCGTGCCGAGACCATCCGTGAATTGCGCAAGAAGACCGAGGCCGACTTTTACGACAACCCTGACGAGACATACTGGATCCCCTACTGCTTGAGCTTCCTCTCCCGGTATCCCCTGTACGACCTGCTGGGTGATTACCTTCGGGGGATGTGGATTCACTGGAACAAGGCCACCAACCTCTTCCACGCTGAGGAGGTCTCGCGAATTCTGAGCTTCCCGGCTCCCCGTCTCAACGATCTGGTCCGTATCGACATGAAGGACTACGCCCTCTGCTACCAGTTTCCCTCATCGCCCACCGGTTTTCAGAACTTCTCGATGTGGCCCCTTTTCAACTGCTTGTCGATTCCCAACATCGTCGGTGTCATCGAGGCCGCTGTTTCGCCCACCCGCCGCATCATCTTCGTCAGCCATTACCCGGCTATGCTAACCGTCGCCTCCGAGACTATTCGCTACTGTGTCCGTGTCTACGAATGGAGCGGTCTGTACGTGCCCGTGGTGCATGCCCGCCACGTCAAGGAGCTCGTCCAGGAGCCCGGCCCTTACATTCTGGGTGTCACTGCCGAGTGCCGTACCCTCTTCAACGCTCCTTCGGACGCTCTTGTTGTCGACCTTGACCGCAACTTTGTTCTGACCTCCAGCCCTCCGAACGTCCTGAACCAGGGTCAGCGCACTAAGTTCATCAACCGGCTGACCCAGGCTCTGAATGGCGACATCTCACCTTCTGGTGTTCCGGCTCACCTTCGCTCAGCCTACGCTGGTGGTAAGCTGATCCCAGCTGGTCAGATTATCGTCATGCGCGGCGAGGTTGAGAGCGTCCAGGAGCCCAACTGGTGGAACCAGGATGCTGTTATGGGTGTGATGGACCATGTCTGCGAGAAGCTGGGCCGCAATACCGGTATGAAGGCCATCTTCGGTGGCTCCGTCAAGAAGCCCTTGATGACAAAGGTCTCGATGCGTCACCTCAACGAGATCGTCCGCGAGCGCAACCAGTACTCGCGTGATGCCATGGAGGCTTGGCAGGACTTCATCAACCTCAAGGGCCGCATGGACACCGAGCTCAGCAAGGTCACCAAGCGCAACAACTTCCTGGTCGAGGAGCTCGAGACCTGGAAGCAGCAGTTCCTCAAGTTCCAGGCCTTTGCTGAGCAGCTCACCAAGGAGACCTCCGAACTCAAGGTCAAGATCGAGAACCACAAGCGTGAGAACCGTCGCCTCACTGGCCTCATCGACCAGCAGAAGGATGACGTGGCTCGCCTTACTCTCCGTCTATCTGGTACCGAGAAGCAGCGTGACGACGCTCTGGAGGCTCTGGTTCTCCAGCAGGAGATTGCTGAGGAGCTGGAGCGTGAGCGCAAGCGCAACCAGAAGGAGATCTCGGCCCTGTCACACACTAACCAGACTCTGCTTCGCCAGCGTGACGATGCTCAGCGTGTCGTCTTGCACCTGCGCAGCCTGATCAATGGCCAGAGCCACCACATGGAGCACATCGTGCGCTCCATTGGCAGCTCTTCTGAGATTACTGAGGTCGTCGAGCAGGGTTACGAAGATGCGCCCGAGGAGTCTACCGAGGACAGTGCGGAGGTTGCAAAGGAGACACCCGTGAAAGATGCCAAGGAGAGCGCCAACAGCAAATCGGTAAATGACATGAGCCCCGAGCTAGAACAGCACCTGCTGAACCTCGGCAAGGATCACAAGACCCTTGCTCGCCTGAGCATCACCGACGTCGCGGACCGTTACCTCCGTGACAAGACGGATGCCATTGCGGACATCATCCGCAGCATCAGTGAACAGTGCGCCGCCGCCGTCGAGGGTCTGCACCTTGCCCAAGACGCCGAAGATGAGGAGGGCAATGCCTCCAAGGGTCCCTCTCACCAGGAGGGCGCCGAGCGCTTGGGCTCCGACTACGATGGCCAGGACGGCCGCACCACGCGCGCCACCAGCGAAGTGAGCGACGCCGACAACAACTCGCTGCACCCCGACCACCGCCACTCGAGCATCCCGCCCACCCCGGATCTTGTGCACAACCGCTCCAGTACCTCCATGTCTATGGTCAGCAGCTCAACCTTCCCCGAGCGATCAAGCCAACAGTACGGACCCGGCGACATTCCCACCCGGATCGTGGAGGATGACGACGAGCACGCCCACGAGTCGGCCGAGGGTCTGGACGACCAGCAGACCGAGACTGGCACTCTGTCCAAGCAGGCCAGTGAAGACCTCATGCGGCCCCAGACTACCCGTGTGATATCGTAGTTTGCTCTTATCAGCCGCTAGGATGATTGCAACGCTTGACTGAGACGATATTGTTCTTCTTTGATTTCCGCACATTTCACATTGGCGTGGTTTATTCTCTTCTCCATCGGTGCTGCCGTGACTTTGGTCCGGCTGTTTTGTTCGCTTCGTCGTGTCGATTGTTGATACACTCTTATACCATCTGCCCACTCGATCTTCTTGTCTATTTGTTATCTATTTGTCGTACCTTCTGGGATGGACGACTCGATTTTCTGTCTCTGCGCTCTCGATTGAGGACGCTCCACTCTGCACCTACTCCTGCAATACAGCCAGCAGGCTTTCCTTACTGTGTCATATTGTGCCACGCTTCCTTCTCCTTGTGTCTGCAGTCGTTGGACTCAGTCGATTGCGAGGATCCAGCCGTTGTATTTAGAAATGGATTCTGTGATCGCCTTATCTCTTACATTTACACTAGACATGTCTTGTAGCAATGGTCGTAGGTTTGATAGAGCCGGGGCATTTGAGAAATATCAACAAGCCCAGAAAATCGAGTGCGTACACTGTCTCCGAAACTGAGTATGTACATACATGTTACCATGCGGAAAGAATCATGCAAGTTTCCCAGGAACAACAGGATGACCAGCACTCAACCCACCACAAACAGCCCACGCCTGCCCATTGACATAACTGCTCTCATCACTACCAAGGAACAGGGCCACCCGAGCAACCTCATCAGCAACAGCACCTCGCTGCAGCGGATTCAATTGCCCAATCTTCCGCTCAGTCCCGCGGGCCCTGGCCATATCAAATACCGCCTGCGTCATACCAGTTTCGATCAGACCGGGGCAGATAGCATTGATCCGGATACCAGTGCCAGCGAGCTGGTACGAGCAGGTCTGGGCGATGGACACCACTGCCGCCTTGGACGCGGAGTAATCAGTCGAGCCGGCATTAGAGCGCAGACCAGCGACAGAAGCGGTGCAGATAATTGAGCCGCTGGGGTAAGGTTTCGAAGCGGAAGTTACTTTCATAGCTGGGGCAGCATGCTTAGCAGCGAGGAAGACACTGGAACGACAATGATCAGCCCACGATCTCCACGCGAGAAACAATCCAAGCTCTCACCCGAGTGCATTAGTCTTCATGGTCTTCATAAACCCGTCCGCATCAATTTCCGTAAACATTTTCGGCTGTCCCACAATCCCAGCATTAGCAAAGAAAATGTCCAGCCGGCCGTACTTGGACACCGCATCGTCGATAACAGCCACCACGGCCTTCTCGTCGCCAGCGTCGAATTGCCGCACGTGCACGTCGACACCTGGGTAGAGAGACTCGATCTCGCGCTTGTGGGTTGCTAGATGCTCGTCGTTGTAGTCGCAGATATAGACTGCTTTGGCGCCGTTGTTGGCGAATTGGTGGGCGCTGGCGCGGCCGATACCGTTTGGAGAGTTGGCTCCTACGCTTCGTTAGTGGTGCTTTGTAGATGGCGTTTGAGACGAGGACGTACCGGTCACGATGACTACCTTGTCTTTTGTTCGGCTATAGGCTGTAGTTAGTTTTGAACTCAGGAATGGTTGACACGACGCTATGGGCATATGTCAAGTAGTTCGAGTAATTGGTTTCAACTCACGGCCCAGCCGAATTCCCAGCTACATGGCGGATTCTGGGGATACCTTCGAAGGTGCCCTCGTCTGGAATACCCTCGACCAGCTGTTTGCTGAGAGCTTGAAGACGCTGTCGCGCTGCGGCAGACATAATGGATATAGAAGATGATGTTTTGAGCTCAATCGGCACAATGAATTATACTGACGCGACAGAAAATGCAAGACGTTAAAGCAAGTGCCATTAGAAAGGAGCTCAGCTCGTCGGCACTGCATTTCCCCACTCTTTGCGGAGAGCCGGAGGAGCCTCGGTCCAAAGTCAGGCCTGGTCACCTGATGTCCAAGTCACGTGAGATAAAGCTTCCATAACATCACGTGATTCCAAGTCACGTCATGTGCCGTTGCTTGTTTTGGATCTGAAGCCCTGCAATCTGGCGTCGCTTGGGCATCTCTTGCTCAGTTTGGAGACTGTGATCTCTTTCTCAAGTCCACACAGATTTCCATACATTTCCCGGCGTCAAAAATTGTTGACGATCGCCCTTCATTCCAAGATCCACCAAGATCGTCCAGGATCGCCAAGGACGCGCGACAACGCCAGACACACATACGAAGTGCTGCCCAAAGATACATTGCGGTCTTTGGTTGTTGTGCCACTCGAACTTTCTCGAAGCCCGGTCGATTGACAAAGCAAAGCTCACCACAAGCATTCATGAAATCCGCGGCCGCCCTTTTCGCTGTTTACGCCATCCACCAGTCGTTGAGTCATGGCAGAGCCCGATCCTCCACCACAGCGACGCTCCTCATCCCAGGCCTCTTCTGCGTCGAACAGGAGCCAAAAGGCTAGAACGCTCCGTGTGAAGGCTCAGAAACGTCACTCCGCCTCTTCCAATACCACCAACACCACTACCGACCTCACTTCGTTCCCCTCGCTTTCACCGCCCGATCACTCCCCAAACCTGACACGAGGTTTGACGAATACACTGCTGACGGGGAACACGGGAGAAGGTGCGGGAGAAGGTGCGGGCGAAAGTGCGGGCGATGTTGGCCGGGGACGCAAAGCCACCTTGGCAAGGCTGACGACTGGAGTATCGCATACCTCCGGGCGGGCGGCTCTTTTTGAAGATTCGGTTCCCGCCCGTGATATTCCTGGTGCTTTGCATCTGGCCGACGACGCGCACATCGAGCGATTGATTTCTAGTACTGGGGCTGTGAAGATTGTCAGGCAATTTGCGCATGATCTAGCGCAGCGGGATGCTGAGATCTCCTCCCTGCGACAGCGGGCTGATGCTAGGGAACGGGAGCTGAAGCGGATGCTGCGAGAGGTGTCTGTGTCCAGTCAGGATATTGAGCGCCGCCTGTATCAGCTTGAAAATTCACCGGAAGACCGCACCTCGGACGGGGCAAGCAGTCACAGCGGGGAGCATTCTGCAGGGCTTGATGGTCTCATGTCTCAAGCTATGACCGATGCAGTGGGCTCCCAAGGCGAAGGCGAGGGCGCCGATGTTCAAGCCACTATCCGAGCTCAGCGTTCTGAGACTGAGGCGAGGCTTGGCGGCTCGAGCACGGACTCCAGCAATAATCGAAAGCGACAAGGCTCTCTTCGTGGCTGGGGCGGATACTTCTTTGGCGGTTCGGCGAACGCAAGTCGAAAAACCAGCCGAGCGAGTAGTGTCATGAGCGATATGCAGGAGATTCACGAGGAAGAGACTGAGCGGTCACGAGTACCCAGCAATCCATCGGTCCGGCGCAAGGCCCTTGATGACCAGCTATTCCAACCTCCTGGTACGCCTGCGAGTGAAATGCTGGGCAAGCGCATTGCCAGCTCGTCCACGAACGGTGATGATGCAAGTGTTCACTCTCGAAAATCTTCCCGCTCGCTTGGATCCTGGACTGTCAAATTGTTTGCTGGCAATTCGCAATCAAAAGATTCCAGTGACTCTGAGGTCAACCGGAATAAGAACGACGGTCAAGATAAGGCCCCGTCCAATTTGTCAGGCGCTTCAAAGGGAGGTATGACTGCCGTGGCTGCGCTGAAGAGAATCAACAGCAGTAACAGTCTCCCTGCAGGACGTACTGCTAGTGGGACTTTTGGTACAGTCAAAATCAATCCTCCGGCCGCGCGAAGGACCGCAGCAATGAGCGTCTCTCAAGGCTCAGCCACCGAGAACACGGATCTAAGCTCGACGAATCTTGGCCCTGTTGAGATGGACGCAATCTTACCTGTTGAATCTCGCCCTCCAACGCTGGCGCCGATCTATAACAATACCCAATCCGGTGAACTTCTGACAGATCGATTCGGGTTTATCTACGATCAGCGTCGGAAGAGACGACAGAGGGAAGCCAATGCTGTGAAAAGCAAGCATCGTCTGAGCATCGCCGAGACTCTTGGCAATCTCCGGGGCGATTCATCAGATGTCGAAGATGATGCCGACTTGAAATCTCCGGCACCTGGATCATCGGCTTCCCCTCCTGGCTCTCCCGAGGACCCTGAAAATGGAGCTGTTAGTCTTCGTCGCTGGCAGGACTACCTTAGAATCCCGTCTCGCCCAACAGAACTTCTGTCGCATACACCTTCTGCAGCTCCCATCGTTTCCTTGACCACCGCAGGAGACAACCGTCCACCTAGCTCATCTGTATCCGTGGATAAGGGTCTTTCTGTCAACTCGAGTGCTCAGCCATCCGCATCCACCTCGGCTGTCACTGCTGATCAGCCTGAGTTCGCTGGGGTCGCTTCTGGAGAACCTATTGTCTCACCGACAAAAGCTAACGCTGTCGAAACTGAGCCAGTGAAGTTGCTTTTGGAGCAGCTGACCGACCTCCACGATGCGCTGCAGCGAGATCGGACGGTCCGATGGAATGAATTTCTTCGCAAAGTCCGTGCCGAACGCAGAAAGGAAGGTGAAGCTGCGGCGGCGGCTGCATCCTCAGACCGATCCCTCACCGTGGTTGACACGCCTGAGGCAACTCTCGCAGATGGCGAGGTAATTGGCATCGCTGGTCTCGGGAATAAAGGCAAGGTTGGCCGTGCCAAATGGCGCGAATTTCGCTCACTTGTGCTGGGCGGTATTCCGGTTGCTCTTCGTGCAAAGGTCTGGTCTGAGTGTAGTGGTGCCTCTGCAATGCGCATCCCCGGATACTACGATGATCTCGTGCGTGGAGTTGGTGGCACAGAGCCTGACGCCTCAGTTGTAGCGCAAATCGACATGGACGTCCGGCGCACTCTCACCGACAATGTGTTCTTCCGCAAAGGCCCGGGCGTGGCCAAGCTCAAGGAGGTGCTTTTGGCGTACTCGCGTCGCAACTCCGAGGTTGGGTACTGCCAAGGCATGAATCTCATTGCGGCGTCGCTTCTGCTTATCATGCCAACGGCCGAGGATGCGTTCTGGATCTTGACATCGATGATCGAGATCATATTGCCTCAGCACTACTATGATCATGGTCTTCTGGCGTCTCGTGCGGATCAGGTGGTCTTACGCCAGTACATCTCAGAACTACTCCCCAAGCTGTCAGCTCACCTGGAAAATTTGGGTATTGAGCTGGAGGCTCTTACATTCCAGTGGTTCCTATCCGTGTTCACCGACTGTCTATCCGCGGAGGCGCTCTACCGTGTCTGGGACGTGGTGCTGTGCCTGAACGTCACCAGCGCTGTGTCCAACGGCTCATCTGCTCCAGTGAAGGATGGCCCCGACAAGGCTATCCCAAATGCAGAAGATCTTGGCTCTGGTGGCGGCGGCGGCAGCACGTTCCTCTTCCAGGTGGCTCTGGCCCTCCTCAAACTCAACGAGCCCCAGCTGCTCACGACCTCCACCCCGGCGGCTCTCTATACGTACATCAACCACCAGATGACCAACCATGCCATCAGCATTGACGGCCTGATCCAGGCTAGCGAAGCGCTACGCAACATGGTCCGCCGCGAAGACGTCGTCTCTCGTCGGGCAGTTGCTCTGCGAGAAATGCGTGAGTCTAACCGCGGCTAAACTTGAGTGCGCATCCCCTATTGCACAGCGATTCGTTCCAACCATTCCTTTTTTGAATTGATTAGATCTTGACGATGCCGACGACAACGAGCATTAGGCAGGGAGTTCTGGCCGTTCTGTTTTCTTGATATCCCACTGATTCATTCCTTGGCGCTTTTCTTCCTTTGCAAAACAAATCCTGGCATGGGCTGGCGGTCCTCGTTTCTCATACACTTAAGGCATCTGAGATACCCCTGGCTTTTACTTGGGAACCATTAGACTAGCAAAATGGCATTGACTTTCGATCTAATTTGTATATTGTTCCACACTCTATGCTCTATTTTATGACCACCATCTAAGTCTATGATTACTACAAACTCCCAACTGAAAACCGACTCCAGCTTCGAATACGCGCGCCATATATCAAAAACAAAATAGGCGAGACCATAATAACGGTAGACAGCCCAGCCAGTAGGGTCGCAGACCAGTTGATACCCAGCGCATCATACATTGGTCCTTCGAACAACGGGAAAGTAGCTGACACCAAACTGCGCAGCTGGACGTGAATGGAAATAGCCGAGACGGTATTGACCAAGTAGACATCGACAATGTAAACAATACCAACCACGAAGATAATCTGCAGGGTGAAACCAATGACGAAACATGCAACCACTTGACACATCCAATGCGCATTCCCACTCCATCCAAACCAGAGCAATGCTGGAGGTAGCAGGACGGCGCCCAAGATCATGGGAGGTAGCCTATGCTCGGGGGTGATGCTGTTCTTTGCAGGAGACTCTTCAGAAAATGATGCCCCGGCAGTACGTGTGTTCTGAGAAGCGACCCAGCGTTGCTTGTACCATGTCATCGTGAAGACGGAGAAAACGATCAACGCAATAACAGCACCTAGGCCGACGGCGATGAACGGCAAGGTCGAGACAGGGGTACTCCAGCCTCGATTGACGAATGCTTTCGGGAACAGCTGATACGACAGATAGAGCGAGCCGTAGACGAGGGTGAGGTAAATCGTGAAGACAATGAGGATAGGCTCCTGGACGAACATGCGCACAGGCTTGGTACAGTACTTGCGCAGCAGGACACGCCAGTCCAGCGAGATCATCTCATTCCGGGAATGCAGCTTCTCATTGCCCGTTTCGCGACGAAGACGAGCAGCACGTTTCATGAGGATGCGATTGTGCGATGTCTCGCGTAGCAGGACAAGGCTGAGGACACCCACAGCACCGCAAAGGATGAGCGTCACCCATGCTGTCCAGCGCCAGTTATATCGATCGACGATATAAGCACCGGCGATAGGAGCCACAGTGCTCGCAAGGTTCATCCACGTCGCTGAAATCCCGACTGCGACACCGCGCGCAGGTCCACTGAAGATATCGCTCAAAATCCCCGATCCAACAGCCAGCCCACCACTACCCAGCAAGCCGGCCAGAAACCTGCAGACCAAGATCGTCGCAACAGACTGCGCCAACGCGAGCGGAATCTGAAAAATCCCACAACCGACCAGCGCAACGGCCAGGACAGGCGCTGAACCAACCAGCTCAGCCATGGGTGCGAAGATCAAGGGTCCCGTCGCGAAACCCGCCACGAAGAGTGCGACGCCTAGACTCATGACTTCTTGCGAGACATTGTATTCCTCCGCTGTCACGCTCGTGGTTGAACCGAAGATACTCGATGCGAAGGCAATAGCGAAGACGACGCATAGGGGTGCGGCAGAACGGAGCAACTTGGTTCGTCGTGGCCAGTTCTGCGGGTTTTCGGGGTCATTGGGGCCATTCCAAGTGACGAGGTCGATGTTGGCCTCATCCTTGTGATGATCTGGTGGACAGTCGTTCTCACTAGGCGTGGAGACACCATCTGGCGATGCAATTAGATTTACAGCCGTGTGATGGGGCTTTTCCCGGACAGCGGGCGACTCAGTCCGCGAGTCCATGGTCACGCAGTGGACAAGACATGAGTGAAAACGATGCTGGAACCATGTCTACCAGCTGCTGCGCAAATCGTATTTAAATAAAATCAAGCTGAGCAGGCGATCGGCAATTGACACAGGATTCGCGTGGGATCCACCGAGTGCAAGTTTGTAGACGGAGAAGCTCCGATTGACGTTGATAGTCGCTGAAAAGGGAAGTGATGATGTGGAATTGGAATGTACGAGTACGTGGACCTCTGGGGATTTGGTATGCCACGCGAGCAAATGCGTCACCTTTAGAATTGGCATTTTGAACAATCGCGAACTGTAGATCTTGGTAGTTTCATGATGTTTATCTCTTGATGATGGTTTAGTTAGGGCTCGGACATGTCACCGAGATGGTCGATGGTCCACTATGACATGATTCACGCTGATAAGAGTATATAGCATCCACCGTGTCTTTCTCAAAGAGTCATGTAGATGATTTGCTTATCATTTTGAAGAACATGATGATTGCAGGTGGATCGTGACCCTCCTCAGTCTACTTTGCCTTGTTGTCACCATCGAACAATATCAAATGGACAGATCTTCAAAATAGCTGCCAAGGCATGTGAGTCTGGAAATCCCCTTTTATCAGTACATGCATGGTGGGGGTACTGCAACTGCATTTCCAGTGATAGATGAGCTACGACCCCAGCACATCCCGTATGCTCATGGCCAGCATGAAGAACATACGACACCGCTTGATCTCTCAACTCAGAACAAACATCCCTAACAACAACCTTGAATACCGTCACTTTCCCCTTGATTGTCAATCTGCTCCTCATTTCCAACAGAAGCCACCACTCTCCACTTCCGGTTCTTCCTCATACACCTCTGACAGGGCTCTCCACCTTGGTCACGGCCTTCCCTGGTGCCTGAACGCCATTGACCCCAGCCATGCTCGACGAGAAATTGACAAGGCACACCTCGCCGGGAGACGCCTCGGGCGTCACACTGGGAGCAGCCACGTCCGCATCACGGACCCAGGTCCATGAGGTCAGACCACGGCGCGAGTGCCCAGCGGAGCCGTTCTGGCCATCACGACGAGGTGACGCCATCGAGCCGGTAGGGGGGGCACGGCTGCGTCGGCGACGAGAACCTGTGCCACAGCTTCCCGGGGGCGAGACAGCAACCGGCGCGGGAAGACTTGGGCTTCGGCGGGAGGGAGGGCGTGAGGCAGCCCGCGGGGCGAAACGCGGAGCAGGAGCAACGGGGAACAACGGGGTTGACCGGTCATCGAACCAGGTCGACGGGAGGGGAGGGGCACCACCATACTGGTGGATTGTGATGATGTTGGTGGTGCCGGACTAGACGGACTCGAACGTTAGTCAAAAGTGTCATGTGTCGTAAGTGAGAGATACATACACCGTAGCGATGGTGGTGTTGCGGCGGCATTGCCGCGTTCTTCTCGCGGAGCAGCTGGAGCTCCCGCTGCAGCATTTGGATCTGCACGCGGTGCCCCTGTCGAAGCTGCTCGACGTGGCATCGGGGGTCGTGCATGCCTATAGGATAGAGAGTGTTACAGGAAACATTCATCGTTGGATGGTGTTCGAGATAAATACCATGGTCAGACTGCCCGCAGTCGAAACATGGCAGCTGTGGCTTTCATTAGCATCTTATCGAGAAAGCAGGTTGATGAAACAGATTGTACTCACCACATCCCCCCGAGCGTCTTCACCACCAACTTCCGCAGCGACAGGAATCCGCGGGTCCCGCAGGCGAGGTTCATACTCCCTGTCGCTCATCTTGACGACAGGAAGAAAGGAAGGGAGAGGAAAGGAGCAAATGAACAGACAGGGAAGAGAGGCGGCGGGATGAGCAAGGCCAGTCGAAGAGTAGCAGAGAGACCCGAGAAAAAAGTCACAGCATGGAGGGAGACACCGAGTTTATATAGACGCTGAGAAGCTAGTGAATGGAGCTTCACAGACATAGTGAATGCTTAAGGCTTCGGCGAGGAGAGTCGAGCAAAGCGAGAATGGACAATGCATTCGCCATTCACTGACCTCGATATATGCTGCGTTTATGGCGTAGGCGCCTCGACTGGGTGTACAATGCACACTAGTCACTCTCGATCAGCACCAAGAGGTCCAAGGGCGCATTTCTTTTTGATCAATGATTTCCTCTAGGTAAAGATCGAACAAGGTCCTTTAGATCGCGGGCCTTGGAGCGGCTTAAAACCCTAATTGTACGACCGAACTATATGTCGACGTTGATTGAGAAGCGAATAATTTCAAGCAGGCATCATCAATAGATCAGTGCGGAAGGCTACATTCGTGAAATCAATATAGACAATGCGTCGTGAAGTTTTAGCATTACTATCATCGGCTGGTCATCAACAACCGAGGATACTCCTTAACACAGTCCTTTCATCTCTCACAATAATATTCAAATATCCTCACTTTTCTCTCGCCTATCAATCTCATTCTTCTCTCTGTGACTGTTGCCAAATCTGCGAAGAACAGAGTGCATTTATCGAAAAGATCTAAGCTGAAGAAGGAAAGAGAAAAACAACAAGATGGGGAAACAAAAGGAAGTCGTGGGTCCCGTGATCCGCTTACTTAGCAAGAACGTGGCCAGTAAGCACGTGACCACTGAGCATCGCCATGCTCACACTCTCACCAGAATAACTTCATATCGCCTTTTGGCTCGTCATCGAGCAATTAAGTTCGAGGGCTTTTTGACTTAGAACGTCGGATTAAGGAGATGGCACTCAATCCTTGGTTTGATATCCCGACTTGAGGGCAAAATGATATTGCGGGGACTCATCAACATCACGCTCATTCTAAGAAACGGCCTCGATATTGGTAAAGTTGGCGGCCTCTCTTTCGCCGTCAAAAGATACAGCGGACCCTATACCGTATCAAGTCAGTTGACGATAGTCATGAACAGCCGTTAGTGTGAACTTACTCCATGATGAAGGCATCCTGCCGCGAGGTATTCAACTGAACCAGATACAAACTTCTGGTATCAGGCAAGGTGGAGCTCCGAAAAGGTCGTGGGCGGAAGAGACAGAATATCACGCTCTCGAAGAGGATTGGTTTGATCGAGAGGAGAGGCTCAAGGTAATGTGAGCAAGAGGAGAAGAAGAAGTTGAATCAGACTCTTTAAGAGAACTAATACTATAAAGGTAAACCACGCCCTTTAAAGCCCTAGTGTTAGGGGTAAGAGGGGGAAACAGGAAGGCCAGCGGATCTAGAGCCTGATAAAAGATATGTGTTAGTATCTTGATTTTCGCGCGAGAGCTCTCTGATGTGAGCATGGCGATGCTCAGTGGTCACGTGCTTACTGAGTAAGCGGATCACAGGACCCACAACTTCTTCTTGATTTCCTCGTCTTGTTGTTTTCCTTTTTCTTTTTCTTTCCTCAGCTTAGATCTTTTCGATAAATGCACTCTGCTCTTCACAGATCTGGCAATAGTCACATCTGACACAAGATATTCGCTGAGGACTCGCGATGATGGTTGCTCAGGCTTGAAGAGCTGGGAGGAGCCGGGAGCAGTGAAGAGCTGGTGGCTGTTGAGTGATTGATTGAGCTCACAAGGGCTAGTGAGACAAATGCAAACAGTCTCAAATTTTGTTGACCCCCCCCCCCCCCCCCCCCCCCCCCCCCACGCCCCTCCGTTCAGCACTCTCCTCTGGGGCACAGAACCTTGTGGCATAGTAGACCTGTTCGTTGCTGAGGACGACGTTGGGGGAGGAGGGCTTGACGTATTCACCTTGGTTGTCGGTGTAGACCGGGACGACATGCAAATTGACAATCGCGTCTGCAACCAAAGAGGCATGATTCTCCTTGAAGTAGACCTTAGAACGCTGTGTGTTGCCATAAATGACACATCGCAGCCTGAAAGACATGGCAAGGATGCCTGATATGAGCTTGAGGTCTCTGCCCACTTGCCAGGAATCCATCTGACATCTTTGAAGATTTTCTTGCTGAGCTCAGGGCCATATGCCAGGGAGGAGATTTTCAGCAAAACCTTGGAAGATCCTGGAGTACACAGCCTCACGCTCATAGAAACCTTCAAACGCCAAGTCAATAGATCGTCTCCACTCGGTGCATAGGTGTCGAGGAGAAGTATCATCGCTTGCTCGAGTTCACGAACCAGCCACTCTGCATCCCAATGTGGGACACCAATTTCTTCCAATTGGTTTGGGAGTTTAGCCACAGGAAGTCCGCACGCTCTGAGAGGAGGTCTCCCTGGTCATCTCCAGACATGAGGAAGAAGTCATTGGCAAACATCTCTAACTCGAGCCTAGGCGTCTACCAACTTCATTGAGTTCACCACACGCAGGCCTCGCGTGACTGTCTGGAATTGTGCTGCAAGACAGGGCGAGGACAGCATCAGACATGGATAGAAGATGAAGGATCTTGTTGACAGCATCGGTCATTGCGGGAGAAGTGTTTCCCGGTGAGGGAGGAAGAAAGGTAGATATTGAACGATAAAAAAAAAAAGAGGTCAAATATATATAGTTGTGACGCACGAAGGGGGAGGAAGAGAAGTACAACAGAGTTGCCAGTCTGGAGAACCTTCTTTTATAGGGACACAGACATCTACATGTTTGCCATGGAAACTTCTGGCGTCATAGGCCACCGTCACAGCATGGTAACTCCCTTGAAGCTAACAGCTTTGACATCAAAGAAGTACAGTCAAAGCCCACAAGTCTTTTTCTCCCTTTCCAAGCGGCCGACATGCAAGATGCTAGAAAATTGAAACTTGACGAATTGCTTCAACCGAAGGCATACCACAAAGTTATTATGCTGCATAGCGGGATAGACAGCCAACTTCGCCATAGAATCATGATGCCTCAAAGCTCTCACATATACTAAACAATCGTGACGAAGGTCATGCGTCAAGGTTGGCAGCGAGATATCGCTCAGCCCAGTGGGGAATCTGCGCTCGGGTGCAAGGCCAGAAGGAGGAGTCAATGGCGCCATGCAAAGCGACAGTGGCTCGTGATCCGGGAAATCTACTATAAACATGTGCCCAACATGAATGCTTCGCCGTAGATAAGGACGATCAGGGGACTGCCTAAGACTTATGGGGATCCACGCTTGGTGGTTGCATCGCTGATTGACATCCACGCGATTCAAATTGTAAGAGATGTTGCGTACTGAGAAAGAAGTCTACACGTCTTCGAAATACCGGAATGTCATCTTGAAGGTGCCGAAAAGTCTTGCCATGGATAGTTAGAGATCAAAAGTCTTTCCAAATCTTCGCCGCCTATCCCAATGTATAGACGCCAGAAGCACAACCAAATAGACAGAAAGGAAACCATCACACGTAAAGGAGCACGTGTTGTGCTCGTAGAAATCCCCGAAATATTAGTCTAGGAAATGGACAAGTTCAGAGCCTCAAGGCTGTTCTGGAGGGGCCCTCCAGAGCTCCGGCTTACTCGGCCACGACGTCAAGTAGACATACTGAGTCTTAGCCAGAGAGACTCTGCGAGTCGACGGGTTGATAAGGGGCTCAGTGCAAACTTCACCTGGAACTAGCGCTGGTACGGGACAACAGTCGGCAGCGAGTTACACTGAAGCCCGTGAGCTCACGTCTCGTCTCCTCAGTTTGTGCGGCACCGGTGGAGAGCTTCAAGTTTCTCCCGCGGGCACTGCCTCTGAAGTCTGTCAGATCTGCCAGTGTCGGTCCGTCAGCAGACAACGCATTGAGAGGCACGAGGTCCTATCACCGCTGACTGGTACTGATTGAAAGAGGTGGTAATGAAATGAGATCCGCAAGCCAGCGAGAAACGCACGAACAAGATCCCATATCTCGATCATTCTTCTTCGACAGTAGGCCTGCCTCACTCTCCGGTGGCGATGGAACCATCCTGAATCCAGAAGGTCAAATCGAGCGGGTCCAGGGTCGGGCGCACACCGATGTCCAGCACATCCCGCGAGACGGCCTTGATCTGTCGCATGATGGACTGTGAGATAGCCCAGGTTCGACCCAGAGACTTGAAGATGCCGATGGTCAACCCGATCCGCTCGCGACTCGGCTCAGGCATCTGGCCTGCCTTGACGGAGCAGGCCGCCAACTGGACGATGGAGCTGAGCACGAGAGCACAGATGAAGAAGGGTGTATGCTTCTCGACGGGCGTTTGACGGATGGCCGCCAGGGCCGACAGCTCGCTAGCGGCCTTGACCGCCTTCATGGCGTGAGAGTGGTGTGAAAATGCCGGGACACTGATGGGGCCATGGTGACCACAGACGACCTCCGAGGCGACAGCGGGCGACGAAAGAAGGTCGGAGCGTGGGAAGTTCAGGTAGATGGACGCACCGTTGACGATCATGGTCGCCTGGAACATGATCTCATCCACCGACCCGTCCGGCCGCAACAACTCCACCTTGGACTCGGGTAGATGGTGGAACCAGCTAGCGATGCGGGCGTCAATAGCTTCCACATGGTCCTGTTGACCTTCGATCATCTGCTGTGTGGCAACAACTCGACCAAGAATTCGCACCGCCTCAATGCGATAGCAGTAAGACGAAAAATCACGCTCCTCATCCGCAAAGACACGTTGGTCGAACTGATCGATTGTCGGCGGTGGCGGGGGAGTGAGACCATCTTGATAGATGCGCTCCTCGCAGGGAAGCGGCACCTCGAGTCGCACCAAGTTCGTGCGAAAGTCACGCTGCACTCCGAGGGCTGTCAAAAGCCCCTCAATCACAAACAACTCCCACCATGTGCGACGCAGACACTCTGCGACAATGGGGTCGCCGTTACTGACGATCTCCGCGTAGGAGGCTTGATGCATGCCCAGATCAAACGCAAGATCCACAGCAGAAGCGAGACATCCGCCCGCTTCCTTCCGCTCGTTGCGTGAATGCAGAACGATCGCCAACAGAAGCAGTGCCTGCACCTTTTCAACCGAGGCGCCCTGCTCCTGGACATTTGCGACGACAGTGGGCCGGTAGGTCTCGGGTGAAGCGGCAGGTGTGAAATGCGCAGCGATGAATTTCATCACCTGCTCCAGATAAGTTGGAAATAGACCTCGGTAGAGGAATCGGAGTGGTGGGAGGATCGGGTGGGCAGCGTGAAAGTTGGTGTAGTAGATGTCAAGCAAGTACCCGTCACCGCCGACGGAGGAAGATGAGTCCGGGGTCAACGGGCCGGTGGCTGGTCTTGTAGATGGCGCCATCGACATGGCCATATCTGTCAGACCGGGACTCTCCGAGCCAGACGATGGCAATGGCACAGTCGCCCCATAAGGATAGCCGTTCTGGAGACTCCAGTCCACAGGTACATCCATAATGCCGATGGAGGGATCGGCAGGCTGTTGGTCGGGGGTGTTTGGCTCCGCACGACGCTTTTTGGATGGGCCCTTGTAGCCTCGTCGCGATTTCGTATAGTTGCACACGGTCCCCGTGAGGGCGCATCGACCGCAGATTGGAGTTTTGCCATCGCATTTGAGATGTTTTTGGCGGCAGTGGAGGCAGGCGAGTAGCGAAGGGCCCGCGGGCTTTGCGGGCCCGGGAGCGGTGGTCATGGCCTGCGGTTCGGTCATGGCGAAAGGTGCAGGCGCATGGAGAAGAACGAAGGACACGTGCGATTGGAGAATGGAAGAACCGTCGAAATGGTAGATTGAAGAGGTCAGTGAGTCGAGAGAAGGTGAGGAGACGATTGATGATGGGGGTAGTTGAAGAAGAGAGGAGGAGGAGGAGGAGAGGAAGAGGGGGCGAAACGGCGCAAGGATATCCCCAACAGAATGACACGTCCGTTTCTTATCAACCTCACCTCCACCACCACTACCGCTTCTTCTGTACAACATTCAACCCTCGTCTCGCTTTCCTCGCATAAGACGACATTCCTCGTGTCGCATCTACGTTTCAGATCATCCCATAATCCCTTCAATTCGGCTCTATCCTCTCCTGAACCAGACTCGCCTTCTTCGGGGATCCAAATACTCGCGCTCGACCCAATTCCACCATGATCTCCGACGCCGACCTCTACCGTCTGGCCATCTTCCTGGGATCGTGCGCCATGATGATGATTGTCCTCTACCACTTCCTCGATGTCAATGCCCGCGATGAGAAGGAGACCACCAACACCCCGAATGCGGCCAAACCCGCCAAGGCTGCCACAGAATCTACTGCGTCATCAACAGAGAGTGTAGCTGGGTCGCCTGCAGCTACAGGGAAGGGGAGGTGAATGGCAATTATACCAAAGATGGGGAGCATGAGAGCTATGTCAGAGGGTCTGCGCTGAGGCGAATTACCGTGCATGTATACTAGATCCGCACTGAGGATCATGACACCCTGCTACAATTCAAGACAGCACGTCTACAAAGAACGTAATTTGGAGCAAATTTCATGAAGATAGTAGACCGATGTCTGGACAGCACATGCTGAGAGACTTGGCGAAGGTGATGGGTATCAATGCTGAATCGCGCCATGACAAAATGCCCGTATCAAATGCACCACTGATCCATGCAAAACCACGATATCCTAAACGCCCTCCCATCCGTAGAATTGCAAGAAACCATAATCGCAGAGTTGCTGTGTTCCTCATGCTACCTCTTCAATCGAGTACGCCACCTCTCTGTCCACCGAGAGTTGCTGCTTAGCTGGGGTGCTAAGACGGCGCGCACTCTGATCAAGTTCGCATCCCACCCCTTCCTTCCAGTGGACACCGCCTTCCTTCAAAGCTTCGGCCTTCTGCTTGGGGTGGCGCAAACCGTAGACTCGGCTGTATGCCTCGATTGCAGTCTGGTTGACTGGCCAGATAATCGTTCCTCGACGCTGGTGCCGGCCCGATCGCTGGAAATTCGAGGGTGTCATTGAAGCTTCTTTTTTCTCTAGAAACAAACAATCCCATTAGACATCTCTCAAAGATTAGGATCACGAAAGGTTGTCAAGTGCAAGCTCGAAGTCCTCACCAGGTGCTGGAACACTTGGGCCGTCCCCAAGAGCCCACGCCACAGGTTCAATATGCTTTTCTCGCACATGAGTCCACATGTTGTTTGCTGCCATTGGCGTCTTGTCCGTGCATCCCTCCCAACCGCAGTTGATGTCATTAGGGATGTGGCCCTTCAGCACGTGGCTTTGGAGCGCACGCATGTTGTGTAGTTCGGATTGACAATTGGCCCACTTGCAATGAAAGACTGGGAAGGGAACATTAGGTTCATTGTGGATAGCCACTTCCACCTTCTTTCCCGGGGTCCTCTTGGGACGACCGGGCTTCTGCTTCTGCGGGGGCATTGTCTCAGGTGATGTTGAGATGACCACTTGCGGTTGCGGATAAGCTTTGCTACGGGGCGAATGTGAAGGAGGCTTGACTGGAGATTTTTGGGCAGGCGTAGGCTTCGGCCGAGGTGACTGAGACACCGGAACAGTTCTCGAAGGTGTTGCAGGGTGAGCAGGTGCCGCAGTAGTTGAAGGGGCTGGTGTAGGTGTAGGTGCAGGAGCGGGAGCCGACGTAGAGGCAGATTGGGGAATGGTCACAGGTGGAGCTTGTGTTCGCTTTGGGGTAAGATCAATGACAGGCGGGGATGGCGGAGCAGGTTGGGGAGCAGGAGGGTGAGTTGTAGGAAATGGCCCTACACGAGGCCCAACGGCCGACCGAGGAGGATATGATGTCGGATGTGCGATTGCGGGCGCAGGGGCGGGCGTGGGTGTAGGTGCAGTTGCAGGTGCGGGCTCAGAGCGAGGTTGGTAGGCGGGAGACTTGAAAGGTAGCGAGCCCAAGACGCTTGGGCCAGTTGCTTGTTGATAGTGTTGATGAACGGGGCACGCCTCGGGACGCGCCTCGGGACGCGTAGGCGGGGCCGGGCGGTGAACAGTAGAATCACGTGGTCCAGTATCAGGATCAACCAAGTCCCAGCGGAATGTGCTCAAATCCGAGAGAAAGGTGACTGCAGAAAATGAAGTTCGCAGTATCTCCAAGTGGTGATTTAATGGCTTTTCCGTGGGGTGCTTGTTGGCGTTTATGAGCACATCCCGTGCGATTGTGGCAGGGTCATAGGCCTCCTTTAAGGCCGCGTCTCTGGGATCGAAAGGCTGAACGAGGGCAGCTTTCTGAATCATGCCAATCATCCTAGGTGTCCAAGCCGCATATGGGCTGACACGCTGTCGATTGGATGAAGCAGTTGATGGAGCGACAGCGTGCTTCGTCCCATCCTGCATGCGGCGAATTTTGGCTGACGGCTGCCCCTGACCATGCCCATGCATCGAGGCCTGCTGGGCCATCGGAGACCAGGGCTGAGGGGATGGATTGGGAGCATTTGGCAAGTTAAAATGTTGCTGGGCATTCGTCGGGGCATAGGCTGGTCCCCCATTATTAGGTGGCAGCGGAAGACCGGAAGACATGCGCCAATTCGGAGTGTGTGTGCTCTTTAGTGGATCTCCTCTTTCCACACGAGCTGGAAGGGGCGGATGACTCTGAGTAGTGCCGGTAGATGCTGCTCCAGTGCCTGCTGCTCGTTGCTGCTGAGAAACTGGGGGCCGAGAGGCCTGCGCTGTGTTTGAGGACGGGCCTGCTGCCGCTCTTCCATTGTGGGTACTTTGGGCACCAGACAGAGTCGAAGATTGATTCGAAGTGTAGGGCGACTGATGAACAACATATTTGGGAGGCTGTGAACGTCCAGTAGCTTGATCGGGTTGGGGTGGTGCGTGTAAGCTGCTATGGGGCAGGAACCTTTGCGGTGCCGGCGGCTTGTAGGGACCCGAGGATACATGCGAAGCAGGCGGCGCCGAAGTAGCCGGGGCAGCGGTTGTCGGCCTTGGTGATTGCAACGTAGAGACAGCTGGACCTCTCGGAGACATGGGCTGAGCTCCAGCAGCCGGTGAGTTTGAACCATGTGCGCGTGGCGCCATAGCACTGTGTGAAGCAGCTGTGTTTGGATCATTCCTTGGCAAGGAAGCACCGTAGCACCCAGCATTTATGCTTGCATTTCTGTTGTCGAGTACAGGGGATGATGTGGATGATGCTTGAGCCGGAGTTTGACTGCGACTCTCGGGCCTAGTTTGCTGTGCTGTCTGAGGAGTTGGTGCTGGTGCGCTTTGCCTTGGGCTTGACGTAGCTACCCGAGCGGTCTGTTGCATCGAAGGGCTTTGGCGCCCTCTTGGCTGACTTGTGACCGAGGCACCGGATCTCTGCATGTAGTCAAGCAGAGCCATGCGAGATTGAGAATCTAGTAAGTTTGACGACGTTGTTCTTTGAGGTGTCATGGTCGGCCTAGACGCAGTCATTCCCGCAGGCAGCGAGGATTGCGACAGACTAGCCGGGGTAGCAGGACCATATGCCTGGCGAGTAGCATTCGCCTGATACGAAGACCATGGCGAGCTAATGTCAGGTGGCTTGACATATTGTTGTTGTTGATTTGTCTGTTGTTCCCACTGTTGTGGTTGAGGCATCTGTGGTGCTTGATGCCTTTGGTGTTGCTGAAATCCTCGCTGCTCGTGCGACTGTTGACGCCCCTGGAAATAGGGAGACTGATAGCTCATGGGAGATTGTGACATAGTCCAATTAATCCCGTGTTGTCGACTCTGCCCGTTGCTTTGAGTCGACCGCATCTGCTGCTGAGACTGAGACTGCAAGAAGGCTTCGTGTGCGGCCCGTGCTATGCACTCCGCATCGGCAAACGCAGGATGCTCATGAGAGGTGCTATTTTGTTGCGCATCGTGTACATTGCTCTCTTCGGACCAACCACTTGCCCAGGAGCCTTGCAGCCAGTTGTACGAGTCATCGTTGGCCATATAGTTGCTTGGCTGGGTGCTAGGAGATCATGGCCAGAAATTGGCTGGCGACGGGTAGTTCGCGATGGGAGAAACAATGACGTAGAGGTACTTGCACGATGAGAGATAACGGGTCTTGATGATGTTTCAGTCGAAGAATGAGTCGTAAGACTGGCGACAACGAAGCTTTTCGACGCGAGGATTGCAGCTGGTTCGAGGCGCGCAGAATGTTGTTGGATCGGCGACGCCCGCGTTGAGTGGGACTGCGTTTTTGCCAATGACAAAAGTCGTGCCTCGGACTATATAGGTAGGCGGTCAAGGACTCGGTGTTCTGCCTATATCTTCCGGTTTGGCGTGGAAAATATTCTCTTGCTTGTCAAATCCTCCCGAGATCACCAGTCCAAGTCTATTCACGATTTCACGGCAGCCTTTGACAAGATGTCTGTCAAAGAGTGCGGTGTACTGCCATAGCAAGCCTTCAGTGGGAAGAGTTCAGCGTCAATTGCCCCAAGTTGACTGGTCGAAGGGCTTCCACGAGGAGACCAACAATGAAAGCTATGCCCGTCGGGGTTGCCCTTCCTCAGGCTGTCACCAGCAAGCTCGAGCTTGACAAACACAACTGTCCAGACACCAGAGTGGACTGTCAATGACCGTGAGGCTGTCGAGAATCATTGAGCTCGCTTGAGCTCGTGTCAGTCCTGTCCCTGATGCCACGCAACCGGCGGCCATTTGACCGAATTCACATGGTGAGGGTTTACCTCTCCTGGCCAGCGATTGCCTGTGGAACAGCGCAGTGTGGTGAAATGAAAATACACATTCTCCTTTCCATCCAGCTCGCAGCCAATTCTGAATACAGTGATGGGAGGCTATCTGCACACTATGGTACAGATTGAGGTCAACCAATAACCCCTGCAGCTCAGTATTCTTTGCCTTTCTTCTGTTCACGACTTGTTACACACATCTTTATTGCAGGCTATGTGGTAGCGGATTTCTCCCTATGCACCTGGATTCATAAGACTCCAACCCGCCACATTATCTCCTCGTCAATCCCGTTTCGACGGACAACATGGTTGGAGAGGTAAACGACTGGCGAAGAAAGACTACAGAACCAGCTTAACGGTCAATGACCGGTTGGTTCTCTCACTTGCAGACTGACACTGATGCCTTTGGCTCGGAGGATGTGGGTTTGATAGTGAGGTACATACCTTTGCCATATTCTTTTAAGGGACTTGTTTCTGTAGGCATAGACCTAGCGTGAATCTGACATAGTAATGCCATTGGCTTCGCTCCCTTTAACATTCAACAAAAGGACATAAATAGGCAAGATTAGGAAACGACACTGGGTTGCTAGGAGGTGCTAAATCGACATCCTTGTTGAGACATGACACAATCACGCACAGAGATCATAGGTATCTGCTATTGATCGGGCACCGGAGACTAGTCTTAAAGCATTTAAAAAGCATTGAAAAGGGCTATCTCTCAGTTCAGACTGGTCCAAAACGGTGGGTGGGCAGTAGATCCGGAAGGATTGCAAATATTCTTAGTGTACACGAAGACGCCGACTGTAGGCACAGAATAAGGCACAAGCAAGACCAAATCATATCATCGAAGCTAGTGAACCACTCAAGGACTCAAATGGGAAAAGAAAAACAAAAGCCAGCGCTCAGATCATGTATGCGTATTGAATCAATCCCATCATCATAGGCAGAATCTACTCCGACTTCCTGTGGCCAACACACCTCGACCACGCAGGCAATCCACAGCCCATACCAATGAACAGGTACAGCAAGAAGATCACCACGACACCCATCAAAACCATAAGCTTGATATTCTTCCACCACATTCGCCGCCGCAACCCACGGCTCCGAATCCGAAAGTCATGCGCACTCCCACCCAGTCGATCCGTCTTATCAACAAGCAGGTCAATCCGTTCACCTCTCTCAAGCACACGCTCAATATTCTCTGTCATAATGTCCCGCACGCTATCAATCTCTCGACGAGCTGTGGCAAGCGAGTCCGCCGGCGGCGCAGTGTTATAGGTCTGCAGCAAAGTGCGCAATTCTCCGTTGAAAGCAGCACAGCCGTAGGCCGGGAGAGAGGAGAAATCCGTGCTTGAGGGTGGATATGTGGAGAGAAACTTGCGCTTCATTTCAAGGAGATAGGCGAACGGGATGCGACGGCCTTGCTCGGCGGAGGCAACGACGACATAGCTGAGCGGGGAGTAGGAACTCGGTTCTGTGCGGTTGCTTTGGTCGTCGGCTGAGCCACCTGTTGGTGAGTCGGCGATGTAGTGGACGAAGAGGCGTTCGTGGGTGTAGGTCAACTTCTGGGGCTTATCGTGGGTGATCTTAGGGAGGATTATGGAGGCTAGAGATGATGCGGCAGTTGAGGATGTGCCTGGCGAAGAGTGTTCGGCGAGAATCGTTGTGCGGTGGGCAATGCAGGAGCTAGATAGAATTGGGCACTGGTCAGCGTTGCTCAGATGGTGGTCTCATATTGCGATGGTACTCACTAGAGCAGATAGCTCGGGGTCTTTGATGACGAAGCCATGCTGAGCAGTTGCCTTCCGATGTCGTAGCAGACGAGATCGAGTGTTGTCGGCTGGCCTGGTATCAATGACGATGTTGGAGAACGCGAGATTATCAATTGCGTAGTTGCGTCCAGGGAGCTTGTCCGGGGGTGGGACCTGCTTAGTCACACTGTCAGGTGCGCCTGCCTATTTGAGAACGAACATCTACATCTTTCCACTGGTTTACTACACACGAATAAAACATCTTGTGAAACACCTAGGTAGATAGGAGAGCTTCCTATAGAAAGATGTCTTTCTAGCCTTATAAAACTGGAAATGATATGTACACTGCCACTATACCGTATCACATATACCAGGCTATACTTGGAACGCGATGGGGTTGTCCATATAGACAGAGAGGGTGTCATCTAGCACATTCCTGACCTTTGGAGTATTTCCATCTCGAGAAATCCATATCGCTCTTGCTACTCACACAAATACACTGGCAGAAAAGCTGCGAATATCCGTGGCCAGCGAGGCTGAAGTGGTTTGCCTTCATGGATGGTTACCGGTCATGGGCAGCTGTATTCTTCGTCCGTGTTATAAGAACCTTGGAAGCATTGACATAAAGCACTGCGGGTTTATCATATCAATCATTAGACAAGACCAGCTTGTGGGAATGCTCCGAACGCGAGCCCTATATCAGAATGCAAGTTAATGCGTACCACAGGGATCAGGCAATTCATCAGCTATGTTTTGAATTGAGCTCGTCATCTCTCAAAATTGATTACGACTAAAGCTCAAACAGTCTCCCTATCACCCTTTTCTTTGACGTCAGAGCACCTCCACCTTGAGCTCCTCTTCGGCCGTCATCTCCACCATGGGTATGCCCAGGTCGGCGAAGCCAGCACCCGTACCATCGTTAACTGCCGTTGTCATCGAGGCAAGTCAGCGTCTCACTGACTTCTCACTGACTTTGACGGCGATTCTTCCCTCCTTGGGGGGGGGGGGGGGGGGGGGGGGGGGGGGGGGGTAGAGCAGCTTTTCTGTGTAGTTGCACACGTATGAGCGGATCTGCTCGTGGAGATCGTCTCGGTTGAAAATTCTTTCCTTGGAAGTTCTCTTGGCGAGGATGTTGAAGTGTTCGATCTTTTCAGCGAGCTGAACTGGGGTATGTGCTCAATACGAGCATCCTTGTGGCCCTGGAAAGCGGGAAGACCACAGGTCTGCGATGGAATCGTGGATCTGTGCTTGGGAGTAGAACACCGAGTGGAGTCGGAGGTTCAGGAGTTGAACCCAGAGCGCCTGATAAATGCGCTGTGTCAATGTACACCAGTGTGTCTTCGGGAATGCAAGAAGCGGCAACGCCATCAGTCTACCCAGAGCCTGCTGGCCGGTCTCAGGGCCAGAGTTTGAAGATGAACGGGTGCCATGGACCGGGCCGAGAGACATGGTTGAGTCGTTAAGAGCGATTGATGAAGTAGATTGGTAAACGCGATTATGAAGGACGGGGAAGGAGAGAAAGAAAAGAGGAGAGATGCGAAGGAGAAAATCTTGCAAAAAGGGCAGTTCAAATGCTAAGCTGCACTGAGAGAGCGGCTCAGCAAGCGGCTCAGCAAGTGAGGCTTAACACCAGCCCATTACTTACAGGCCATGGAATCCGGCCAACCACGGGACTTGTGAAACCACGATTGATTAATGAAGGCTTCGAGCTTATAATTCAAGCTGAAGTGTCGCTGGTGTAGGTCACTTGGTATAAATATTGTGTGGGCATGTATAGAGAAACCCGACGGAGGGTCAAAAAAGTGAATATACGCTTTCTAAACATCACTTCCAGGGATTTTACCATTCTCAGTAGGGCGGCGAGCGAAGGATCATTATCTTGAGAGGATAATATCTTGTGTATCATATATGCGGATCTGGATTCTTGTTGCCGAGCGACAGCGAGGGTATTCGTATATATTCATTTTCCATGTACGAGTAGGTCTCTCTACACACGTATTCAATAAAAACGCGGACGAGACATTGAGGGAAAATGCCGGCTAAATTGCCTCCCACTTGTGATGCCGTGCAGCCATAATATTCGTTATACCACATATTGTGCGGATTATTGATAGTGTATAAGTCCTAATCTATCCAAAAGATGTCTATCTTATCGGAACCTCTGCGAGGAAACCTTAGTGGACATATGCCTAATAGTGTAGAAAAATCTCGTTTGTCTCGATATGATATTATGAATGGTAACTTGAAGGAAGGACTACAGCCTCAAAACGCAAGGTGTGTATTCTAACGACTAGACCATACTGGATCAGATACGGGTTGTTCCTAGGCCGCTATCGTCCGCCATATGTACCAAGAGATCTTAGATCAAGGTTATCTACCCGCAACGCCACAGCGATCGTGGGGCCTGCATGGTGTATACGATCAAGTCATCTTCGTATACATCAACATCGTTGAGAAACAGTACAGGACAAGCTTCTCGAAGGAAGATAATTGACAATCGAGGTGTGCATGGATACAAGCCTTGTCGAGACCTCATGTCGACTCTTCCCACGGCCGCCATACCACCAACGCAGCCAGGAATAAAGATGTCCCGTACATGCAGAAGTGATCAAGAGACAAAATAACCATGGAAACTTGATAGAGTAACATAACCATGGTTATTCGTGGCCTAGAGCCAAAGAGACAAAATGCGCTCATTAGCATGTCATTTGCCTGCAGAGCAACCATCCAACACAAAACATAACTGTTAGATTTCGCATCCTCGACGAAGCTTATACAACTAAAATTTCATCATCCGAAGGATAAACCCAGCCAAAGCAAAGAAAATGGCCGCACTGGCAGGAAATGGAAAAAACGCACCCCACAAACACATGAAGTAAGCAGACACCCTCTCAATCCGCTAAAAGACCACCCAGACCTAACACAACAAATCACCCAGATCCAGCACGATAGCCGTGATGAGCATTGCCGGAGTGATCGGGGGTACATGGCTGATGTTCCGGTTTCTGGCGCCCCGGCCAGGGACGTATGTCACGACCAACGAGGAGATGGAGGCGTTCCGGGGCGGCGATAATCTGCAGACGGACGTGGGGAATAAGACGGCCAGGCCGCCGAGGAAGGGGTATTCTGTGCCGAGGGGATCGGTTTAGGGATTGATGAGAAGAACTATCAAAGAACGATGATTCAATATCGAAATGCCATAGATAAAAGCACCAGCTAACGGATATGTTGAATGGTATCTGCTAAAGACAAAGAGCCTCCATGCATAAAGCATCAAACAAAATGCCGCCATGATATACAGCCAAATGTACAGGGTCAATGCATAGACAATCTCCTCCAGTAATCACGATCAAAGCAATTATTCTACTTGCTGAGAATCACCAGGTTGCGGTGGTTCATTAGTCCCCTGTGCTTCTGGACCACCCCGACTCCCCCCAGAAGCCGACCCCCACTTCTTGAGTTCCTTCTTCTCCCCACGCTGCTGTTGCTGCTGTTTCTTCTTCTCCCATGCTACAGCACGAGTCTCATCTGGGCGACTCTGACTGCGGCTAGACCCGGCCCTCGCAAGATCCTTCACTTCCTTGATGACCTCGCGGAAGCCCTCTTCAATATTGTTCATTCGTGCCAGGACCAACTTGCTCAGCATGTCTTGGCTCTGACTCTGGCTTGGTCCGTCGCGGCGGAGACCACCGGTTGCAAATGCCATTTGGGTATTGAAACTGGACGGGATGGCGCCGGCAAAGCCACTGGCCACGGCCTTGTTGTCGCCCAGATCGGAGCCCAGATCGAATAGAAGGGATCTTTGTCGCCTTGAACCTGGTTGATCCGAGAGGTACAGTCCCTCCTCTGGTACGGATATTGGAGTCACGCCTAGGGAGGTATTGCGAGCCAGGACAGGGTTGAGCGCACGTTTCTTCATCGTGCCTTGATCAACAGATGTAGACATGACGGGCTGATCTTCATCGGACGAGTCGTGACTTGGGCGAGGCGGTGTTGCACGTCCTCCGCTCTCTTCTCCGGCCGATTCAACTGGATTATACAGGGTAGTGATCCCTGAGACATTCCGTGTATGCTTCGGACGGCGCGCGGGACTACCACGACGCGACATAATTCTCGCAGTAGAGGGCCGAGAGCCATAGAACTTTGGGGTTGTTTTCTCAGTGCTACCGACTGGGTTGTTCCCATTGCTGAGGGACTCCTTGTCAGAATCTTTGCCGAGTGAGTTTGCATCATCACTAGTCAGTTCATCATCGCCTTCCATATCTGTATGCTGAGAGAGCTGGCGAGTACGGGCAGGCGAGATAACGTCTTTCCTGCGACGGGACCTGAGAGGCGGGCTGGCAATGTGGCTGACTCGATCTTCTGGGTTCGATGCCACCGAGCGCGTTGTCTCCGTGAAGTTGCGGCCACGTGCGGCAAACGTCTTCCGGAAGGGAAGACGAGGCCGACGCAATGGAATCTCCAGATGATCAACAGAGTCTTGTTCCTCCGGGGCATGGGCTGGACCAGACCCGATCTCTTGCATCCAGTTCTTGATAACGTTGCTATTCTCACGCTTCCGAGCATTTCTGGGCGGTTCGCGCAGGCGATCGTAATCGTCGACCGTCTGTCGGAACACCTCTTCCAACGCCTGGTCTTTCTGATATGTCGCGACAGAAGGTTCACGTACCAGACGTGGCGCTCTCGTGCTGAATGCACTGAACCGGCCCGGCCTCCAATTCTGCGCGCGAGATGCTGCTGCTTCTTCGTGCGTTGTCTCTTCAACCAGATCTACGGGCTCAATGACTCGAGCGCTCAATATCATCTTTTCATAGAAGCAGATGGTAAACAGGATTGGAAGGTGCGTGATTTTGATGATGGTCCGGTTGAGCTTGATGAACTGGCGGAAGGGCATCACACTCCGCAAGGGAGTGACGATCCAAGCAATGATATTCGTTGGGGCCACGTAGGAAAAGAGGGCGTCAGACTTGACCATCGAGATCGTGTTGACGGCAAATAGGAACTGGTGCTCTTGATTGGCGTTCTGGACGATCCTCATAAAGGAGTTTGTGAGCACTGTGATCAGGATGGTCACTACCACAAAGTGACAAATGAAGAGGAAGACGGTGAGGATCGTCTTGCCAACAAGGTTGTACTCGTCCCACATCGCCCATGCGGTAGGTGTGAACCCCATCAACATCTGGAACAAGCCATACGCCACCGTGTTTGGCGAGTTCTCACTTCCAAAGGACAAGAAGGCCACGAAGAAGCCACTGCACGCAATCACGATCAAGACGAATACCGCAATGAGGTCCGATGCCATGATGCGGAACGCAATCAGCAGTTGCGAGAAGTAGCGGTAGTGATCGAGGATTGAGAAGAGTCGTGGAAAGAGGAGCACGGCATTGGCCGCCAGAACATCATATGCTTGATCTGCAACTTGGCGGTTTCTTGGATAGGTAAGAAAAGCGCCGTAGATGCGCAGACAGTAGTAGCAGAAGAGCAGTAATAAAATGCCCAAGTCGAAAAGGTTCCAGAAGCTCATTAGGTAGAGACTGAAGCCCTGCTCATTGAAGCCGACGATCTCATCCAGCATGAACCCGGCACTCCAGAACCAGAATACAAACTCCAGGGAAGTGATCGACCGGCTACGTTGTTCCAATACTGCTAGGAACAGTCCGAGGAGAACTGCAAAAGACAGTGTTGAGAGAAACTGACGATAGCGTGGCACTCGTAATCGAGAGAGCTTGAACAACGAAGCGTCGCGAGGGTTGTATAGGGTGACTGAACGTCGTAGCGCAGGACTCGAGGCTTGATTCCCATTTGTATCTCGCGAAGTCCCATAGTTAAGCTCTCCTCCTGACGTGCCTCTGCTTGTCTGCCGATGCAGGTTATCAGCGGCGGAATGAAAGACGATCGTCCCAGCCCAGATGGCCTCCAATTGCTGCACCACTACTGGATGAGCCAGGAACCGTTTGGCCTGTGCACGAATGGCCACCTCCAAACACGATACCCGAGCCGCACCAGCCAAGCGCTTAGCAGCTGGACCAGCGGACCATGTCGCTGAAGGGTCCTGGCCCTGGAGCGGGTGAAACTCATACGACAGCGCGTCGATCAATTCCCGCGTCGAGTATTCTCGGAGCAGCTTGATAGCCAGCAGCTCGCTCACCATCGCGCGTGTCTGACTGGCACCACTGTTTCCGGGGTTCAGATGGATCTCCTTTTCGAACTGTAGGCAATTGGCCATCAGGGCATAGAGGGTCGCTCGGGAGAAGTGGGCGGACATGATTTTCTGTTGAATGGGCTTGACAAGGAACTGCGACACCTGCGGCGAGCGCAGCTGGTCCCATGTCAAGGTCGTTTCACAGCGGGAGGCAATCAGCGGACGGATGGCATGCGTTATGTCGTATACAGGCAGGGCATCTATAGCAGTTTGGTGTTAGTAACCTTGGACCACCGCAACGCGCAACAAAAACGAACCCAAATGCGAGGCCGAAAAGATAGGAAGGAGGGGTGTTGACTCGACAGGTCCATCGTCGTCTTCGTCCTCCTCCCCAATCCAGTCCTCGTCAACATCTTCATCAATCTCTTCGAGAGGCCCTGGCATATCATCGTCGCTGTGATCGAGACCGCGTGCGCGTCTCGGACCGCGTTGTGCCGCGGCCCGAAACCACGGAGAGCTGTCACTTGGCGTGAATGGTGACGAGAAGGCTGTCTGGTCAACTTGCGCACGGCGCGCTTTCGGACGAAGCAGTGATGCCAACATCGTGAGGGCGAGTTATTCACACGGAGATCTGCATGACCGAGGTATGCGAGGGCTGGGGTCGATTGGAGAGGAGCTGTCAATTCATGGTAGAAGTTGGGAAGATCCAAAAGACTTCAGCAAGGAAGTCAGGACTATGCGATATGTACTGGACAGAACCCGGGGAAGGAGGTCCAAGGTCAAGGTCAATGACCAAGCAAATGAGGAGATAAACGCAATGAATCTGCGGCGAGCGATCGACTCGGAGCTTTCCCTGATCTGGCGGGGATCGGTGCCCCACACGTCATGGTGCAGGCACAGCTGACCGCATTTTATAGTTGGAGATTGGATACTATTAAGTGCTCAATGAATAGTAGAATAGTGGAAGAGGGGCCTAATGGTTAGTAGAAAGAGAAAGATAAGCTGTAAAGTGCAAGGACGGAGAAGTATACTGTGTACTGATCAGACAAAGGTCCAAGTATACGGAGGACAATAGGTTCGATGAGATGAAATATCATAAAATCTGGTATCTGACGAAGAATGATGTGGCTCTTCAGTTTCCCTGAAGACACTTCTATGGCGGAAAGTAGGGAACGGAGGAACATGAATGGGATATCAACGACGCCAGACACACGGAAGCTGGGAGAAGCAGACATACCAAGCACCTGCCTACTCAGACTTGCTCTGTAGCCATTGGTAGACAACAGAAAAGTCCTTGCCGCGGTGGGCTTCCTCCACGGCATTATACACATCTCGCGCTTTATCACCCAGGGCCAGAGGAGTGCCAGACTTCTCTGCAGCCGCGAGTGCCAAGCGCAGATCCTTGTTCATCAAGCTCACTCCAAATCCACCCTCGTAGCCACGCGAAGCCGGGGCAGTCTCGATAACACCCGGCACAGGATTATTCACTTCAGAAGGCCAGCAGCGGCCGGTTGACGAGTTGATCATCTCGGCCAGAGCCTTGGGGTCCAGCCCCCAGCGAATACCGAGATTCATTGCCTCGGCGGTGGCAATGTTGTTGATAGCCAGCATATAATTGTTTGCCAGCTTTCCCGAGACACCAGAGCCGGGCTCGCCCAAATGCCACATCTTCTTGCCCATCAGAGCGAGGACGCGCCGTACACGCTCAATCAGCTGTCCTGTTTGTGAAGATGCACCGAACATGAAGGACAGTGTCCCTGCTCGAGCACCGACAACACCTCCTGATACGGGGGCGTCCACGAACCGGCCAGTCTGGGTGGTGTGAATGGCATTGGCAATATCTTTGGAGGTCACTGGGTCAATTGTTGATGTATCGATGAACAAACGCTCCTGCTCAAGTGCTGGAAGTTTCCCTTCTTTGAGGATCGAATGGAACACATCGATGACATGTTGTGATTCCGGGAGACTGGTGATCATGACAGTCTACAGTAAAAACACGAAGATAGTATTAGTCCTGTCAATTTCTGATCCAATGCCAGACCACGCACACAGGAGCGCCATCAATCATGATCAGTGGACCCAAAGCAAGTATGTACTCACCGACTTCTCTGCAACTTCGCGCGCGCTCTCGGCGATCTCGACTCGGCCCTCGTCGGCACCTGCGCCTGAGCTCCGCGCAGCCTCCTGGGCCTCGGCAACAAAGCGCTTTGTGACGGCCTCGTTCACGTCACGGATAATCAGCGTGTCAGCTGCGGGGATCTTGGCACGCAGGTTCTTGGCCATATTGTATCCTGCTGGACGTTAATCAAGGCTTCCCTCATGGTGTAAACAAAAGCTTCGACTTGTTTGCTTCCTTGAACATACCCATCTGTCCCAATCCCACAAACCCCCATGTTGCATCGCGGTGCAATGTTGTTGAGAAAGCTCGGGCCGACTGTGCCGAGCTTGTAGGGGACGGCCAGCGTCGGAGACGCGGAGTGTGGAGGCGAGCCAGCCGAGGTAGAGAGTATGAGGTGCGGACACTCATCGCTGAACAAGCAGAGGTATAGGAGTAGATGATCAAGGAATGACAGGAGGTTCAGAGAGATAAGACGGCAACAAGTAGGAGCCGAGAGCAAAGGGAGAGGGGAAGAATTTAAAAGCCGGCTGGTTCAAAGTCCAACTCCGCACAGGCACACGCCGTGGCTTTCCGAGCTTCTCACTTCAAAGTGGGTCACCGCCAACTTTTGCGGGGAAGACCGGGGGAGGTCACGTGCAAGTATATAGATCGGTAGATCCAGTTTGTAGATATGGTTGAGGTGTATTGAGGATAGTTCTCGTTCAGGGTTTTGTGCTTATCTAGCGCACGATCTGTTCAAAAAACGGAGGTATCGTCATGGATCTCCCAATATCAGAGCAAACACTCAGTGGCTAGACAGGATTGCCAATTGATCTTGCGATTTCTTTAGATCTATTAAAATTCTTTGAAACATAGATGAATTATTGCATAGAAGCCTAAGATTGACCATTTGTTGGAGAGATACCGTGGAAATTTCAACACGAAAATTCCGTGAGGACTTTGCAAAATAGGTGCAGGAAGTAAATTGCCAACTTTTTATCAGACCGAGCGCTAGATTGAAAGAACCTTGCCAGACCTTGAGTTCTACCTATCATGATACTTGGTATTATAGTCGCATTTTGACAGCCTTACAATCTCTCGTAGAAGACGCACTTCTACTAGACATTTTTGTTACCTGGCGACATCTTGATAAGCCATTACTTTGTGGTCGCGGCTACCTTTCCAGGTCCTATATTCTAGTGGTCATGAAGTCGGATTTTGATTCCGAAAGCCCCGGTTCGAACCCGGGTGGGACCTTGTTGATCTTTTTACCCAGCCAAGTCTGAGATGAATTTTGATGAATTTTTGATGATTAGAATTATCATTGTTTTGGCTGGACGAAGAAGAGAATGAAAGCTACGTCGTTTTTGACATAGGATCCTATTTGAATACCCACGTATGAACATCGGGCTTGCTATGGACACATCCAGACACCTTTCTATCACCTTCAAATATAGCAGCATCTCTGAAGATAATCATCTAGATCAAATGAAGTAAAGATATACAAAATGACATATCCATATCAATTGAACTATGAACGCCCTCATTTCTACCACAAATCAACCATGACATCAATACTATACAAACATCCATATTTGCGCGTGCCACACCAGAAAACGACAGACAAACCAGTCAAGGGTATGATGAGGTGTGATCCAAACGCCCGACAAATGCCCAAGATGAAGCTGACGTGAAGAAGAGAAAGGAAAAGAACGTTGCGTAATATGAGGAAGATGTTGACAGCCCGCCTACGACCTCGGCGACGCAGGGTGGCTGGTTGGTCCAGCCAAGTACTCTTCTGGTACTTTGGGGACGCGGGGGGAATTGGCTGTTTGCACCATGGCCCGGTGTTGGGCGCGGAGGAGATCGCGTTGGCGTTCTTTGTCGCGACTGCTTGCTGCCCCGCCGGTGAGTCGACGCATGCCGCTCCGGATCATTGACTCGAGGGAGTGGGAGCCGTCGGTTGCGCTGCGGACCATCGGTGGCAAGGGTGGGTGAGGCCTGCGGGCGGCAGGGCGTTCGTCCAGATCGGAGTGCGCTTCTTCGACTTCATCGTCTGACATGAATGCAGAATCGTTCAGACCCGGCGGTGGTGTTCCATGCGCTGCTTGAGGCTGGGGGTGGGCGTATAGGTTGTTGGCGGGCGAGGTAACGGATCGAGTGTGAGAGGATGGGCGTAGAGTCTGAGTTGAGGTTTGAGGTGTTGCGCCTGGTGCAGGGGAGTGCATGGGTGGGCCGTCGAAGCGGAAGTTGGCTGGTCGGGACTCGGCCAAGCCGTTGTGGAACGAAGATGTCGAGCCAGTTCGGGCAAGCGACTTCCGTAGAATAGGTGCTGTTTGCTGATCGTACAGATGAGCATTGGTGTCGACGTAGCTGCCGGTGAAACCGCGTATCATGGGTGGTGCCACTGGGTTGAGGGTGGGAACGCTGTTCTCCGTTTCGTCGAAGAAATCGTCCAGACTGTCAAGCTTCTGCACGATGTCACCAATGTTGCCATCGGTCTGCGTGTCGATCGATTTCATTGTATCGGCCCGCATTGGGAAGAACGAATCATTGAACTCGTCTGCGTGGAATTCCACCTCCGGTGTCATCGTATCCTGAGCATTCAGATCATCGGCTTCGGCACACGTGTAGAACACCGCGTGTACATTGTTCCGGGTCATGCTTGATTGAGTCGCAGGCATAGGCACCGACCATCCTGTAGGCTCTGGGATACCATATAGGCTTTGGATGCGCTCGTACTCCTTGCGGATGGCACGAGACGAAGAGGCAGAGGCCATACTCATGCGCAGGTGATGCCGCTCCATCGGGTTGCCAGAGACGGTCATAATATTGTCCAAGACCTCGAGAGCCTGCGGACAGAGGTTGGTCTGAAGCAGTCGCAGCAATGGCGAGATCAGATCCGGACCATGACAAGTGACCTCGTTCCGCCGCATGTCAACTTCAGGAATTAAGACGCAGAGGATCTTCATCGTCTTGATCCGGAACCAGTCCGTCGTATTGGTCAGAAGACCCATAAGGAAGATCAAGCACTGGAAGTCCAGCTGCGGGAAGTAGTAAGACTTGATCTCGGTGATGATGTGGTCCAGGAAAACACCCTCAGCTTTGTACTGTTGGTTCGCAAAGCCGAATATCGACGCAGCCAGTCGGGGACATCGCTCATTCTCTGCCACACGAGCTAGCAGACTGGCACGCATGATGGGTTTCGGGTCCGTGAACTCTTGTTCGAAACACTGGAGGAAATGAGGCAGATTCGCCAGGATGGTGAAAAGCTGTCGAGTACCGTCGCCGATGAGCTCGTTGTTAGGGAGTCCACTGAGACAATGGAGCAAGTCCAGAGTGCGTTCGAAGGACTCAGAAGACTTGAGGCCCTTGAACACCAGATCCTGAAGACCATCGAATCCACCTTCCCACTTAGCTGGTTGACCTTCGAGGAGCTGATTGACTATGGCTGGGTCGCTGAGGTCAAGCCGGTCAAGAAGCTTCTCTAGCATACCTAGACTCTCAATGAACTCGCTCTCATGAATAGTATTGAGACAGGCGCATGTTGTCCAGAACAGTTGAGGATAGTGTATAAGGTCAGAAGGCGCAAGCGAGCTGATGATGATCTTCAATGTGGTGAGGATCTCCATCGAGAATGTCTGGTAATCCGTTTCCTCGTCGGCAATCGTGTTCGATAGTCGGGCAAGCATGTCCGCCAACATGCGCGAATCTAGGGAGGTCGAGATGCACCTGAATATCTGGAACGAGCGACAGGCCAGATGCCGCACCGGACAGGAAGTCGCCCAGTTCAGCGCTTCCTTGGCCCAGAGATCGCCGACGCCCTCGTAGGCGAAGCTGAAGAACTTGACAACCTCACGGGTCACTGCGCCCATAGAGGGTGGGACCCGACGATCGTCGGCTTCGCCTTCTTTTCCATGATTCTCCTCATATTCCCACACGATCGCCGGGTCGCTCTTGCGAATAGACTCGACAAAGTCCTCCACAGACTGTCGGGCACCGTCAGGTGCATCATCTTCCAACTTGGCAGCGACTAGCTCATGAATAAGGTGAACAAGCATCTCTCGAGCTTGCTCCTGCACGGTCACTGTGTAATGATCCCACAGTATGAGAACGACATGCAAGAGCTTGATGACATCGTCCAAAGCAAGAGTGACAGGTGCGACCATCAGATCCACAAGGAAGATGAGAGCGACCTGACCGAGCGAAAGACCGGCTTGTTTGTTCCCGACTGGAAGCACCGCGCCGAGATCCACTACGTACGGTAGGCTTTTGATATCCGGAGGAGGTGGGGTGATGTCTTTGCGTTCCTGCACCATGTTCTTAGGAACCAGATGCATGAGGAAGAACTCGATGACCTTCGAGCCTGCTGGCGTTCCTGCAAGGAAAACAACGACTTGCTTGGCGTACTCGACGAAATTCTGTTCCTTGCGCTCCAGACATAGGCTGATGATGAAATCGAGAACTAGCTGGACATTCCCACCATGAGGTCCTGTTGCCAGTGCTTGCCACAACGCCTGAACTTGATTGGGGAGAACGGTGCTGCAGCGAATGGTGATCTCGAAGAGATTGGCCAGAAGCATGTACGACCTAGCCGTTGGGCCGCCATTCGGATCGACCTGCAGCTCCATGGTCTGAACCCAGGGTAGGATGGCAGCGACCATGTTGCGCTGGCTATCGGGACGGAGGTTGCGGAAGTGCAGAGCAAATTCTGAGAAAAGCGTGAAGGCCAAATCGGAGTGCTGGTTGGCGAGACGCTTCGAGGTCTCGAATTGAGCGAGCTTATACACGGCCGTGGTCTTATCTGAAATGCTGATGTCAAAATCTTGGAGTCGAGAGCTCTTCTGTTGGCGCTCTTCGAGTCTTCGAAGAAGCTTGGCCGACTTCATCCGGATCTCACGCTTCTGATTGCCCAGCGTGACAAGAACAGCGCCCAGAATTCTCCAGAATTGCAGTGGGTAATCAGGATGCTCGATGAGAACTTCGGTCACCACCTCGAAGTAACTCTCGAGTGCTTTGGGTCTCTCAGTGACATAGCACATTTCGATCGACCGCTCCATCAAGTACGAATGCTCCTTGTTATGGACGATGAGATTCTTGAGGGCACGACGGCCGATTGAGTGCCACTTGTCGCTGACAGTATTGAAGATGATATCGATCCAAGAGAGCATCCGGCCGACGTCGAACTGAAGCACAGATCCACTCTCGGTGGTGATGCTAATCGGTCCAGCACACAAAGAGGCCATTGCGCTCAAAGCCGCCGCCCGGAGGTTCTTCTTCTCAATCTCCATAGCAGCCGCAGCATTGCCGCCACCTTCGTGTGGCTGAGCCACTGCAAACTTGCGCATATGCTCTTCTCTTTGAGAAATTTGCGCCTGGTTTGGCGAGTAACCGCACCAATCCTCCATCAGAGAAAAGGCTGACTTGCGGGACTCAAACGGGATCCAGCGAGAAGGGTCCTTTGTGCGGTTGACACCCTCGAAGAGCTCCTCCATTAAGCCACAGTAATGGAACCGCAAGCGCTGGAACTCCCAGTCATTTTGGACTTCCGCATCGCTCAAGAAGATGCGGATGTCTTTCGCGTATGTGATGAGGTTGTTGACGATCCAGTCGTCATTGTAGACCTCCGGCTCTCGCAGGAAGTGAGACGTGAGCTTGTAGACGTGCGTCACTTCTGTGCGCAGGCGCTCCGTGTCCCTATTTCGAAGAGGGCTGCTGGGAGTGCGATGATGAGTTCCGATTCGGATCTTGGCCTCTTCGTTACAAGTCGTAACTGCATATTGCAACGACTCCAGCATGGTGCGGTAAAGGTTCTTGTGAATGGATCCCAGTGCCACAACGATGGCGTTGCGGATGGAATCTCGCTCGGCGGAGAGAAGGGGAATGACGAAAGCGAAGAGACTGCGAGCCGAGCTGATCTTGTCTTGGGACTGTGCTCCCTTGGAAGCCTTCCGCGAATGCTGTGCGTTTGCCAACTGGCTCTGCGACTGAGCGCCTACGCTGGTGACTGTCGTGCAAGCCATGACCAGGTAGAGCTTCCATTGCTCGACCAGGATCTCTGCGGTCATGTTACTGCGGCCCATGGGGCGATGCTGGTGGACGTCCACTGGTGAAGCATATTGAGGTCTTGTCCGCTCGGCAAGAGCTGTGATGGTCTTGTGCATCTGCAGTAGACGCGCGCAGACGATTTCCCGACCTAATGTCACGGCAAAAGGACACGTCTCGAAGCTGACGCGGATAATATTGGGGAAGACCTTGGCCCACAAAGTTGAGTCATAAGAGACCTCACTGCTGCAAAGTTCGATCAGAGTGTTCTGAGAAGCACTCCTTCTCTTGCCTTTTTGAATGCGACTCCTCTCCGCGACGGTGAGCTGTTCATCATTGACATCTAGGATTTGCTGAGAATCCGCCTCAAGGATCCTGATGATCCTCGTATTCTCTTTGCCAAGGGCGCTGTCGAACTCGGTAATCAATCGCAGGACATTGATGGCAAATGCCCGGACTCTACGTGATTGCGAACACAAGAAGAAAAGACCGTGCGACTCGATCTCCTCCACGTGGGCCAGGACACTAGACAGGTCCAGGTGCAGAGCTCGACTGCCCGAAATAGACTTCTCGAGCTGGTCCGACGCTGCTTCCTTGGTTTTCTGCTTGATCTCATCGATCCAGATGTGCAGCAGCTCAACATAGAGCCTGAGGGTGGACTCAATGTGTCCGGGACCGAGCATCCCCTCATCGGACATGGTGGAATATCGCGCATCGAAGTTGAAGATGAACCTTGCAAAGCCGATGGTCACTTGTTGCGCATGAGACTGACGTGCAATGGCCTTGAGTGACTCCGCCGAAGACGTCGCAATATTGGTCTGGACATGAGCAGTGCCCGTGCAGAGCAGGTTGATCAGCGAGTTGAAAGGGATGTGGTCGGAGAGACAGCGAGGCAAAGCTTGCACAGCGACATGAAGCAGATCGTAGAAACCCTGCTTCTGGTCCAAAGCATTGTAATGATCATCGCGTCGTCCAAATCCGAAGGCTTCGGTAATGGGAGTCTTGGGGGTTGTGCTCCCAAACTTTTCGTCAAGGACCGCTTGCCCACCAAAGGTATTGTCGCACAGAATAGTGATGTTACCGAGCACTTCACAGAAGCGAAGATAGTACTCCTTCACATTGTCGCTCAGTCTAGAGATGTTGACCGGACAGGATGCTGCAGGGTCGGGCTTTTGAGCTGCGGTAGCCACCTTGGGTTCTGCCAGCAACTGCGGGCGATGGAAATACACAGGAGTCGATGAATCCGTGAATGGGTTCGGCAGCGAGCCAGTCGGGAATGGAGGGCAAAGCTGGTCACTCGTTTCCAAGTCGGACATAGTAGCAAGGAAGGCTCGAATGCCAATGACCATCTTCTCGGGCTCCATTTGCTCGATCTTTAGTTCTCGGCCAGACAGGAACAAGTCCGAGTTGATGAGCGGGAATATAATGCTCCTGAAACAGACGTCTGGATGCTTGAACCCGATCATTCGGATCAGCTGGATCAGGGGGTCCGCGAAGGCTGGCTCTGCACTCAGGTATGTCCTTCTCCCAGTTGGAAGTGCAATCTTCGCGACTTCTTCCACCTTGCGCAGGGTGGTCGTCGGCGAATCCGAAAAGCGAAAGAAGTAAGTCCACACAAGACGACAGATAGCTTGCAGTGCCGGAGCACGAGTCGGGCGATCCTTGAGGCGTGCAGGCAAACTCGAGATCATTGAGAGCCACTGTGATGAGAAGGTTTCCTTGTTCGAAATACACAGCAGTAAGACATTCAGGGAAAAGGCAGAAGCCCAATGACGCGGTTTAGTGAGTAGCTGCGCTAGGCGCGGTTGTATGTATTCCAGAAACTCTTTCCACCGAGGCAGCGAGAGGTCGACCACTGGGTTAGCCGCCACTGGCAACAAGAGCTTCTCGATCACGTAGCAGTAGGCCTGCTTGATTCTTTGCCCGTGGGCATTGACAAACAGGCGCGCCAGCGACCGCATAAAGTCGCAGGACTTGCTCCAGCCATCCGGGCTCACAGGGAGACGCAGGTACCTCATTCCGAGGATCAGCAGCTCCGCCTTGGCGTCACCCTCGCGCGAAGGTCCCCGGGCGACTTCGTTCTTCTGGTACTGGTCCAGCTCCGCCAGGAAACGGTTGGCGACGCTAGAGAAGTTCAATTCACTCATGATCCCCAGCAATTGGCCGTAGATTCTCCAGTTTGCCATTCGAAGCGGCGACGCTGATATTTGATCGGGGTCACTTGTTTTCATCTGACCGAACACGATATCTTCGAGGCGATCTGCCATGTCAAGCGTAATCGAAGCAAGGCTGCTCTGGTTGAAGATTTCGATCAGGACTCTGCAGACCAGGTACACAGAGACGGTTGCCCGTCGTTCTACCAGAGCAACATCGTCATGACGACCTAGGAACGGCGCTGATTGTTGCGGCCGCTCTGCAGATGCAGTTGTATCGCCATGCATCTGAGTTGGCTCTGTATTGCGACGCACGAGGACTCCATTCTCCGTCGCCGCTGGCTTTGGCTGCGAAGTCGAATCGATTAGCATTTGGAGATTCCTGTTTAGGGCTGTGCTGGGCGAGCTCTCATTCATGCGAGCTGCATACCTGCTCGTTGGTCATTTGTCGTGCAGTGATCGCTGCATCCCCTTTCGCCTTGCGCCAGACCATGATGGTGTCAATCAAAGGCTTCGGTTTCTGTCTGGCGATATGTCCCAGCGCCCAGATCAACTGGTCGAAATTCGGGTCCGCGCCAGGCCCGCAGACCTCTTCGACGGGAGCCTCTGATTCTCCCAGCTTCAGGATGGCCTGGTTGATTTTGCTGTCCGCTTGACCGACAAACTATGTCCTTCTGTCAGCAAGACGAGCTTCTGAAATCCCTCCAGGCCGCAGGTTCCCTACCGAGTTGAATAAATGATGCAGCGCATATTCTCCCACGGTCTTTGATTCAGAATAATGCTTCGAGTGTGAACGGCTATGAGACCGCTCACGCCGCGAGACTCCTCCGGAATTCATCCTCTTGTGCACCACACTGGCGGGGCTTCCGTTTCTCGCATCGTCCGTATCATTATCCTGGATAGTGCTCAGTGTGCCCTGTATGCCGTGACTGCCCGCCATGCCCGCGGGGCTCTGGTAGTTCGCATGCGCATCGAGCTGATCCAGCTTGGCCGGCACGCCCGCTTCGTCGAATCCGCCGCGTCCAAGAGAGGCTATCAGCTCCGGGCTCAAAGGGCTCGTCGAGGCCGTCGAGCCAGCCATGCTCGGGTTGCGCGAATGTTGCATCCCATGAACGATCGAGGTCTGCCTGTGGTGGCCGTACGAGTTGGACGGTCGTCTTTCCAATCCCACGTCATATCCTGCAGGCCGACCGGCCGAGACATCAGGACTCTTTGAACCGGAGTGGCCGCGACGGGCTTGCAAGGGCGCGAGGGTGGACAGGTCGGCAGGTCTGCCACGGACAGTCGACGACTCGCGACTGTGCATTGGGGTGGATTGGGCGGTTCTGGTCCCGCGGCGCTCGGGGGGAGACGCGAGGTTGTGATGCGACGCGGATTTGAGGTCGTCAGGAATGAGGGGCAGCGTGGGTTGCTGGCCGGGGCCAGCAGCTTTGGCTGGATGAGATGACACTGTCGTCCAATCCGTGGTTAGAGGGGGGGGCAGAATGGCAAGGGAGAGAGGCACGATGGCCGAGACAAAGGACTCAGACTCACTTGCGAATGACGAGGACTCAGCCCTCGATGGACCTCATGCAGGGTGCCGTATCGAGAGAGTCAGCAGTGAGATATGAGCAGCGCATTGCGGCTCATTCCATTGCTCGAGGGGGAGATCGTCGATGTTGAAGTGAGAGGTGGTGTGAGGCGCTTTGGTCTGAAGATGGCGAGCTTCACGAATTGTTCGGGCGCACGGGGACCACTTTTTCTCCTTACAGTGGTCGATTTGAGTTACTTCTGAAGAGATTTACTTTGAAGATCTTCTACTTGGACTATTCTCAATTGAGCTCCAGAATTGGACAATGATGAAGGATAAGGTCTGCTTGCTGACACTTTTCATTGTACGCCCAATCGAGTTGGGCGCATGCCTTGGCTCTTCCCCAGACTGCTTGGCGGGTGACTTGATATAACTGCGTACAATCACTTCAACTATGATAGCATTTATGCTTGACCACTTCGAGTTAGAGTTGTCTAAAGAAGAAAGAAATCAACTGATCAGTGGCAAATCCAGAAGTGCGGCTGTATGTACATATGCACGATCGAGGAACAGGGAAGGCCGTTTGGATGCCAGGTTTCTCAGGCATGAAATATCTATGAACCGTCCAACCCAGAATTATTAGGTAGGCTGTTAGGTGATTCACGATAGAGACAACTAAACCAAAGGATAGTCAACAATGTGGTGATCGCACGATAAAGCGCATAAGAAGCATGTCCTGCCGTGTAGCAAGGCAGACTTATCCTCTAACCAGACCTACAGAGGTAACCATGAAGTGGTGGGTTCAGACGAGCCGCTGTTCCTCTTGGTAAGTTCGGGCCATGACCACATGGCGTTGAACCGCGGACAGTTGTAACAAGTTAGCATGTCGACAGTATGAAGATTGACCAGCCTAGGCAGTGACGCTGTGATAGATGGCAATCATATGAAACACTCCGATTCAAGGCTAGTGTCGCGTGCCCGCTTGCTGGAGGTTCCAGCAAGCATCATGATCTCCCGTCTCGCTCGTGCTTGCTTCCGTCAACACGAGGGAGAACAGTAGGGAAGAATGCAGAGTCGGAGACGGTGGGAACTCGGTCCTCGCGGGGAAACCATACAGTGGTGATGGTGACGACGATGATAGTCCCCCGTATCCCCGGCTTCCCCACAGAACATGCCATCATCAACACCGAATGCCAGGGGGGTGAGGATCCTTATAAGTGGCATCAGACCTTCGCATCTGATCTCATGAGAGGAGATCTTTTCAGATCGCATCGCCGCACAGTGCGGAAAGCAGCCGCACAGACCGAAACCCTCGGGGCCGCGCGGAGGAATCACCACGAGAGTCCGAGCAATTGGTGCGAGAGCAAGCGCAGGAAAGACTCAGTTTCCCCACAAGGCCAAGGCATGGCCGTGGCCAGAGACAGACGGGCAAAGTGCGGATCGAAGGGTTGCCGAATGGAAGTCATCGTTCACTGGGGAGACTCGATTTCCCGGACAGCCCTGCCGAAGGGTTACCCGAGGAGTTGGAGGGCATTTGGGGACTTATAGTCACTTCTGGGTGAGAAGCGTCTGCGTGGAATTTGTGTCACCGAAGGAGTTGACTGTTATAAAAGAGGATCTCCAGAATATAATCTTATACTCTCTCTATTATCATTTCTTCTAATTCTACCTACATTCTACATTAAGTACTTAGTACTACGACTATCGAGGCTCGGCAGGTGAAAGATCCACTTCCGACCGGCCTGTGATCAGACCACTTTGTCTCTTCTCTTTTCTTCTGAACAGGCTCTTGGTCTTTGGTCTACTGGAAGATCGCATCGACCTTGGTCCTCCTCGTCATTTCTCTTCCTAGGAATTGAATCCTCTTCAATTCCGAGGTTTCCCCTCCTCTTCGCCTGGGAATCAAACTCTCCGCCTCCCGCCTCCCGCACCACTTCGTCCCTCAGGCCTCCTGTGAGTCCGGTGAACATCGCCAACATGGCTCAACTCGATACCCTCGATCTGGTCGTCCTGGTGGCCCTCTTGGTGGGTAGCATTGCCTACTTCACCAAGGGTACCTACTGGGCCGTTCCCAAGGACCCCTATGCTTCCTCCGCCACCCCCATCAACGGGGCCGCCAAAAGCGGCAAGACCCGCAACATCATCGAGAAGATGGAGGAGACCGGCAAGAACTGTGTGATCTTCTATGGCTCCCAGACCGGTACCGCCGAGGACTATGCGTCGCGACTCGCCAAGGAGGGCTCCCAGCGATTCGGACTGAAGACCATGGTCGCCGACATCGAGGACTACGACTACGAGAACCTGGACCAGTTCCCGGAGGACAAGGTGGCTTTCTTCGTGCTGGCCACCTACGGTGAGGGTGAACCCACGGACAATGCCGTCGAGTTCTACCAGTTCCTGACCGGCGACGACGTCGCCTTTGAGAGCGGTGCCACCGCCGATGATCAGCCTCTGTCGTCCCTGAAGTATGTCGCATTCGGTCTGGGTAACAACACCTACGAGCACTACAACGCCATGGTCCGCCATGTCGACGCCGCTCTCACCAAGTTGGGCGCGAAGCGCATTGGATCTGCGGGCGAGGGTGACGACGGTGCCGGTACCATGGAGGAGGACTTCCTGGCCTGGAAGGAGCCCATGTGGGCTGCCCTGACAGAGGCTATGGGCCTGCAGGAGCGTGAAGCTGTCTACGAGCCGGTCTTCTCTGTGACTGAGGATGATGAGACTACTGCCGATGCAGAGACTGTCTACCTGGGTGAGCCGACGGCCGCCCACCGCGAGGGTCGCGCCAAGGGTCCCTTCTCTGCCCACAATCCGTTCATTGCCCCGATCGTCGAGTCTCGTGAACTGTTTACTGTCAAGGACCGGAACTGTCTGCACATGGAAATCAGCATCGCTGGCAGTAACCTGAGCTACCAGACCGGTGACCACATTGCTATCTGGCCCACCAACCCTGGTATCGAGGTCGACCGTTTCCTGCAGGTCTTTGGTCTCGAGGAGAAGCGTCACACTGTGATCAACATCAAGGGTATCGATGTCACCGCCAAAGTCCCCATCCCGACTCCGACCACCTACGATGCTGCCGTTCGCTACTACATGGAAGTTTGCGCCCCCGTGTCTCGTCAATTCGTCGCAACCCTCGCTGCCTTTGCCCCCGATGAGGAGAGCAAGGCTGAAATCGTCCGCCTCGGTAATGACAAGGATTACTTCCACGAGAAGATCACCGACCAGTGCTTCAATATTGCCCAGGCGCTGCAGAGCATTACTCCCAAGACATTCACCGCCGTCCCGTTCTCGCTGCTTATCGAAGGCCTCAACAAGCTTCAGCCCCGTTACTACTCCATCTCCTCCTCGTCTCTGGTTCAAAAGGACAAGATCAGCATTACTGCTGTCGTCGAGTCTGTCCGTATCCCGGGTGCTTCGCACGTCGTCAAGGGTGTCACCACCAACTACCTCCTGGCCCTCAAGCAGAAGCAGAACGGCGACCCCTCGCCTGATCCTCACGGTTTGACCTACGCGATCAATGGTCCTCGCAACAAGTACGATGGCATCCACGTCCCGGTCCATGTGCGCCACTCCAACTTCAAGCTGCCCTCCGACCCGTCCAAGCCGATCATCATGGTTGGCCCCGGCACTGGTGTTGCTCCCTTCCGTGGGTTTATTCAGGAACGTGCTGCTCTCGCCGCCAAGGGCGAGAAGGTTGGCACTACGCTTCTGTTCTTCGGATGCCGCAAGCGCGATGAGGACTTCATCTACCAGGATGAGTGGAAGGTAAGATAACATGTCCCATCTAATTCAAAACAACTGCTGACCGCTCTTCCAGACCTATCAAGATCATCTTGGTGACTCTCTGAAGATCATCACCGCCTTCTCTCGCGAGGGTCCCGAGAAGGTCTACGTCCAGCACCGTCTGAAGGAGAACGCCGAGCTTGTCAGCGAGCTGCTCAAGCAAAAGGCCAACTTCTACGTCTGCGGTGACGCGGCCAACATGGCCCGCGAAGTCAACTTGGTGCTTGGCCACATCATCGCCGAGCAACGGGGTATGCCCCCGGAGAAGGGCGAGGAGATGGTCAAGCACATGCGGAGTAGCGGTAGCTACCAGGAGGATGTCTGGTCATGAGTGATGATTCTCTTTCTTGCTGTTCTTCCGTCATATCCCTGCGCGTGTAGATTGATTCAGCATATATAGTTCTCGGCCTGTCTTGTCGAATACCTTCAATTGGCGATGTATGCCTAGCATTTCTCTTCTTTGGCCTCGATCGAGTCTGGGGCCACAACTTTTGCGGAGCACTGCCAGGCCGGAACGACGATGACTTAGACTTTGAATTAAAGATTTAATGCAGCTCAATTTCATTTCCAGTAGAGTCATAATGAGATGCCTGAAAATAACCAAAATGATAGAAAGTTGATCATGAGGCGATCCGATCCTGTTTTCGGCTGTAAGCGCGGACTTAAATCGTCATTGGCACCGCCCGGAGGACCTCAACTCCCACTCCGCAATAGCTCGATCTCCAACTTCGCCTGCGAGGAGATGCACCGTCTATATTCGCAATATTAGCCATCAATTTCCCTTTGCGATCGGTCCTGACGAGCTTTTCGACACCGCACCCGCCGCAGTGGTCCCGCGACACCGAAGCAGAAGCTCCGTATTGACACGAGCTGAAAGACTCGAGTCTACAGGACTATCACCATGGCCTACGTGGTGCCCATTCACCGGGCAAGTGGCATTCGCCATGCGGTGAAGCTGAATTTTATGAATCCAGAGGAGGACTGCCTGGTTGTTGCGTGAGTGTCGACCACAATCTCACGAGTGTGTGGGGACACAGCTTGAAGATAGCTTCAGGTTCATCGTGTCAGGAAGCTAACATCTACACAATTCCCAGCAAGGCCAACCGCCTCGAATTCTACACCCTCACCCCGGATGGAATGACCCTCGCGGCCAGCCGCGCGCTCTACGCGCAGGTGACGATGCTCGCCCAGCTCCCGACGCCCGCCAATTCAGGCACCGACCACCTTTTCGTGGGCACCGACCAGTATAATTACTTCACACTCGTATGGGATAGTGAGAAGAGGGATATCCGGACAGCACGGAAATACGTCGACGTATCAGAACCCTCGTCCCGCGAATCGCAAACACCGCCGCGGTGCCTGGTCGACCCGAGCGGGCGGTTCATGACGCTGGAGATCTACGAGGGGGTCATCGTCGTCATTCCTATTATCGAGGCGACGAAGAAGAGAGGTCGCGTTTCGCAGGCCGCATCGGGGACAGATGTACCGGCGGTCGGGGAGCTGGGTGAGCCCACGGCTTCGCGTATTGATGAGCTTTTCGTTCGGTCGTCTGCGTTCCTTCACTCCGCCTCGAATCAGCCGTGGCTGGCGCTGTTGTATGAGGATAATCAGAAGAAGGTCCGACTGCGAATTCGGGAGCTGGAGTATAGTCGGGCTACCTCGAGCGGACCTGCGGATGCTACGTTCAAGGAGGTGCAGGATAAGAAGCTGGAGGGAGGTGTTTTTGCACATGAGCTTGATCTGGGGTCGTCACATTTGATTCCCATTCCGGCTCCGTTAGGTATGTTCCTTGTTATGGCAGTGAGTGTTCTATCCAATGCTGATGATTTGCCTAGGCGGTCTCATTGTGCTCGGTGAAACGTCAATCAAATACATTGATGATAACGCAAATGACATGATCTCAAGGGACCTCGACGAGGCAACTGTCTTTGTGGCGTGGGAAAAAGTCGACAGTCAAAGATGGCTGTTGGCTGATGACTACGGACGACTGTTCTTCCTCATGTTTGTCCTGAATAATGAAGGTAACGTCGAAGACTGGAAACTAGATTATCTGGGTAGCACATCGCGTGCAACAGTTCTCGTTTATCTCGGCGGGGGCGTCCTCTTCGTTGGGTCGCACCAGGGTGACTCGCAGGTCCTTCGCATCAGCAATGGCTCCTTTGAAGTGATACAGACATTGTCCAACATCGCGCCTATCCTGGATTTTACATTGATGGATTTGGGTAATCGCACAAGCGAGAGCCAGATACACGAGTTCTCGACTGGACAAGCGCGGATCGTGACCGGCTCTGGTGCGTTCGATGATGGGACCTTGCGAAGCGTGAGGAGTGGAGTCGGCATGGAGGAATTGGGTGTTTTGGGCGAAATGGACCATATCACAGATCTATGGGGTCTGCAGTCGAATAGCACTGGCGATCACCTTGATACGCTGCTTGTCACGTTTGTCGATGAAACTCGTGTCTTCCGCTTCAGCGCTGACGGCGAAGTCGAAGAGCTGGAGAACTTCTTGGGTCTTTCTTTGACTGAGAATACGCTTCTGGCGACAAATCTCCCTGGCAACCGGATCCTGCAGGTCACTGAAAGGAGGGCTCTGGTGGCTGACATTGAGAGCGGCATGGTCACCTTCGAGTGGACGCCGCCGACGCAAAAAGCCATCACCGCTGCGTCAGCCAACGATGACCGCCTTGCCCTGGTCATTGGAGGTCAAGTCCTGGCGTCCTTTGATATCCAGGGCAATGCGCAGTTGATTACACAAAAGGACCTTGGGGCAGACCAGCAGATCTCAGGCGTGACAGTCCCCTACAAGCCAGCAGGAGTCTGCATCGCTGGGTTCCCCCAGTCCGCCAAGGTGTCTATCCTGTCCATCGACGATCTCTCAGAAATCCAGAGCAAGTCACTAGGACCAACAGGAGAAGCATTCCCCCGGTCTGTTCTTGTGGCAGATGTCCTTGCGGACAGCCCGCCAACCCTGTTCATTTCCATGGCTGACGGCAGTGTCATTACGTTCTCACTCGATCCTGAGGATCTCTCAATGACTGGCATGAACAAGTTGATCCTGGGATCCGAGCAACCGACATTCAAGAAGCTGCCCCGAGGAGACGGCCTGTTCAACGTCTTTGCCACCTGCGAGAACCCCAGTTTGATCTACGGCTCCGAGGGTCGAATCATCTACTCTGCCGTCAACTCTGAAGGCGCAGCCCGTATCTGCCACCTCAATGCAGAGGCTTACCCCGAGTCCATTGCTGTGGCCACTGCACGCGAACTCAAGATCGCACTCGTGGATAAGGAACGCACGACGCAGATCCAAACACTGCCCATGGGATCTACAGTACGCCGCGTGGCCTACTCTCCGTCCGAAAAGGCATTTGGACTTGGCACCATCGACCGCAAATTGGAAGACGGTGTTGAAATCGTGAAGAGCCACTTCGTGCTGGCTGACGAGATCATGTTTCGACGCCTGGATGCGCTGGAACTTCGTCGGGACGAGTTGGTCGAGAGTGTCATTCGTGCAGAGTTTCCGGCTGGAAAGGACGAGACTGGCAAAGACGCCACCAAGGACCGATTCGTTGTTGGTACAGCCTACCTGGATGAGGAGAAAGAAGGGTCAATCCGCGGGCGGATTCTGGTCTTGGAGGTTGACCATGGGCGCAAATTGACACAGGTTGCAGAGCTACCCGTTATGGGTGCTTGCCGGGCGTTGGCTATCATGGGTGATCGGATTGTTGCTGCGCTGGTCAAGACGGTGAGTCTGTCCTTAGCTATTCTGGTCTATCTTTCACTGACACACTCCAGGTCGTCGTCTACAAGGTGATCAACAATCACTCGGGATCATTGAAGCTGGAAAAGCTCGCCAGCTACCGAACCTCCACAGCACCAACCGACGTTACCGTAGTCGACGACATGATCGTCGTAGCCGACCTAATGAAGAGCGTCTGCATCGTCAAGTTCGTCCCGGGCCAGAACGGCGAGAAAGACGAGCTCAGAGAAATCGGCCGCCACTACCAAACCGTCTGGACGACAGCCGTCAGCTCCGTCGGCGAGGACACCTTCCTCGTCAGCGAAGCCCAAGGCAACCTAATCGTCTTGTCCCGCAATACAAACGGCGTCACCGATCAAGACAAACACCGCCTCGTCCCAACCAGCGAAATGGCCCTAGGCGAAATGGTCAACCGCATCCGACCAATCCACATCCCTCAACTCGCCAGCGTGGCTGTCACACCGCGCGCGTTCATGGCAACAGTACGTCCCTAACAACTTCCAGACCGAACCAACACGTCACTAATGCTCATGAATCAGGTCGAGGGCTCAATCTACCTCTTCGCCCTAATCAACCCAACGCACCAAGACTTCCTAATGACCCTCCAAAGCGCCCTCGCCAACCGCATCGACTCCCTCGGCGGCCTCCCCTTCGACAAATTCCGCGGGTTCCGCACGCTAGCCCGCTCCGCCGACGCGCCGTACCGGTTCGTAGATGGCGAGTTGATCGAGCAGTTCTTGGTTTGTCCGCCGGCTGTGCAGGAGGAGATTGTGGCGGAGGTTGGGTCGGGGGATGTGGAGGGGGTTAAGGGGATGATTGAGGCTTTGAGGAGGTTGCATTAGGGTTGTTTTGGGGGATTTTATATTGGTTACGAAGTTTTATGTTTATGAAGTGTTTGGGTGGGATGTCGTACTTTAGATGGATATGATTCCTCTTTCTCACTTCCACGAAAGGTCTAAGCTTGAGTTCAAAAGGAGGAATGTGCTTTCTCTGCAAGAGATCACAAGCATCCATCAACTAGAAAATGACCCTAGGTCGGTTTTTTTCCGCGCAGTATCTACAAGTCAGACATCCCTCTCAAAGAACGACCGAATAATGCCCTCATTGCTAGCCTCATACTCCCTCAACTCAACCGTCCCATCGTCCCTTAGGAAAGTATTAGGCTGTACAAACTTCCACTTCGGCTCAGGATTCAACATGACAATCTGTCTCCATATCTCAAACTCGCCCTCCACCCTGCTCAAGTCTTCATAAAACGGCCGGCATGCCTGGATATCAGCGGTAGAGTGCCAAATATGGATCTTGCACAGCATTCGCCCGAGTGAGGGTCTGCCATGTGTAATGATTCTTGGAGCGGTCCACGCGGAAGAAGAGTGTTTTCTGGGTGGTATCGTGCTCTATTCTTAGCACGCCGTGGCCGTCTTGGAGAAGGTGTTTGAGGATTGCGAAAAGGGCCTGGAAACAGGTAAGTAAGGTCCATTTCGTACTTTGAGTCACTTGAGTGTGAACTCACCTGGTCATGATCACCCCAGCAGGCTTGGTCGTCAACCTTGAAGCTGCGGAGTGGACGGAGTCCTTCGACGCCAATATGGAGGTACGTGTTGTAGATGACTTGCTCGGTCAATTATCTAAAAGTCTTCGAGGTATTTAAGTACTCAGGATCATCTGCAGACGGGACACTATCCTGATCTCATATCCAAACAAGGCGAGAATCTCCTTGTTATCAGCCAGGTAGTAGGCAAAGAGAAAAGCCCTGCACTCTTCCACCGTCATGGCCAATTTCCCAAACACGCTATTCCAAGTTTCCTTTGGCTTATACCAAGTCTGGATTGTTTTACCTGTAACAGGACTGATTGGAGGGTTGTCGTGATCAAAGTTGAAATCTCCAGGTGATGGCTCGGCCAGCAACTTCCCAGAGCCATGTCCAAGAAGCTCATGGATGGCTGTCCCGTTGAAACGGATGATATGTGCGCAGCTCATGTACGCTTCTGCCTCGGAAGGATGCACGTAGTAACATGGACGGCCGGGGTTGTTGTTGAGGTTCATGCGGTTGACGAAGATGATATTTTTGGCTCCATAGTTTGTGCCATCAACATCGTGCTTGAGTTATTAGCTGCGCTGTGGATATTCGACTCATCCGATTCACTTTATCACACAGTCTTTGCCAGGCCCCTGGTTAGAAGTTGATCCCAGTAATACCTGTGACTGATAGAATCCTGGTTCAGAAACCAACATCTTTCGGTCATCTCAGAAATCTTACAGGGGAAATCAAGAATTGACAAATTCAAAATTGATGATCCTGGGGTTAAGTCTATCTAAAATAATACATATGAGCAAAGTGTAAGTTCAATTCGTCCCAGCCAGGCTCAGATTCAAGCCTCCTTCTGCTCACCATCAGAGTCACTCCAGTCAAGCATCTCCATAATCTGCTCCTCAGAGAAAGCCTCCGCCCGCTGACCAGTCTGCTTCTTCATGCTCTTGATGTACTTCTTCTGCCGCTTGCGCGCCATCTGATTCCACTCCGGCACCCCACTGGCCATGGCCAGGTTCAGATCAGCCTCCTCATCATCTTCAACCTCGTCATCCGTATTCTCCACCTCACCGAGGACCTTCCCATCACCACCACCACGCAGCGCATTAGCCGACATCTTAGCCTTCTTGCCGCCCATGGCAGCCTTCTCAGCCTCCTTCTTCTCCTTCTGCTTGCGACGGTCCCGCTCCTGCAGATACTTGAAGAATTTCTCGATGTAGGGCCGGATGAGGATGTAGAAGACCACACTGGCAATGACCTTGGTCCAGCGGTTGACGCTGACGTCTGCGAAGGAGCTGTAGAAGTTTTTGAAGAAGCGGCGGATGGTGGTTTCGAAGACGCCGAAGATGGAGGTGAAGAACTCGGTGGCTAGCTCGCCAGCGCGATTGCTGAGGTCTGATTGTGCGTCGGCCATTGTGTAAGTGCTTTTGCCGGTGGGAAGTTGGGTTTGCTGGCCGTTGACTTTTTTTGTAGTGGGGATTGCGGGAGCTTCGGAGTGGCAGACGAGGTGGTAGGAAAGGCTATGGTGATGGAGAGGCACACAACAGGAAGCAATTGGATGACTGTTAAGTGAGCAAGAAGCACACAGGGCCTCTTTCACAGTTGACGAGCTCACTTGAAGAGAAACGCAAAGAAGAAGTTGAAGTCCAAAACTTTCCGAAACGGAAGGCACGGCCGGATCATCAGTTGTTCCGGTGACGCGTCGTGGGCCAATCAGCGTTCATGTTTCCTGGAGGTGTTGAATGTATGGACGCGCCCGTGAGAGTTGACATCTGCACGCTCGTCCATCATGGAGCAGACTGAGGAAGTCGGGCTCGAAGAGGTTTGTACTATCACCAGAGCCCTGGGGGATAGTTTACTGACTGACTTGTCTCTGATAGCGCCTCAAATCTGCCCTGTGGCTCTCCATCGGCAAGATCGTGGACGAAGAGACCATCAGACTGGGTGTCAATGCTACACCCCAGTTCATCGGTGCCTTGACAGAGATGGTATGGGCACAGATTGGTAAGTAAATCCCCGATCAGCCTTGTCTGGCTTGTGGATGGCCACTCTGCTCAATGAGGCTGAGTGAAGTCTGCGGCGTTTCACCTTGTGATCTATTGCGTCAACTTTTGTTCAGACCATCGGTAACTGACGATCCCCTAGAGACAGTCAGCCAGGATCTCGAGTCTTTTGCCAAGTGAGTCAGATCATTATCTCTTCAATCTGGAATGCTCTTTCGTTGCTTGTCTGTTTCTAGTTGTGGAATACTGATCGGATTACTGCGATAGGCATGCCGGGCGGTCGACTGTCAACGTTGCAGACGTCATGCTGCTCGCCCGCCGCAACGAGGGACTGGATTCAATCCTCCGCGCGTTCGTTGAGCAACAGCAGCAACAACAACGCGAGGAGGCCTCCTGAGTGGCTGGGCAGCAACCCGAAATTAGAAAGGACCAGAAATGCAACGACAAGTGCTCGATACTCCCTGCATTGCCAGCCTCCCCGCGGTTGCTCATTGGTTGGAACTTGGACCGGCTCGACCGCTGTTATTTTTCTGGGGTAATCCAACCGTCAGCCTCCCTCATGATGTATGCCGACCTAATTTCGACATCCAGTCCGCAAGGTCGTGATGTACATGCGGCGCTTTCCAAGACTCAGTCTAGTCATCTGCCATCGTCCGTTCATGTATGGAACATTCTATTCGACGCTTTAGAGGCCCGTTCCTGACTGCGACAAGACTTCCAATCCTTGTTGGAGCTTCCTATCCTTATGACGCCATGCCCCAGGATCTTTGATGCTATACCCCAGTCCGTCGGTTTAGCTCCCGTCCAACAGATCTTTATCAGTCCCGTCTACCAAGGTTTTCGGCGGAGGAAGCCGTGCTTTAACGGGCTCGCAGTGCATGAACCTTGGAATGAAGCTCTAGTGACACAAGCCGACGGCAGTCTCTTTTACTGGGCCCAGCAAATCACTGTCCTTGCTGGACTGAATGACTGTTGCCTTGATAATGACACTTTGACACTTAAGGCTGAGCTAGGACCTACCTTGTTTCCATACACTTCGAGCCGCCCAATCAAGCTGGACTGTTCCTCACGATGGATGACGTCGAAGACTCAGATGTGAGCCAGAATCTCTTTACTCTGTAGAGCCTTGGAGTGGCTGCTATATTGTCCGGCCAGCATCGTACCCCTAATAGCCCTGCTTTTCAGCTATCAACCTTGGCAATCGCCACTCTAACATCACCAGTATCATCTGCATATCGCCATCCATATCTCAACATTCATATAAAATGCACGCACATACTTCCATGGCTGAGGTTCTAACAAGTACATCTGAACTCAAAATGGGAACACCAACGATACAATCAGAAAATATCAACATGTCGAGCACGTCGATTGAAGCAGCTGACACGCTGCGCACCACACTCAAGACGGCGCCGTTGATGAAGGCCGTCCGCTTCCATGGACCGGGCGACATCCGGCTGGACGAAGTGGAGGAGCCGGTCTGCGGCAAGGGGCAAGTGAAGGTTAGTCTTATCCGATTGATACGAATAGGACACATTCTGAGACAGCATCCTACAGATGAGTCCAGCCTATGTTGGAATCTGTGGCAGTGGTATGTCAAGATACCCTCCCGCCGTGAACTGAATGACATCTAACGAATTCAGATCTCCACGAGTTCACTGGTGGCCCAGTCCTCATTCCTCCGAAAGACAAGCCACACTGCCTCACCGGCTCGACATACCCCACCACAATGGGCCACGAGTTCGGCGGCATCATCGAAGAGGTTGGCGAAGGGGTAACCCACGTCCGTCCTGGACAAAAGGCCGTGGTGCGGCCAACCATCTTCGATGGCACCTGCTGCGCCTGTAAGCTGGGGTACTACCACTGCTGCGAGAATATCGGGTTTATCGGATTAAGTGGTAAGCCAGCCACCACCAGCCTCGCCCATCACCAAAGAAAAGAAGTATTCTAACAATTGACAGGCTTCGGCGGCGGTTTTGCCAAGAAAATCGTCGCACCAGCCGGGCACTTCTATCCCATCCCCGAGAATATCTCCCTTGAAGCAGCAGCCCTCATCGAACCGCTAGCTGTGGCCTGGCACGCCGTGAACATCTCCCCCTTCAAGCCGGGCGACTCGGTCCTCATCGTGGGCGGCGGACCCATCGGGATCGGCGTGGTGCAGGTGCTGGCCCTGCAGGGCGCCAAGCAGATCATGGTAGCCGAGCTGATGGACAACCGCAAGAAATTCTGCACGCAGTACGGCGCGACGCATATCCTCGATCCGCGCGAGGTGGATGTCACCAAGACTGCACGGCAATTGACTGACGGTGTTGGCGTGGACGTGGTGTTTGACACTGCTGGTGTGGAGAAGGCGCTCGCTGGGGCGATCCCAGCTTGTCGACCGCAGGGCACGATTGTCAACATTGCTGTTTGGGAGAAGAAGCCGTCCATTCCCGTCAACCAGCTCATGTATAATGAGGTGCGGTATATGGGGGCTGCGTTGTATGATGAGACCTCGTGGGTGGACACAATACGGGCATTTAGCTATGGTGAGTTGGCGGCAGAGCTCTCTATGAGTCTTATTCTAACTGTCTCACAGGCCAGCTGAAGCCTGAGGGCATGATCACCTCTCGAGTCCCACTGGATGAAGTGGTGGACAAGGGGTTCAAAGCTCTGCTTGAGCACCGTGATGAGCACTGCAAGATCATCGTGGACGCACAGGCTTAGCTTCATGATGTGATGACCAAAGTCTACAGCTCCTGTGGCTGGAGCACAATGTATGAATAAGGCACAATTCCATTTTCTCAATTTTGAAGCTGTTTACATAAGCTCTTCACATGGCAACCTTGGCGGTCTCACCAATAGTATGTCCCCAAATATCCCCATTATTGCCATTTGTGGCAATGCAAGAGGCGATCACTGGACCCTGATGTCAGGTGCATGTGGCGCAGTTGCTGGCCAGCCACTCACGTTGGGATCGTCCATGGATCGTCCAGCGATCTTCCCTTGATTGCGTCGTGCGGGCCACTTCAGTTTCTTATAAAGAGCCACACCCGAATCCTGCTGCCTCGTTTTTATGGTCTTATAAGTCTCTTCTCCCCATCTGCATCCGTCACCCTCTCACCCATACCACTGCACACACCGTCAATATGGGATTCGGCGGAGTACTCCTCCGCTTCTGCAGTCTCGCCATCCGCGTCCTGCAGTTCCTCGATGCAGCCGTCATCCTCGGTATCTTCTCCTACTTCCTTGCCGTCCTGGCCCAGCACCACCTCCCCATCGCAACCTGGTTGAAGGCCGTCGAAGGATTATCAGGTGCCGCAACTCTCTACGGCCTGCTGGGCGTGGTATTCGTCTGCTGCCTCGGTGGCGTGGCCTTTTTCGCCTTTCTGGGCGTGGTTCTCGATGTCTGCTTCACGGGCGCGATGATCGCCATCGCGGTGCTCACCCGCAACGGCACTGACAGCTGCACCGGCACGGTCGATACACCCCTGGGCTCAGGCAAGGCCACCGATAGCTCAAAGGCACAGCTGGGCTTTGACATGGCCTGCAAGCTGGAAAAGGTGACTTTTGCAGTAGCCGTGATCGGAATGTAAGTTTTAGTTCCACGTGCAAAATGATCGAGTCTATGAAACTAACAACACCCAGCTTCCTCTTCCTCATCTCCGTCCTCTTCCAGATCCTCCTCGCCCGCCACCACAAGCGCGAGAAGCGCTTCGGCCCCTCCCCAGCCAACGGCTACACCTGGGGCAGCCGCCGCAAATGGTGGAGCCGCAAGAAGAACACTCCCGAGGAGGGCGCTGATGCTCTACCGGGCCACCCCACCCCGGGCGATGTCGAAATGGACGGCCAACAGCCCGCTGCTGAGAAGGGCTGGTTCGGTCGCAACAAGACGCCTACTCCTACCCCGCCCGCGTCTGGGGGTTATGGCTACGGTAGCTCTGCCTATACTGGTAACTACTAAGCTTGGGTGCTAAGCCTGAGAGTTGTTGGTATTATGTGGTGGACAGATCTATTGCTGTGATCTTGGATCTGACTGGCTGAGCTGGTATATGTTACCGGCGATGATTCATGACTTCGCATGAAGATGAGATACCTATCATGTTTGCTTAGATTGGGTGTACAATACGGGATATGGCTGGGATTGCTCGGCAAGCAGGATATAATACCATCTTATATACATAATGGACATTTCGGAATTGACTATCCCAGACATTACTCATCTGGTATAATTATTTATCTACTGTTTGGAAGACCCACAGAACCATACGTAGGTAGTTGCTGGTACATAAACCTCGAAGTGAATTGTTCCTGGAGCTAAAGTACAGTACTACCATCGACTACCGCATGCGTCACATTAGACACCCGCAAACCACAGCGCAAGACAATCATTAGGAATATCAATCAACCCTGAGACATCAACATCGACGCGGTCATCACCTAGACATGTCCCAACGCCGGAGTCAGCCGGAGGCCGACAAAAAGAGAAACCCAGAAATCGGAAAGGAAAGATCGGACTCAACCGACCCAGTCGGCAGCCCAATCAATTCATGAAAGGGAAAGAGTAGGCATTTACCAGTGCGCAGGAACCATCTGGCCGAAGCGGCACATCATACCGGCAGCGACGGAGCCCATGAACACGGGACGGCCGTTGGAGCACATAGCCCAGGTCCAGCCATCAGGCGAGCAGAGGATCTCGCCATCGGTGCACGACCAGCCGCCTACGTAGTTCTTGAACTCGTTGTTGGTGGAGGCCTCGGTGGAAACGATACGGGGGTCAGCGCTGGGAGTGCCGAACGCAGACGCAATCTTGGACATGTTCTGGTCGTTCTTGTTGCTGCGGGTGGCGTTCTTGTTGCCGTTGCTGTTGTTTGAGGACGAGGCAGTGGACTGGCTGGAGTCGCCGGCGCCCAGGAAGGGTGCGTTGCCGGAGCACTTGTAGCCCTTGCCGTCGGCGGTGCCGACGACGTTGTCGCCGGGCATGGGGAAGTTGACGGCCTCGCCTTCGATGGTCTCGCACTTGCCGGCCTGGTTGACGTTGGCGACGAAGAGAGGGGGCAGGCTGTCGAAGGCCATGGTCTTCTTCTGGCCGGCGCTGTCGGTCATGTCGCGCTGCTTGTTCTGGTGTTCGGGGTGCTCCATGTGAGGGTGGGCCTCGTGGGCGTGCTCCTTGCTCTGCATCTTGGTGGCGTGCTTGTCGTCCATCTTGTGCTCGGGCTTGTGAGGAGCGGGAGCGTCGGCCTTGTGGTTCTCAGTGTGCTTGCCGGCCGGCTTGTTCTTTCCAGGGAGCTCAGCGGGAGTCTCCTTGCCGTTGGAGCTACCGCCAACAGTGACCATGGCGCAGTTCATGTACATCTCACGGTTGCCGACCTTGTTGAACCAAGTCCAGGCAAGCAAGGCCTCACCGGCGGGAGCATCAGATGGCACGGTGAAGCTGTACTTCTTGGCAATGGGGCAGTCACCCAGCATGGACTCAATGACCTTGAAGGTCTTGCCGCGGTCGTAAGTCAGAGCAATCTGGCACGAGCCGCCGTCGTGAGTGGCGCTGCCCTCCAGCTCCATCTCGTACTGCTGGCCGGGCTGGTAGGTGGCCTGCGACACGAACTTGTCGTCGGCATAGCCCTTGCACGGGTAGTCTTGACCCGATGGCTGCAGCGGGTTGGTGTAGGAGTAGTCCTTCTGTTCATCCGAGTCCTTGTTCAGGGGACTGCGGATGGGGTAGGGCTTGGACATCTGCATGTGAGCAGAGGCCGTGGATGCCAGCAGGCCTGCGAGGAGAGCAACGCCCTTCATTTTGATATACTGGTAGATGTGAGCATCCGTATTTTCTTGCTCATCAGACAGACTTACCGTAGTTGAGTAGGGTATAGGGTATCGGTCAAAGTCTGCAGCCAAGCAATCAACCACCAGGGTAAATTCTTGTCTAGAAAGAAATAGACGGCTGGAGAAGAATAACTTGGCGCGAACAAGTATAAATAATGAGCTTGTTGATGCTGGCATTCTCCAGCGTTGCTCGGAGGAATGATGGATGCCATCGTCAGTGGCCCGAGCCCGAGGTGATGGGGGACAACGCGAGGAATGTGGCAGTTGCACCTTCCATACACTGGGGATGGTACATATATGCCGCAGTTTGAAGACCTCATTTGTATAGAACAGTTGATTACCTTTGCTCTGCTGGTATTCCGTGTTCCACCAACTGATATCCATCTCTAAAATAGAGCTCAAGTTAGGGCTTTCTGCATATCAAGCAACCTCCTTGACAGCCGCGTGGTCCTCAGAAATGAACCCATGGACAATGCTTGACTGCGCCCACAGGGGTAGCTTGCGTAGACCGCGGAAATAATATGAAAGCCGCTGCAGAGTGCCTTCATTCCAAGTTCCGTTCGAATTGCTTCTTCTCCGCGAGGCCGTTGCAGGAATCCGACGATGATGTCAATCAGATCAAACACGTTGCGGCAGCAGCCATGTTGATTCTAGTTTGGAGTCAACAGCCAGCACAAACTGCTCGAATATGTGGACAGCCGTTCAACAGCTGAGAAGAACCGGTTTGCATCGGGGTTGTCGGTTGATCAGAGGTCTAAGGGGGTCTCCGACCAGCCCCTGTTGCTCCCCTACATGCCAGACTGGAGGAGCGCCAATGGAGTGCTGTTTCGGTTGTGTTTATCGGGCTTTGAAGCCACAGGTGAGGCAGCCAGGTGTTCTGCTGGCTCATGGTTTGTCATGATTGATCCGATGAAAGTGTATACATATAGTTCGAGAGAGCCTCACGGCTCCACTATGAGGTCAATCAGTTAGGAACAAGCTCCCAGCTCCAAGATCTGGAGATACTTCTCACGAATAGCAATAAATACTAAGTGTAGTGTCAATGGCTCGCAATGACTCTCATCGGCTCAGAGTCTCAATTGGACACGATCCAATTGTCTCAAAAGTCGAGCAGTCACAAAGGGGTCGCGTCGCGATTAGCGCGTCATCGTGTGTCGCAGTGTCCCGCCGTGATCCCGTTTAACCTACGAACACCCTCTTCAACACGTCCATCCAACAGCTATTTCACTCCCAAGTCCGTCCGGGAGTCCGCTGGATGTGTCGTTTTGCCCGGCTGCGTGGTCTGCCTGTCCAGCATGCCGGCTCCAGGTCTGGCCTGGGGATTCGCCACCCCTCGTCACTGAGATTTCCCGATCGATCGATTGCCGTGGCGAACGTCAGATCTGTCGGCTCGGTTTTGGCGAATGTTCATCATGCGTCGCGACCTTGGAGCTCTCCTTTCAACGCTTTCACCGGCCTTGCGCATCTCTCAAATAGTGCCTCCGCGCAACTGGTCGCACCGCATTCTCGGTTATATCCTCAGCATCTTGCCCGCAACATTGGTATGTTGGACTCGGAAGACATGGCAATGGCGGTGAAAACAGAAGCTCCCGATGCGAAGCCGGTTGAGATACTCAATGAGGATGCCGTCCTGCCTGCTGGCCAAGCAGAAGCTGCGCTGGACCCGGAATCGGACGAGGATATTCCCATCGAAGCGGAGGAACTGAAGGAAGCACTTGGGCGCCCGCCTCCAGTGAACAGCAGCTATCTTCCTCTCCCGTGGAAAGGGCGTCTTGGTTATGTGAGTCGCGTTTGCTGTCTTTGGTCTGATTTCCTCAATGCTGACCTGCCAGGCCTGTTTGAACACGTACCTGCGATACTCGAACCCTCCCGTCTTCTGCTCCCGCACATGTCGCATCGCATCCATTCTCGAGAACCGACACCCACTGGCAGACCCTGACCAGCCAGCTCACCCGACCAAGAACCGTCCGGACCGTGATCAAACACCCGATGTGGCGCGCGGGAAGGCCTTTGTGGAGGCACTCGGACTGGCGAATGCGCGGGACCTGGTCAAGCTCATACGCTGGAACGATAAGTACGGAATCAAGTTCATGCGGCTCAGCAGTGAGATGTTCCCGTTCGCCAGCCACAAAGAGTATGGATACAGGCTTGCCCCGTTCGCGTCCAAGGTGCTGGCGCAGGCAGGCCAGGTAATCGCCGAGCTAGGCCATCGCGTGTCGGTGCACCCGGGTCAGTTCACGCAGCTTGGATCTCCGAGGAAAGAGGTGCTGGAGAGTTCCTACCGAGACCTCGAGTATCACTCAGAGATGCTGCAGCTGCTCAAGCTGCCACCACAGCAGGACCGCGATGCCATCATGATTTTGCATATGGGTGGAGTATTTGGAGACAAAGCCGCGACCTTGGACAGGTTCCGGGAGAATTACGCCGTTCTGTCCCAAGATATCAAGAACCGATTGGTGCTGGAGAACGACGACGTCAGCTGGTCTGTTCACGATCTGCTTCCCATCTGCGAGGAGTTAAATATTCCGCTGGTACTGGATTACCACCATCACAACATCGTGTTCGACGCGAACGAGGTTCGCGAGGGCACCCAAGATATCATGGCACTCTACGACCGCATTGCAGCCACCTGGTCGCGAAAGAATATCACGCAGAAGATGCACTATTCCGAGCCCGTGGCCGCAGCAATCACACCCCGTCAACGGCGGAAACACAGCGATCGCGTTGCCACTCTACCCCCTTGTTCTCCTACGATGGACCTTATGATCGAAGCAAAAGACAAGGAGCAAGCAGTGTTCGAATTGATGAGAACCTTCAAGCTGCCCGGGCACGACCTTTTCAACGACATCATCCCATACACACGAACAGACGAGAACAAACCCTTCAAGCCGCCACGGAAGACTAAGAAAAACAACGGCTTCGTCGACCTCGAAGGCGCCGTACCTCCGCCTCGCACGGTTCCTGACGAAGAAGTCGGCATGGGCGGTCCAGAGAGGCGAGTCTATTGGCCACGGGGAATGGAAGAATGGCTCCGACCAGCCAAAAAGGTCGTCAAGCCCAAGGCCGCCACGAGCCCGGCAAAGAATGGCACCTCAAAGAAGGCCAAATCTGAGCCTGTCAGTGCCAACGGCCCACCTGCAACTGAAACACCAGTGAAGAAACCCGCCCGAGCGTCCAAACGTACCCCCTCAACCAAGTCTCGCGGCAAACGCAAGGCGTCCGAGATGGAGTCTGAGTCTACGCCGGAGTCGGACGCGCCTAGTAACATGTCTGCTGGGCCTGAGATGGACGTTGATGCCCAGGCTTCGGCTCCGAAGGTGTCTAGTACCCGGCGGAGTGGTCGTGCGAGTAGTCGTGCGAAGAAGGTGAATTATACTGAGGATAGTGCTTAGACGGGCGCTGTGATTGTATTATAGATGATCTTCTCCTGTATTATACCCGTGAATATGGGCGGCGTGTGGTCTTCATATAGTTGGAAATGACTCCGGTCTTTGATTATTTGGTGCTGCTCTGTCGACTCTAGGAAGTAGTGGCCATCCAGCTAGATATTGGGTTCCAGGTTCCTGGCTGAAAACTGCGTAGATCATAGGAAAGAAGCCTTTCGCTGGATTTTGTTTGATTTACATGGAAATTTAGGGATGCTAAAGTTCGATGTAGATCAGCGATATATTTTGGAGCTTCTCGCCTGTGAGAATAGGTCTTTCAAATGCGAGGAAAACAAGGATCTCTAAAAAAAATGATGTAGAAAATGGCCTTCCATCAGGTTATTCCTCATTCAATTGTTTCAAGAGTATAGGCAGACAGAACCTAGTGTGGTGAGAGATCAGGTCATGTTGACTCGGCGGGTCTGATATCCCACCGAACTGGCGTCATGGGGCTCCGCTCTCCACAGGAACAAGCAACGTCTCAACTTCAACTTCTCTTCATCTGATTCTGATTAGCATCTCACGACTTTGCATTCTCTTGTAAGGCACCGATATTTGCTACACGATAACAAAATCGCACTGACATATTTTGACCTAGTTCTCTGACAACCGCAGGGTCAGTCCCTCGCACAACCATCACCTACCAGCATAAAGGACAATCGAGACCCTGGCTCCCAAACCTCGTTTCCGCTGGCCAATCCTCCGGCCCAGATCACTTCTCTCCCGCCGTCAGTCCCCAGTCGGCTCCTTCCCCACGACCCATCTCCTCTTCCGCCACGAGCCCAGACCAGGTAGACTCTCCACTCTCCTCCGGTATCTCGTCGGCCCCCTCGCAACACGCCGAGCACAGAACCGTCTCTGGAACCTCCGCCACGAGACTCTCCCTGCACTCCGCCACCGCGCACAATCACGAATCTACCGAGCCATCGTCCAGCAGCGGGCGCGAGTTGCTCGCAAGCGCAAACTCGGCGGGGGCCTTCTTGCCTATCTCCTTGGGCCACGGCGACGGCTGCGGGGTGGGAGAGCAGTTACAGGTGGCTGGAGTAGCCTTCCCAGAAGACGGACTATCAAAGGGCCTACGGAGGCGTCGAAAGATGCTGTGAGGGAACTGATGGCCGCACAGTCTGGACTTTCGTCAACATGGGGCACCGCAGGTGGTGGTGACAGTGCTGCACCAAGTAGCCGACGTCAGAGAGTTTTTGGGTACTTGAAGGCGGCGAACGAGTTGCGTCAGGCTTATCAGTCACAATGGAGCTCCCAGAGGAATGATGTCGGTGCAGATTATAACGATACCCCTGGTGCATACCCAGACGTCGAGATTGCGCGCTCCGGCGATGAGGAGATGGTGCTTTTCCCGAGTTATGCCAGGCGACTGACACCGAAACCGAAGAAGGAGACACCCTCGCGGCGCGATTCTTGGTCTCAAACTATTGATGAGTATCGTGGTGGTTCTGAGGAGGACCACCATTTGGACGACAGCTGGGATGGTCCAGAGGCGGATGCGGTCGTGGAGGTTGATGTGCGTGGCTGGATTTATGCACCCGGACGAGAGCCGATGAGCAAGAAGCACCGCTTGATGATCACGTTGGCGCGGCAGCTGAGCGGGATTCAAGCTCCGTCTGGCACGACAAGTGGTCAAGGCCCCAAAGGCACAGATCAGTACGTGGAGAAGCAAATGCAAGATCTAGTCGAAACAGCGGAGAAAGACGCGGACCGGGTGTGGAAGAGCTCCAATGCTGATCGTTCTCGGAACAACTCAAGCAATGCTGCAACTATGACCAAAGACGAGCTTTCCATAGCCAATGCGCATTTGATGGAACGTCTGCGTCCGTTCCTGACAAATCCCGTGGCTGGCCTGGGCGTGATGGTGTTCTTCTTCAACGATACGCAGAGTGTATCTCGAACCATTCAAACAGACGAGTCAGGGCACTTCATTCTCCGAGCTGCACTGTCATTTGTCCCGACTCATGTGCGAGTCCTGGCGTCTGAAGATTTGTGCGCCGCGAAGCCAATCGAGATCATCGACCCAGTGGGTATCAGCGTCATCAGCGACATCGACGACACAGTGAAGCACTCTGCCATTACCAGCGGTGCCAAGGAGATGTTCAGGAACACTTTTGTGCGCGAGCTGGGCGAGCTGACCGTCGAAGGAGTCAGTGACTGGTATCAGCAATTGGCCGAGCGAGGTGTGGACTTCCACTATGTGTCCAATGCCCCGTGGCAACTGTATCCTTTACTGGAGAAGTACTTCAAGATGGTCGGACTGCCACCGGGCTCTTTCCATCTCAAGCAGTATACCGGCATGCTTCAAGGGATCTTCGAGCCCACAGCAGAGCGGAAACGCGGCGCGCTGGAGCAGATTTTGCGCGACTTTCCCGAGCGAAAGTTCATCCTCGTGGGTGATAGCGGCGAGGCAGATCTCGAGGTCTACACCGACATTGTGCTGGCGAACCCAGGCCGGATTTTGGGTATTTTCATCCGCGACGTGACCACCTCGGACCAGAGCACCTTTTTCGACAAGTCCGTTAGCCATCTTGAGAAGACGAGCGAGCGCAGTCGCAGCACTCCGCAACTTGTGGATCACTCAGATTCTTTATCTAACAGACCTGCACTGCCGCCTCGCCGGCCTCGCGAGACGCCCGGCCCTGCGGATGATGTGAAAAGCATTGATAATGGGGACCTGATTGATCTACGAGATGATAAGGAGCTGACACCAACTGATGTCACGGCAAAGCCTTCGAAGCGAGTGCCTCCTACGAAGCCTTCAAAACCATCAGCCTTACGCACGACAGCTGGAGTTGGCGATGCCAGCGATGCTCCGACGGGCACTGGGACACCACCAATACGCCGGAAGCCAGTACCTCCTGTGCCGCCTCGGCGGTCATCCACAGCCAAGACGGACACATTGATTGACCTCGACCCGTCTCCTTCAGTTTGCCGCAGCCATGCTGAACCAGTAAACACCGATAGCCCCCAGGCTCCATCCATACCCATTCGCACCAAGCCGCCGCCAGTACCACCACCAAGGCGCACAAACACAGCTTCATCGAACACGAACACCAACTCTACACCCAATGCCACGACCGCATCCCGTCCAGCGCCCCCTCCCCCAGCGAAACCATCATATCCCGTTTCCGCAGCCCAAGCAGCTTTGCAATACGCCAGCGAACGACTCAATCTATCCCCCTCCCCGTCCACGGGACCAAGACAGTCCGCGTCCAATCAATCCCTGCGGACAGCATCGGGATACAGCAGCGCCAGCGAATCCGGCATGCCACCCGCGCCGCTCCCTAACAAGCGCGAAGAACTGTGGCGACGTCGCTGGGAAAGGGCGAGTGATATACTCGAGAAAAATGGTGTCCTGCTGGGCAGTTGGCGCGTGGGAAGTGATGCACAGCCGGTTTGTACTTGGTTGGTGGATGAAGCGTTGAGGGAGATGAGAGGGTCGAATAAGGGTGCTGGACACCGCGATTAGCTGGTAGATTGATTGTATATAGTCCTAGACCATTCTACTCTTTTATGATGCTTCAGTGGTATTGTACTTTGAACTTTTACACTTGGTCATTGGATTGATGGTAACAAGACTTGAGCTCGAGCACTAAATCTACTCATACATCTGCAACAACATGTCGTTCTATTTTTACTAATCATCATCTTGGTACACATGCAAGTAAATTCTCGAATGCTGATTCGCTCATTCAGAATGTTCATGATCAAGTGCAATGTCCTCGGCCCTCGGCTTAGATTCGTACCCGCCGTCATTGGCGAGTGCCAGTCCAGAAACCCGGGGTATGGGCATCATCTACGAACCCTTCTCCTCTTCTAACCCCCTACCTCTCACTATATCACTCATCGCGATGCCCTCACAATCCCTCACCCGCGCCGAGGTCGCCAAACACAACACCGAGGATTCCCTCTGGTGCATCATCGACCACCGCGTCTATGATCTAACCGACTTCGTCGACGCCCATCCGGGCGGAAGCGTCGTGCTCGCCCAAGTAGCCGGCCAAGACGCCACGGCCGATTTCTACAACCTGCACCGCCAGGAAGTGCTGGAGAAGTACCGCGACCAGCTATGCATCGGCACCATTGAGGGCGAGAAGCCCGAAGTCATCGAGCCCAAGGTCGGCGCGTTGAGTCCGGTGCCATATGCCGAGCCGCTGTGGCTCCGGCCGCAGTTCAAGAACCCTTACTACAAGGAGAGTCACCGTGCGCTGCAGAAGGCCATGCGCGAGTTCACGGATAAATACGTTACGCCTGAGGCTCAGGCGAAGGAGAAGGATGGTACCTATATCAGCCAGGAGCTGATTGACCGTATGGCTGAGACGAATGTCTTGGCCATGCGGTTGGGTCCCGGGAAGCATTTGCACAATCGGTCGCTGCTGGGTGGTGTCGTTGCTGGCAAGGACTTTGATTACTTTCACGATATGATTGTGACCCAGGAGCTGGTTCGGGCTAATGCTCGAGGTGGGTATTCCTTTGTGAACTTTCTGGCGAAGCTTGGTACTAACTCTTGATACAGGTTTCCAGGATGGCAATATGGCCGGTATGACGATCAGTCTGACAGCTGTCCAGGCGTGGCTCCGCGACCCCGCGCTCAAAGAGCGTGTCACCAATGAAGTCCTGTCTGGACAGAAGAAGATGTGTCTCGCTATTACCGAGGCCTTTGCCGGCAGTGATGTCGCGGGTCTGAAGACGACTGCTGAGAAGACGCCAGATGGCAAGCATTACATTGTCAACGGCACCAAGTGAATATCTTCAATGCTTCTTGATGGGTTGAATTCCAACTGACGTTTCCTAGGAAATGGATCACCAACGGCATGTTCGCCGACTACTTTGTCACTGGCTGCCGTACCGAGAAGGGCTTCTCTGTGCTCCTGATTCCCCGCGGAGAAGGCGTTGAGACCAAGCAGATCAAGACTTCATACTCGACCGCTGCCGCGACCGCATACGTGCAGTTCGAGAATGTCAAGGTGCCCGTGCAGAACTTGTTGGGCGACGAACACAAGGGGTTTATCGTGATCATGAGTAACTTCAACCACGAGCGATGGATGATGTGCGCAGCTGTTATCCGGATGTCTATGACAGTTGTTGAAGAGTGTCTGAAATGGTGCAACCAGCGTATCGTCTTTGGAAAGAACCTGATTGCGCAGCCAGCCATCCGCCAGAAGTAGGTGACGCTCTTCTCAATATGTTTCCTCGGACTGAAGAAACTAACCATTCTGTTAGGCTCGCTCGCATGATCTCCCTCACCGAGTCCAACCAAGCATGGCTCGAATCCATCACCTACCAGATGTGCAACATGAGCTACGCCGAGCAGGCTAAACACATGGGCGGACCGATCGGTCTCCTCAAGTCGCATGCTACTCGGGCCGCACACGAGATCGCCGACCACGCCACCAACATCTTCGGTGGACGTGGACTAACCCAGACTGGCATGGGCAGGATTGTCGAGATGTTCCACCGCACGTACAAGTTCGATGCTATCCTGGGTGGAACTGAGGAGATTCTGGCGGATTTGGGTGTAAGACAGGCGATGAAGAACTTCCCGAAAGCGATGCTGTAGGATTAGGTAGATCAGTTGTATACAAGCGAGACAATTTTCTAGTACACGAATCTCTCAGCTTCCTTCTCCACACGAGCAAGCTAGGAGGAACCTCCGGCGGACTAACTGTTGATCCGCTTATCTCAGCCCCGGGCTGTGCTATGGTATTTCATCATCCCAGCTGCCTGATCTCTTCCTCAACCCACAATCATCTTATTTTCCTGCTTCAAAACGTTTGATCGAGCACATACAAGAAACTATGGCCAGTACAGATGCACTGAATCCGGACCGTGTCCTGGAACTTGCATCCAAAGCTCTTCAGTACGAACAGCCGAGTCTCAAAACACCGTATGAAGCTGTGGCGCTTATCGGCCACGCCTGCATGGCCGCGGTCGATTTCAGGCTGGTTGGACTCGGAGAAGATCACAATCTTGGTTTGTATAATCTCCCATTGCCTCAAGACGTATGCTAACTTCAGCAGAAACCTCAACAGAGACTCCCACCCTCCCCGCAGAATGGAACGCTAACGATACCTTTGCCTTTCGCTATGCCCACGCGCAATCCTCGATGCAGTTTCTCCTCAAAGTGAGTCGACTGGGCAACAATGCAGTAGTGTTTGCACTGGCACTGGGTGATGATCGCACAAGCTCGTTTGACCTCCCTGTGAAAGACTACATCTCCGGGTCCGCTCTCCCATTACCCTCCACAGAAAACATCACAGGTGCTCTGCGTGACACGTTCATCTCCTCGGCTCGTCTCAGCGACCTCATCGGGTTGTTCAAGATCAACGTGATTCAAAAGCTGGCGCCAGGACTCTACAAGGAAGGCTACGAGGACAGTCAAGCCGCCAGGCGAGAGCGGCCCGAAGATAGCCAGCAGCGTGACCGTCTCCGAGATGAACAACCACAACCTGCTCGCCCGTATCCATTTGATGATCCACTGGCAGCTGGGCCTCGTCGACCCAATCCTCCAGGTGATTTTGCCCCGCCAGGATTCGAGGATGAGTTTGAAATTAATCGGCCCCCGCGAGGATATCCCCCGGGGTTTCCAGGAGGTAGGAGCCCCTACAATATTGGAGAACGAGACCTCTACCCTGCCGGACTTGGACCAAATGACCCCTTCCGAGGAACAATGGGACCAGGCTCTGGTTCTGGCGGTGGGATGTATCCCACCTTTGACGACCCCCTCTTCGGGGGTTCCGGTGGCGGTGGTGGATATGATCCACGAGCACCACCCGGTGCCAGATACGATCCTCCTGGACCTGGTCAACCTCCCATGGGCGGCAACCGAGGATTTGGACGAGGCTCAGGCGGAGGCTTTGGCGGATTCGGAGGTGGGTTCGGCGGCGATATCATCTAAGGCGCCAAACGTAGTACTCAAACAGTTTCTCTAAATGAATTCACGACGCTAGTTCAAAATCCCAAGTCATCCACTTCCCTTCTCGAAATAAATCGTGACGTAGCGAGAGCAAGCCCTCTATCAGACGAAGCGGTGTGGCTGAGGTGTGGCGCAAACTTCACCTCCAAACTTGACCTTCCCGCATTTCCCATCTCTTCTCCCTTTCTTTGCCTTGTTCCCCTCCAGCATCTCCACCATCCTCATCCCTTGAGCCGGTCTTGGGACTGTTGTTCCTGAATTGTCTCTTGTCTCATTCTTGTTTCCATTTCACTCCCACGAACCCTGATCACAAAAATCCCCAGTGTTCGTTTCTCACGAGACCGCCCCTCCCCTCCCAGCTGGCCCCTCCTCCCTATTTACGCCAGCTGAACACACCATGGATAACAACATGGAAATCGACACTGCGCGGTCGCCCGAGCCACACCACCTCTCGCCCACAAGTGACCCGGGGTCCATACCGACACTCGACGGCTGGATCGAGAGCTTGATGACGTGCAAGCAATTAGCAGAGGAGGACGTGCGGCGGCTGTGCGATCGGGTGGGTTTGCTTCGCCGGGTGTCCAAGGGATCTTGAATTGACGACATTCTGCATTGCAGGCAAGAGAAGTTTTGCAGGAGGAATCGAATGTGCAGCCAGTGGTATGTGGTGACTCGCTCGCCGGTCGGAGCTGCCAGTCCCGCTGACGATCCAAACAGAAATGCCCGGTGACGGTGTGCGGTGACATACACGGCCAGTTCCACGACTTAATGGAGCTCTTCCGCATTGGCGGTCCTAACCCTGATACAAACTACCTCTTCATGGGTGAGTCCTTCGTGGTCTGCCGGTCGTGTGGGGCTGGGCGTGGTGCGGTGTTGGACTTGATTCTGATAGTCATCCATAGGCGACTACGTCGACCGAGGTTATTATTCAGTCGAGACGGTGACCCTTCTGGTCTGCTTGAAGATCCGCTACCCTCAGCGTATTACCATCCTCCGCGGAAACCACGAATCCCGCCAGATCACCCAGGTGTACGGCTTCTACGACGAGTGTCTGCGCAAATACGGCAACGCCAACGTGTGGAAATACTTCACCGACCTTTTCGACTACCTTCCCCTCACAGCTCTCATTGAGAATCAGATCTTCTGTCTCCACGGTGGCCTGAGCCCGTCTATCGACACTCTCGACAACATCCGCGCCCTGGACCGCATCCAGGAAGTCCCGCATGAGGGACCCATGTGCGATCTGCTCTGGAGTGATCCAGATGATCGCTGCGGCTGGGGTATCTCTCCTCGTGGTGCAGGATACACATTCGGACAGGACATTTCGGAAGCGTTCAACCACAACAATGGCTTGACTCTCGTGGCACGGGCGCATCAATTGGTGATGGAAGGGTATAACTGGTCTCAGGACCGCAACGTGGTGACCATCTTCTCAGGTAAGACTTGCACCGATGTGGTTATGGAACCAGACTGACAGGATACCAGCACCCAATTACTGTTACCGGTGCGGCAACCAGGCCGCTATTATGGAGATTGACGAGCACTTGAAATACACATTGTGAGTGATCCTTTCTCGTCTGATGTTGACCTCTGCTGACTTTGATCTCTCCCAGTCTACAATTTGACCCTTGCCCCCGGGCGGGAGAGCCCATGGTATCCAGGCGCACACCCGACTACTTCCTGTGATAGATTTCATCATTGTCCTTCAGAACGCTATTGGGCTAGCGGAGGAAGGGGTTTGCATGCGAACGGGGCTCTCGCCTACTTAATCCTGTATGGTTCGATGCCTGGCCGTCTGTTGATACCAATCATGAAAATAAAATGCGCGAGACCTAGATTTGGCGTTGTCTGCGAACCTAGCGGTTCTCGAGGGCGAGCGTAGATTGAGAGTATTGCCATCGAGACTGAGCCTGCTCTCGTCACTCTTTCAACGTAGGTGACCTTCAACTCAGAATGGTCCTGTACTCGATTCAAGACGCCGACCTTCAATTCCTGCTTTCAAAGTGCTTCAAATGTACATTCATTACTTTTATACAAGTCTATGAATAACTCCTCGCAATGCAATAATCACACAGATACACCACCCCAATAAAACAAACGCAAGTACAGCCCTAATTCTCATCACGCAGCTCCCCCATTCCTCCCCTCCACAAGCATCTCCCCAGCCTTGGGCTCAGCCTGCACACTTCCACCCCGATAATGGCGCACCTTGGAACTACCATCGGGCACCCAGAAGCGCTTATCCACACGCGCCAGCAAAAAGACCATCACAACCAACCAGTCGAGCCCGAAATCGAACACATAGAAACAGGCTTTAGACTGGTACCAGGCCGGGTCTGTGACCGGGCGGAGAGGCATGTAGAGTGTTCCGGCGCGGAAGGACGCTCCCAGACACAGGAGTACACCGGATAACAAGACGGTGAAGCCTTTGGCGTACCATGAACCAGAACCGAAAGGTTCAATTTGTCTTCCGTGCGAGAAGAGGAGGACCAGGATCACGATGGGGATGGGGAGGAAGGAGATCACGGCGAAGTAGGTCGTGCCGCTGAGCTGGACGTCCCGATCTATGCGGTGGGTATTGTCGTTGAGGGTGTACACGCTCTGCACCACGACGGTGATGACCATAGCAATACAGGGTACGATGAGGATATAAAGGGACTTAAACACCCACGAAAGCGCAACAGACCAACCAAAGCGCGGAAACGCAGCTCTCAGCATCCGCTGCGCAAAAAGCAGATTCAATATGAACAGGAGCAAGATCCCCGCCGCAACGAAGACCTGCGCCGCGATGGCAAGCTGCACGTTATCCGGGTGACAGGCCCATGCTATGCGCATGGCATTCGCGACGAGCCGGGACATGCAGAAGCCGAATGTCACGGCTGAGGGGATGAACTTGTGGCCGCGCTTGTTGTTGCGTTGGAAGAGGGTCATGTGGGCTATGCCGGCGGCGAGGAAGAGGAAGAGGAAGACGGAGCAGATGGGGACGTCGAGGTCTTTTGTTGGACGGCCGCCTAGGGAGGCGGTGCGAGGGGCGTAGGGGCCTCCCATTTTGATGAGTTCGTGTGGGATGATGGCCGGGGAGGTTCTTATACTCGGGTTGAGACAAAGAGATGATGCTGGTGGTTCAAGCGAGCAGGGGGGAGGTGGTTAAATAGGGTATGCAGGGTGACCGGCGAGGTAATCTTCTGGAAACAAAGAAAAGCCAGCTCGACGGTGAGAGTGAGCTCCATGGTGCAGGGGCTATATAGTCCAATCGTCTCTCGCGTTCAGCATTCTCCAGAAACCGCGGAGACCGAGCTGGTCCAGGGCCCGAGCAGACGGATCGATATGCAATCTAACTGGGTGCGCGGCGTGGGCCTTGCACCTAGTTGAAGTCTAGTTCGTATCAGGGGGTCCTGTATTCATCGAGGATTCGACGAGATCAGACATTCTTGGAAGGTCGCTGAGATGGTGGCTGTCGGGGTCGGCGGTCTCGCACGCCGGGGGTTGACATGGCGGAGTCCGAATGACCGAGTGGCCGAGAGAGGGTTGACGGATTGGGAAAGATCTGAGAATGGGAAATGTATAATTGAAGGATATCATAGAAACGATCATAGAGAAAGAGGGATAGTAGATTGTCTTTTCATCATGATGATGCCATTGCTGTCGATGAAATAGAGGTGGGTGAAGATGGTACAACCAAAGTATACAACCTCATCGAGATCAAGCAGGAATATCTGTTGATGATAGAACATTTTCAATGCATCTAAGATCTAAATATGAGTGATCTGTAAAATTAAGTATTGGTGACTGCTATGTAGTTTATTCCCACAGCTTCCATCGCTTTGTTTACCAGTGAATCCACCCCTGCCAGCCACTTCTTCCATCCAGTTGCAGTATCATCTTCATACGGCGGTAGTATCGAACATCCTGGTCCTCATCCTCGCTCTTCAGACTCACCTTACTATCTGGTCCCCAAACCATCCACTTGTGCTGACCATTTATCTCCCAGGGCTCAAGTCCATTCGCGAATCGGATCCATGCCGTCGCAAACTTACCGGCCATCTGTTGCTCTTCTTCGTTCATCTCTTCTTTAGGTTCCCAAAGGGGTACCAAAGCTCATGCGCGTGGTACGCCGTTCCCTCCAACGCGTTCGGGAGACGAGACCGCTGGTCGAAACGATACAGGAACACGGAGGTTTCCTTGAGTGAATTGTTGTCGGCACAGAGCTGGGAAAGGACATTATTGGGGATCTTGAAGATGGCATCGCCACACATGTGCTCCACGCGACTGAGAAACTCGTTGTGCTCCAATTCCCTCGTGATCCCATACGCCTCCAGAATCTGGTCCGTCCGAGATTCGTTCGAGATTCATCTGCCGTATGAGCGAAAAGAACTCTGCGGACAGAGTCGTAATTCTCATCCAGGATACTGAGATGGAAGATGATGCCCTCGTGGTAGGTATCTCCGAACATGTACCCCTTCAACCAGGACGGCGGTGCATTGACTTCGCGCGGGTCGAGCTGAGAACGATAAAACCACCCATCAAGGCATGGATTCCCGGTCCCTGAAAGCACACCCTGGATCAGCGGTGTTGCGTTTGCTAGCCCCTGTTGTGGAATTGCTTGAAGTTGATTGAGGGTATCTGCAGCTGAAGGATCAATCTTGAAATGGACGCAGACAGTCTCAAAGAAGATTTGATGCTGCTACATGGTCCATGGAGGAATTGCTGAGGATAGACACGACATACAGATGGCACGGTGAAAGACTGGAGGATGTGCTGCCTGTAACTGACTACTGATCGAGGTACCTCCGGCAGATTCACCCACAGCCGTGACATTTTGCGGATCGCCCCCGAGGTAGCTGATGTATTGTTGCACCCAGTCAAATACAACTTGTTGATCTGTGAAGCCAAAGTTTCCACAACCTGCGTGCCCATCGCGTTGAAGCTCGGCAGCAATTTGCGTCACCGGCTAGGAACCCGCCGATACCGATTCGATAGTTGAAGTTCACACAAACGATAGGAAGCCCGATGGTAATGCTTTGCGACACAAGGTTCACTGCATCGAATATTGGGAGGTTGGCGCCTCCGTACAGCAGAGAGCCACCGTGAACGTACACAAAGACTGGAAGAGGGTTATTGTTCGCGTTACAGGCATGCGGGATCACGATATTCATGACCAGTGCGGACAACTCATCCACGGCCCCTGGCAAAGCTAGATGTGCGGACGGAGGTACTGGACAAGGTCGCTCGAGTCATCGCCCTCGACGATGGGGCTTGGGCAGTCGCTCCTATGCGGAAAGTGAGAAATACTTCGTTCCACGGTTTTGGGAAGGATATACCCTAGCTTTGTCCCATCATGATACCCTCCCTCCCAGGACGTCAGTACAGATCGCGTCCAACGCTTTGGCAAATGCGCGTAAGGAATACCGGAACTGCTGTACGCCATTGCTATATTGCAGACCGTCCAGCGTCCCCAGTGCGGGGATAGTGGTCCTGCACTTGGAGATGGGGGCCCGGAAGGACATCCTGACTGCGTATACAATATCCAGAATCAGAAGACGAAAGTACTTGGTTATCAGTGTATCATTATATGGACGTCCATCCACCCTATATCGCTATAGGCCCAGATCACCCGTCACCATCCCAAACAGGCAGTCCGACCCGACATCAGCTCCATCCTCCAACCGTTTGTTTCACCTCCCCGCATTCTTTAAAATATCGGCCCGAATCGCCCTCGAGCCCACCTGTCTAAACTACCTCGCTCCATCCGGAATGTCGACCCGCTCCCACCACGCATGTTGGACCTGCAAGCGGCGTCGCCGGCGCTGCGATAACGCTCGCCCGGGATGTCAGAATTGCGCGAAACGCGGGGTTGAGTGCGAGGGCTATGAAGTTCGGCTACGTTGGGGGAGTGGGATTGCCTCGCGTGGTCGATTTACCGGTGCCGATAAGCCTCTGGATGAAAGTGTGCCGCCGAGGCCTAGGGGGAGACAGAGGGATCGGGAGAGGGAGAGGAAGAAGCTGGAGGCGAATTTGCAGAACGACCTTGGTCAGTTCATCGGGTAACTGCAGAACATGCGACCGTTTTGACGATGCTACGGATAGATTGTCATGCCATTGTGTCCCCTTTGGGTGAAGAGGCCTCGAAAACAACGGGGACGGCACAGGATGACATTCTCTTTGATGAATGTGAGTGCTTCACTTGGGATACCTATCTTGAAAGAGCGCTGAAGCAACCACCAAGTTATGAGCAATGGGATAAATGTCCTGCATTCAACCTCAGCACACAAGAGCTTGCTGAAAAACCGGATCCCTCAACTCTGTGAAGAATCTGGCGCTTTGTATATCATCTGTCTTACGTTTCAGCTGTCTTTGTCCGCTACTCATACAGCAAGATTCTTCGAATACTTTGACGCTTCTCTACGAGAATTCCGATCTGAATTAGCCCGTTCCACGATCCTGTCAGATGGGACCCTGACAGCGGGGCTTCTCCTGTGCAGCATTGGTGTGCGTTCCCCAGGTCTCCCATTTATATGCTTCTAATAAACTAACGGGCAATCTCCCGTCAAGCTAATGCACGGCTTGCCTTGGACCATGCATCTAGAAGGCATGCATAACATCTTACAAAGCCACGGCCTCAACAATCAATATCAGTATCCTGCAGCCGCACCTACCGAATTTCGAAGCCACCTGCTCGAAGTCATGGGTGTAATGGATTTACCATGTGTTGCGGTCGGACGCCAAACACCCTGCATCGGCATCTGGCGTCGCTATTGTCGACCGACAAGGCCGAGGGACGGCATTGAGCCCGTCACTGGATTACCGCGATCTCTAGTTGACTTGTTCGCTGGTATTGGTCTAGATACCTCTGAGCAGAGCTTCTGGGACTGGCCAGGCGAGGCGGGGAGTTTCTTGCGGTGCTATTTGTGGGAAGCATATCGACTGGCCGGTATTTTGACCGTCCGCCGAAACTCACGTTTTGGCAAGCAACGTCCAGGAGAGGGACAAGGTCTCCCAGCGTCGCGGCAGTCATATGCGTGCCCTACAGATGACACAACTCTTGTGGCGCGAGTACTTGCAAATCTCGATGCTCTACGTCTTGCGTGTGCTGAGCGTCCGACGGAGGAGCCCGTCATCAAGAACGCAATGGTATTCCCAATCTTTGTTGCCGGATTGGAGGTCCCTGTAATGAGCAAGAATCCGCAATGGCAGTTGACGATTCGAAATTGCGCCCAAGGCTCGCGACAGGATGAAATTTTGCTTGGTCTCTTGGAGGAAATGTGGCAACGGAATGATCCTACGCTGGACGTAGATGATCTCGCTCGGGAAAGAGGTGTGGAAATGGGGCTCTTATGAATCATTCAATGAGACGTTCAGCGAGGGCATCATTCATCTGTTCTTTGAGGCTGGTTACTGAATCGATATGCCGACTGGCTTCTCTATCCACGATGCCTAGGCTGTACAAACCAGACGATGCAATATTCAGCCTTCTATCGACCGAACCATTACCCAGTACTTCAATTTTCCGTCCCCTCCACTCTCTGCTTCATCGCTCAACTCCACTTCTTCAACAATCCGAAAGCCGAAGCTCTCATAGAACCCAATGTTGTCCTGCCGCGTGCACTCCAAATAGATCGGATGATCTGTTGTGTATTCTAGGATCGAACTCATGACAGCTTGACCCAAGCCGCACGATTGCAGCGAAGGATGTACAGCGATGATCTCCAGGTACCAGAGCCTTTGTGCCGAGTACTTTGCCTGAAGGGCTTTCTTGCAGGCAAGATTTGCGGCGAAGAGCTGATCAACTCGCTAAAATGAATGGGTTAGCTAAGGTGGCCAATTCAACAACAAGTGTTCAAAGGTACCTTCTTCTTGGCCTGGTTATCATTCACGGGACTGAAGAGATCTAGCAGCCACAGCTTGCAAGCGAGCCATATCGAGCCAAAAGACCATTCAAGATGGCCTTTTGGGGGAAACAGGAAGGCAACAGCACCCGCATTTTCTTCGCTGGATACACAGTCCGAGTCTTTAAAAACCAAGACTTGGGCTGACGATTCCGCTGCTGCTTTGACGAAGTCTTCTGACTGAGGATTTCTCCTTTTGCGGGGATATTGGCTCGCCATCTGGGCAACGCTGGCAGAACGGAGAACCATGCCTTTGGAAATCACTCCTTGAACTCTGCGATACTGCCACTTCCAAGCCGACTCTGTTGGGCGCACCGAAGGCGTTGCATCTGGACGAAGCCATCGTATCAATGGGTCGGATGCGAAGGCGGCGTTGACGGTTCGGAGCACAGGTGTGATGGAAGAAGGATCTATGGAAGATACATCAGTCAGAAAGATACACAAACGCGCTCCCAGAAGACATCAGACCATCTCGAATTCGGTACAGATTCACTTTCACCTTCTGTTTGGACATGATTGTTTTGAAGATGGCAAGGCAGGAAGTGCTGTGAAGGTAAAGACGAGGTGTAAATCGTACTTCGTAAAGTCTTCGATGAAGACTACATAAGCCAGCTGATCTCAAGCCTCACAGGTCATTCATCGGCATCGGCTCTCGATGATCACCCGCCATTCAGTGCGTCCACCTTCCCTAATGAGGCTCATTTAGGGTGGGATCCACTCCCCACATGGCCAGAGTTTCTTATCGGCCCTTGCCATCCCACGTTGGGAAGGCCGACCCCACCGCCCCAGCCCAGCCCTGCTCCTTTTCCTCCGCACTTTTGATGCCGATGAGAACTGCCATGAAAGAACTATATGTCGTTCATCGATTCAATTGGTGTTGAGCTCCCCTCCGTGGCGCAGAACGTTATCGTCGACCATGTGGTCAACTGGTCCCGTCGCAGAGTTGGGGATCAATTAAATATCCCCTCCCTTCACTACCTCGTCGATTCATCACGAACCCCGCCTACGCTACATTTTCACAAGATGCCTGGGGAGCGATACAATGAGACATCTTTTGGGGAAGACGTGACCCTTCCCCCTGGCACTTTTCGTCTGATCCACGGTATGTGACCAACAACGCGCCGTGATATCAGGCTAATCTTTGATGACAGAGGATGGGTCGGAGTTCCATGGTCAGCGAGCGGTGATACTCGATCCGGTGCCTACGAAGGACCCCAATGAGCCCTTGGTAAGCGGGTCCCATCCATTGATGGGGTGCTTTTGAAACTAAGACTTCCGGATCATAGAACTGGAGCACCACTCGCAAAGCAGTCAATTTCACCATCGTGCTGGGCATGACAATCATCGTCTTCACAGCGTAAGATACGCATCCAATTTTTTTTCTCTTTGCCAGGCTAACCATTTGCTTGACACCAGCCTCTCAATCCAGCAAATATTTTGGCAGCAGATGATCGTTGATCTCAATGTCTCCTACACTGATTTGAACCAAACTATGTCGGTCAACTATGTTGGTCTGGCGATGGGCTGCGTACTGTACATCCCATGGGCTAAGAAATATGGCCGACGACCGGTATATATTGCCTCAACGGCCATCATGCTGGCGGCCTCTTTCTGGACCGCTAGACTTGGGAGCCTAGCAGAGCTATACATCACCAATCTGCTTTATGGCCTGGCCGGTGCGACGAATGAAACGATCGCAGAGATCACGGTATGGGTATTGCCAAACGAGGTATAATACTCTCGACTGATTCGACACAGATCGCTGATTTGTTCTTTGTGCATCACCGAGGCACCGCGAATGGTCTTTATATGACGATGGTCATGATCGGAGTATGTTATATCAAACCACTTTTATGACTTTGAGTGTCATATTGACCGCCTAAGCAGAGCTTCCTCACTCCAATGGCAGCAGGCGCTCAAGCGACCAAACAAGGTTGGCGCTGGTCCTATCAAACCATGGGAATATTCAATGCGGTCTTTTTTCTTATCTTCCTGTTTCTATACGAAGAGACCAAATATGTTCCCGTGCTCATCGGACAACCAAATCCCGAACATGATGTCGATGAAAACATTACCTGTACTAAGGACGCCGACAACAAGCTCGCTCACTCCGACACCAAGGCCGCGTCGACTATTGGACCCAGCAACCTACACCATGAATTGGATTCCACCATCCCGATGAACACATGGCGCAAACGCCTCGCCCTCATTACCCCAACGCCGGAACCAATGTGGCCATACTATTACCGCCCATTCTACGTACTCGTCAGCTTTCCAGCCGTGGCTTTTGCTGGTTTGCAATACGCCGCAAGTGTTGTCTGGCTCACTATACTTGCAAGTGTCATATCTCTCGTTTTTCCACTGCCGCCTTACAACTTCAACCCAGAACAAATCGGGTTCATGAGTCTGGGTCCCTTTATAGGAAACTTGCTCGGCGCATTCTATGGCGGGCTACTGGGCGATCGATCGATTTTGTTCTTCTCGCGGAGGAACAAGGGGTTTTACGAGCCCGAGATGCGTCTCTACATCCTGCATTTTCCGGTTATCGCTATGGCTGGGGGCATTATCATGTTCGGTGTCACTATTTCTAAGGTAAGCGGTATCTGCTTGTTGCATCCTATGGACATACTGATCTTTTCTTCTAGGGCATGCACTGGATTTACCCCAGTATCGGCGGTGCCTTTTTTGGGTTCGGTCTGGGAAGTATCGGCGACGCGTCCTTAACGCTCGTGATTGACAGCTATCGCGATGTATGTCTGACTTCTAGCCTGCTCTGAGTCTCTTAATGGTCCCCAAAAATTGCAAGGTCTTTGTCAACTGATCACATTAAACTAGATTACCGGCGATGCCTTCACAGGTATAGCCTTCCTCCGCAACGCAGTCAGCATTGGTATTCCCTTCGCCATCACGCCATGGATGCAACGAGATGGCCTTCAGAATATGTTCATTGCATGTGGATTTATCAGTCTTGGGGTCACGTTGCTGATTGTGCCTATGATCTTATGGGGCAAGAATGCTCGTCGTCGACTGGCTGGGCGCTACTTTCGCCTTGTTGAGCAGCAGGGACATTCGTATGGATGATGGGCTTTTGCGCAGACTGTTTGGTGCTGTTCCATTGGCTTGAACGGGGAATTGGTCTTTTGATCTGTTTTGGAAATTGAATATAGGCTACATTTTGACCATAGGTAGCAGTCTGTCGTCTCTTGAACTGGGCGGCAGTCAAATCTACTCATTCTGGGAAAATGGTCTTGTCGTTCTTCCCATGAATTATGATAGGCCATCGATAAGCTGTTACTCACTCCAGACTCAATTTGATCGTTTTAACTTCCAAGTTTATGCCTCGTGCATCATTTTAATGGATTTTGTGAAGATACGGGTTTGGCTTGTCAGGAGCGTGACTAATTTATCCTTCTGTTCTATAGCATGCTATACTACACCATAATGTGATCAACCAGACTCAACGTCATACAGGGAACAAGAAAGGCCGTACACAGCGCGTCTCAGCCAAGGAGTATCACATATCACAGCTTGATTCACAGAGATGAGCGCCGGGAATCAGAAACTGTCCGAGGAATCTTTGCTTTCGCAAAACGTTGCTCAGAGACCAACATCTGCTCTGGAAACCAGGAGAGATCTGACGCAGCGTCCGAGGCAAGCTGGCCATCCCGCTGGAGAAGCATAATCGCCAGCGCCTTTCCACACAGCCAGGCCTGCACCATTCCCTCACCACCAAAGGCAGCGCACACCCATTCTGCGCCAGTATTGTCACCGGCTGGCTGAGGCCGATATGTTGCCGAGCTGGGCAGCCTTCCAACCCACGGGAACCCATCCGTGCTGAAGGCCATGTTGCCAGTCCACATTGCCTGTATAGGCTCTCCCTTTACACCACCCCAGGCTTTATGCCCGAATACCGCGCTCAAAGCCCCTGAAAGATGGATATCGAGGTAAACACTGAGTTTATCATCTGTCGAGATGCCCAGATCGGCGATACCGCCACCTTCCCCATTTGCGAAGCCTCCGCCGAACATCATCTGTCCCTCTGGTAGCTGGGTGAGATAGTCGAAGCCGCGGTCGTAGTTGAAAAGCCACGAGTGTTTTGTAGCTTGTAAAGGAAACGCCTCACCAGGTGTCTGTGCAGACATCTGGCCACGCACGGGGAAAATGCGGCCTCGGAGCCCAGGGACCAGGTGGCCCACATGTGCGTTGGTGCAGTGAGTAACATGCTTCGCAAGGATAGTGCCTCGAGTGGTTTCAATCTCGTAGGGATGATTCGAAGACAAGCCAACGTAAATCGCCTTGACGGCTGTGCGATCTTCCACACAGAATTCGGCAGGATAATCAGTGAGAAGACGAGACAGGACCCCGGTCACAAATTTGTAGGGCCAGAGAGCACCGGCAGGACCAGTGACGACGCCTGTGGCGCGAGAAAGGTTGAATTCCTGCAATATAGTCAGCCACGCGATTTCGTCATGCACCAAGCGAGCAGGGACAAACCTCAGGTATTGAGTCCCCCTCGTAAGCAGCCCATTCCACTGCTTCCTCTGGCATGCCCTCCTTGAACCGACGAAACCTTTCATGCGCAGCCTTCCAGGGTCCATCCCCAAAGTAAGCACTCAGGAACTGAACCTCGCGGGCCTGCACCGCCGTGGTCAGGCCCATTTCCTCTGCCACGCCCAATATCTCACGCAGATGAGCGAGTCGGAAACGCAGGATCTTGCGTGCAGCCTCCTCGCCGAGAAGATCAGCCAGCTCTGCATACTCGTCACCTGGTTCGAGAATGTGACCTCCATTGCGTCCAGTGGCACCACTGCAGATATCTCGAGCTTCGAGCATGACTACAACAGGATGGGAGGTGTTTGACGAGTCAGAGACGGCACGATTCTGAAGAATCGTTCGTGCGATGGAGGCCCCAGTGATTCCAGAGCCGATGATCACGACATCTGCCTGCTTAGGCAGAGGCTTCGAGGGCCGATGTGCAAAGTCCGGATGTGGATCTTTCAGCCAAAACGAGGACGTCGTTTTGTCCTTGGGAATACCTGGATCCGAATGAATACGGTCTAGAGCTTGTTGCCGCTCTAAGACTGGGATCGCGGTATTCGTGAGGAGGGACTGGGCAAAAGGCATCTTGTAGCGAGAAGTTGTATTTGACAGCTGATGGGATAAAGGATTGAAAACTGGACAGGTTATTGTGAGAAGTCAAGTTGGAGTTGGGAAGGCCTCAAATAGGTCTCAGCAACCCACTCATGCCAGCGCTGGTTTAATTGCGCACTAATCGGATGCTTCTTGTTGTACTTCCCTCTTTGGCATTCAATCTAGTGCTACTCCTCGGAAAGTCTCTCAGATATTGTTAAGTTTCGGGTCTTTATAGATCATCGATGGGACTGCGGGTCGACCTACTGTTTTGGAAAATGTCCACCTGGGCCTGCTAGCTGATCATGGGGTCTCCGGTTGATAAAAGTCAAGACCCTCAAAGGATCAGATGATCTTCCAAGGTCATTCAGTTCTCAAGCTCAAGTGGTGCCCCATCATGTCTTCCTTTCCCTCGCCTGGCAACAACTTCTTCCCCGGATGGCCCGCTTATGCGTCAGCCTGCACTCTCCTTTCTTTACAGATTAGAGTATGACATCCCCAAAGAAGAGATCAATGTCGGAGCACCCCATGATGCCGGCATTATCCGCAGCATTGCCAATATTGTGCGCGGCACTCTGAAGGGACCCGGCATTGAGGGGACAGTTTTGCCGCTGGGAGGAGCAGACTGGGCGACAGTCGTCAAGGGAACGCACGTACGACTTCCATAAAACGCCTTATAATTACAGGCATTGTCCTAACAAGATGCTCCTTTTGTATTCTATGAAGCCGCTATACCGTCAAAACAAATGACGATCACTATATCTACATCCGTGCTCATGGACTATATTGCCCCGGGCCCGGAACGGATTATGCGAAGCAAGTCGAGGAGCATTGGGAGATACCGCCCAAGACAACAGTCTCACAGGACGATGTTGAGTTATTTTCGCATCTGCGTCTTAAGACTGGACCCGGTCTTTACAACTGGTTGAACGGGTTAATATGCCATGGAGTGATGGGCTGCGAAGGAGACAAGATTTGGATCGATGCGTATCATTTGACAAACTTCCCGGGAGTCAAGCCGAAGAATGTGATTGCGAAAAGAGTAGTTTGTGGCAGTTTGATGATTTCAGCAGTATACTAGTAGTCGATAGAAAGACATCAACCGCGTTGTCAGCCGAGGCCGAGCAGCCATCCCAATCGGGTAGGTGGACGCACCTTGTTCCCACCGAACTTATGCATGAGTGGCCTGACGATCAACAGCCGATAGATGATATTATGGCTGCAATAGACAAGTACATAAGCAACCACAATAGCCCGGTAACTCACACGGCAACTCACAGTTGAAGATAAAGATTCCTCTCATGGTCGAAACAACTCCTGCCCAAGCCGCCGACTGGCGAGACCTCGTTTCTCGCAAACGCCGCGAATGCATTGAGAAAATCCCCCGCGAATGGATACTCAGCGAAGATCTCCTTCTCAAAGTACCCCCGCAACTGCTAGAATACAATCTCCCACGTCGCTGCGGCCTGCTATCGGAGTCCGAGCTCGATATCACTGAGAATTACACTGCGACCCAGCTGCTGGGTAGACTGGCTTCGGGTCAGCTGAGCTCGCTGGCCGTCACGACGGTATTTTGCAAGCGGGCTGCCATCGCGCAGCAGGTGGTAAGTTGTGCGCTGAACTGTACTGAGAGGATCCAAGAATCCGAAAACAAGATGCTAACCGATCCTTTCTGTACAGACCTCTTGTCTCACGGAAACTTTCTTTTCGCAAGCCCTGGACAGAGCCCGGTTTCTGGATGACTATCTGCAGCGAGAAGGTCGACCTATTGGTCCACTCCACGGGTTGCCTATCAGTATCAAGGACAGCTTTTGTGTTGAGGGCGTGCAATCGACGATCGGTTATGTTTCCTTCCTGGGCCATGCGCCGGCGACTGAGAACTCGGCCCTCGTGGCAATGCTGCTCAAGCTCGGGGCGGTGCTTTACGTCAAGACAAACATCCCCCAGACCCTGATGGTGAGAGCATACCAGAATACATGTACACAACACCAATTGAGGTAGCTGACGATCTATAGACTGCAGACTCGGAGAACAACATCTTCGGCCGCACCCTCAACCCACACAATACCTCCCTGACAGCTGGAGGATCAAGCGGCGGTGAGGGGGCCCTCGTGGCATTCCGAGGCTCTATCCTCGGCGTGGGCACCGATGTCGCCGGATCCATCCGCATTCCTGCCCTGTGCTGTGGTGTGTACGGATTCAAGCCAACAACCGCCCGAATTCCATATGGTGGGCAGGCGTCCGGTGCCTTGGAAGGTCTCCCTGGGCTTGTCCCTGCTGCTGGTCCGCTGGCACACAGTGTTGCAGACCTGAAGCTATTTATGACCTCTGTTGTTGGTGACGGCCATGCGTGGGAATATGATTCAGCTGCAGCTGCTGTGCCATGGAATGATGAAGACGTTAACAGGAGCCTAGTGATTGGTCTTTTGTCTGAGGATGAGCAGTTCCCCCTCCATCCTCCTGTCAAACGAGCTCTGGATCGTGCAGTCGAGGCATTGACTCGGGCCGGCCATCGCATCGTGCGCATCGACAATCCGAAGAAAACCGACCTATCCGTGGCATACGCCTCCCGGCTCGCGTTCCAGTATTTCACTTATGGCCCGCAGCAAGATCATATCGGAGCGAGCGGGGAACCGCTCGTGCCCTCGGTCGCTAAGGCTGTGTCACCTATGTTCTCAGGTCCATGGCCTGTCGAGCAAGAACTGGACCCGTTCCAGAAGATCCAGGAACTACATGTAGCTCGGCAGCGGGTTTGTGATGCATGGCGGCGGGAATGGGTTGAGCAGAAACTGGACGTGGTTCTTGCTCCTGGGGCGCAGAACACCGCCGTTGCGCATGACACGTATGGATGGCCACCTTATACTGTGCTGTGGAACTTGTTGGATGTGAGTGCTCAACCTGACTGGATTGTGCTCTTGAAGGGTTGAAGCTGACTGTGTCATTAGTATCCTGCGTGCATAATCCCGTTCGGGAAGGCATCCAAGGAGCTGGATGCAGAGAAGATGACGACGGGAGATGATATGCAGCCGGACTGTGTGTTTTCCTTCTTTTGCCTTTGATCATCGCTTTGCTAATCTTGGTCTATTCAGATATCCCCGAAGAAGTGGATGGAGCACCGTGTGCCATTCAAATCATCGCACCACGGTTCCAGGATGAGAAGTGCCTTACTGCGGCCGAGATCATCGATCGAGCACTTAGAGAATAGCTACAAAAGGACAACTGGACATTTAGGGAGCATTTTAAGTTCGGGAGGGAAATAGACACACATACTGCTCCAAGCTTCAGTCGTTTTTAAGGCTGAGCCTTCAACAACCAGTGAGGCTCCTTGCGACGACACCTCTGCACAAACCCCCCAAGCAGCGCAACAAAGGTACACTGCACGATTACAAATCGGTTCAAAGAGTGTAAAGTAGGACTGTGACTGGAGTGTAGATTTATACTTGGAGCCATGGGTCGGAAAGTAGCTCCTCTGCAGTACTTCGTTCCTCTGGTCGCCACGTCAGCATCTTCGAGATAAAGGCGATAAACGCGCGCCTCTCAGTTCCTTCCAAACCCGTAAGCTTGTTTTCAAATCCTCCTGGTTGCGGAACAAGGTCGGGAAACTTGAATTGACCCGTCTGAGAATGAGCAAGACAACTTTCCAGGTGACGATACGTCGAACCAAATACCATCATCGTTGAAATATCGTGAACTTTGGCTCCCTCGCTTAAGCATGTCCTTGGGTGGAGCGCCGACCAAAGAAATGATGCACGCCAAATGCTTCTCTTCTGTGAAACGACAGTCCGAACATGAGGTGGTATTGTCGAAAGGACCAGTACCACATAGCAGCTCCCACGTCTGGTCGGAACGTTAGCTTTTAGTGATAGCAACTGAACTCAATGAGCATTACCAATGCGCCCAGGTTCCAGATATCAGCACTGTAATCCCAGCCGGACCCATTGATGACCTCAGGGGTTCGGAGCCCTTGAGGTTGAATAGCGTGGGTATAAAGGGTCTTTCCACAGGCAGAGAGACCGAAATCCATAAGCACGGGCCTTCCAATACTGTCTGCTTGAAAGCCAAAAGCATTTCGCGAGAGATATATTGTTCGATCCTCGCATTTCATCTGAGGCAAAGGGTCCTCTAGCTCATCCCGAGCAACTGTATCCAGCACAGATTGGTCACGAAGAGCCATGAGAATGTTGTCCGATTTCAGATCTGTTATCACTATGGTTAGAGCAAAGCAGTTACAGCACCGGAGAGACCGACCTGTATGGATGATAGAAGCTTGAGTGTGAAGATAATGGAGACCATTCATGACCATCCGAATGATCGTTCTGAGGACATCGGGAGGAAGGACAGCCCTTGAAACCGATTCTTCAGCATCCACAGAGGATCACCAAGGAGTTCGAAGACCATGCAGGAATGGCTTCCGTGTGGCCCAAGCAACTCGAATGATTCAAGCAAGGTGCAGACAAAGTACCGGCCCTCGTGTGTCGAGTTAGCCTGTGTTACGCGTTGCGTAATTGTTTGCGTTGGCTTTTATTGCGACATAACGTGGGCTAAGCCAGCGCCATCTAGTAGAAGGTTAGAGTAGAGACAGGTTGCATTATCAAAGGTCTTACTGGTAAAGATCCTTTGCCAGCCAGACCGTCGAGCCGACACCCCACCCGAGTTTAGCCGCAACTTGGTATCTGTCGGCAAGAACTGTATGGAGTTACATAGGGTAGAAATGCTTGGGGTCGTAATAGGGGGCGCGCTCCTCTTCAACACATTGCGAGGCTCCGAGAACACTAACCGGGGCAGTCGGAGCTTTGTATGGTCTTGAATGTAGAATCCTGAAAACCGACATTTTCCACGACTTTGGCGTTGCTGCCATTGTCCGACGTTGAAGATAGCGTCGGCCTCCTGAAGTCTGGGTAGGAGTGTAAACAAAGTATGCAGAGCAGGTCACCTGATTCAATAGACCCCAATGAGCATAAAGCTATCGATGGAGTCCCAGATCCCATCCCCAAGCTGGACCTCAAATTTGTATTGTCAAAGATTGTAATAGACATCCAACCTATAAGAGATACGAACATATCAAGAATGACCTTTTATCGCTGGTCATGAAATGCCTTCTTCAAAAGGATTATGATACAGTCAAGTTCTTCACCTTCTTAGCCAGTATCTCCTCAACCTCCTTCGCATGCTTGGAAAAGTTGTCAACCAGGTTATCCCACATCCTCGGCTCATGCTCGTGCTTCTTGTCACTGTTCCACGCATAGTCCGTGATGGTGAACGGCCGGCTGGACTCAAACATGAATGCGATAGAGGCCTCGGATATCTGCATCACCGGCGGTGGATTCTCGCTTGCGGCTTTGAATTCTTCGTATGCCACGCCGTGGGGGACCACTGCAACAGATCAGTCATGGGGCATCTGGAATGGAGAGGGTGCAACGTACTGCCACACTCAAAGGATACGCTTCCTGGCTTGAAAGCGTCGCTTCTTCCACCGTACTCGCCGTAGATCAGACCCATCAGTTCGGAGGCGACATTGCGGTGGTAGTAGGGAGGGCGGTAGGTGTCTGGCAACCATTAGAACACCATGTCAACCGAAGAAGAGGAAGAACATACGAGACGCAACATCCCAACGAGGGGAGAAGATCAAGAGATCAGCGAGCGGTGCCGTCAAGTCCCGCGACTTGGCCGTAAGCACACAGAAGATCGACGGGTCAATGTGGTCCACTGAGATCGAGCCGACGTTTACAAACTTGGTCAAATCATATTTATAGGGAACCTGGGGCTGTCAGTTTCGAACCTCTCAAGCCATGTTGAACCAGGAATACATACGTAGTTGCCATGCCATGCGACCACATCGAACGGGTTGTGGTTCTGTGTACTCTTGAAGAACTTGCCACCAAGCTTGTAGACAATCTCCCATGGCTCCTGCGCAATCTCGTAATGGGCAACAGGGCTCAAGAAGTCTCGTGCGTTGGCCAATCCATTCGCACCCAGAGGACCAAGCTCCGGTAGCTCAAAGCATGTTCCCCAGACTTCTAGAATATATCCACGGGAGGGACCATCAGGGACCTCCACGCGGAAACGGAGACCACGCTGAATGACAACAATCTCGCCGGGCTGAACAAAGAGAGGACCGAACTCGGTCTGGATATCGAGGGCACCCTGCTGCGGGATGATCAAGAATTCGCCGTCCGAGTTGACGAAGGCCTTCTTTCTCATGCTGGTGTTGGCGACGTAGACGTGTGTTGCGAGACCCTCGCGAAGCGTGGGGTCACCCGAGCCAGCGATGGTCTTGAGACCGGAGACGAAGTCAACCTCTCCACTGACGGGGATGTCAAATGGGTGCCAGGCCAACTGGGTGGGCGAGACGTGGATGCGGGGGTTCAACGGCAGGAAATTCGACTCGGTGTCTTCGTTGTCGGGTAGCTCTGTCTGCAGGATTGTCAGTATTGATCGATATACACAAAGGGATTGCATACAAAACCCTGGTGAGCCACTGCCGGACGAGCACGATACAGCCACGCCTTCTTGTTAGCATGACGCGGGGCCACAAAGGCAGTTGCCGTCACCTGCTCAGCATAGAGACCGAAGCGGACATTTCGAGGATTGTTCTGGCCCTGTGGAATGGTGCCAGGGACAGCTTCCGAGACGAAGCTATCCGGTGAGTACTACATCAGCCAGTTGAATCGCTAGATGCAGGAGATAGACATACGTGTTGCCAAAGCCGGCTTGATACTGAACAAGGAGTTAGCGTGATTCACAATGAAATCAGACTAGGCTCACGTACTTCGTAAGGATCGTTGCGCCTTGTCGCGAAGGAAGGGATCGTGCCATCCTTCTGCGTCTCGGCCCAGTGAAAGATCTTCTGGTATTCCTTGGGATCCGCGAGGTCACTTGTCGAAGGCATGATGGGTTTCCAATAGCCACGAATTGTGATCTTGCTCAATTGGAGACGCAACTACGTCGTGGGAAGCCTGACCCTATATACTTTATCAAGACACAAGTGTGGGGTCATCATGCCCTTTGGTCTCGGAAATAACCAAGCAGTCGGGCAAAACACCATCGACGGACCCGCGGAGACTGGACGGACGTTCGAGCGAAATACGGGAATATCGTCAGCTGGACAAGAGAAGGGGATGGCTCGGACACCCCAAGTCCATACAAAATCGGCAGCTCGCAACAGTATCGCTTTGCCGACCTCCCCGGGCAGTGGATCACGATTCGCGCGTTTTGTGGGGAGCCGAGTGAAGCCTCATCGACCATCGCAAAAAGGATTCCTGGTTGGGAATGACCCCACATGAGTCAGGCCTGAGTAACGTGGGGAGTCTTCGTTTGTGATGGGCTTCGATATTGGATCTGGTGATGGTGTTGTTGGTGGTGATGCTGGTGGGTCGTTCAGTCAGCTCTGATCAAGCATCGCGGGATTCAGTTGAAGGTGCAACTGCCGAGTTCTTGAGATGGTGGACCTGGCTCTGTATACCAAGTCAAGAGCTGACAGGATCGATGAATTTGATGGAAATGCAGAAGAGAGCAGGTTTCTAACAGATGGTGTGTCTCTATGTCTAATTGAGCAGACTAATCCGACCAGCAGTCAAAGCAAACAAAATGGGCAGATACACTCCAAGTCCAGCTTCCTTCAGCACCTTGAAATGCTCCACGCGTCGTCGAGCAGCAAACTGCACCTCATCAACCTCCTTGCATTCACCCAGCGGACCATACGCATATCGTCGATCCAGCGACCAAGGTGCCACTCCAGATACAAAATCAATCCAGCGCTGTCGCATGGCCTGGCCAACTGTCTGTGCAGCAGGGTTGAACGAGAGATCAACCCCGTCGAAAAGGAACAATAGGTCGACGGCGTGGTGAGCGCGACTGGATGGCTGCCATGGGTTGGGCTGATCCACCACATATTTGTACACACGCTTGCCAGCAGCACTCAGCTTCTCCGCGATGACCTCGACTGGAAGTGCGTAGCGGGCGTCATTGACAAAGTCCAGAGCACCCAGCTTAGCTGCTGTTGGCCGATCGCCAACCACTTGGTACATCTTGCGCAGCTTGGTGCCCCATTGCTTGTTGTTTTCAAATGCAGCTGCAATGGTCTCTCCATCGAAAAGCTCGATTCCGTTGCGCCAGATGACAGACTGCAAGACGACCTTAGAATGAACTTTGGCGAGGGATCAGTGTGGCTGAACATACCTCGAACTCAGTATCACCGATCATTAGCTCGTCCACCTGTTCCAACCTGCTCTCCCAGTTCTCCAACTCGGGCTCTTCCTGGATCCACATAGTGTTCACATTGCACTCCTTCAGCGCTTGTATCAGTACTGGCACAGACGCCGTGCGCAGGGATGACTGGCCCAGCTGCTGGACCTTTGTCTCCAAGGCCTTGATCAACCCATTCCCTCGCTCGGCCGGGAGTGGTGACGACAGGTACAAAGTGCCAGATGCCAACACCGCGCGTTTCACGGGTGGACCGGTGATGAGGTGGGCATGAGTGTAGATTGCTCCAGCGCTTTCACCTGAGATTGTGATATTTTGCTGTAATCGTTAGCGCGCATGCATCGCTGCAGGTCAAGTGTACCCACAGGATCACCACCAAAGGACGCAATGTTCTTCCGCACCCAGTCGATCCCAAGGCGCTGGTCCTTCAGGGCGAGATTCTTCTCCTTGCCGTCGCCAAAGCTAAAGATGTTCAATCGGTAATTTATAGAAACAAAAATCATAGGCTTGCCTGCTTTGATCGAATCTGCGACGAGTTTGGTTGGATCTGTACTTCATTAGCACCGAGAAAGAAACAAGTGGAATGACGAATGCGCTCACCGCAGATTTTGGATGCAGCAGAGCAGAAAGTGACAACTTGAGAGCCACCTGGTATATTGTGAGAAGACGCCAATCACGTTCCAAGTCTTGTCATACCATGAATCCAAACTAATACTGGCAGTAGTCTCTTGATCGAAGACACTGGAGGACAAGTAATCTCCAGATTCAAGCACTCAAATTCGTCCTCGGGCTCAGGTGCAATGTGAAAGTCCTCTGGAATACGTAGCAGGTGACGCACATCCACCTCTGCCTGGGGACATCTCGGTCTATCCATTTTGTTAGCATCTTGTCACGGAATTCGAGATTATGTTCTTGCTTACCCATATCTCGTAGCGTCAACAACAGCCCCCTCAAACCCATTCACAGGCTGGGCTCTCTCAAACCTCGCGGGCACACTGGCGTATTTAATGCCCAAATATTGGTGAACAGGAACGCCCTGATCATCTCGCTGAATTCCCTTGAAAGTGGCATTCAAAGCCGCGTGCTGAATATCCGGAGTGCCCATCCTTGCAAATAGATGAAATGAGAATGAGGTTCCAGCTCATGATGGCTTGAGAATACACTGCTTCCGCCGGCTAATGCCAGCTTTCTCAATTCCCGAGTTGTCCACTTTGATCCATTTGGTTCAACGCGCGATTACTTTGTTTGGCACCGTGGGGCTCTTGCGGGGAACCCACTGTGGGGTCGGGTGTGCTTCGGCTGGCAGGGACGGTGAACGGATCTAGCACTCTGATGAACCTTCGTTGATATAAACTGTACATCGTCCTCCTGTATTCTAATCTAACCATTCGCGATGGTATCATATCAGCGGTTCAACAACAGTTTCTCAGTGTGTACTGGTTAAGGCAATTCTGAGAGTCAATGTACTAATGTTGTGGTTTGTGTGGTGTTTCTTTTCTCCATTACGATTCTGTATAGTCTTCCACATAATACTAGTGTCACGACAAATGCCTGTCTCATTCTCATATATTGTTATCCTTGAGATGAGCTGCGACAGGTTGAAATAAGGGTATGAAAACAGAGAGATATCCCCATAATCCAACCACATTACAGAGTGTGGGCGACATGGTTACTGACACAGGTCTGCCGTCAGGGTGACTGGCTGGGGGCACCCATAGACCTTCTTATGAGCTGGGGTACTGTAGCAGGCAGCATCATTGGCCGCACAGTCAAAGGCCTCACAGCCGTCCCCAGGACTGAGCGAGTTGGGATTCGCTGCGAAGGGGTTGCCCCATTCCGTGCTTAGTTCATCTTGAAGAAAGACGCGGTTAATCAAAGATTCCTGGCTGATGGATAGATTGAGTGCACTCACAGTACACGTAGTCTGGGTTGGACGAGAACGAGTAGCCAAAGAAGAGAGGCTTATCTAGCGTTTTTGTCTTGGCGATCTTGACGGTCTACGCATTCCATCTAAAGTCAGTTTTCACTGCAAAATGGAGTATTGCGATGACAACGTAGGACGGAGTAACGTACCGAGCCAGAGGCTCTAAACTTCTCGGAGAAAGTTCCCCCCTTGGGAACGGTCGTGAGAGGCCCCGGGGCGCTGCCATCGTAAGGGAACGACTGCACATACACGGAGGTAGCACAGTGGTTATGCACGATGGCATTCTGGGCCGAGACCAGGCCGAGGAGGGCACCAAATGCGATCAGGGAGGTCTTCATAGTTGGTATTTCTCGTTTTGTTTTGCAATAGAAGCTTGAATTTTCTGTTTCCCTCCCAACAAAGGGAGGAATTGGCGGCCTTCATATAGGTCTGCTGTTCGGACCATAGGCAGTATGATGTACTGATGGAGTAGGTCCGAGGGGCCTTTGATTTAAGACATGGCACCCATTCCATGTCTTGGACTGTCAGGCCACCATCCGAGGATCTATCCCACGACCAATCAACACAAGTGGCAGATGAGACATGCGCATCGCCACGATATGTACTCCGCATCAAGGACATCGCATCGGGTAGCGTTACATCCGATTTCTCAACACTGGCTAGAGCTTTTATTGATGATTCTCCATGTTGAGCAAAGAATGATTTCAGCGGTGTGGAGAATCCCTTCAGGATCAAGAAATTCGTCGGCTTACGACCGAAGATTCAACTTCTCCGCTCCTGAGTCCAAGTCACGTTCCGCGCTTGAAAGCGATGGAGGATGTTGTACTCTGTCAAGCTGATCTCGCAGTCGAGCGTATATACAAGAAAAATGGGAGTAGGGCTCTGATATGGAGTCGATTATTCCTACTTTGGCCGACATGCCCTCGGACTGGTCCATACCAAGAATCTCATGTCAGCCATGCGGTCACCCTGCCTGGTTTTAGTTCGTATAATACCCACTCTACTACTTCTCTCTTGTTTTCTCTCTCGCTTTCTACTCTTTCTATCTTACTCCCATGAGTCTATTATTATTCACCTATTCTAATCCTCTCTAACCAAGTGAACCTAACCCTTTAGTCGGCTTAGCCTGTAATTTAACTAGCCTACTCTATTACCAGTCTGACTCAGCTTCCTATATATGGTCGCGTTCTTGATCTTATATTCCCTCGATTCGCCTATATTACCCTCTATTCTTAACTACTCTTATATTTCTCGTCGCTCTCTTCAAGTTTCTTCGCAGGATGAGGTTGTTGACAATGGCCGAGAGAAAGGATAACGAGACGCAGCCAACAAATCCGACAGTGATTGCACACTGTATTTCATACATTGTCTTCACGCCTGCCACCCTTGGCTCCCTTCAACAAGCGGCTGTGTGGCGGTCTCTGCCACCGAAAGACATACTGTCCGTTTTCTATGGCAGTGCGAGCATACCGCCAGCCCGTGCTCATAGTCCCGTTCATCTCATAAGGCACGTCGTAGTCAGTCGCGCTTGGTAGGTCCGGCCATGCAGGCCGGCGGGGTGCATTGAGATATCGATCCATGTCTTCGTCGGCTCTTCGCGCTGCTCAAGTATTCGCGGAATGTCGATACGTCAGAGTCTAGCTCGCGATTGCAAGGCCACTGCTGAATACTCTGCACCATGTCCATGTGTCGATCCCAGTGCGGGATACTTGTGAAGTGCGTGTCGTTTGTGATGAGCTCGTATAATGTGAATACGACGCCGGTCACGTCATCCCGACCATCTCGCAAGCACCTCTCTCCGCATGCAGCCCAATTGAAGTCGAAGAGAAGAATATTTTGTGTGTTGGGGTCGATAAGCAGATTTGGGGGCGCAATATCCTGATGCATGATTCCCATTTCCAGATTCAGAAAATCCACAACTTGTCTAAGCTGTTGCATCCACTCGAACCGGAAAGGCACATTGGAATCGGCGAGAGTTCCACCTGGGATATATTTCGTTGTGAACCCAATCACCCGAGATTCCACGTCCTCGAGAACAACGCGGTCAAATGGTACGATGTTGGGATGTGGCGGTATAGATTTCAGAAGGTTGACTTCATCCCAGGCCATCTGCAATCTCAGAGGCTTTTGTATAGGGTTGAACTTGAAAGCTACGTTTTGGGAACCCCCAGACTCATCCTCATATGACGAGAGATCTACACCGGGTCCAAGTCGGTCAAGCTCTTGAAGTTTGGAATACTGGATTGTATGGCAATCCGCAAGTGATGCAACCATCGAGAAGGGGAGATGTGCAAGAAATAGAGTCGAGTCATCTTCCGGATCTGTCGAAACTCCAGTAAGAAGCCCGTCGTCATCGACAGTGACAGCGCACACTTCAGGTGACAGGTAATCAGCGAACTGTGCCAAAACTGGAATCTCGACGTCCTCATCTGGCCGAAGCAGCTTTGCGGTGCCTTTGACCTTCGCCATCCGCAGTTGATCCCAGTCCCAGACGTCGCAATGGACTTCGACTCGGGGGTTGCCGCGGGGACCAAGGATGCACTGGCCATTGGAATAGAATTTATCTTCGGGCTTAATCATGGCCGAGTAAAATCTGAAAATGATGTCTAATATTGTTTGGATAATGCGGCCGAGAGGTTCGTGGGAACGCGGTTGAAGTGGGCAGGACCGATCCCCTTTCAGCGTGGCGGTGTTGGCCAGGGAGGCTGGGAATGCTGGGGTCACAAAGTGCGGGGCGCTTTGCATATGAGCTGCGAAGGACGCTAGCGACTGTTCACAGAGAGGAGATGTCTATACATGAGCTCTATAAACAAGACCATTTTCACTCCTCGCCAGACAAAGTCTCCTCAGATGGTGTAGACTTCCTCAATATCCATCCGCCAATAAACAACAAGTTCGGAATAGCAGAAACACCGGCAATCAATCCCATTGCCCAGCCCATGGTACCCCATCCCGCACTCTGGCGAATGAAGCCAGCAAAGAAAGGGCCGATCAGACTACCAGCCGCGAAGCCCATGTTGGAGAGACCGAAAGCCAGGGCCATGGCGCCTCCACGACCGAAGATGTCAGGAGTTTTGTCCTCCTTCTCTTTCACGGCGTGGAAAACCTCGGCCACAATTGGGGTCATGGCGACGGCGATGCAAGATCCAAGCAACGCAAGGAGGGCACACAAGACGATTTTGTCGTGCATTGTGTTCTCCTTGACGAGACGGAGGAGTGTTGCAATTGGTACGACACAGAGGAACGCGCCGGATGTGAGGTAGCGAGGTGATCGTGGGTATCGGTCGATGACGTATCCGGTGATCGGGTCGAGGAGGTGCGGGACCATCAATGGGATGAAGATAAGACCTTGGCCAGTTTGTTGCCAGTTGAATGTCTTTTGGACAAAGAGAGGAAGAACGCCGTCGAATGATGTCAAGACCAGAGATACTACGAAGTATCCCCAAAGAGCCACGATAAGACGATACGAGCTCAGTAGGTTCCTAATCTGTCCCAAAGGATTGCGTGCCTCGAGCTTCTTTTCGGGAGTTCCGGGCGGCGAGCCATTGTTAAGAGTTGGTGAGTCTCCTGCAGTACCCATCGAACGTTTCTCTCTGCTCTCATGTTTTGAAATCGCCAGAGGTCTCATCTCCGGGGCAATCCATCTCAACGCATGCCTCTTCTCAATCAGCACTAATCGGAGAAAAATATCGATTCCGATTAACGCAAAGGCAAGACCAAAGACAGCGTAGTACCCGCCGTCTTCATACACAACGCCGCCCAAGAGAGGCCCGGCTATGGTGCCAATACTCAGTGACATGGATACATAGCCGATGGCTTGTCCAAGTCCTTCCCTGCCAACGGTATCGACCATAAGCGCGATGCCAACAGTCCAAACGACGGCTGCAGCGGCACCCTGAAACAGACGGCCGGCAATCCAAAAACCGATATTGGTTCCAATGCAGAGCAAGGCTGTTGCAGCGCTGAGGGCGACTAACCCCAGAAGGAGGGGCCATCTGCGGGATTCAGCGCGGTCTGCTATGTACCCGATTATTGCTAGAGATCAATCAGTACGAATTCGGGATTAGAGAACTTGACGACTCACGAGAAAAGGCTAGAAGTGCAGCTGAGTATAGGGCTAGAAGAATAGATGTCCATGTTTGAACTAGGGACGATATTCGTTAGTATGCACTCAGGTACGTCAGCCGAGATAGACTCACTCTGGTCTTTGTCCAGCCCAACCCTGCGTTCCAAGGCTGTTGGTGTTACAGGCACAATCTGTTTGGATTAGCGCTGGCCGGCCTTTCAAGGTTCAAAACCACATACCAGACCATACATGAAGATATCCTGTGCACGAGTCAGTCATCGGGCTAATTGATCAAAAGTGCATATCACATACGGTGCTCGCCGCAAAAGAGACAGTGAACAAAATAAACCATTTGGCCGATCGCAGCTCTACGAGCTTCGGTCTCGTAGGTTCTTTCTTCTCATGGTGAAGTCTGAGCAAATCCAGCAAACCCATGTTTTCCGGAATCAAGTTTGAGCGGATACAGTCGACGTCACATGGGAAATGTTAGAGGTTCCTGTCTTGCGAGAGTGGTGATTGCAAATTAGTTGAAGACAAAAGTCCGAAGACCGTCAAGCACTCAAGCATCAAAGAAAGAGGTTGCTATTTCTTCATCAAGTCATCGTTTTGGAGATGAAGTCAGAATTTGAGGCGAACGCTAACGGATGTAGATCTCGTTCCGAGTGCGGAGCCCGCGGGCTCCGTCGGACAATTGCTGGCATCCGCCACTCGGCGAGATTCCGTTCTCATCAGGACATGAATATGAATATTGCCACGATGATCCTTGGGCAAAGTTGAAAGTATCGATCGGCTTGTTGATGGGGGTATGATTCTTGAACCAAGGGGAGTCGTACATCAGGCAAGTCATATTGAGCATGCGCAGGAAAATTTCTCCGAAAGGGATATCACTGAATGTACATCACAGAAAGTATACGTCTTCACAAAGAGGCTTTGGGCTTCTTGCTTTTCAACATCTCCTTGAGCTGCCGTCGCAAAATCTTCCCGCTTGGGCTCTTGGGGATCTGCTCCACAACGTGTATACCCCCACGAAGGCGCTTATGGTTGGCAACCTTCGCGTTCAACCAAGAGTGAATCCCATCCGTGACAGTCTTGAGATCTCTTGCCTTAGCCTGCCGACTCAGAACCACAAATCCGACCGGGAGCTCAGTAGCCTTTTCGTCAACCCACTGACCGACGACAGCAGCATCCTCAATGTCCGGATGGTCGACCAACTTTCCTTCCAGCTCGCTGGGAATCACCTGCAGTCCTTTGTACTTGATCATCTCCTTGATGCGATCTTGGATAGCCACGTAGCCTTCCCTGTCAATTGTCCCAATGTCGCCAGTCCGGAACCACTTGGTGCCGTCAGCATCGATGTGGAAGGCCGACTTGGTCGATTCTTCATTGTTGTAGTAGCCCTGAGTGACATTGGGACCACGGCACCAAATCTCCCCTGGCTCTGTAGATCCATCTGCTTTGGTGGCTGCATCTGTCATGGTCTCTGGGTCGACAAAACGGAATGTCATGTTTGGTGCAATGCAGCCCACTCCAGATTCCCTCTTGTCCATGCGGTCGTTGGGAATGCCCGTGGCCATAGGAGATGTCTCGGTAAGGCCCCATGACTGAACACAGTGGACGACAGTCTGGTATGTGCTCTTGAATTTCGCTTCCAGAGCAGAGGATAGTTCCGCGGTAAGAGGAGCAGCAGCGGACATGATGCGCTTCACGCTGGAAAGATCATACTTGGAGACACGTTCATCCTTCACCAGCATCAGTGCAATGGGCGGTACGAGTGCAAGCTCATCGGGCCGGTATTTCTGAATGCAGCTCAGGTACATGTCAAGGTCAAATCTAGGCATGACAATCACTGACGTGCCCCAGAGTAAACACTGGCACATGTAGAGACTGAGTCCGTAGATATGACTGAACGGAAGGAAGGAGATTGCCGTGCGTCTCTGGATCCGCTGGTGAGGCAGACCAGTGTCCATCAAGGCCCGCCATTGCTGCAAATTCGAGGTGATATTTTGGTGCGTTGTGATCACACCTTTGGATGGGCCCGAGGTGCCAGAGGAGAAGCAGACAAACGCAACCTTACGAGCAGCATCGGCGGATGAAATTGCACGCAAGGGGCCGTACTGCGAAGCGCTGGCAAGTTTTTGACACGTAGGCTGGCCATCAAGAGTGGAATCGCCATCGAGGAGAATAACTCGCTCGACAGAGGTGCCTTTGGCTGCTTCCTGTGCCGTCTCGAGCAAAGACGAGTGAGCAATAATGAAACGCGCGCGGCTCGCCTTGAGCTGCGCGTTCAACTCGAGAAACGTCAAAGCAGCGCTTGTTGGAGCGAGAATAGCTCCCGAGCCCACGACACCGTGTACCGCAATGGGGTACTCGATGGTGTTGAGACTGAAAAGTGCCACCACATCGTTCGGCTTGAGTCCGAATGTCTCTCGGAGACCATGCGACAGAGCGGGTATGCGCTGTTGGATGTCGCCGAAAGTGTAGGATTCATTTGAGACCGGGTCAATGAACGAGGACCTGTCCAGAGGGGTGTTGAATGGGTTTGACAGGACATAGGAGACAAGATCAACGGAGTCAATGTTGATATCTCGGTAAGGTGAACGGTAGACCTTGATCGACATTGCGGGGTATAGGGCTGCTGAACGTGAAATAAATCAAACCAGACTTAGCACAAGTTGTAAATGATCGAGTGGTCGTAGCTGTTGACATAATAAGACTCGAAAAATGAAGGGAGCAAGGATATAGTCGATCTTCATTTGACTGGGCGTTGTGACACAGAGAACAATGTCGGAGCTGGTGTTTGCCGTGGGCGACTGCCGACCCCACAGAATTCAAGTCACGCCCTATCAAATCCCCAGATCAGCATCAAGCTCAACTCAATTGCCAATGAGGATCCCTCGGTCTTGTTTATAGTCCTCGGTCGCCTTGTAATCCGAGCTCGGTTGAGTTTTCTGATCTAGTAATCAACGCAACAGCTTTGATTTCGAACCGAATAAGAATGTCTAATTTTCGCCGATAGAAAAGTATCTAGAAGCTGCTGTAATTGACTGAAAATGATGACATTGACTAGTGTCCACGATTCTAGTGGATGCTTTGGCTAGACATGAAGGTAGTTGCGATCTTTCCTAGTGAGGGAAAAGTGAGTGAGATATAACGTTAAAAGTGAGGGTAAGCTAAGTGCTTGCCAGCATCTGCTAGGTGGGACAGCACCCTCATCGCCGTTTCGAAGCCGCTAGGAAGTTGGAGCGTTCCCGTTAAAGTCTGCGGAACATCGACGGCGATCGTGGAAAACCAGGTAAGAGTAGGACGGTAGTCCTACTATATAGCCGCGTAGGAAAAACCTCGAACAATCTCAGACTTGGGCTAAAAGCGCAAGTTGGCGATATCAGCCGGAAGATGGACTGGGAGGCCGAGGTCGTGAAGGGCCGGATACGTGGTGGCAGTTTGGTAGGAATCGCCATTCTCCACCCATTTGGTGGTGTCGAGGGATCTCTCAATGAATGGAGATCCTGGAATTGTCAAATCCAGAGGGTTGACGGTTGCGATTGGCTCTGGCTGAAGAGCCAGGAGTCGGTTGATCTCTGTAGAAAGGTTCGGGCCAAAGGTTTTGGCCAATATTGCATGGCGGCGGGCCAAGTCAGGATCCATGATCAAAGGATCAAGGCAGTGGCTCGGAGAGACTTCTCCGAGCCACTTGAGAACAAAGAACAGAGAGAAGAGAAGGAAAGGAGAGAATTTATAGGGGAGGACAAGGGGCGAGGACACTCACGAGGAGCGCGAGAGAGAACAGCCTCCCCTATGGTTGCTTGACAAAAAAGGTAGTCGTGCCATCGGCTGAACAGCGAGAATCTTCCTTTCAATCATCGTGGATATGCATAGCGGCGTCTGTGCTATCTAGGAAGGTCGCGGATTTCTACACATATCACCTACAATTCTCGTCTCGAAAGAGGCGCCTGACGCCCACCTCTCCCAGACAGTCGTGTGTAGTGAGGACTAACACCTGTTCATATCAGCGGACTATCTGCTCAATAGGTAGCAAATTGATCTTGTGGAACCACACGGTGTATAGGCTCCATTTCTTTCTACAGGCTGTCGTCCACCATCTCATACAAACGTAGACTGCGAGGTCAATGGAGAGTTATGAGGAAATCTTTCAAATGGCTCACCAAATACGAAGCCCTTCCTACAGCCGGTCGAGTTTAAAGACGTTTTCATCAATTGCGCGGCAGAGACTGCTTAGATTGTACGCTGCCACTGTAATATATTAGTTTATGTCTACCATGCCCTGCCGAATCATGTGATGGTAATAGGTATGTCCACATGACAGGGGAGCTGTCTATCTAACACATCACTAGGCATTCTGGCCATAGTGATATATTATGCACAGAGAAAAGGGCCACAAGGGGGGTGAAAAGAATTCAGGAATGAGACACTACATGGAACATGTTTTTAAACGACGAAATCCAGGCGTAGACGGCGCGTAGGGAGGATCAACCAAAACCAAAACCTCCAATTCTATGTCCCCGAATCCTTGGGGTAGTCCATTCAGGATAGAAATTCAGCAGCTTTAGGAAAACCACGGACATTTCGACTGTCCACTATTTCAATAGTCCGCTGGCCTTGCAAGCCGGTCAATGGACCTATTTCTTCAGGACTGGAAGTTCATGGAATAGCCGCCGGTCTTAGGGTCCTGCACGAATTTGAAATTATCCGTGGACAGGCCGAATGGTTTCAATATACCATTACCCAGCTACAGCGAAAGACAAATGTCAGTTATCTGGGTAGCAGAGCAGAGAAAAAGAACGTTACTCACATCCTTCATCTTCGAGATCATCTCGCCCATCTCCTTCTCACGGGCTTCCTTGATTCGATCTGGAAGCTCTAGGAGAGCCCGCTGCACGATCCGTTTTTCATTGGATGGAAGACCCTCCATGGCATCTAATGTTTGGTAATCTTCCGCAGCACCCTGCAAGCTGGCCCAGCCGCCCATCTGAGACTTGGCCTTCGCACGGCGCATGAGTGACTTGGCACGTATCCGCATCACATTGCTCCGTTGCTCATCCTGTTCCTTCAGCCTCTTGAGTTGTTCTTCCTCTGTCTCGGTATCGTCCCCGGATATCTCCACGACGGTCTCGTGGCCTTCGGTCTGAGTGGCCGTCGCTTCGGTTTCCTTTGGAATGTCCTGGTTCTTGCTTTGTGTGACCGACGGAATGATTTTCTCCAGGCGTTCGAGTGAGGCTGTCGCAGATTCAACTGCTGACTTCCAATCCTCCAATTTCAAGTAGCAAGCAGCGATGTTGCTCCGGAGAACCGCAACGTCATAGTCGAGGTAGTTCGGGCAGGAGGCGAGGGCTCGATCGTAGGATGAGATAGCCTGGTCATAGCAAGCTGAAGCAAAAAGCGCATTTGCCTCGCCCTTGATATCGTGGGCTTCTTTCAGAAGTTTCTGTGCTCAAAAAGTCCAGGTTAGAGTCGCTGGCTTGAAGAACTGAAAATCGCGTCAACTCACTGCTTCTTCCTCCGCAGGGAACCGAGCTTCATGGAAGACTTCATCATCACTGTCTGCTTCATGGGCCGTGGATATTGGTTCGCTTTGGCGCCTTGGCGCTGGCACAGACTGGCTGGCACCGTTCATGGTGCGCGTAGGTCAAATACACGAGGAGAAAGGACGTTGCCGAGTGTTGATCACGGGACTGGCGATAAGCGCCCCCACGTGTCTTATCGTGCGGCGCATTGTCTCCTCTTTTCATCCAACTGTAAATAGACGACACCCCATCATGGCGCAGAACAATGAGTGCGTTAGACCACTTCATAACATGCCTGGCCGGACAATTGACATGATTCTTAGGCTCCCTCGCATTCGTGCATGTCTCTTTGACATGGACGGTCTGTTGATCGACTCCGAGGACAAGTACACCATGATCACAAACGAGATCCTTCAGATGTACGGCAAGCCCAATCTACCCTGGTCAGTCAAGGCGCAGCTGCAAGGGCGCCCGCAGCCTGAAGTATGAGTTCAAGTCTCCTCCGCTCACATACTGTGGCCCGACGCTAACAGACCCATCCAGGCCAGCAAGATATTCCACGACTGGGCGCAGCTCCCCATTACTCCGGAGGAAACCTCTGCAAAACAGGCTGGTTTGCAGGCCAAATATTTCCCGCAATGCCAGCCATTACCTGGTGTTCGCACTCTGCTGTCGACGCTGGTGTCAACCCAGTCCACGGATCATCCAGTGCACATTGCTTTGGCAACCTCGTCCAATAGCAGAAACTTCAAGCTGAAGACAGACCACTTGACAGACTTGTTCTCAGCATTCCCTGAAGTCCATCGCGTTCTTGGCGATGATCCGCGAATTGGAAAGGGAAGAGGCAAGCCGCTGCCCGACATCTATCTGCTCGCACTGGAGACCATAAATGAAGATCTGCGCAGCAAGGGCGAGACCGAGATCAAACCCGAAGAATGTCTTGTTTTCGAAGATGCAGTTCCTGGCGTGGAGGCTGGTCGTCGCGCTGGCATGCAAGTGATCTGGTGTCCTCACCCTGGCCTGCTGGAGGCGTACAAAGGCCGGGAAGAAGAAGTACTTGCTGGACTGACGGGTTCTCACAAGGAAGAGGAAAAGACGGACCTAGAGAAGGAAGCAGAGGAGCTGCAAGCTTGGCGTGTTCAAGGGGCGGGTAAACCTGGGACTCTGGGGGATGGTTGGGGTCTGCTTGTTAACACGTTGGAGCATTTTCCATACAGCCGCTATGGCATTCGCACGTAAATACTGCATATCGCATGACATACGAAGAACGAAAACTGGATGGACAGAAACAGAGACATTCAAATTGCTCAATGAAGTCCTATGGACTTGTACACAAAATTTTGGCAAGAGATTGCCTACAAAAAAGTCAAAGGTAGAAATTTCAGAAGGTGACATGAAGTCAAGAAGGGTTGAGTCAAGTTCGTCGAGTGCGCTTCGATGCAGAGCCGGCGCCATCGGCTCCAGAGTCCTTGCGCTTGCCGGGGGCGGGGGCTTTCTTGGCTGCTGGGGCTCCCTCCCCGCCTTGCGCAGCAAGGACTGCCTGTCCCGCAGCAATCTGGGCCTTCTTCCGGGCATTGGTTGCCTCATTGCTCTTGATCCGCTGGATGACGAGGGTCGGATCCTCCGCGAGCTGGTCGAGAATGTGGGTTTCAAAGAGCCGCTTGGTGAGGCCCTTACGTTCCTGGATGAAGAGGTCAATATATAATACAAGCTGAAGGTGGAAACCTCGCTTACCTTCAGGGCTGTGGCGACGGCGTTGAAACGGCCCAGGAAGCTGTCGAACTTTGGTTGTTTGCCGTCAACTCGCAGAACATCGGCGGTGTGCCGTTGAATGAGGCGCTCCTAGTGAGGGAAATGTGAGTGAGATATGAGGTTAAAAGTGAGAGTGAACTGAATGCTTACCAGCAACTGCCATGCGCAAAGTTCAACGGCGGAGTGCTGCTTCATCGCCGTGTCGAAGCCACCGGGAAATTCGAGACCCGCCATGGACCGCTTAACGTCCACGGCGAACTGCACGGTGTGCATCGCGACACACAGCAACCAAACGTAGACCTTCTTCAGGCGTGTTTCCCGGGGGAGGGTGTGATCACCCTCCAGTGTACGGCCGTCCGAGAGGCAAACGTTGGTGGCCTCCTCCAGAGACGAGAACTGAAGGCGATCCGTGTGTCCAGCGCCCACGAAAGACTGGATTCTCTCGAAAGTGAAATTGGTGTTTCCGAGACCATGGTGGGCGAGGACACAGTGGAGGCGGGCGGAGGCCAACAGATCAACTGGGACAGAGGCGCTGTGCGCCACCGCAGGGAACTGGGAGCCGACAGAGACCAGTGCAGATGCGTCTAGAGGACCATTTTGCTCAGCGAACTGAGCAGAGTCGACAGAGACGATGACGGACTGGCCCAGAGGAACATTCCGAGCAGGAACCTGCGAGCCGGGGACGGGGACGGAGACGGAGCCGGAAGCAGAGGCGAGCGCACCCAGAGGATCATTCTGCCCGGAGGCAGAGCCGACAGGGGCGGTGCCATTGGCGGGGGGGCCAGCGGAGGACGGGGACGAGCGACGGGTCGACTTTTCCTGGCGGCCGTTGGACTTCGCCGCATTGCCAGGCTGGTACTGGGCAAATTCGACAGAACCATTCTGGCCGGGGCCAGGGACAGAGACGACAGGAGGCGAGACCCGAGCCGGGGCAGAAGGCGAGACCCGAGCCAGGACAGAAGACGAGACCTGAGCCGGGACAGAAGACGAGACACGAGCCGAGACACGGGGGGAGACACAAGCTGCAATCCGAGTGATTTCAGCGCAGGGCTGAAAGGGCAAGTTGACAATTCCAGTCGAGAGATGGTCTAGAAGACCGAGGTCGTGAAGCGACGGATAATTGGTGGCAGTCGGGTAAAAACCACCATTCACCACCAAGTTCGTGGTATTCAAGGACTTCTCGATGGATGGAGAACCGGGGATTGTCAAGTCCAGAGGGTTGATAGTTGGCACAGGCTCAGGCTGAATTGCCAGGAGCCGGTGGACTTGATTGGAAAGGTGTGAGTTAAAAACTCTGGCCGCCTGTCCGCGGCGAGGATCCATGGTGGAGGGGACAGTGAGATTGGTTGGATGGAAGAGAGACTTTTCAAGTGGCTCGAAGAGACTTGAGAACAAGTGGAGAGGATGAAGAGGAAAGAAAGCCAGGAGAGGGAGATGTTTGTGCGTAATTAAGCACCTCGGAGAAGCAGTGAAGGTGTGTGATCTTCCTGTTTCGTGTGATCTTCCGTTTTGGGATTAATGAGGGCATTATTGAAGCGAGCATTAACTGGAAATCTTGAAGGGTGTTCATGGTATGAGCCTCTGGCCAGCGAATTTGATAGAGATGCGGCTCACCTCGAAAACATGGAGATCTGAGACATTCAGCCCTATTGCTTGTTTTGCTCCGAGTCAATTAGGGTTAAGCTATCCCCAATTGAGTCGCAAGGGGTGGCTGGGCGTGATCTCGCGCGGATTTGCGTTCTCATTGGCCAATCCAGAAAGGTACGAAGTGAATCACCGGGGTGGCACGTGGGCGAGTCTGGGGCGGCGGGAGATCAACAAAGCTTGTTTTTTTGACGTGACCCACAGGGGTCATTTCTGCAGAACCATTTCTCATCTTGACTTCCTCAACTTCCCGGCATGTAGCTGCGCAGTCCACAGTCCAATCCAAAGCACATCATTGAATTGCATTTCTGGAGCTCGAGGGCAACAAGACTGGGGTCTGTTACTCTGGGTGCATGAACATGTAGCTCTTCAAATTCCGTAGTTTGTGTGGTGACATCCAAGCCACGATGTAGAGTTCAAGAACGGCATGGACCAGACTTTGAGGCTGTTGTCCGCAGACAAGGCGGCGCCTTCTGGGCTACCTGCCTCGGAAGATGAGATGCCAGACTGCTCTCTCCTTTGACCAGAGCATGTAGCAGCGACGCTTCCCATGGGGTGGAACACCGCACTCGTTACGGCGTCTACAGTGCGTCAGTGATTGTCAGCATCGAGGGGAGGGGCTGAGAGCGAACCGTCGTGCACCTTGTACTCCCAGTCTGGATCCTGCGCACCCACGGCATAGGCAGGATTCTTCCAAACCCTCATGAACCCATCCTTTCCACCAGCCCAAACTTCGTGAGAGCCCTCTGTGCCAGCAGGAACGACGTCGACTTTCATACGCTGGTTTGTTACAGCGTTACGCCCTCGCATGTACCCAAGCATCTGTCCTGTTACTCGGATATCATACACCATGACGCCATCACTTTTGCGTTCGACGACGTACAGATATCTCCCGCATGGACTCCACAGCAGCTGAGTGATACCTTTACCACCGATTTCTCGGTTTGCTTCAGTCTTTGCAACGCTAAATGTGCCCAGGAGCTCCCCAGATCCGTTCGAACTGTACAGTCCAACTTGCCTCGTGAACGTTCCGGCAGCGAGAATCTCATCCCCTGTGGGGTTGACGGCCATAGCCGAGACGATACCCTTCATGCCTATACCACCGCCTACAATCTGCCTGCGCTTGCTGGGGATGGTAGGCATCCAGGAAACAGGGCCCTCCCCGCCGGAACGCGAGACGTCAAAAAGACAAATGAGACTGTCAGACCCTGTCAGGAAGTGGGTGCCGCCGAGGGTGGAGGGATACAAGATGGAGTGGGGTGTGATGAAGGCCTCAGTTGTAGGATGTATCAGCGAATAGCTTGCAACGGATGTTGGAGCAAGCGCCGAGGCCAGCCTGATTGGATGGTCGCGAACTGAGGAAAGAAATAGCGTGGTCGAAGGATCTTGGAGATTGAAGAAGGGATAGATGGCCGTGGCGTAGGTCGGCTCGGCTGAGGGAAGTACAGAGTACGGAGACAGATGGAGAGGTGTATCATTCTCTAGAAGATTGGGAGGTCTGAGACTGAATCAGTGAACTGTTTGAAGCCTTGAACTGAAGAGACTTACAACACGTAGGTTCTGATATGATGATCCGCCGAGTCGGCTAGGAGGGTAGTACCGTCCGGAGTCCTGATGTACAATTCGAAGTGAGCCGACAGATGAAACTGTATCATTGAGGCATTGATTCTCACCATTCAACTCCCTTGAAGTAATAGGCTTCAGTCTCTCGGTGGATTGGGGGAGTGCCTTTAGAATGAGGTTCTGGTGCTTGGACCGGAAGCTCTTGAGCTTGTGAGATGATAGAGTCTGGTGAGGGCGAAGCCGAGCATGTTGAGCTGGAGATTGTAGAAGCCACACATAAGGGCTTCCAGCAGTCTTCCTGGTCTTTGATCATGTTGAGAGACAGTACTAGGAATGCGTGGATGAAGAACGATATCAGTGAGGACGATGACACTGATAGATGATGAAAATTCTGATGGAGTACAGTTTCCCGGATGCAGGAACGACGCTGAAGGATCCCAATGGACTTGGTACCAAAATGGATGCGGACAATGGTGAATGCGAAGGGGCGAGGTCTGGAGTTCCTGCTCCAAGCGTGGTTGCTACAACAAGATCACAGGCCAACGTTACTGTAGAGAGAATGAGAGGTTCAATGAGTGACCCAGTTTGGCGAGGGCAGGGTCTTCAATGTCTCCAGATCTCGAATGATTCCACTATCAGCATCACCTCTAGTTCCCTGTGGTGGTGAACTGGAACTTTATCGCCGATGTCTTCAATCGGTGACCTCGAAGAATTCATGGAACAGTGGCAGCAAGCTTCAAACCCCTGTTTCGAGATTCACAGCGGCGTGGCGTCAGCTAGCCGGACGACTGAGGTTCGCAGGATCTTCTTGGAGCGATGCTCATGTTGATACGCAAAGTCGGTGATTGAATGGCGGTACTATTGATGCTCAGCCGACCAGCTCCCAGCGGAGGAACACAAATGGTATGCCGACAATACCAGTAGTCATTGCTCTGGTCAATGTAATTCTGATCGAGGCACCATCCATCACATAGGCGCGACTCGTCTGGGGTTAGACGCGATATTGACGTCGGCTCGGGGAAACCTTGGGCCGAGCGGCTGCCGCAAATCTTATCGGGACCGCGACTTTGTTGTCCGAATACTTGCGCGGTGGTATTTGTGCATTCCGATCGCGAGGCACAATGTTTGGGGCCAAGACATCTGCGCCATCTGCTGGCGGTTTGACCATCAATACCGGTTCAGCCAATTCTTTATTGTGAGTGCTCCATGTCCACAAGAACCACGCGTTGCCTTGCCTGCTGGGGAAGCTCCAGAGCAGCGAAGCTCTGTCGAAGCTCAGCCCTGCCATTCACTTTCTCTTGTTGATCGCTGAAGATCATCCCTTCCGTGATCATATTCAAGGCTCCGGCCTGTCGAAGGTCTCGGCGCGTGTGCAGTGGGCCCTTGTGCGCCAGTCTCTTTACCAACAAGCTAACCCTCAACCTTTTCTCTGATAGTGGCGGCGCCAATGCTCAAAGCTCCTCCACTTCTACGCCTGGAGCGACAAACACAACCGGTGGTCTTTTCAGTAACGCAAGCTCGGCAACACAGTCCAAGCCGACGGGCGGCTTGTTTGGGGGTCTAGGCGGCAACACACAACAATCGCAAAACACGGGATCGAACATGTTCTCAGGGGCAGGGAACCAGCAGCAGACCGGGGCAACTGGGGGTGGGCTGTTCGGGAGCTCGACAAATACAACCACCCAGCCTCAATCATCCAGCCTGTTCGGGGCGGCAGGCACAGGTGCCGGCGCTGGCACTGGCACTACACAGGGCGCAACAGGAGGGGGCCTCTTCGGCGGCGGACTTGGAGCGACCTCCACAACACAGAACCAACAGAAGCCGACCTTCGGTGGCCTCGGCAGCTCGGCCATGGGTGGCGGTCTTTTGTGAGTACCTTCGATATCCTCGGTTGGGGGCTTTGCTGACCCATTCTTTCTACGATACAGCGGCGCATCCCAGAATACGCAACAGCAGCAACAACAACAGCAACAGCAACAGCAGCAAGCCCAGAAACCGACACTCTCTTTGTTCGGCAACCAAGGCGCAGCTCAGGGTGCACAACAACCACTGCAGCAAAGTACGACTACTGGAAACGTGGTTCAAGGCGTGAAGGTCGATGTCAGCAACCTGCTCCCGACAACCAAGTTCGAGAGCTGTGCCGATGAGATTCGGAAGACCATCGAGGACATCGATACATACATCCTCAACCAAATGAAGGTGTGTCACGAGGTCGCAGACATGCTTCCCACCATTGAGAAGCAAGGCTCGACCATTCCCAATGATGTGGAGTTTGTGCAGGGCAAACTGGAAACCATGCAGCATGCGCTGGAGAACGACGCCGGTGACATAGATCAGCTGCGCAACCTGGTCACTCGAGATGCTGCCGAGGCGCAAGTCGCATTCCGAGCCATTGATACCTTGAAGTTGCCCATGCAATACCAATCAGCCGGAGGTGGTGGCTGGTGGTCAGTGCAAGACCAGAATGTCTCAGACCGACGATCCCTCCGCTCGACACGCAAGAATACCCTCGCCCTTCCCGATGAAGTGGAAGCTGATGCATCAACTGCTACGTCCGTCAACGGTGTCCCCGTGAACCTGGTTGACTACTTCTCCCAACGATCTGATGAGATGGGTGCCGTTCTCGAGCGCTACAAGGGCAACCTCAAGGAGATCGAAGACCACCTGCACGGAGTAGAAATCAGCTTGAATCGTCAGATCAACGAATTCGTCAGCTCCAAATCACGAGATGGCGGAGCAGCTGGGGCACCCAGGTCGGCCGTGAATGACCTGGCAGCTGTGCTTGGTGATGTCGAGGCCGGTATCATGGGCGTGGCCAGCCGGCTTGGGAGTGTGTCTGAGCAAGTGCAGGAAGCGACCCTCGGCCCGTTGTCCGTTGGTGACAGACTGGGGATCAACTGAGAATGGACACTTTCGATTACCCATGTACACTAATGCAATGAATGAACTGGCGTTCGCTACGGGATGAACCATGAACACGCTTGCCTTATCTAATGCCTGTCAGGTGGTTCTTTTGATGACGTAGATCTCGAGCTCTGAACTGATTGATAACGATGAGCCTTGAAATACGCAGGTAGTAAACAGAGGAGCAGGATCGAACCGGAATTTCAAGGCCAATTGGAATCTGGTTAGATAGGCGGTGCAGCCTAACAATTGTCCGCCACTCTTGCGTGATCGTCGTTTAGCCGCAACTTTGGGTCGCTGCTAAATTCAACCTCCACCATCCTCGTCAATCGGGGTATCATCCTCGTCACTTTGACCTGATCAATGCGTTCAAGAGGTACGTGTCCCCTACTGCTCGTCTCCTCCTTATTCCAGCCTCAAAACAGCGGTGAGACGTGATCCTGTTCAACAATGCTCCCCGACTCTGGGTCATTCGGTGGAAATGGCAAATCTCGCCATCAACGTCACCAAAATGGCGTGATCAACCCCTAGCCGCTAGCTCTCTGGGGAAGTGGCTCTCACAAGAGCCGGAGTCCTGATGCGTGCGCATTCTCCATTTCGTCACTCGCGAAGCACCGATCCCCGGCTCAAGTCACTGCCACACGCTGAAAGTGTCTCATTTGTCATCGTCGCTGCTTGGGTGACTGACGCTGCCGATGGCGCGATCTCCTTTCAGTCCGGGCACTACTGGCGGTGCACAATCACGCCAGATCTTCAGGAGAGGTCTGGGGTTGACTCATGCTTGATGGTCCCACATGAGCTCTCATTCCGGGTGTGGCTTCGGGTTCCATGTCTATAAAGAACCTGGGAGCGCCTCGACGACAACTTTGTCTCATACATTCATCATCTTTCACATCAAGCCTTCTGAGGTGTTCTCGATTACTTTCTTGCGAACATCCACTTGACTATGGCACCATCACTGGAAGAGCCTGTTGCGTCTGCGACCTTGGGTCAGTTTACTGTCCCCAGGAAGGCGGCTACTGAAGACAATAAATTCGGCTATGTTCCCGGACGGACAACCGTGGAACAACACGATCATTATGCACACGAAGACCTTCTGCCATCCTTCCCTGATATCCACTGGGGTCCCATCGAGCACATTCCGTATGAGGACCGAGGTATTAGAGGAGATCCCAAGTTCCGCAACCTGTTGCAAGACGCCACGGCCGTCTTCGACTACAACCCAAAGATCGGGACTGAGATCCACGGAGTCGACTTGTCCAAGCTCAACGACGCACAGAGGGATGACCTCGCCCGTCTAGTTGCGTATCGAGGTGTGGTATTCTTCCGTCAGCAGAAGCATTTCGACATTGAAGCACAGCGGGAGCTCGGGAAATACTTTGGAAAGCTGCACAAGGTTGGTGATCAGGATCTCTCAGACTGGAAGCATCACATGTTGACTGTGTGAAGCACGCAACCACTGCAGTTCCTCGAAAGAAAGGCCTTGAAGATGTCCACGTCGTCTACACTGGAGACAACTCTGGCGACAACCGTGCATTGTTCAGCCCAAGTTTCTTGTGGCACTCGGATGTAGGTCTATTCCATACAGACCAGACTCCCGCAGAAACGTTGCTGATGCCTCGTCCTAGGTCACCTACGAAGTGCAACCACCATCCTACACCTCGCTCAAGCTACTCACCGGCCCACCTAACGGCGGCGGCGGCGATACGCTGTGGTCTTCACAGTATGCAGCATACGATGTTCTTTCGCCGCATATGCAAACCTACCTCAAGGGCTTGACAGCGTTGCACTCTGCAGACATGCAGGCCAACGACTCGCGGGCTCTTGGTCGCCCTGTTCGTCGCGACCCTGTCACCACCAAACATCCTCTCATCCGCACAAACCCTGTCACCGGCTGGAACGGTCTATTCTTCAACCCGGGATTTGTGACCAAGATAGTGGGCATCCCTAAAGCTGAAAGCGATGCCATTATCAAGTACCTCACCGAAGTGGTTGCCACCACTCAGGAGATGCATGCTCGATTCCAATGGGGCAAGGATGACGTTGCCATCTGGGACAACAGAACGACGGTAGGAGTCTTCACACTCGACCTTGTAAACATTGATACTGACTTGGACCAATGCAGACTCATACTGCTTCCTACGGTTTCTCTCCCCACCGGCGGCACGCCGTCCGGGTCGCTTGCCATGCTGAGCGTCCAGTTCTGGAGGAGTCAGGAAAATCGCAGGAAGAAGAACTCTGCGCTTTGTACGGTCTGCCGGCCGTCGACAAAGACGGGTCACGACAGTCGAACTACAATGACTAGAGTCGAGGGGTGCATTGTAGATTTCGGGCAAAAATAGTTTATCATACTGGCATCCATAGCACATTAGCGAAATAACAGGCGTTCGGTATCCTCACTTCTCCCAGTTGCGTACACCAGACACGAGACCTTCCTCTCCTCCACAACACAAACACTTCCTCTCTCACGCACTCTTCTACCTCAAACATCCAATTTCCTCTACTGCCTCCACAGGTCAACTTCTTCATCATGGATCCCACCTCACGCGTCAACGCTCTCCTGGATTACGCACGGCACTACGGCATCGCAGATGACCCTGCCGCCAGATCCCCAGACTCATACCTCATCGACGGCGGCCTGGACAACATCTTCCCCGACACCGCGCCACGCGACCCTCATTCAATGCGTGAGCTCTACAAGGAGCTCGAATCTGAGCTCGGCCATTACCGGAACCGTGAGAAGCTCAGTATGACCAAACAGGAGGGACGGCTTCTGGCTAGGATTCGGTATCATCGGCAGCGTGATCTACAACCCGATTGGGACGAACTGCTGCCTCCTCTTCCGACTCAGAGTTTGGCCCATTTGAGAAATGAGCTTCAGCTCAAGACGCAGGAGGAGGGAGAGGCGGCTCGGAAAAAGGCTCAGGCTGATGCTGCAATGGATCTTGGGGATGACAACACCTTCTATGACCGTGAATTCCCTACATTCACGTTACTGGAGAAGAAGACCGATGGCAAAGACGAACCACCCGGCAGCACCAGCAGCGAGTCAAGTATCAAACTGGCACAGAATCAATCAAGCAGAAGTGCTTCCAATAACTCGGCGGCTTTCGTTGAGACTGTCCTGGCTATCAGCAAGGTAAGTTGGGTCGCCCACTACCATTCTACTCAAACACTAACCTCTACAGACGGACAAAGACAAGACACCTCCAAGTAACCCAGCCATGCTGTCCCCTTCGATCCGGCATTCATCTATCCGTCCAACTCTAGGCTCAATCGACGCCTTCATGGCATCACGAGGCGTAGTGATGGAGCCATGCACCGATACCTCCGTCTTCAACTATCATACTCCAGGGCGTCTGGCTACCTCATTCGGTGGAAACCCAAACACCATCCTCCCAGTCAGACTCATGACCCCTCCACCCATTCCCGAAGACCAGAAACACTCCATGCAGGGCCAGGTCTTGTACGTCTCTTCAGACCTCCTAAAGACCCACCTACCGCTCATCCAAGCTCTCGAGGAGCTCCCCAATCCTCCAACCCTCGTGTACCGAGACTACGACGCCGGCCACAACGTCGAAGATGCCGATATCATCGTTCCCCCCATGACAGGTATCATCCTGACCAACGCCCAAGCACTGACCCAGCGCCCTCTCCCCGGCGAAGACAGGGAATACAAGTGTCCCGTGCTGTCGCGGATCTACCGTCTCGCACCGCGGTATGAGCACTTCTATGTCCTCGTTGTCAGTAGTGAGACGGTGGATCGGCGCACTGCGGATGCGCTTGCGTTTCTGCAGGTGTTCTGTGGGAAGGCTAGTGATCATGCGAAGGTCGTCTCTCACAAGATTCGCTCTGAGGATATAGTTGGTTGGGTGCTTGCTATTGCTTTTGAGAGAGGTGAACGTGAGTGATCTAGACTGCTGTGCTTAATGGGTGTCTCCCTAGGTAGGATTACTGTCAGGTAGGATCTGAGTGTCGAAGTCTTCAATGCAATTCCAATCTTCTTCAGAGTCAGTGTCCTGGGGTTGTTCCTCTAGTATTCTGAGCGGGTCAAACACACGTTCCTGGCTCAGATCGGTAGACAATATTGGCAAAGTAGAGAGGAGATGATCATATCGAATTACTCAACCGCCGCCTGCACACCAGGACCATGGCAAGTTGTGATTGTTTTAATAGTACAGTGGACAAAGACATGCAAGACCCAAGGCCAATCCAGCGCTTCAAAAACTCAGTATGCAAAGGGAGACCCGAGGAGACAGGGTGCATCCGTCAGAGATCCAACAAGACTGCATCCGTCACCCGGTATATTGTTTGGACATTTTTGTTGTTCTTGATATCGTTGAAAATGGTCGAGCTCGTGACTTCGCTCCGGTATAGTACACGTCGTATGCCTTCCGCTGCCTCCCCGACAATTTTACAGTCGAGCAAGCTGTGGAAGGCGTGGGAGCGACAAAGTTGGGAAGACGAGAGACGAGAACAACGGGCTGTTATTTCAATTTACTCGTTGATCTTGGCAAGGATCCTGTAGGGACAGTTAGCGATGTTCTGAGACGGTACCAGGATGCGTATCAACTCACTCGGAGTCCCGGAAGAGGGTGTATTCCTCCTCGCCGACCTTGATGGGGCTGCCGCCGAACTATTGAGAAAGGAAGATCAGTATCGAGAAACGATTGACGGAGGCAGAGCTCCAGTGTCTATGCCGAAGACCGTGAGGGTAGTCATTGCGGTACCACGGAAGACACCGGAAGGTATTCAAGCGCGACATACCTGAGGAATCAAGACCTTGTCACCGGCGTTGACGCCCATGGGGAGGCGCTTGCCATCCTTGTCAAGGAGACCGGGGCCAACAGCGAGAACCTTGGCCTCGTTCTGCTCCTTGACGCTGCTCTCAGGGAGGAAGATGCCGGAGGCGGTCTTGGCCTCGGGCTTGATGCGCTGGACCAGGACGCGGTCCAGGAGGGGAGCGAGGTTCTTGATGTTGCGGAGGACAGACTATTGACACATGTCAGTACGGAGGACAAGAAAGAGGGTGTTCGTTGCCCCATTGACAGGGCAGGAAAAAGTGGAGGGCGGAGGTACAGCCGGCTCCAGCTCGAGACAGAGCTCGAAGCTCGGATTGAAGGCTCTGGTAGATGTGTGAATGATGACAGCCAGGACATACCATTGTGATTGAATTGGAGGATCTCAAAGCCAAGGGTTGGAGGATGAGTGTGGGATGGAGAAAGGAAGAAGGAAGCGGTCCGGGGGAAGAAGATCTGGACTTTGCGCTTTTGCGACGAGAAATTTCCAGAATGCCAAGACCGCGAGCTCTTCCGAGGGACAACGCCTGGTCAACAACAGACTCACGTCTCTATATCTCAATTCTTACCATATATGGTCCTGTTAGTCTTCTCTTTTTGTCTATAAGCTCTGATTTTACAATGACGCTCTATAATGCTCATTGAATATGTCCCGACTCTACAATTCCGCTCTCCCGAGGGAGCTCCGTTACCAAGCTCTAAGCCGAAGGAAACCGAACATAGTAGATTTTCCATTCCTTTTGCAATGAAACGCCATGATATCCAGTCATTCGTCATATTCCGAGACAAATGACCATCGTAGTTATAGATTTGACCCCGGTGCTACCATCGCCTTCCACGCCCTCGGCCTCCATAGCCTCCACGCTGTTCGTAACCCCCGTAGCCCATCTGGCCCTGTCCACCAAACCCTTGTCCTTGTCCTTGCCCACCAAATCCAGGCTGCCCTTGTTGGCCGCCGCCCGGCTGTCCACCCATCATGGACTGCGCATGCTGCATGAAGGCCATCGGATCCATGGAGGACGGGTCCAGTCCCTGGGACATCATGGTCGCCAACATACCCTGCATCATCTCTGGGTTCATGTCTGGCATACCGGGCATGCCAGGTATAGGCGGCGGAGCGCTACCTGGTGCTCCAGGGCCGCCCGGCGGACCCGGCATGGGAGGCATGCCCATGCCCAGGAAGGACTGCATATCATCCAACTGCCGCTTCTGATCACCAACCTCCTTGCGAACCTCCTGCTGCTTCAAGCAGTAGCTGACCCATGTGAATTCGTCAAATCCGTAATTGAAGTAGTCTGAGATGTCGGTTCCAGGACGCCGCCATGGCTTGTCGTCTGGGAAGTCATTGTCCATGTCGCTTGCCATGATCGGCTTTCCGGTTGTGGGGTGGACGGGATTCGCATTGACATCGATAGTGGAGGTGTGGATAGCTGGATATGAGGAGCCCGGCTTCAAATGCCCGGTAGGTCTTGCAGCAGCGGCCGCGGCCGTGCCAGGTACCGGCGTGGGCGCATCGAAGCGAGGTGTCGCAGAAGGTGTCGCAGACTTGGAAATTGCTGATGAGTCTGCTGATCCAGGCCGTTGTGATTCTTGTCGTATGGTCGCAGGACGAGGATGTAAGCTAAAAACGTCAGTCAAAGAGAACCCAGCGCTCGCGGAGCACGTTGCTTACGGCTCTGGAGGTGGCGCACCGGCAGGTGCCTCTGTGATAATGTTGAAATCATCCTGTATTCTGTGAGCGACTGGATCAGGGAGCAGATGGTTGATAGCGTACTTCATCGTCCTCGACCTCTACCTCTTCCTCGTCCATATCATCAGTCTCCTGCGGCGGATCCTGAGCTCCGTTTTGAGCGTTATCCTGAGCCTGGCCAGCAGGCACCGAGTCGGCAGGATCGTAGAAATCGTCGTCTTCTTCCTCCATGGTTTGCGATCGTCAATCGTCCCTTGTAGGTGTAGCAGAAGCGTGTAGGAACAAGATCGAGAGCTTCGTAAGTTATCGCATGCGTGCCGAGTTTGGTCTGTTTGCACTCTGCAGCGCCAGTGAATGTCTGCGCAACTGAGGCGTCTTTCAGCATAAAATCTCTGATTAAAATGCTTTTTCAAGAACGTAATTGAGAACTTACGGTTTCAGTTTTTCAATTTGCTGAATCATTGTAAACATGTAAGTCGAATGCTGAAAATGTTGATCAATCGAATTGGCGACTTGTCGCGTATATATCTTGCCCTAGCCTCTGGCCGCTACGCTCTTGTTACAAACTTAATCGTGGACAACCACGATTCTCATCGAATAAAGAAGCAAGAGCCCTGTCTGAAAATTCTTCCAAGCCCCAGCATGAGTGTATACATCTTGTCAACTTCCTTTACCTTCAATTCATCGAGTCACGTGCCGAGTTCCAAAGACGTCAGCGACTCGGCGATCCAGCATTTTCACTTTGACAACACCTCGATATAGCTGCTCTCCAGCTGCAGCTCTCAGATAATATCTCACCATGGCATCATCAGAGCAAGAGAGTCGAACCTCGACACCGCGGTCGTTCACCGGCCAAAGTGTCTCCGCGGAGGACATGCTCAAGTCGCAAACCGTCGGTCTCGTGCATCTGTCCGACTTTCGCAAGCGACGCGCAGAGGTCCTGGAGCAGAAGGAGCGCGAGGCGCATGATAAGTCGCTAGGCCGACTGGCATCTGGTAATTCAAGAAGCGCAACTCCCTCTACAGGCGATGTGACTGACGGGTAAGTTAAAAGGGCCGCATTTTCACACCCGGAGCGCTTGAGCTGATAATCGTCGAATAGATCATCGACTCCGAAGAGTGACGGTCCGCCCAAGAAGAAGAAGAAGAAGCCTCTCGCGAAGAGCAAGCTTTCGTTCGGCGATGATAACGACGAGACGGGGGAGGAGTCGGCGGCAACCCCGCGGGACTCGAGCATTTCGCGCTCGGGCTCGAAAACACCCGTCGAGGAGGGCACTACACCGGCAGCGCGTCGCATCAAAGCCAACCCGAATGCTCCACCACCTCCCAAAGCGATGACCAAGGCTGCGATGGAAGCGGAGGCGCAGGCTCGCGAAACACTCCGCAAGGAATTCTTGGCCATGCAGGAGGCTGTGAAGAACACGGAGATATTGATCCCGTTTGTCTTCTTTGATGGGACGAGTATACCGGCTGGGTCAGTCAAGGTCAAGAAGGGTGACCCTGTATGGTTGTTCTTGGATCGGTGCCGCAAGGTCGGTGCTGAGCTTGGAGTGCGTGGTGCCAATGGTGCGACCAAGGAACGGAGAGACACTCGTCGTGAATGGGCGAGAGTCAGCGTTGATGACCTGATGCTGGTCAAGGGCGATGTGATCGTCCCACATGTAAGTCGTGCCGTGATGGCCGTGTTTCAAGTCTGATGGAAGGCTAACATTGTGACAGCATTATGAGTTCTACTATTTCATTGCAAACAGAGTGCCTAGCTTTTCCCGATCAGGTGGCTTGCTCTTCGACTACTCGGACAAGCCTCCAGCAGATGCGAGTGATGATCCCCTGCATCGGCCTGGTGATGATCAACTAGAAGGCGCAGACAAGGACTCCACAGAGACGAAGGTGGTAGATCGTCGTTGGTACGAAAAGAACAAGCACATATACCCTGCAAGTCTTTGGAATGAGTATGAGCCAGGGAAAGAATTTGAAGAAAAGATGACCTCGACAAAGCGTGACGCATCTGGAAATACATTCTTCTTTTAGCGGGTGTTCCATTGTGATTTAATGTGATAATATCCAGGCGCTGTGAATATATAGACCATCGCTGAATCTGATGCTCTTTGGTGGTCGGTGAGGCAAGTCTTCTGCCTCAGGTGACCTACACCTTCCCATCTTCATCCCAGCAACCTCATATCTCCACCATGGATTTTTACTTGCGATGCAATTCCCTCAAGTGTCGTGCACAGTTGAAGGAGAGAGCGGTAGTGACGACCTGCTCGTAAGTCAAGTGCACACTTCCAGGTTCGAAGCAAGACTGATAGGACAGGCACATCTTCTGTCTTGGGTGTGCAGATGAATTGGGCCTTTCGCATCCCACCACCAACGATCGCCGTTGTCCAGCATGTCAAACCGTTCTGTCGAACCCAGATGACGCGGTTTCGACAGTCTTGAACCCCACTGAAGACTACAAAACGAGCGTGTTGAGCGGTCTTGACCCGAACACGATCATGGAGTGCGCTGGCCGCGCTTTGGGATTTTGGGCCTACCAAAGCACACAAGAGATGTATGAAAACTCTGAGAAGAATCACATGGCGCGTCACCGTTTTCATCAGGAGCTGACCCTGCACAGATTTTACCAAGAGTTTCTGGGGAAGAGTCTCACTGAGAAGTATACGAGCTTGAGCACGCAAATGGACAAGGTGATCCACAATGCCAACTCGGAGATATCAACCCTCCACAAGAAGATATCCGGTGCGTGATACTCAGAGGAGCCCAGAAAGGCCCTGGTTGACACTGAAGACCATATAGACCTGCAAGAAGCGCAAGAGCAACTCCAGAAGAAGAACCAAGAACTGACCGACCTCTTCCGCGACAAATCCAAGAAGCTGTCACAGATGACCAACCTATACAACCTCCTCAAAGCCCGCGCGATGCGAAACCAGATGCAGACCGCAGCCTCGGACACCGTCTCCCAGACTCTGAACACACTCTCTTCCAGGAACGGTACTGCTGTACCAACGGATCAACCTGGCCTGCAGCATAGAACACAGGGTCCCAAGCCACGGACCCCGAAAACACCCTCGTATGCTATGAGCCCGGATGGAATTGAGCAGCTGCATCGGTTTCAGAGGAGTGGTACCGGCAGCTCTAGGAGGACGGGGAAGGGGACAGCAGACACGACCTCAATGCCACCGCCGCCTGGACGGCCAATCTGGACTGGGCAAAAGGGTATGTGAGATTCCTGCAGTCTGGAGGATACGGCTCACTCGTTGCAGCAGCCCAGCTCTCCTCTGCAAATCCGCAGCACCGCACTCGCCTTCCACATCCGGCTCGACAGTCGACGGTGCTGTCTCACCTTCCGTCAGAAAATGAAATACTTGCACGGTTTGCGAAGTAATGGCGTCCATCTGTTACACTATAATTACCAGGGAGGTCGACGTTTGTGTCGCTTCTTGATATTCTGCGTTGTGCGCCACAGAGGTGCCTATCCGATCTTGCTGTTCTATACACTTCTTAGCTGATGATTCTTGTGTCCTGGGGTTGCGATATCTGATCCACTTGCAGACTGGAGGACTCACACCTCATTCTTCACATAGTCACTTGGAAGATATCCTTGCAGTTGTCGCAGGCGATCAAGCTTTTAAAACAGTTCCTCCATGAGACTTTTGACCGTCAATTGAAAGCACCACAGTTCCCATCCTCCTCGTTATCGGCCAATATAGTAAGTATAGAGCCGTTAGCCGCTTCTTGTCAACGGCTGGTATCACCGGTATTGAAGCTTCTCGCCAACGGACACCAGTCCCTGGAACCACTATTAATTCACAACATAGCTTCTTCAATTGCTCGCAACAACTCTTCCAGACATCTCCCATATCCCTCTATCATCGCTCCCAAGCAAAGCTCCACATACCCATCCAAGCAAGCCCCCGTTCGTCCGGCCCTAGGACTCGGAGCAGCGGAAGCCTTAACCGCCCACGATCCGCCATGCCCTCGGTCCAACACAGTCCAGCACGGCCCCGACCTTATCTTCCCAGATCATTCTGGATCTGTTCCTGGCAATCCAGATCGACGGAATGGACGGCTTGCCCCGTCAATCCGGGGTAGAGGGGTCCATTCTAGCTTGGAGCTGGAGCTTGTGTGGGCCTGTAGATTACGAGGTTTGTAATTTTTGTCACGCGTATTTATACAGCTCTCACCAGGGTACTTGATAACGACTGCACATATTGTCTCTCCTACTTGCACAGAACTTGTCTACAGTCTATGCCAGGTCCACTGAAGTTGTCATCACTTGTATTATCCGGGACATCGCATCTAAATCCCCCGGGAGTGAACATAAGAAATCTAATCATGTACGTCGACACCAAGCATCCGGTCTTTTTGCCCGGGCGGGAAGAAACGCCATACCCTCGACCAGCAAAACAGGATCCGTAGAGAAGGCCAGAGTGCCAACCTGAGGAGACCCCGCAAATTCATATCATGCCATGCATTATACCACAAAACCCATGCAACGGACGGGGGACGCTGCAGAAACAAGAAACAAGAACAAAAGGCAGAAGTGAAACATCAAAGGCGTTCTGTTTATGCGCCGAATTCCTTGACGTCGGTCTTCTTGCCCTGCAGAGCCAGCGGCACGATACCGCTGACGTGCATCTCGGGACCGTACACATGCATGTTCAGGCCGAGCTCGACACCCACGGACTTGATGTTCTTCAGACCCTCCTGGTAGTTGGGACCGGCACGGCGGACCCAGATCTGGACCTTGTGCTCGTTCAGGACCGGGGCGACCTCGCGGATGGCGCGGATCACACCCTTGAAGGTGCTGGCGACGTTGGTGAAGTTGGCGATACCACCACCGATGAAGAGAACCTTGCCGTCAGGGTGGGTGGGGGCGCGCAGCATCAGGTCCAGGACGGTGCGGGCGTAGTTGTAGGTCTGGGTCTCGGTGGGAGCACCAGAGTACTCACCGTAGTTGGCGAGCTCGCTGACGAAGCCAGCGGAGGCAATGGCGTCGGCGTAGACGACGGAGGCACCACCACCAGCGACCAGGGTCCAGACACGGCCGTTGGCGTTCAGGACGGTCAGCTTCAGCGAGGCACCGGTCTTGGCGTCCATGTCGGAGATGAACTTCTCCTCCTTGCTCAGCTCACGACCGAAGGGGGCGGGGAACTCCATCGGCGGACCAGCGTCGATGTTGACCTTGCCGTCAGCCGAGGCCAGAGTAGGCAGGCCCAGAGCGGCGGGGCTGCGGGCAACAGCCCACTTGGTGCCGCACTCGAACTCGGCGGTCTGGTCGAGCTTGGCTGCCAGGTCGAGGAAGTGAACCTCGGCGGAGGTGGCATCGGCGTTGGGGATGACCACGAGAGGGTTGATCTCAAGGTAGGTGAACTGGCAGTCGACGTAGACGGCGTACAGACGGCAGATGAAGTCCACGAGGACGTTGTGAACACCCTTGGGCACCTTGCTCAGCAGCGCAGCGGCGATCTCCTCGTTGGAGGGGAAGTTCTTCAGGTTGACGGGGATCAACAGCTTCTCGGCCTTGGCATCAACATCACCGACATCGACACCACCCTCGTGGGTGAAGAGGATCCAGTCGCCCTGGGGTTAGGTTAGCAACCACTGTCAACATGCAATGGTGGAACAGGCCAATTCTTACCTCACGGACAGAGTGGATGTTGATGTAGTACTCGGTCGAGGCCTCGTGAGGAACGAAGGGCTCGACGAGGAATTGGCGCAGAACACCGGTAACGTGCTCAACCTGGACCTCCTTGGCGGCACGAGCCTCAATCCACTCCCGGGCCTCAGCCCAGGTCTTGTTCAGGGCCAGCAGACCACTCTTGCCTCGGCGCTTGATCAATTGATCGGGCTTTGCGACGAACTTGGCACCGGGGGTCAACAGCCACGGGTAGGTGACCTCGGCCTGGTCGAGGACATCCTTGACGGCCTTGTCTTCAGGGAAGTTGAGGGAGGCGAGACGAGCGGGCGGGTTGTGTGTGGAGGAAGGAGGAAGAGGAGTCGGCTTGATGACCGGGGCGCGAGTGAGGTGGTAGTTGAGGATGGCCTTGCCGTCGGCCTCGAGGATGGACTTGGCGGACATGATGTGTGTTTTTGAGAAAGGGAGGAGGAATTGAGAGAGTCGAGGAGAAAAGAAATCACGAAGGTAGAAAGGGGAGAATTAGAGAAGAAGAGAGGTTAGGGAAGACTGAAGAGTACAGCGTAGAGCGAAAAAAAAGATGTGCTGGAGATTACAGCGTACACTTGGGGGGAGGTCCACTGGTTGAGGTGAAGAGAGTGGGGTGTTGGGAGAAGTGGACGGTGATGTACCTCGTAGCTGGGGGAACAGTACTAGCGGTACCTGGCCCTACCATTAGCTGTATGTACCTTGCTTCCACACGTTGAGACTCGGAACCCGAAACTGTCTTACTCGGGGACCGAGTACTATAACTGTTATATTTTGTATCAATTGATAGATAGATGGAATTAGTAGGAATATACTATGCAATTGATCACTCCTATATAAATATTATTTTGCTATATCTTAGAACTTCTCTAATGACAGCTATGTACATCTCAGGTAGATCGGTGGGTCGTATCGGCGCCCCGGTCTCTCGTAATTTTGGTAATTACCGGTATTTGGTCTGTTGAGCTTGTGAGGAGCTGTACACCGTATCTGCGAGTACTTCGAGGACTCCGCCCCGCGCTTTTTTCTCAACACATCGCCATCTACCTCATTCTTCTCCCCTGATCCTTCTCTCCTCCTTCTCTCCTCATTCTCTTCTTCATTCAGCGGGTGTCATATCGCATAGGTATGTCAACCCTCCATCCCTAACTCGTGTGCCTCGAGTGGTCCTTTGTCAGGAAGCTCCTTCGACAAGGCACTGCTTCACACATCCTCAATTGATCCAAACTGACGTTTCCTCAACCAGACTCACAATGCCTTCCACTTCGCTGTCTACCGCCGGCAACGGCGTGCAGTCTGCCAACGACAACATCACCCGTTTCAACCCTCCCAGCCGTGTCCGCTCTCCCCTCAACCACGCCCTCTTCCACAACAAGACACGATGCTTTGTATAGTGAGTGCTCCGTGTCAATCACTTCAACTTGAGAGATAGCTGGTTAACACCCTCCAGTGGCATGCAACCCCGAGCCGTGCAGGGCATGCTCGACTTTGATTTCATCTGCAAGCGTTCCACCCCCTCCGTGGCCGGTATCATCTACACCTTCGGCGGTCAATTTGTCAGCAAGATGTACTGGGGCACCAGCGAGACCCTTCTCCCTGTCTACCAGGACGTCGAGAAGGCCATTGCCAAGCACCCCGACGTTGACACCGTCGTCAACTTTGCCTCCTCCCGTTCCGTCTACAGCTCCACCATGGAGTTGATGAACTTCCCCCAGATCCGCACAATTGCCATCATTGCTGAGGGTGTTCCCGAGCGTGTAAGTTCGACCACAATTCATATGGCAATTGCAATATGCTGACCCGTAACAGCGTGCTCGTGAGATCCTCGTCACTGCCAAGGAGAAGGGCATCACCATCATTGGCCCGGCCACCGTCGGTGGTATCAAGCCTGGTGCCTTCAAGATCGGTAACACCGGTGGTATGATGGACAACATTGTTGCCTCCAAGCTCTACCGCAAGGGTTCCGTCGGTTACGTCTCCAAGTCCGGTGGTATGTCCAACGAGCTGAACAACATCATCTCCCAAAACACCGACGGTGTCTACGAGGGTGTTGCCATTGGTGGTGACCGATACCCCGGTACCACCTTCATCGACCACCTACTCCGCTACCAGAACGAGCCTGAGTGCAAGATCCTGGTCCTGCTTGGTGAGGTCGGCGGTGTTGAGGAGTACCGTGTCATTGAGGCCGTCAAGAACGGCACCATCACCAAGCCCATCGTTGCTTGGGCTATCGGTACTTGCGCCAGCATGTTCAAGACCGAGGTTCAGTTCGGTCACGCCGGTGCTTCCGCCAACTCCCAGATGGAGACTGCTGTCTACAAGAACAAGGCCATGCGTGAGGCGGGTATTCACGTTCCCGAGACTTTCGAGGACCTGCCCCAGGTTCTCAAGGAGGTCTACGATGCCGAGGTCAAGAAGGGCTCCATCCAGCCCGCCCCTGAGCCCGTTGTTCCCAAGATTCCCATTGACTACTCGTGGGCGCAGGAGCTGGGTCTCATCCGTAAGCCCGCTGCTTTCATCTCCACCATCTCCGACGACCGTGGCCAGGAGCTGCTGTACGCCGGTATGCCCATTTCCGATGTCTTCAAGGAGGACATTGGCATCGGTGGTGTCATGTCTCTGCTGTGGTTCCGTCGCCGCCTGCCTCGCTACGCCAGCAAGTTCCTTGAGATGGTTCTCATGCTCACTGCCGACCACGGTCCCGCCGTGTCCGGTGCCATGAACACCATCATCACCACCCGTGCCGGCAAGGACCTGATCTCTGCTCTAGTCTCCGGTCTGTTGACCATTGGTTCGCGTTTCGGTGGTGCGCTGGACGGTGCCGCCGAGGAGTTCACCAAGGCCTTCGACAAGGGTCTGAGCCCCCGTGACTTCGTCGACATCATGCGCAAGGAGAACAAGCTGATCCCCGGTATCGGCCACAAGGTCAAGTCGCGCAACAACCCCGACCTGCGTGTCGAGCTGGTCAAGGAGTTTGCCAAGAAGCACTTCCCCAGCACCAAGCTGCTCGACTACGCCATTGCCGTCGAGACCGTCACCACCTCCAAGAAGGACAACCTGATCCTGAACGTCGACGGCTGTGTCGCTGTCTGCTTTGTTGACCTGCTCCGCAACTGCGGTGCCTTCTCCGCCGAGGAGGTCGAGGACTACATGCGCATGGGTGTCCTCAACGGTCTGTTCGTGCTGGGCCGCAGTATCGGTCTGATTGCCCACTACCTCGACCAGAAGCGCCTGCGCACCGGCCTGTACCGCCACCCCTGGGACGACATCACCTACCTGCTCCCCACTCTGCAGAAGGGCGGTGCCGAGGGCCGTGTCGAGGTCAACCTGTGATTTTCTTTTTGTTGATACAGCGCGCCCCGTCCGCTTGGCATACAGTCCGTTTCGGTCCGAAACGGTGGAGTTTGGATGGTTGATCCCTTTTCTGTTTAGCAGTTTTGTGTATCATGTACTGCGCCCCGATGTTGGGCATGACCGGGTTTTGACGGCGATGCGATGGCTCGTCCGGGATGGAAAACGGTGCAACGCCCGATTATGGATCTGTTTAATTTGTTTAGATGACTAGACTGGGTTAATGAAAGTGCCCTTATGACTTAATCATGCGTCTTTACCCGTAGCCTTCTCGTTTGCAGTCACGACAAGCATCCTACTTCTCTCACGAGTATAATATCCAAACTCCTGGAGTGGGATAAACCCTACACATTCATTTATGTCAGTTGCCCTGCTCCGGAGCATCCTGCGGGGATAGCTATGTGCCACAAAGATCCCCTCCTGTTGCGACAGATGGTCGCCGATATCTTCTTGCCCTGGTCGATGCTCCCTTTTACCTCCGTCGAACGAAGGACAACCAGTTGGAGTCTGCCGAACTCTCTGATGCTGAAGACTTCTACTTTGAATTCACCACTCCGTATTGTGCGTCTAAGAGCTCTGCTTATACTTTCTTATGCTGATGATTGTTCAGTGGAAAATAATAATTAGCTCGGACTTGCCTGGTACCTGATGGGAGCAGAGTTGCAACAGAACCACCATATGTTTATCCTCGGGTATCTCATTGCTTATTGCGGATAGTATCAAAGAAGGGTCGCTTCTTTGGGGGTTAGTTTCTACAAATGATTGTTTGTTCTCTACTATAACGATATGTCTGTCTGTAGCCAATGGCCTGTATCTAAGAGAATGCAAAGAGATCTTCGGAGGATTTGAACCAGTCATTGTGCCCATGACCATGGGGATATCCCCTGCTATTGTCGTTTAAGAACATCTCCCACACCTTGAGTAACAGCTATGCTTCCTCCAGTAGCACAATCTCAAAGAGCCAATGATGCTCGTCAAGCGATTCAGATCGTCAAACAGCCATCCTGATCTCCTCACTGACGACTCTATTGTGACACCGCAAGTATAAGTCTATAAAATCTCCATAGTTCTGAGTTCAGCCGTCAATCAAACTTGATCCACTGTCTATTAAACTAGACCCCTCCACTATGAAAGCACTACTCAGCGGCATCTACTTGGTCATAGCCCCAAGAGTCAACTTGTATCTCACAGACGCATACAGCCCAGCACTCACGTTCAATGACAGCACTGGGGCCATTAACCAGGATTGGTTGACCTATCCATATCTGGATGGGAGTACACTCCAAAACGTTCGAACGGGAAGATTCATCAATTGCGGTGCTCAAGCGGGTGCGCTTTGCCAGGGCTCGAACACACCACAAGTCTTCCAGCCGATTCTGGTGTCAGGGACTACGTCTTTCGTGATCAAAACTCCGAACAATCTCTACCTGCACAGAAGCACGAATAATCAGTTGGATGTGGTTACGCAGAATCCGCTGAACTACACCGCGCTGCTCACTCTCATTCAAATCCAGATGGGATAAGGTGCGTTCTATAAGCATGGGGCCTGGCAATTGATTGATCTTGATTGTGTTATGCTGAGAATCGTTGCAGGAGGTGCTGTATCAAGTCCATTGCCGAAGCGACCTGAATTCCCGGATTTGAACGCAGACATGCCATACAAGATGTTTGCTTGGGACAGCCTCATATTGGCCAGGTGCCACTTGGATGTAGTTAATTCAGTTACATCAATGTCTCTATGACGCGGATTCACATGTTTCATACTCATATGTCGCATATGTGAGACAATGTATACCTTCCAGCCAGATAGAGTTCAAGCTGGATCTCGTCTGGGGTCTTTGTACTACGATCCTCTATAAAAAAACAGTAAGCTTCGTTGGATATAATCCCAAGCTACGACCCATGTAAGATTGTTGTTCATGATCAACCATTAGATCTACCCAGGAAGAGGGTGAAGAGTGTGGTCATGAGTACCTATACGAAAGCATATGTACTCTACTGACGCTCCATGTTGTAGAGCAAAATCATTCCAGTATAGATGAAGTTCATATAACGCTTAGAACTCCCCTTCTCATCGGCGCTTCCGCTTGCCTGTTTAGTATCTCCCGATCTCCATCACTTCTGAACTTTGCATATACTCACCGGCAACGGGAGGGACCGTCGGGCGTATGGGGCAGTTCTGCATTTCGATTGATCAATATCTAAGCACGTTCATCTGTCAAGCTTCAACCTCGAGAAAAGCTTGAATCTCAAGCGGATCAAATATCGTCAAGTGTCCAGTGGAACAACGACGACATTCCACGCGGTTGAGAAATCCGAGATCAACCCCCACATTGACACCAACGCCAATGACGCTATAGTGCAGACCCGATCACCGCAGACTCGAATGAGCATTCACTATTGTTCTTCTGAAGTTGAGTCTAAAACCAAAGACTAAGGCGAATCCATGGTCCCAAGACTCTTATTCTGCGCTTCTCCTCCCCTGACCCGCTTCCTTCCTGTTCCACATTCTCTTCCCCGCCTCCGACATCTTCATCTTCCCCTCCAAAGCTCCCATCCACGCCCACACCTACGTCAACAATCCACCACCATGGCTGACGCTGTTGAAGCTGCTAAGCGCACTGCTGCCCAGACCGCCGTCGCAAACCACTACCCCAAGGATGCCCGCTGGGTCGGAATTGGCAGTGGCACGACTATCGTCTACGTCGTGGAGGCGATCAAGAACCTCGGCGTCGACACCTCGCAGACCCGCTACGTCCCGACGGGATACCAGTCCCGTCAATTGATTATCAGTGCCGGCCTCACGGCTGTCGAGTTCGATGCTCTACCCCGAGATACCGTGCTGGATGTTGCCTTTGACGGTGCGGACGAGGTCGACGACGAGTTGAACTGTATCAAGGGTGGTGGCGCTTGTCTGTTCCAGGAGAAGATTGTTGCGATGCAGGCGAAGGAGTTCATCTGTGTTGCTGGTAAGCCAGGGAATACACTTCCCGTTTCTCTTAAGGGAGAATAGAGACTAAGCTAATTGGTATGTAGACTCCCGGAAGCTCCAGAACCGCCTCCTCACAGCGTGGAAATACATCCCCATTGAGGTCGCTCCCATCGCGGCCTTCCGCGTCCTCCACAAATTGGTGGCACTTGGCTCCATCAACCCGGTCATTCGTACAAACAAGGACCCCAAGCAAGGCCCCCTCAAGACCGACCAGGGCTTCTTCATCGTCGATGCTCCTTTCCCGCCCATGCTGACCAAGTCTGATGTTGCGGCTGGCCAGGATGGCTCTGGTAAGGGCGGTGTCTGGGAAGTGGACCAGTTGGCGCGGGAGATCAAGGCTATCGCCGGTGTGCTGGAGGTTGGTATTTTCTCGGGTTTGACCGGGCCTCAGGCTGCGGCTGCTGGCGGTATTGGTGGTCAGAGGCCCGTTGCGGCGTACTTTGGTATGCCTAATGGATCAGTGGCGGTGCGTAAGGCTTTTGCTTGAACGGAGTCTTGAGTTGGGCGTGGGGAGTGTGATGCTGTTGACGACGTATATACCTAGATGATACCAAGATTTACTTCCTGTTGACAGAGACGTTGACTTTCAGATTAGTGGATGAGAGGACGAGGTTCAGAATTGTGTTGGTTCATTAGATGGTATCGAAGAGCCTAACCCAGCTAGCTATGTATCCTTGGCTCTATTTGGCACCCTTGCCCTTGGCCTCCGTCTCGCTCAGCTCGCGCACAAAGATCTTGACCACACCCTCCGGTACATCATCCTTTCCGTCCTCGAATCCAGGACTGACCGCGATAGCAAGGTACTTACCGTTGCGGCTGAAGTCCACAGCAGCAATGCTGGCCGGGAATTTCTGGTACTGGCGAATACGACGCTTGGCAATGCCATCCCACAGCGCAACAACACCGTCGCCTCCGCCAGAAGCAAAGGAGCCGTGGATAGGGTGGAAGGCGAGGGCATTGACGGGGTAGACGACATCGACATTGTCCTCGGCCGTCTGGCGGTGACACTTGAAAGCGTACTTGCGAGCCTGAGACTCAGGAGAAGGATCGAACCATTCCACCGCAACACGGCCTTCAATGCTGGACGAAGCATATCCGGCATCATCGGGCATGCACGCCACAGCCCGTGTCATGAATTTCAAACTGCTCTCACGTCGTTGCCACGGCTCAACCTCCACCTTGCTGCCCTCGGCAGTTGCGCTGTCGGCTTGTGCAGTGAGGATGGCCAGCGCCTTCAGGTCGTAGATGTGCAGTGCCCGTGATGCCATGGCAACGACGAGCTTTGTAGCGGTAAGAGAGATCGAGAAGGGTTTGGAGGGTAGCGGGATGACTGCGGGTGTAGAGTCTGCGTTGGTACCGGCGTCTGGCCGGTGGATGTGGAGCGTGGAGTCCCATGCGCTGGAGATGATGATCTTGTGCTCGCGACTGTAGACAACGTTGCGTACGCCGGCTTCGTGGCTGCTGAGGACAGTCTGGGTCCCTGTGTTGAGATCAATTCTGCACCAGTCAGTAACGAAACGTCCATTGAGAGATCTGGCACTCTGCCTCGAGCCTTGCGCAAGCACTCACTTTCGGACATCCCAGTCCAAGCAAGCCGTGTAGACCTCATTCTCCGTCTCGCCGAAGCATACATCCAGGACAGGCGCACGGTGCTCGAATTTTTGCAACAGCTTCCCCTCACCTACTGCACCATTTTCATCTCGCAGGTCGTAGAGATAGACGTTCTTGTCCCATGATGAAACAACAATGCGTGTGGATTCGGGGTCAGGCGAGAACCTCAAAGCAGAGATCGCATCCGTGGGCGGCGATGCCACGGCGAATTGATCTAGCACATGTTAGAGTTTGGTCATTCACACAAATAAGAACACATCAGCACAACTTACTTGAAGACATCGTAGCGGCGAAAGGCGGTGTCGTGTCGGAGGTGAACTGGGAAGCTCCTTGAGGGCGTTTTCTGCCGACGGTTACCGCCAAATTATTCCCCGCGGTGCTTGATAAGAAAAAGAGCGGTTGATCTGCTTCTTGCCTTGTGATAGCTCCGCACAGCGTCAGCATGCCGTTCGCACAGCTCGTTATCGGTCCTCCGGGGGCTGGGAAATCAACCTACTGCAATGGCATGCACCAGTTCCTCGGTGCGATCGGCCGGAAATGCTCCGTCGTTAATTTGGACCCCGCCAACGACAAGACCTCGTACCCGTGTGCGCTGGACGTGCGCGACTTGGTGACGTTGGAGGAGATTATGGATGAAGATAAGCTGGGACCAAATGGAGCCATGCTATATGCGCTAGAGGAGCTTGAGGAGAACTTCTCTTGGTTGGAGGATGGGTTGAAAGAGCTTGGAGGTTTGTCGTCTCTACATTTGACTTAGCAAAGACTAACCATCATCTTATTTTTGACAGAGGACTATGTTCTCTTTGACTGCCCCGGTCAAGTTGAACTCTTTACACACCATTCATCCTTGCGCAACATCTTCTTCAAGATACAGAAGATGGGCTATCGAGTAAGTCAGACCACTCCGCGCCACTGGACCGGAAGCTAACATGCATCTCAAACAGTTAATAGTAATCCATCTCGTCGACTCATACACTCTTACCCTCCCCTCGATGTACATCTCCGCACTCCTCCTCTCACTCCGTGCCATGCTCCAACTCGACCTCCCCCACCTCAACGTCCTCACCAAAATCGACAACCTCTCCAACTACACCCAGCTCCCCTTCAATCTCGATTTCTACACAGAAGTACAAGACCTATCCTACCTCCTCCCACATCTTGAAGCCGAGTCTTCACGGCTTGCGCACTCGAAATTTGGTGCTTTGAATACAGCAATTATCGACCTGGTCGAGGAATTTGGACTCGTCGCCTTCGAGACACTCGCTGTTGAGGATAAAAAGAGCATGATGAACTTGCTCAGAGCTATCGATCGTGCATCGGGGTACGCATTTGGTCCCGCTGAGGGTGCGAATGACTCTATCTGGCAAGTCGCCGTGCGTGAGGGAATGGGCGCTACGGATGTCCGGGATGTGCAGGAGCGATGGCTCGATGCAAAGGATGAGTATGACGAGCTTGAGCGACGGGAGCTCGAGGAGGAAGCTCGCATGCGCGAGGCGGCAAGTAAAGCCGCGATGGGGGAGGGTGCAGAGTACGAGAACGAGGATGAGGACGAAGAACTGAAGCAATGGAAAGGCCCGTTACCGGATAGCGGGGTGACCATCAAACGCAAGTCATGACACTTTTGATCGGACCATCTCGATCATGCATTTGTATCATAGCACAATTCATATAATGGGTATCATAATTGAAGAAACGAACACAACCATCCTCTGAGGAAGAGGGCGCAACATGGCCATCAATCCTTCTCCTCATCGACCAACATTCCCTCATCCTCACTCTCATCCATAACATCCTGCAAAGGTCCACGGACCAAAACTTCCTTTTTGGCCCCTTCCACAACACCACCAGCAGCACCAAGTAAGTCCCCAAGCACACCCTCCTCCTCCAACCCCCTCACACGCACAATCTCCCTCCTAGCCCGCCGAATAGCCTCCTCTTCAGCCTTCCGCATCGTCCCCGAAACACGGAGCACCCGAAAGACGCACGGCCGTTCCCGCCCTCCATTCGGTCTTTTCTGTCCCGCGCCTGCAGCTGGGCCATCCGTTGCAGGGACATGCGACATATACGTCAGAGCGGACCAGACGAGTCGGAATGACGCGCGTGGACAGCGGATAATTGCGGTTGAGGTCGCGGGGGAAAGGTATTTTACTATCCAGACGGACGGAGTTAGCACAATCAGACATACGAACGGAGAAAGTCCGTAACATGGGAGAAAAATACCATTGATTCCCGTAGCAGCTGCACCGCCGAGTTTCCCAACGCCCCAGTCACCGTACATCTCGCCGACTTCTTCGCGAATCATTTTGGCGAGGAGGCCCGGTGTTAGCGCGTCGGAGGTTGGGGAGTGGATTGCTAGTTGTGTGGAGGTGGGATTTTTTGAGGGCCATGTTGATGGGTCTGGATAGAGGATGTCTAGGAGGAGGTAGCGGTTTTTCAGGCGGACCATTGTGGGTATGCAGAGTTAGTTGGTGAGAGTGAGCTTTGGAGAAATTGGAGAGGATGAAAGAAGTTGCGGCTGTTGATAAGCGATAAGGATAGGGTGGGCCTATCTATAGAGATGAGGCTATCAGCCGATATAGCATACAATGCTACCTGGAGATAGAGAGTAGAATTGCACGTTTCTACCAATGCCCCGCTGCTAAAGACAATCGCACCATTCAGTCTGCGCAGCACACTCCGCGAGATCTTCCAAATGAACTTGAACCAGTGCAAAAAAACTGACCGCTGAGTCAAAACCGACTTCTGGATCATCGCCCACGCTGTCGACCTTTTCTACCATAACCACGGCATCCTTCTTCCGCCGGGCTCACTACCAGACATGAAGCAGTTACTTGCTGATCGTGAAGGAAAAATGCTCCGGTCTTGCATGGGTGCTGGGTTTCTGTGAGGGCCTGGTCAATCTATACTCGAGATGGATTCTTTGTATACACCTTGCATATAATTCCTTGACTCTGAGTCAATGAGGCCTCATAAGGTGATTTGTGTCTGAGTGACTATTGGCATACTTTTCTTTTTGGCGCCAGTCTATACTGGGTGAGTGGAGTCATGGTCTACTATATGGCAACATTGAGCATCTTTCAACCCATCGATCTAGAAGATGAAAAACTAGACCAGCACAGTGATGAAAGTCCACACGATCGAAAAGCCTTGTTTGGAGCAAAGTGATGCTAAGTTGGTAAATTGTGCACGAGGCAAGGGCTGTTGCCATATACTTCGGCTTGTACCTTTGAGGGGGCATCTTTCGAACCACCACTAAACATGAACTATGTACTTGTGATTGAGATAGGAAGCAAGAGACAATTCAAGTAGCTCCCGTTAATTGATTCGGATTTTTCCTTCTCAAATTCGCCTGAGTCCGTGGTCTTATGCAATGGATGCCTCGGGTATCAGGCGTCCATCCCCACTGCGGGCGCTTAATTCTGCCCGTCTAAAACCGCGATCAGTTATTCGATTTAAACCTACTAATATGGCATTTTCATGCTAGCTTTCTATCAGTGGATACTACTAGATAGCTGTCATAGGTATTCTATACGTTTTTCCAACCGTCTTCAATCAGATGCGGGATGATAATAGGTCTACTTGTGTGATTCATAGACGGGCAGGAAGGGCGGTGAGATGGACCACCTATGGGGTGTTAACTGTACATCAACGAACACCACCGTCTTGCATCAAATGCCCACTGCAAGACCACACAGTCAAGAAACAGTCCAGAGAAGAGTCATGCACAACCTGACTTCTTAAGCCCCTTACTGCTCACTCTTCCTCAACTGAGATCAACACTATGGCTGCATCGTTCCCCGCGACCTTGACGGGGCCAACCTCGAAGGAGCGAAAGTACGATCGTCAGCTCCGGCTCTGGGCAGCCAGCGGTCAACAAGCACTGGAAGACTCACGCGTGCTCCTTGTCAATTCTGATGGACCCCTCGGTATCAATAGCACTGGCGTCCCGGGCGTCATTGGCGTTGAAGCTCTCAAGAACCTGGTCCTGCCTGGTATCGGAGGTTTCACTATCGTCGACCCTGCAATTGTGACAGAAGCTGATCTGGGGGTGAACTTCTTCCTGGAAGAGGGCTCACTTGGCAAGTCGCGTGCAGAGGAGACCTGCCGTCTGCTGCGAGAGTTGAATCCTGATGTGCAGGGGTACCATTACTCAAAGGTATGTAACATTACAATCTTTGACCTCGTAAACGCCCCTCAATCTAAGTTTGCATTTCTAGCCCATCACGGATCTCCTGCAAGATCCAGACTTTCTCCCCAGACACAAGCTAGTCATCATCTCTGGTCCAACGAAGCGTTCCTCCCTGGACACGCTCAGCCAAAAGGCACAGCAACTAGGCATCCCAGTGCTATACATACACTCTGTGGGCTTCTTTGCAACATTCTCGCTACAGTTGGCTGCCGAGTTTCCTATTGTCGAGACACATCCCGATCCAGAAACGACGCAAGACCTGCGTCTCTTGAATCCATGGCCTGAGCTGGTGGCAGCGGCAGCATCACTGGGTGACCTCAGTAGCATGGACGACCACCAACATGGTCACATTCCCTACGTCTTACTTCTGCTGCATTTCCTCGAGCAATGGAAGCAGGCCCACGGAGGCAACCCGCCAAGCAACTACAAAGAAAAGACCGAGTTCAGAGAGTTTGTGCGATCTCAAGCGCGCACAAACAATGCCGAAGGCGGCGAAGAGAACTTCGACGAGGCAGTAGCCGCCGTATTGAAGACCATCGCACCATTCAGTCTACGCAGCACACTCCGCGAGATCTTCCAAATGAACCAGTGCAAGAAATTGACAGCCGAGTCAGCCGACTTCTGGATCATCGCCCACGCCATCGGCCTCTTCTACCATAACCACGGCATCCTCCCTCTCCCAGGCTCACTGCCAGACATGAAAGCCCAATCAGCAGACTACGTCTCTCTCCAAAACATCTACAAAACCAAAGCGCGCCAGGACATGGAGGAAGTCGCAGCGACAGTACGACACCTCGAGTCCCGGCTCAATCGTCCGGGCCCACCAATCCCAGAACGCGAGATCGAAGTCTTCTGCAAGAACGCAGCGCATATCAAGGTCGTCCGTGGTCGACCAATCCCACATATCAGCAGTGACAGTGACAGCGCAACACTGAAGACCATTCGGAGTCAACTCAGCGTGCCAGACTCACTGATCTCGATCTTCATCGCGACTCAGATCTTTGACGGAGTTGTGGATTCCATACAAGGCGATAGCGAGCAAGGACAACGCTCAATCGACGACGATGGACTGTGGAAGAGCCACACCGAGCGGATCCTGGCTCTCTTGACCCGTGACGACCCCACACCTCTGGATGAAGATGCTCGCCAGAGCATTGATAATGCTATCCTCGAGCTGCGGCGCGGTGCAGGAGGGGAACTGCACAATATCTCGTCGTTGGCGGGTGGGCTGGTTGCGCAGGAGGCGCTGAAGGTCTTGACGAGACAGTATGGGCCGCTGGATAATACTTGTGTCTTTGATGGGGCGAGGAGTCGCAGTGAGATGTACAGGCTGTGAGGCCTGTACATTATTACGGCCTTGGGTCTAACGTAAGGAGAGGGGGGGCTTTTATGACTTATGATTAGTGGTCTCATCCTAGAAAGATAGCCACGAATGGAAAATGACATTGAGAAATCATTTGATTCGCTAGGGGTATCTGAAGTGTAAGATGAGATCGAGACAGTATGGCAGTCACGTCTCGGGGAGCCCGATGCACCAGCATGTCCAGGACGCGACGTTTTGACGAATGCTGTTCGTTGTAGACAGCTCGTTCAATGCCCAGAATGGCATCTCGGCGCCGGTAGATACTGATGGTGAGATGACCTGCCAGAGACAAGTCGTTTTGGGACGGAGTGTCGTGGGGCGCAGTTCCGATACAATTTCCTCAAACTGACGAGCTCGAGACAATCTGCTTTTGAATCCAGAATTATGTTCTGAAACGGCCCGATTGGTACCAATCACCGTTTCTTCCCCCGGTAATGCCCACCTGTTTTGGGGCCAGATGGGGCACTCGCCGCATTATAGAGCTTCTCCTTCCCAAAAGCCGAATCCGCAACGCGCAGATAACTAACAACCCCCTGATCAACAACCGCCAGAACGACATTCCGATACCCATGCCGCAGCCGCATATAGAGCAGCCGTTCCATCTTGTCGCCCTGTGGCAGGTCTAAGGGCGTGCTGTCCAGCAGGGCGCCGAGTTGAGCCATGGTAGGAATGGAGGTTATTTCGCGGGTGTTGATCACCGCGATGCGGAAGTCTGGTGTTGGCGGGGCGGTTTTCTTATATGTGGTTGAGGGTTTGTAGACGTGGAATACGACGCGGTAGGGTGTGTCTGTGTCGAGGGGGTCTCTTTCTGTTGCGGTGGCTGGGTCGTACCACGGGATTATGGCGAGCTTTTTGTAGATGTCGACTGGAGATGGTCAGAGAAACGTTGGGAATAAGGGAAGGAAATGGCTCACTGTAATTGCGATAGATACCGCATCCAATAATGGGGCCAGTCGATGTGGAAGCAGTGGACAGGGGGTCATGAAGCCAGTCAAAGATCCCACTGAAGATCCCAGCAAGGCCTGGTCCACGTTGCCGAGGCTGCGTATAAGCGCTTTTGCGAGCTTCACCAGTCACACCCGCCGTGGCAGTATCATCCCAGCCAGGTGCGCGAGTAATGACATAACCGAGACGCCTCAGCCCAGTAAATACGGAATACCTCTCAATCGTCAAGCCACCCCGTCCCATGAAGCATGCATACGCCGCCTGTAGACTCATGGGAACAACAGGAACCGTCTTGTCCATAACTTCCTCTCCCTCGCCGTCTGTCTCTGGGTTCGGCCACCTAATATCCAAACTACCTCTTTCCAACAGGTAAATCGCTTCCTCTGGCAACAACCAGATCCTATTCCACCGGTCTGCCTGTCCCATCGACTTGAAAATCTGGCCCTTCGGAACAGGTACGCAGACGCATGAATCTGGGTGGACACCAACGCCTCTGCCATCCGAGGCCTGGACATGAGCTGGTGGTGTTGGGCCGCGTGGTGAGTAAATGCCGACAACGTGAGTCTTGGGGTGGTGAATGCGCGGATGGGCGAGGGCATTGTGCATCGCCTGTCGCGAGGCGGAGAGCACATCGGCTTGGTATTCGGTTGGGTTGGGCTCGAAGTCTTTCTCGCCGCGGCGGGGGAGACTGGCGGAAGATGTATCGGAAAGACTGTAGAGATACAATTAGCCTTGAAGCTCACGAGAACTGAAAGCGTGACTCCGTTTCGCCTGTCCAAAGCCTGTGCACGTACAAACTGAGGTGATTCAACAAGCGGAAATCCTGCGTCTCGTCCGAGAGATCGGTCTCAATCTGAGAAGTCTCAGTCGAAGGGCCCCGAATGGCATCTTCGTCCGCGTCCGCCATGGTATGAGGAAAGGAATCTTTTCCGGAGGAGGGTTTGAGTCGAGAGCAAATTCAAATCGGACGTCGCGAGAAATTCGGAGACCGGGGCTTATCGATAAGCGTACCCACACTCGGGCACAACAGCGTGCCTCCTATCTTCTACTCCGAACAACTCAAAGTCCTGATGGACTCGAGCGCTATGACAGATTACAATGAGAATCTTCGCAAGGTGAGTAGGTCTAGGGCAATTCTTGTCTGTAACTGACATGGTGTCAGATTTCCAACAGTCTCGCAAATGCCTTAGACACATTCGGCCCGGCGTCGGAGCAGTACCAAGCCATTTTGGCGATTCTCAAAGAGTGTCTACAGGAGATCGAGGATGAAAAGAAGACACGCGGGAAAGAGCAAGTGGTGGATGCCGACATGCTCACGGTTGCCATGGGATATCTGGAGATTGGGAAGTAGAGGACAGAGCTGAAGATATGTTGATACCCGGCTTCGTTGTTGCATTGTATGTTTCGTCTTCAATTTCTAGCGTTTCATATATGGCTTTGCTGATACGAGCTAGTACTCAGCGTCGATATTATCGAGTGACATTTCGAGTCGACCGTAAACGGTATTCAAATATCAAAGATCAGAAGGCGGAGGAAATGAGGAAGCCTCCTCCCAACCGAGATGAGACATTCGCAACGCCTCCAAGACAAGAAAAAGCCCCAACACCCCGCCCGCCGAGAATAAACAAGCGAACAAGCTTCCTGAATGCCATGCAACAAACTCCAAGCTTTATGCAATCATAAGACATGACATGATGTAGTGCGCCTCCGGTCATCGTGATTATCACAGATGACCACGCTGGACCTTCGTGGCAGCCGCTGAGTCGGCCTGGCCAAGTCTCGCCTGTCAGCATGAGAGTGCAACGATTTGTACTCGCGGGTACGTTGAAGAAGATGGAAGGTAAAGCAATTATCGCCTCAGTCAATGAGCAGCTTCTTCTGGTTGCCCACCATGGCAACACCTATGTAGCTGAGGGCGTTGGGATCATTGGGCCGTACGATAGACGGTAATGGCAGCATCGGGTTATCCGGGTTGACGTGTGCCGCATCTCGTGCAGCCTGCTCGATGGCTTCCATCTCCTCCTTGCACCCAGCGTGGTCGAGCGGGCAGACAACAATCGGTTGGCGGATGGTGATATCTCTCGCCGATGTCAAGTGTGCCTAGCGTCCCTGTCAGCACTGAAGTTTTTTGAATACAGATGGTACTGCTCACCCTGACTGTAAGGTAGTACTCAATCTTATAGAGACTGGCAGTGGTCGTGAATCCGCTCACTCCGTACATGGGGAACGCCGCACGACTGCGCGGCAGGATTCCCTCTGAGTCCCGCATATCTTTCGCAGGGAAGACCAGGCCCAGATTGGTGAGATATCCAGATTGTGGCAGCTTCACACCCACGGTTTCGGTCTTCTTGGCCAGCGTCTTGACTTTTCGTTGGGGCTCGTCGCCCTCGTGATTGTAGATAATCTCCTCGTCGATGCCGATGGTGATCTTGTTGATTGTGACTTTCCGGGCCTTGCCCATCCAGTCCTGATTCGGAGAGAGCTTGACATAGACGCTGACTGGATCAAGGGGTCCATATGACCACCGTGGAAGTGATATAGCCAAGGTCACCAGATGATCTGATACCCGCTCCGCCGATTCTGGACGATTGTACATGCCGAATGTCGATAGTGTGTCGTAGCGGGCGATAGGCACAGGGAAAGTGTACTTTCGCTGTTCAGACTGCCCTTGCTGTACCATTACCACCATCTCGTAGTATGTCTCGGCCGTCCGACTGGGCAGTTGTAAACTCGCTGGCGGGACCCGTCGAGAGGCATCGCGGCCGCCCCGTCCAAACGGGATGAAAAGAACGAATGGCAAGTCCATTGCAATGACCTCCTCGTACTCCTTCCCCGCAGGACACCGGAATAACAGCATCTCCTTGCCCACGATATCTGTGATCTCCTTTCGAGGCGGAGCAAGGCGCTTCTTGGTGACGGAATCGGCCGAGGGATGGATCGTTTCGCGACGAAGGAGGCAGATAGTCACTAGGGACACATTGACGGGCGCCGAGATACCAACACTGGGCCGGATCTCGACTTTACCTTCGACCCGCGGCTGGCGAAAGAGGATTCAGTGAGCTGCTATCTCGAGTCCAGGGCACCTTCACCCTTGGAAAGAACGGAGAGAAGACCGGCGCTTACCATGGTCGCGGAGATACCGGGGTATCCGATCAGAAAGTTGCCATTTGCCGGACCTGAAACGCGCACGAAGGCGGCCATCTCGATAGCGCAGTTCCCGCACCACCATGGACATGCGGCGGAGGGGATGCAGTGAAGTTGTGGGGAATCTGCGAGCTCGATGGGGACCCTGCCGCACGGTTCATAAGGGCCCGCAGGTGCTGTGAGGTGGACGGGGAGAGATTGGCCGCGGGGATGTGAGGTTGATGCGCGGGTTAGTAGATGATGTCGGAGCTGTGGTTTGAGTTGGAGTCAATGCTCCCTGTGGATGTTGATTGTATGTGGGGGGAGGAAGAAGGTCGAAGAGGAAGAGCCCAGCCCCCCATCGTCCGCCCACTTTGGAGCCTCGATTGCATCACTGATGCTAGCGGACGATCGATTATTTACGCAGTGACTTTGATTTTTATCACTAGATTGAGCTAAGGACACATATTCCTAGGCCAATTTCAAAGTCGAGCCCCAAATCTTTAGATTTTATGTGCGTCATCGATAGACTGTACTCGCGTGCTCACGCAGCGAATGTACCAGGGGCTACAAGGTAAATATCAAATACTAAGAAATCAATTCATAATGTTATATGAACAAGTAAATACTCAAAACATCAATCCGAACAATATCACAGGTGTACCATGGAAGTCGAATGCGGAAAGCTTTCTGGTTGCACCTGGCAACAACCATGACATCGCCCGCTCCACCAAACTCAGAACCTCAGAACCTCAACCTCACCACTTCACTCGGATTCTCATACCTGACCTTCTGAATCAAGCCCTACAGAAATAGCTTGTCTAATCGCACCCGATATACTCAATATGCCTCCTCGTCGCCGCACAGCAGCCTCAAAGGGCCAGGCGACCCTCTCCTTCGGTAACCAGTCCCGAGTGACCAAGCCCTCTACTCCCTCGACCCACCCCAAGGCAAAGAACCTCGAAGCCCCAGCGTCGATACCCTCCGACAACTCTGTCTCTGGCACCCCCGAGCCACAACAGATCATTGCGTCCGACCCGTCCAAGCCTCATGTCGCTGAGCTGGTGGTTCGGCAGCAGGCCGCTGCGGAGGTCAAGGAGCCATTGTCGGAGGAGGACAAGAAGGCTTTGAAGCTTAGCAAGCAGGATATAGAGCGATACTGGAAGAAGGAGGAGCAGAACCGGAGGGCTCCTCGGGGTGAGTTGAATTACATGTTCGCGTGATGGACATTTGGCTGACTCCTTGGGTTGCTAGTCCACCAAGAAGACCTGGACTTGGAAGAGAAGATTCTCCGCCACTTTGATCTTTCCAGCCAGTATGGGGTACGTGCCAAGTCTACCTGAATTTCTCTATCTGAAATATTCCCGGGTTTTTACGCAACCCGTGCTAATGTCATCCAGCCCTGCATCGGCATTGCCCGGCTCAAGCGTTGGCGACGTGCGAACATGCTGAAACTCAACCCGCCCATCGAGGTCCTGGCCGTTCTACTAAAGGACAAGAAGGTGGAAGAGCAAGCCCACATGGATAGGTTGCTCTCGTGAGGCGCCTGGTGGAATCATACCGAGTCTAGACCAGCATTCAAGGCGTTTGGGACTGTTTTCAGTAATGAGATACGAATGAATTTTGCCATAAACCCTGTCATTGCTCTCCACGAGGCTACTTTCCTGAAGTCTCTCCTTGTCATTATCGTGTACTCTGAGCAGTTCAAGACTTGAGTGGCATATGCTTGGCCGAGGTACTCGTCTTCCTCGTGTTCATGTTTCAGGGAGATGAGAGATGGAAGAAGCGAGTAGCAGGAACAACCATGATCTGCCCATGAGCCTGGCGGATAGATAACCGAGATTGCTTCACGATGCGATCGATCTGGCCCGCTTTTATGTATTGGGGCGACAGATGGTCGAGACCCTGAAGGTGTCATCCGAGTGAGGTTATCATTCCGGCCATCTCGTTTGGAGCAGCAACAACTCCACTACTCTCACCTCGGAATGCCGCCAGCCCCCGCAATAAGCAAACGGTCGAAGATTCTCGATTAACCAGATCTGTCGATTGCTGGTCTGAGGGTACACGCCGTTGTCCTTCGTGGCAGTTTGTTGTCTCAATTTTGACGGATATTCAATGACCACCTGGACCTCATCGCCTGCTTCTCTGGCACATCGAGAGGTGCTTCCCAGACTCCTCCAGAAGTCTAGCCCTAGTGTCTCGATCATCGTTCTGATTATCCTCCGCCTGATTGTTTGGGCCATGTGATCGTCGTCTTCCAGTTTCTGACTGGGACTCCACGCCAACCCCGCGCTTACCAATGACAAACATCTACCCCGGCATCTTGAGGACCTCCAGCATCCTCAGCCGACAACGTCCTGTCACTAGCATCGCCGCACTTCTCATTCGATCATTCATCTCGCCACCACTGTCTCATGTCTCACTTGGTAGGATTTGTGGCTGATCAACCCTGGTCGACCCGGGCTCGTCCAACGCGGGGTCTGTCCCTGACAACACGGCACACCATCACCACCGCGAAACAACCAGACTTCAACTATCGGCATCTATCCGATGATGAGCGTGGCCTTGATGCAGGTACACTGGTCTCAGATCAACACAATCTTCTCTCGGAAACCAGTGCGACGGTATTCGGGCTGTGCTGGGAATAAACATCGAAGATCGCGGGTTATAGTCCACGGATCTTCATTGACTCCGCTTTCCACTCAGCAATCAGAGCCAAAAGTCCATTGCCCTAACGGGCTTCCTAAATTGTCTCTCAGTCTATGGGCGCTAGCGGCCCCCAGTTCTCAACCTAGCTCTCTTCTCCCCCTGTTCAAATGATAATCCCGCAGACCGTGCACTGCAATTATCGACATGAGTCTCGACATGATCCCCTGTTCCACTGTACGACCGAACAATAATGTGGGAACGGACGAATAATGGCTAATGGCAGGCCTGATGGCTTGATTGTGTCGGATGAAAACCCGAGTTTGGGATAGCGTGATGTTACCTTGACTAGGCTTGATCAACCCTGAGCCCACTTTGGCTTCCCCGGATCTGCCGTTCTATCCAGATACCAGATACGGGGGACAACTCCACTTCTTTCTCGAAGTTCTTGACTCTTCTCTTGTTGTGATGTGCCTGGTTGGACTGACTGCAACGAGGTGTGATATCATCTGTACACTACCAAGGCATGCATGTTGCCTCCATCGTCGCGTCTACCTCATCTTCTCTCTACTCTTACATAGCGCTGACGGAAAACTCTTACACCCCTGCCCATCTCATTACGTCTAAGGCGCTCTGCAGTGGGGATCTGCATGGAGTACTCCATACTTCACTGCATGCGACTCGACTCCACTTGGCCTGGAGCATCTCGCCCCCCGAACACCTTGGGGTCTCGCTCCAAAATTGAACGTTATTGTGGAAATGAAAGCCTCATCCTGCCGTGCGACTAGCCACAAGGGGGAGCTACTTCTTTGGTTGATTGGTGCGACTCTTGTCATCCATTGACCCTAATGGCCAAGGACCCTTTCTGGCCGGCCTTGTCTGGCCCAAAATGGGCCAAGGCCAGCATACGTACTCCATGTCGTTTACCAAAATCAGAACTTCTGTGAATCAAGTTCACCAGTCAATCGGCTGCAAGCATTCAGCATTCCGCCTCAGCCTTCCGGGCTTGGCCATGCAACGAGCACTCAGGGACCCCAGCCCTGCAATGAAAGACCTGAGTCAACCGCGGCCATGGACTATTCTCGACAATAGGTCAGCGCACATGTGATGGGCCAATATGCATGGTGCGACGCTATAGCTAGTGCAACGGGAGAACTATGAGACACCAGCCAAAGCTTATAAAAGGCCATTTCTCCTCCGTCCTACATGACTCTCCTGACTACCCACCCGCCTCACTCGTTATAGCCTGACTGTCGCTTCCGGCACACTTCACTTCGTTGAACACTCTCAACCAGCAAAATGCAGTTCTCTACCGCTCTCGTTGCCCTCGTTGCTGCCGGCCTGGCCAACGCTCAGCTCCCCAATGTTCCCACCTGCTCGGTATGACCGTCTTGTCGACCATTGATATCGATCGTCAACTGACACCTCCAGCTCAACTGCTTCGTCTCGGCCCTGACCACCGATGGCTGCTCGTCCCTCACCGACTTTGCCTGCCACTGCCAGAAGCCCGGCCTGGTCAGCACCGTGACTCCCTGCGTCAAGAAGAACTGCGACGTTGCCGATCAGATCTGTATGTCCATATCTCCAAAGTCTGCCGCTCTCAACTAATCATTGTCCAGCCGTCTCCAACGCCGTCGAATCGCAGTGCTCAGAGGCCGGCCACCCCATCTCGGTGCCCCCGGTTGAGACAACCACCTCCTCCACTGACACCACCACCACCGAGACCAGCGCCTCTGCTACCCCCACCGACACCACCACCACCGCCAGCAGCAGCAGCAGCAGCAGCAGCAGCAGCAGCGCCAGCGAGACTCCCTCCAGCTCTGGCTCTGCTACTCCCACCGGTTCTTCGACGCCCACCGGCTCCTCTCCTGGCGGTGGCTCTTCCACCCCCGCCGGCACCTCGACCCCGCTGCCATCCAAGACCAGCGGTGGCTCCTCTGCCTCCACCTCGCCTGCCTACAACGCCGCGGGCAGTGTCAAGGGCAACATGGCTGGTGTCGCTGCCGTAGCTGCCGCTGCCGCTTACATCCTGTAATATAGTTAATAATCGGCCCCTGGGACCATTCCTCAACGTGATCTGCTCTCTTGAGTAGATTACTGAGATTGTTGGCACTGTCTTTCCTTCTATGAAGCTGCAAATGCTTTTGGAGAGTGAAGTTGATGTGGGAAATGTATAGTTGGGACGCTTAATACAATGAATGCACGGTGTACCTTCTCGGTGAACGCGAATCCAATGTCTTACAGCTTCGTGGTATGCTCTAGAGCCTCATCAGAAGGCGCGGCCCGATTCAGCCTCTTCCCATTCACTGTGCCATTCTATTGAGGCCGATTTCGGTCTGAAATGGGACAGCAGCCTAATCCGGTAACCTGACATTCACTGTTTACCCTCCCATCATTCACTGGCCTCCCAAAAATATAAAAGGGCATCTTCTCTCCCCCACTAACTTCCCTTCTCTTTCTCCCCTCTCTCAACCAGAGTCTTCCCTCTCTTCCACTTCACTTTCCAGTGGCTCCCCCCACCCACCACCAGTCTCTACCTGGTCCCCCCAGCCCACTCTTCCATCACACATCACACATCATTCATCATTCAGTTGGGGGGACCAGCACCAGGGGGGAGCCACTGGACGCCCAAAGGGCTTTTACAAAGGTATGTCCTGGTCAACACAATCACCTCACGCGTGTACTGACTCGATCACACAGTCCCCCCAAGCCTCACCACGATCCAGTGGCCTCCCCCCTCTCCAGTTTCCATCTGGTCCCCCCCTTCCGGCATCCAACACTAGGCGGCAAGCATGCTGGGGAGGCCACTGGATCCCGATTCTTCACCATGGTCCGGTGGCTTCCCCCCTTCTCGAGCTTTCGGCTGGTCCCCCGCCAATTTCAACTTTTTCAACTTGGGGACTAGCCGGGAGAAGCCACCGGACCCCGGATTCCAACATGATCCAGTGGCTCCCCCATTCTCGAGCTCCCAGATGGACCCCTTCCAATTTCAATTTGGGGACCAGCTCGGGGGGAGCCACTGGATAGTGAAGACCTCAGTGGCTCATATACGACCCGGTGGCCTCCCCCCTCTCCAGTGCTTGACTGGTTCCCCCTTCAGGTATCCGACATCTGGGGAGACCAGTCGGGGGAGGCCACTGGGACTCAAAATGCATGGTTTTTCATGATCATCTCTTCCTGTATGTGTTTTCTGGAGCCTCCGGCTTCGCCAAGTATTCAACGAGTCTGTTACAACCTTACACATTCAATTTTATCGTCTTGTAAGCCATTCGTAGAATGCGAATGCTCCTGAAATGTGTGTAGGGCCAATCTATATACCAACGCTATAAATAGGGCGAGGATCAATAAAGTTGGTCAAGACAAGCTTCGAGATCCACCGGGGAACGATGACATCAGAGCCAAAACCAGACTCCAGGCATCTCACAACACATTGATACATCTTGTTATTTTGACCTCAAAAACTTCAGTCGCTCTTGTTGTTCTTCGAGTCTGCATATCCTGTTTCACCGGGCTTGTCCAACGTGGACTGATATCTTCTTCCCCGCCCCCGCTTATCCTCATCCTTCTCATCTCCATGCGAAGCACTCTCCAGAAGATGTCTGCACTCAAAGTCCCTTCCAAATTCAAGCATCTACCCCGAGCAGCATCAGGCCCTCTAAAATGTCCAAGCGAGGTATGCTGCCTACCCATCACCCTGTCCGACTGCAGTTGCTGAACACAGACAGGGCGCATCACTCCTGCAATCATCACAATTCAACAAGGGCTCCGCCTTTCCGAGCGAAGAGCGCTCCACTTTCAAGCTGCATGGACTGCTTCCGCCCAACATCCAAACTCTTGAGGAACAGGTCGAACGCGCCTACCAGCAGTACAGCAGTCGTGACAATGACCTGGCCAAGAATACCTTCATGGCAAGCATGAAGGCGCAGAATGAGGTGCTGTACTACAAGGTATGTGACCTTCACCATGCAGGACATGGAGACGAAGTCTCGGACTCACAGACTACAGCTGTTGCAAACACATCTCAAGGAAATGTTCAGTATCATCTACACGCCTACCGAGGGTGACGCCATTCAGAATTACTCGCGCCTGTTCAGGAAGCCGGAGGGCTGTTTTCTGAACATAAATGATCAGGACTCGATTGATCGCAGTCTGTCGAATTTTGGCAGAGGAGAGGATGTTGACTACATAGTCGTCAGTGACGGCGAAGAGGTATGACTGATTCTCGCCGCCATCTACTCACGGGTTCTGACAGTTTCCACAGATCCTCGGGATCGGAGACCAGGGCGTCGGTGCAATCCTTATTTCCGTTGCTAAACTGGTGATCACCACGCTTTGTGCGGGTATACATCCATCGCGACAATTACCAGTTGTACTGGACTGCGGAACCGATGTGAGTCCTCACGAGGAAGACAGGTGCCAGAGATACAGTTCAGCTAAGAACTTCCCAGAACGAGGAACTTCTCAATGATGAACTATATCTAGGCCTTCGACAGCACCGAGCTCGGGGTGAGAAGTATGACCAATTCGTGGACAAGTTCGTCCAAGTAGCGCGCAAGCGTTTCCCTAATGCATACGTCCATTTGTAAGAATTCCCTGCAGAACCCTTTTATATTTGCCTCGACTGACAGCACCAGCGAGGACTTTGGCCTCCAGAATGCGCGCAGAATTCTCGACAAGTACCAAAACCAAATACCCTGCTTCAACGACGACATACAGGGAACGGGGTGCGTTACTCTAGCGGCCATGATGGCAGCCTTGCAGGTCAGCGAGGTCAAGATGGAAGACGTGCGCGTGGTGATCTTTGGTTCTGGGACAGCCGGCACAGGAATTGCAGACCAGATTGCCGAGACTATTGCAACAGAGACGAACAAGTCCAAGTCCGAGGCCTCAAAGCAAATATGGTACGTACTCTCGCCTCGCCAGATTGTCCTCTCCAAACTAAGATCACGACTAGGTGCCTGGATAAACCCGGCCTCCTCGTCAAATCCCTCGGTGACAAACTAACCCCAGGCCAAACACCATTCGCAAGAGAAGACTCCGAATGGCCCGAAGACAAAGAGCACGATCTCCTATCAGTCGTGCAGCACGTCAAACCCCATGTCCTCATTGGAACATCCACAAAACCCAAAGCCTTCTCAGAAGACATCATCCGTGAAATGGCAAAACATGTCGAACGGCCTATCGTCTTTCCCCTTAGCAACCCGACTCGTCTTCACGAGGCCCAGCCGCAGGATATCTACCAGTGGACGGACGGCCGTGCCCTCGTCGCAACGGGCAGTCCATTCAAACCAGTCGAGTACAACGGGAAGAAATACGAGATTGGTAAGTCTCGACATAATCCACACTGATATGACTTTGACTAACGCCCACAACAGCCGAATGCAACAATTCAACCTGCTTCCCTGGCATAGGCCTGGGCGCTGTCCTCTCACGAAGCCGCCTCCTCTCGAAGAAAATGCTCGTCGCAGCCGTTGAAGCACTCAAGGCTCGCTCGCCAGCACTGCAAATCCCAGGCGGACCTCTTCTGCCTGATGTGGAGGATGTACGGGAGATCAGTGTTGATATTGCGGCTGCTGTGATCAAGTGTGCTGTTGAAGAAGAGCTGGCGAGGGAAGAGGGTATTCCTGTCGATGATGGGGAGTTGCGGGAGTGGATTCGGGTGCAGATGTGGGAGGCTGTTTACCGGCCTCTTGAGAAGGGTATATCAAGCTAGGTATACGCAATGCAAGCTATTCTAATTGTCCTCGTCTCTGATGCTGTCTTGGTCTGTGCTGATCTATACACTGGTCCATACTGCGGAAATCATTCACACGACAGGAATGAGCAATGCCCTGATCAATAAAGCTCCCGAGTAGAAGTCTACGCAGATCAAGGATCCGCCATATCAGCCTCGCTCAATTGATACAACTCCCTCCCTAGATCCCCGGTAACGCGGTACCTATCACCGATGATCCCGTCCTCCCACAAGGCCGGGGGCAGATTCAACTGATCCCAGTCCATGATGACGTCCGTGATTGTCTGCGCATCAGCCTCGACGCAAGTCTCCCGGATAACATTCCGCTTGCCGTCCACATAAAGCAGACGCAGTTGGCCACCGGTCTCGAAAGCCTCCTGGTCCGCAACGAGAATATACGCTGCTGCCACTGTGCGGAGGAGGTCGGCAGCCTCGAGTTCGATAAAGCGATGCGGATCCTCTCTCCACCGATCGGGCTCATTCTGTTTTGTCTTGTGGAGGGAGGTCTTGAATTGTGTTCGTGACATTTCCACCACTTCTGGTGACGGGTATCGCTTATACGCGGCACCGCTCACTGACTCGGGCATGATGTCGTATACGCGCTGCCAGTCAGAGCCGAAGTTGAAGAGAGTGGCATCGTTCAGACACGCCCACCAGGCTTGGTTCTCAAATTCCTCCGACGCAGCGACCCATTCCTCCATCTTCTCATCGTCCTTCTCGTCATATGTACCCGGAGAAAGATGGGTACGGCGTTGCCAGATTCCAAGATTTGCCATGCTTTCTGGCGCAGTTCGTTCGACCGCCAGGGACGGAGGACCGTGTCGATCTCCTCCGCCGTGGGCATACGTGGTGGTGGTGCGCCGTAGTTGACGGGATCCCATTCACGGGGTATCTCATCGAGATCGATGAAATGCTGGATGAGCCGGAGGCGCTGTTTGTCGGGGGACTCTGTCGCTGCGAAGTCCCAGTATCTCTACGGAATGTTAGCGATCTTGCTGAGCAGTATAGCCTGGAAGGGAAACGTGCAATGAGGTATTGCTCGACGGGCAGCTCGCCCCATTTTGGGATATATCCTCGGTCGACGTTCGACATGGTGGGTAGTGGTGGGGTCTTGGTGGTCTTTTTGGCCGATGTGGGAGATCGGATGACCGAGGCCGATATCTTTACAAGGCCTTACTAGATCCTTTAGGAAGAGCGGCTTTCTAGCGCTGAATTAGTGACTATTTAGTGGCGTAGCCAAAAGGGAACCCTATAGGAAGTGCGACTAATTCCTACTACTATCCCTACTACTATCTTCCTTGTTATGGTGCTCGAGTGCGCCACGCGTATGCGCGGCGATCAAGGCTATGAGGGAGTACTTGTGGCTAGGGTTGAAAAGTGAGCAACCATGACTATTGATCTGGAAGTCTGCTCGTGCTCTATGGAAGCACACATTGACCTCATGTATGGTAGGTAGGTCTAGAGAGCCAGCTCTAATGAGCCCTATGTAGCGGAATGCGAGGAGTGTAAGTCTCAAAAACTGCTGTCAACCGACGCAGTTTGGGCAAGACGCCCATCAGGAATGTAATTGCACTCAATATAATACACGCTGTTCAATGCCGAATCCACGGGAGCCAATGAGATGTCTAATGTAAAGGAATGCAGAAGTAACGCCGATTGAACCCAGAGAGACACTAAGGAACCCAGAGCCGCATGAACCCACCAACCTCCTGTCGACAAGTCACACAGCTCCCGAAATTGTTCATGGCCAAACTGACGCGGCAGTCTTCACAGATACAGAGACAGCGACAGGGCCAGGTGATGATGGAGCGAGGACTTGTCTGGCAGACGACGCAGGGAGGTCCGTTTGGACCAAGGCCTGTGGCGCCGGACTCCCAGGTGCCTGGACTGGAGGTTGAGGACGACTCGGAGCGACGAGAGAGAATAAGGGTTTCCAGCACCTCGGTTTCTTCCTCTGGGGACAACTTCCGTTTCTCGCCATTAGATTGTGTGGCCGCTACCTGGTGCAGCCGAGAAGATAGTAGAACACGAGATCTTTCCCGTTCCACTTGCTGCTGGTATTGGCTGCGAGTCATGATGCGGCCAGATCCCTGTGCTGGCCTGAGATGAGCGGCAAGAATTCGTGCCTCCTCTCTGCTCTCGCGATCACGAGGGTCGAGTAGACGGGCTAGGGTGCTCATATCCACGAATGAGTCTTGTGGCGTGCTCTCGCGAGAGAAGTCAGGGTATGGATTTGACTGCGTGGGAGTGCGGCGGCCATCCGAGGTATAGTCCTCCCATTCTGATTCCGACGCATTGGTCGACATGGAAATCATGCTCGTAGTATCGTCATCGTCCAAAGGCGGGTTGTAATCAGGTGTATGGTCTTGATTGCCCCAAGAGCCGCCGGCTTTCCACCACCCGTAGAGCTTTTCGTCCAGTCGGCGTTCGTCAGGCTCTTCCATCCCTTGGCTGCCACAACGCTCTCGTTTCCTCATCTCCAGTTCAACGTCAAAGTCATGGTTTTCCGGTAGTTCAAGCTCTCCGTCATCAGTAAGGATCCAGAAATCCAGGGAACTTGGCTGCGAGGCCCTTCGAGAGAGCCCCTTGTCCTTCCCTGTTCCAGACAGGCGCTTCAGCCACTGCGGCCGATATGTGATACCCATCCGGTCAAGCGCTCGACTCAAGCCATATGCGATCCATCGCCCGATCAGCCAACAGGCAGATCGGACAAGTGTGACACCGTGCCATAACCTGACTGACGCTTGCACTGCACCCACGCCTCCAAGTTCAGCCTGAGGTCGCATTTGCCGGGAACCGTTCTTGGGCTTGTCGATCTTCTTCTCTCGATTATACCCACTCTCCCATACTCCTGACTGCTCTGGCAGGTCAAAGCCGGTGAGCCCGGCAGCCTCAAAAGGAGGACCACCAGGCTGGCCAGGGCGGTTCCAGTAGGAGTTTCGCCGGCGAGAGGCTTCGATTTCTGCTATTCGGTCTCTTTCAAGCCATGTCATCTGTCGCGCTATCACCGCCTGTCCTTCATTCAAAAAGACTGCTTCACTCGCAGCTGTCAAAGCAACGTAGCCAATCCGAAGCAATGTCGTGTAGAAATCTTCGTGTCTATTGATGCGAATGCTGCGGATCTGATTGGATCCTTGCATGTTTTCATGGGCCAGCATGAACCGCTCACGTAGAGATGGCGCTTGGCCTTCTTCAAATGGTAATGAAAAAGCAGTAATGCTCAAAGCCAAGCCATAGATTGCAAGGCAGATTATGATGCCAAGGAGAACGAGGAGATGAGGAATGAAGCTCACAATGCAGACCGTCGGGAATTTGAGAACGCCTGTTTCGCTGCTCACTGGCGGTCCACCTTGTAGACCTGACAACACGGCTGCCATGAAGCAAAATCCCCAAAGAGCAGTGTGGATAAGACGATACCGACTCTGCTTTCCGATGACATCAAGGATGTGCGAGGTTAGGCTGTTGCAGCAAGAAACCAGAACGATAAGTAGAAGCTCGGGAGTGACGTTCATGCGATCCAGGACTTGCGCTCGGGTGAGATATTGGAGGGGTGATGCTGAGCCCTCGGTAGAACTGCCTCTGCTCAGAGGACTTTGCTTAGGAAGGCCGAACATACCAAGCCCAATCGATTTGCCAATCATAGACTCGGCCTCTGCAAATGCAAGCGAGTGCTCGAAGATTGACATCCCCGTCTCAGTCATCACGGGTCGACCCTGCAGTGCGCATGACAGAGTCTCGACGAAGTGGCTTGAGCAGAGCAACAAGAAGACAGGCCACAGCAGTGAGAATGAGCCATAAGGAATTTCGGAGCTACCGGGCGCTCGTCCCATACCCACGGCTATGCAGGACTGCTCGTCCGACTCCCATGGCAAAAAGGTTGAGCTCAGCGAGTGGAAGCTGCCGCCGTGGGTAGCATAATCAAATATCATTTGTTTCCCGGGCCTTCCATATCGCATTTCAGAGTATGACGGAGATGTTTGGCAGCGGATTCCTCTCAGCAGGGAGATGATTTGCGACACGAACAAGAGAATCGGGATGATACGCAGAGCAAGTCGTCTCTCCCATCCGAGCCGGAGATGCCGTCGTGTGGATGCATAGATCGTGATTCGGTTGAGAATGAGGGCCTGTCATTATCAGCGAGATCCCAGAACATGCATGGACAGACAGAACTTACCTCCACCAGACAAGCAAAGGACCAAATGCTGGTCAAGTATCCGAAGAACCCCCCGACCTTCCGCATTGTCTGCAGAAACTCGGTCACGTACCAACTGTCTCCCTGGGCCATGGCCTGAGCAACTCCCTCGCCCGCCACACCGGTCGTAGCTTGTGACGCCGCAGCCATTGCATCACCCGCCAGCCCTGTATCACCGGCCGTTGCGGCCCCACCCCACAAACTCATGCTCACATTCTCTAGCCCAGCAAGTCGTGCGACGTGTCGAGGGACCGTACTGAAGGCGAATGTCTCTGCGCGGTGCATGACGCGGATGGGAAGGGTGAGGAGTTCAAGCGGCGAAGACGGGAGGAGCGAGTTTCCGGAGGTAGCAGAGACCGTCGCGCTGACATTTTGCACGAAAGATTCAGCTGGTGTGCTCGGCATGGCCGATGGGTCAACGATGCCGGACATGGTGAGCGGCAACGGCTCTATCAGGGACCACTATCGACAATCCGAGATCCGGGGAAGATGCAATGGGGAAACCCCCACGCCACGGTCGATATCAGCTGGCAGGAGTGAATGTCAACACAGCAGAAATGTGTATGTGCTCGAGCGGATAGTAATCACAAGGAGCACAGCTCCCGTCAACTACATCTCATGGAAGACGAAGAGAGTGTTGGGTCCGGAGCGTCGATGGGGAGAGCGGGATGCCTTCCGGCTGACTCAGCCTATACCGAGGTACTTTAGGAAGATGGGCTCAGTAGGTCAATTTCGGGTTTATTTTCAAGGCTTTCAGAGGATTTTGAATATATTTAGGAGAAGCCAAAGCAAAGTGAGTTTGGTGGTTGTGATAGAGTCTATGGTATGGCGTGTAGGGGACTCTCTGCAGGCGTCCCCAAATCTGCATGGTTCCCTTGTCTAGGTCTAGCAAATGGTTGTGATACACATTTAAGACATGTCTCCTTGATGCTAGAGACCTGGCCCAGTCACCTTGGGCAAGGTCTTGGCCATCAGGACCATCTTGATTTGCCATCCGTTTTAGATCATTCGACCATGGTGTCGACGGTCGAATAGATGATGCTTAGATGGCTTGCGTCCCTTGGATCTGGATCGATTGAGATTCCTCCTCATGAAAGTGCTGGATTCAATCAATGGTAAACTTCATAGCAAAAACGCCGTAGCGTAGTCCATGTATGGGCCCATAACTCCGTTAGACAGATGCCAGGATCTCGTCCTGTCTCATGACGCCATGAATCGTGACAGAATTGAAAGCAAATACAAATCTGTGTCTTCGTTAGTGAACATCCTTTTGCAAAGCACCAGGCACAGACCACTCACACAGCAGCTATGTATCCAAGTAGTCCGCGGCCATCAACAGTTCCAAGCACAGCTCTGGTGGGATGTCCATATCCGGCACGTTGACCTGGTCCTTGTGCTTCTCATTGTAAAGAAAATATTCACAGACTTTCTCGAGAACGACGCCACTGCAGAGGGAGACAGGGATCAGCACATGTCCGGAAGTCACCAAGCACAGCAGTCACAAAACTGCGAAATGATACGAACCTTAGCGTCTCCAGCACACAGCGACCAGTGATAGCCTCAGAGAATTTGCCTGTTCACCAAACTATCAGCAACAAGCTCATCTAGCGCTAACAACCTCCGGTCCACGTACTGGAAGGGTCCAGCATGCGCCGAATAGTACCCGATATGCAAGCTGCACTGCGGGGGACGATGAACTCAAAGCCATCACTTGACACCAGCGTCACGTATTCTGAGGGCGTTGGTTCAGCCATGGTGAAGCGCGTGTGTTGTGTAGATGATGGAGTCAAGAATCATGAAGATCGGAGACCCGTTTGTCGCGTGGTCCGTGCTAGTCAGATAACGATAAGCATGTCGCGTTTGGCGGCGGAGCGTTCTGGTCACGCTTTTCTCTTTTTATACTTGGACTACCTCTTTCTTAAATTCGAAGGATACGACAAAGCTCAATTGAGCAAGCAAACCGCAAGCAATGGCTAGTTTGCTCGGTCCCTGCAGTCGCGTGCGAGTGCTATCAGCATCCCTCGTTCACGTCCGGCCCATATATGACATCAGATCAGGACTTTGCAGCAGAAGCAGCATTCGTTTGATGTCCTCACAAAGAGACAATGCGGCACCCCATTTTCAATCCGCAAATAGGTTATCTGGCCGGACATGCATGATCACTGGTGGCACATCGGGTATCGGCTTCGCCATTGCAGAGCGCTTCCTACAAGAGGGCGCATCGTCCCTCATTCTGGTCGGGAGGTCACAGAAGCGTCTACAAGATGCAGCTGAGCGACTCGGCATCTCTGTACCTACTATCGCAAATGAGGCTGGCACGTCGGAGACATCGGAACAAATCCGTCTTCTTGTTGGGGATGTAGGAGACGCAGGATCATGGATGCGCGATCTAGAGAAAGAAATGGTGAGTTGCCAAACTTGCCCAGTCAAAACCTCCCGAAAGAGGTCGACCCATACTAACATCTGCCAGGCAAATGTAGATATCCTCGTCAATGCAGCCGGCATCTCTATCTCCAACATCCTCCCCCGATCCGAACTGGCAGATATCTCCCAGATCCTCCGGACAAATCTCGAAGGCGCAATGCTCACCTCAAGAACCTTGATGCGTGCTGCGATTCGCAGTCGGGTGCGGAACCGCAGTGGAGCAGAAGCCGCCACAAAACCACTATCGAAATGTATCATTAATGTCTCTTCATTGCTGGCCATCAAGGGAGGAACTGGTGCTGTTCCCTATGCTGCATCCAAGGCTGGTCTCTTAGGCTTGACACGGTCTGTGGCCGCTGAAGCATCAGCTTCTTTGAAGGATATGGTCATTCGATCGAATGCGATTATACCGGGGTATATTGAGACCCCAATGATTGCTGGTAAGTTGAAGACAGCTTCTTGAAGATGATGGAACTGATCATTGTCTAGATTTCTCACCTGGGGAAGTGGATCGGCTCAAGGCCCTGATTCCGCTTCATCGGTTTGGTGCTCCAAGCGAGATCGCTGATGCAGCTGTGTTCCTTGCACGGAACGAGTATGCAAACAATTGTGTATTGAACTTGGACGGAGGATTGAGCGCTGTCTAATAATGAACCCTACCGTGTATTATATTAGCAATAGGCTGGACTGAACTATTCCCATGTACTTGTACACATATCAGTCAATGATCATAAAGTCTTGTCTCTTGGGGAATTTGTGTGAATGGTTATGGTACATGGTAGGGGTTTTCGAAGGACAAATGACACGATTTCTTGGTTTCTGAAGCCAAGTCGAGTCATTCATGCGCTCACTATCCAACCTCAGACATCGATCCTAGTCGTCGATGAGAATGGCACCTTCCTCGTCTCCGTCAAGGACGATCAATTCTTGCTCGCCGTTGGCCTTGGGCCCCCCAGCAACCTTCTTAGCAATATGGCCATTGGTCAAAGACTCATCCTCGCTTTCGCGTTTGCGCTTCCCGGTTACATGGTCATGAGTACCGTTTGTCTCAGGAGCAACCTCTGGCTCAGGGGCTGGCGGCGGCTTGGGTTTCCGTGGGATTTCCAATGTCCCTTGCAGAGCAACCGGCTTGGAGTCTTCGGCGGAGGGCTCAGTCCTTAAATCATGATCAGCATATGGACCATTCGGCTTGTAATACGAGCATGGCTTACCTGTCAACGAATTCGAGCCGCAGGTTGACACGAGGGTCCTTGTCTAGGTCATCCTCGTCCAGGACCGTAACGAAAGGCTCGCCCTTATTGCCCAGCTCTGAGAGCTTCCTTGACAGCATGTCCTCCATATCAGGGTCGTAGATAAGATCCTTATCCTTGATGACTGAAAGTTCTGTCCCATAGCCCAATTCCAGCTGGAGCACACCCTCAACCAGATCTCGAAGTGTTGCACGCTCTGGGTCAACTGTCACCCGTCCGTAGACAGTGGAGCACACTAGGCAATCGGGCTTGGGAGGTTGCAGGACATCAGAACTGATAACGCGGGCTCCAGATCTCTCGAGGAAAACCTTGAGAAGACAGTCAGCGTCAGCTAAGGCTATGACTAGCCGGCACTTGAAAGAATAGTCTCACCATCTTTGCGTGCGCAATGTCGTTTTGGAGCACTTTGAATGCTTGGAGAACACAGAGACCTGCTGTCATCGCGTTCGTTGTGGCAATGGCGGGAATAATGTTGCCGGCCATCTCTGTAGTTTGTTAATGGCTCATCTGGGTGGATGGCCTTTGGCGATGTGCACTCACGTTTGATATCGAACTTTGACTTGTTTTCGATGTGGAAGATTGTGGCACGCAAGTTAGCGGTCGCTGTGACGAAATCCAAAGTATCCACATCATCCTTATCGAAGGTCAAAATCGGAGTCGGATCCCCCGGTGAAGCATTTTCTTGAAGCTCCTTCAGACGCTTGCTCAGGCGGTCCAGACTGCTCATTAGTCAGTATCAGCCGTTGTGACCACATGTTTAGAGCGAGATTCCCACCTGTCTTTGAATACGGTGAAGTTCTCAGCCAGTGTCCACACTCTTTGATCGTTAACAGAGACCGCCGGCGCAATAGATGTAGATTCCTCTTGCAGCTTGTCGAAGTCTAGCAATTCTGGTGGTTGTCTTTCCTTCCACATGTCCTCCATTTGGCGCAGGCGCTCGATATCAGTCTTGAAGACTTTCTCGAAGACTTTCCTCGAGAAGTCGTCAGAGCCCATGGAGCTCCGAATCTCCTTCAGAGCCTGTGCCTCCCTCTGCAGGTTCTCTATCTCCTCAGCTGGAATTGTGTCAGCAATGTACTTGCACAATGTGTTGCCTGTCGAGGGTTAAATCACCATTCTCTGCATTTTCAGTCTTGTCAAGCTCTTCTGTTTCCTCGCTCGTGCCATACAATTCCCTACCAAGGAGATTAGTCCAGCGCGATGACACGATGCTCGAGGTTCGTACGGCAATAGATAACTCTTCGCCCACACAATGCAGTGGATCGGCTGACTCGGAGTGGTGCGGATGGTACAAATTGGAAATGATTTGGGTATTGGCTTCTCGTTGCAATCGTAACACTCCGTTTTCCCCTAGACAAGAGGCACTGTTAGTCTTGTAGTGGATAGGACCATGGTCGTGACCAACCTTCTCAATGACCTGAACCTGGCCGTTGAAGCCAGTGGTACCACTTTCTACCAAAGGCACATTCGCGGCAAGACACATGCGGTTGACGTGGCGGCGCGCAGCGAGGTTATCAAGTGCATTGAAGACTATGTTGAAGCCTCGGAACCAGTCGACTTTGAATTGAGAGTCCATAATGTTCGCGTGGTACGCCTCGAGCTTCGCACTGGGTTGGAATTTCTGCGCAACATCCTTGGCAACCTAGCACCATCATTCTCTGTCAGAACCACATGTTGTTGTTTTGAGGCGGAGTGCACGAATGTATGGAAGGCACAGCCGCGCACAAGGGAGAATGAAGGAATCGCGGAGCGGCGGGTAAACGCACCAGGGCCTTGGGTTTCTTGATGTGTTCATGGCGGAAGAGGAATTGTCGATTGAGGTTACTAAGGTCAATCGTGTCGAGATCGATGATGTGAATTTCGCCAAAGCCGGTCAGAACCAGGTTCTTGAGCAATTCGCAGCCAATGCCACCCGCGCCGACGAGTAGGACGCGCGACTAGACAGGTGGGAAAGAAATCAGCATCAAGGCACAGACACCAATTTCATTGCCGTAGGGGATTTGCTGCGCTGCTAAGTGTCCTTACCTGCTTGATGCTGTTGGTGAGATCAACTCCGAGGGAGCGCTTAATCGAACTTGCGCGCATGACTGCGGGTGTTGACTGTCGATCGCAAAACAGAAGATCAGGAAGTGAAGGGGCTAGTGACCCATATCATCCAGGAGGGTGGTAGACAAAGGAAAAAGGAGTGTCGGGGATGAAGTGAGGTGAAGTCGAGAGTGAAAGAGAGATGCGCGTGGGAATCCGGAAGCAGAGGCCGAGGAGGGTCGACGATGACGGCAGAGCTTCAGCGGAGCCTCAGTGGGATCGACCACCACAACTACGGACTATTTATCTCTGACTCCCACTTCTACCAGATCGGTGTTTGCCAGTCTGCATGTACTAATTGTCCTCCTGCATTACCATTGCATCTATCTTGTCTTTGCATACCATGCAATCTGTTTGCGTCGGCTTACAGGGCCTTGCATCCATCGCTGCAGAGCCCGAAGTGATACCGAGATGGCCATTGACCAGCTTCTACAAATATCGATCATTAGTAGTCAATTCTCGCCATTCCTTGATCATGGTACTTGACGATATTGCCATCATCTCTGGCAAAGGTGCTAAGGTTGCCGCTGTCGTTGATAGACAAGCCCCGAGGTATATATCACCCTGAGTCCAGGCACGTAGACACCGACAATGGCTATCAATGGAACTGGATTCACTCGCAAGCTTGCGATCAGCCTCCAAACTCCTCAAATGAGCATTCCTAGCAATGAATTTTAAAAGTCCTTCTATCGCAGACACGACTGATAGTCCAGGGACCCCTGCTTACTAAGGCGTTGTACCTCTAACTAACTAACCTATCCAAAAATCAGTGAAGTTCTCCGTGGCGACTCATAAACCTCCTTTGCATTGACATATACGTGAAGTACAGGTCAGGGACTCTCATTCGAAGCATCCTGCACTTCAATATTCAGCCAACCCCATATCTCACGCGCGTGGGTTGAGCGATCGCAGCGAGGCCGACTCCAAGCACTGCTGCTCTCTCTGTCGCACCGGAAGATCGACCCACAGATAAGGGGACATACTCAGTGAAATTGCCATCACATAGTGTTGCACCAGAACACCTGTTTAGAATCATGCCATCACTGGAGCCAATTCCTGCTCAGAGGAACGAGCCAGCAGAAACAGGCTCTGACGACGACGCAGACCCTGAACTGCTGGAACTGCTCCGCCAGCATCTCGGTCTGGGCGGGAAACAGAACAAAGCCGCTCCACCGGAGACAAGGGTGCTCGAGGGTGCCCAGTATATATTTGATAATGCCATTGACGTGGCTCTGAGTCCGGCCGGAACCAAGGAGGCGGCTGAGACTATCTGGCGTTTGATGCAAAAAAAGGCATATTCCACACAGAAGTGGTCGGAACATGAGCTGCATCCGAAGAGCAAGGATGAGAGTACAGTGGATTTCATCTTTACGCTGGATTTGCTCAATTTCAGCTTCTGGTCTGAGGAAAAGGATGAGTCGAAGCGATTCTGTGTTGAGTATCGTGGGGCAAAATGGACTGGGTATTGGAGCTTGGTGGCTGCTTTGCAACGGGCATTGGATGAAGGTATACTCTGCAACTGTCGTTGTGATGACTGCTTGTCAGCTAACAGGATTTCTCAGGTGTTCCGATAACAACTCCCGATTTTTGGCTCAATGAGAATGAATGTACAGAAGAGCTGTTGAGACACGTCTTCCGGTCAGCCACCGAAGAAGAGATCCCTCTATTCCAAGAACGAGTGCAATGCCTGCGCGAAGCGGCAGACGTGCTTTGCAATGTATGTGTCATCCCGCGAAGAATTCACTACAGCACTAACGGCAACAGGAATTCGGCGGCAGCTTCGCAAACTGCATTGACAGTGTCGACTACTCCGCAGCCGGCCTCGTGAACCTCCTGGTCGAGAACTTCGCCTGCTTCCGCGACGAGACGGTCTTCAACGGCAAAAAAGTGCGGCTGTATAAGCGGGCTCAAATACTAGTCGCGGACCTCTGGGCCTGCTTCAACGGCGAGGACTTTGGAGAATTCCACGACATCGATAAAATCACCATGTTCGCAGACTATCGTATCCCCCAGATACTCTACCAACTCGGTTGTCTACGCTACTCGCCTCCTTTGGAATCTCATATCCGCAGTCTCAAGCCCATCACGCCGGGTTCAAACTGGGAGATCGAACTCCGTGGCACAAGTATCTGGTGCGTGGAGTTGATCAAGCGTGAAATCGAGAAGCGGCATCCAGAGGTGAAGACGGCTGGCAAGAAAGGGATTGCTGGGTCTGATGAAAGGAATGCCGCTCAGGACTCTGGAGAGTCCACTAATGTCGACGAACAAACACAGAAGACATATGGGATCAACGCCATCCTGATTGACTTCTTCTTGTACGATACAATGAAGAGTCTGGAAGCGGAGAATAACGAGAGCATCCCGCACCACCGGACCAGGAGCATCTGGTACTGAAAGCACTGGGTCTCATTGCGATGACATCCTAATGGCGGTCTTGATCGAAACATCGCATTTGACACTGGCTGCTGGCTCTGGAAGCCGCGAGAATGATATTAGCGATGATCTACAGAGGTACAGCAGATAGACTAGATGGCTATTCGAGCGGCCACTTTTTGATCTTGTCGATGCCTTGCATCGATATAATAGAGACCTGGAGTCCTCAGATTCAAATGCGTGTCCATATTCATTGCAAAGGGTATCAAATGTAGTCTTAGCGCCCATAATCCCGTTCCCATAGTTGATTATGCAGCAGCAGGGTGAGTCATGCCCTGTGCAGCCTCGATACGGGACATGATGTTCTTCTTCCACTCAATAAAGTCTTCCCGACGATCCTCGCTCACCCAATCTACCCGATCTTGCATCATAGTTCCCAAGCCAGGGAGAAGACCACCGTGGGGAGGAGCATCAGGTCGTGAAGATCGAGAGCCAGCGCCGCTCGCTCCGTCCTGGCGCTTAGGCAGTTTCACACCTCGGAAAGCTGCATCCTCCTCGTCAAGATGCCGGTATGAATTGCCATCCTCATCCTCGCCATCTAGCTCCCCTGCCAACGGGATGTTCTCGAACCACTCTTGGTCATTCGCCCAGCCCTGCTCCATGATCAGAGCAATCCATTGATCGACATCATCACGGTGCCGCCTATCTGCTGGGAGACCAAGACAGGTCAACGCCGTCTGGCGCATCTCGGTGAAGGTCTTCTTATCCATCTTCTGAGCGTCGGCGTTCGACTCTTCGTTATCTGCTGACGGGGCCGGATTCCGACGACGAGCTAGGACGAGGAAGTAAACAGCCACAATCATGGCGTAGACAAGTTCTTTGAATTCTTCCTCATTGCTGCCGATTGAGACAATGGGTTCCAGGAATTCTAGTGTCTCTTCGTCAAAGCCTTCTTCATCGTTGGACATGCTCGAAGTCAGATATAGAATAGACGAGACACCAGCAAAGATATGAGGCGGCAAGGTTCTCGAGATCGGGGGTCGGGACCATGTATTTGTTCGCGGTGCAGGCGTGGAGAGCGTCTTGCATACTGTGCGGATTGCTGTCATCGCCCATGCCGGTGCATCGGGGATATTCGTCGAGCCACTGATGCCTCGCGGGCGGTCCTGGAAGCTTTTCCGTGCTGATTTTGATGGAGAGCCTAGCTTATTGGCGACGCTGACACTTCGCTTCAAAGGCGTAGATTTGGAAGGTGTGTTTTGAAGACCCCGTGGGGTAGGGGCTGCCTTCGAAGGAGTGTTTCTAGCGGCCGCTGTTCTGGTCGGTGTTGTTTGAGCGGATGATGCACGGGTCGGTGTCCCAGAGACTGAACCACTTGTTGATCGTTTGAGGCCGGTGGAACTCGCTGAAAGTGATCGGTCCAAGTATGAGTAGAGCTTCTTGTATACGCGCGGAGGACATGGCGGATGACCGAGCAACGGAGGGAGTTTGAGAGCGCGACTCAACCTAGAGACACAGCGACAGCGAGTCAGCAGCAAAGAACAAGCAAAAGCCATATTGTAGTTGTAATCACCAGAACCTACCTCCTGCAAGCAATCTCCGCACAAGCGTACGGCCGAGCGATCTCTTCTTCCGGTTTCAAGCTGCTCGAGAAACTACGCGACTGCGCAACGAGACTTAATGCTAGACTGAGAAGCTCTTGCGGCAGGTCACTAGCATGGGTAGGGACCAAGATGCCCAGAGCTTGCTCGACCGGTCGGTTATTCATTGTTGACGATTCGCTTGGAATTCAGTCAGATCAGGTGGAGGTCTTGTGGTCGAATCGGCGGTGGCAGGACGACGAGAATGAATGTTGTGCCTGGAAGCTGCGGGCCCAGGTACAGTGAGAGCGAGGTGGGCCCAATTGCTGATTTCTTCTGAGGTTGAAGCTATTGTTGGTTTGTGAACAGTTGATGTGCTTCAAGGGAGCTAGTTAACTAGTTAACTGGCTGCAAGATCTGACTAAGCGCGACATCGACCCTCGGCCGGGCAACTTTCCTTTCGCATTAACGTTGCGCAAAGCTTCTAAACGCCGAAAATCTCACAGAATGTCTGTCACAGTAAGTTACAGCTGAAAGAAATATTAGGAGCCTCCCCGGTTCAAGATAGTGCTGACTATCCGCTCCTCCAGCTCCATACAACGCAAGGCGACCTCAAGGTCGAGCTGTTCTGCGAAGCAGTCCCCCAAACCACGGAGAACTTCCTCGCCCTCTGCGCATGCGGCGCATACAATGACACGCCATTCCACCGCTTGATCCCGGGTTTCATGATCCAAGGCGGAGATATCTCGCTCGGGCCCGCAGCCCGGCCCTCAACCACCAAGAAACCGATGCTCAACTTCGACATCCCTAAAGGCGGCACTTCAATATACCACCCGTCTGCGCTGAACCAAGAGATTCATCTCCCAGCACTGCGCCACAATGCCCGCGGCATTCTATCCATGGCTTCGCGTCCAGTCAAGGATAAGACAGCACCCGGCTCGCAGAACGCAACTGGCGCGACAATAAACGGAAGCCAATTCTTCATCACCTTCGCTCCTGCGCCGCACCTTGATGGCGCAAGTACGGTCTTTGGGAAGGTCTTGAACTTGAGTGCTCAAGACGAGGGTGGGGATGTGCTGTCGAAGCTAGAGAAGGCTAAGGCGAAAGTCGATAAGAAGGGGAAGGTCTCTCAGCCCGACGAGGGGGATGACTTCGAGGCACTTCGCATCAACCGGGTCACAATCCATGCCAACCCATTCGCGAAGTGAGCTGGCGATATGCAAGTGTATTGATCTGTTGATACGGACTCGAGGGCCTATGCTCAAGGCTCGGGTTGCGATACAGGTGTCAATATCCCCGTGCAAAGCACCAAAACAGCTTCGACCACGCTGGCCGAGTCGCAGAAATGCAAATGGAATCACCGAGGCGGTATACGGCCGCCTGTCGAGCCACTCACCGCAAAGTAGCATGGCGATACCTCAAGTGCTCGACCATTTGCAGAGACTGCGGGTCGGCAATGTCTAGATTGCGAAAATTACGCATTCAAGCGCACTTGACGCCTGAAACCGCTACGCGGTGCTTGGAGACCTATTGAACAGCCATATGCAAAGTTACGAATGCAATCACAAGAGAAGATTCAGAATTTCTTTCACACCACTCCTCAAGTCCTCATCATCACCGGATATCTAGTAAAGAAACTGTACACATCGGAACGCCGTTATGCAAGAAAAACCCACAGGAAGGAAAGCATCACATGCATCATGATAGGATATAAGGTCATCACCCAAGAAGACATCAATCGTCAATTTAACCAAATCATGACTTCTGCTCGGCTTCTCTCTGCTCGGCCTCCTTCTGGGCGTCCTCTTCGTAGCCCTCAGTCTTCATGTCCTTCAAGCCAAGTTCATCCTCCTCTTCGTCAGTACGGGTGTAGTCCTCAATGGTGATCTGTGGGTCCTTCGCAGGAGCACACAGATCCTGGACGTAGCTGTTCGCCAGCGGGTCTTCAAGGGTAATCACAAACTTGCGCTCGCCAGAAATGGCAGCATCGAGATTGGCAAAGAAGCGGTCCCACTTCTCCTTCTCGGTGGCGGCCATACTGTCGCCGCCCTTGTTCTCGACGTCGTCAATATCGAAAATCTGGCCACGCAGAGAGTCACGAATCTCGGTTAGGAGACCCTCGACAGTGGTGAATCGACCACCCAGAGTACCGGGTTGGACGGTAAGCTCAAGCTCCTCACTGTGAAGGGCGCAGGTGTCGGACTTCAAGATATCGCGGGATAGATCGGTCATGTTCTCCACCGACAGAGTAATGCGCCTGCCCTTCTCCGGAACCTCACCGCCGGTCTTGACCTCGTTCGTGCGGTAGCCGCAGTGGTCGCACACTGTACTCCAGATGAAAACCTCTTTGAAGTAAGGAATGCTGACCTTCTGCATGTTGACAACGCAGCCCTTCGCACAGCCAGGACACTCCGCAGGAAGAGTGTAGACCTTGCCGTCGACAATCTCGGAATCATCCTCGTCACCAGTCTGGGTCATGGGAATGCCTTCGTGCTTGGAAGCTTCGGGGTCGTTGGCAATGCCCAGCTCTTCATTCTGCTCGTGGGTGCGGGGGTACTCGCGACGGCGATACTTGTTGCCTCGATCGTTGGTGTTGGGCGCAATCCAAGAGTTGCCAGTAGGGTCGTCGAGGGAGATAGTGAAGGGGAAGCCCTTACGGTCCAAAATGTCCTGCAACTTCTGAATGATCGGTTCAAGGGCATCGTGGAGCTCGGGGGCCTGAGCCTTGCGAAGAGGCTGCTCGCTAGACAACGACTCGTGGATGCGCTGAATGACACCCTCCACGTTGGTGAGTTGACTCTCGCCCTTAGGCATCTCAATGCCCAGCGACTCAACCTTGAAGATGGAGACATCGCTGCGAATAACCTGGCGTTGGAGATCCTCCTCATTTTCCACCACGAGTGTGCACTTGGCACCCTTTTCCTGGATTTGACCGGCCGACTTGACAGAGTTGTCCTTGAAGTAGCAGTGTGGGCATTCGAACGATTCAAGAATGATGTCGCGGAAGAAGGGGACTCGAAGGAGCAGCAGGCGGGTGGTTCCCTGGAGATCTATGTCAGTATTCGAAAGCCCTTTGCGCGGGTTTCAATAGACCCATACATTCTCATGACAGTTCATGCACAGACTCTCAACTTGCATGAGACCGGTGTCATCGTCGCGCTCCACCAGATCACCTGGCTTCTGGAACTGAGACTCGGGCACATTCTTATCGGCGTCGGCGGACATTGTGAGATATTGGATAAGAAAAGAGGGCTGTTTGAGGAAGAAAGAAAGATCAAGAGAGGGCAGCAAGAAAGCTGAGTGCTCCCTTTATGCGGCGCGATAGGAAAGTATGTGAAGTAAGAAGCAGTGTCAAGCGATATTGAAATCTTATCGCAAAAAAAAAACCAGCGTCCGCCCGAACATTCGGGAATCTTTTGATTCTGCCGTGGCGGGGCAAGAGCTTGTGCAGGCGGGGCTTGTGCAGCTGACTAAGGCTATGCGCTTGCAACATTTATGCGTATGCTTGTCTAGATAACATCCAAAGACTTGGCCAAGTTCCAAGACCCCTTTGGAATTCGCGCTTCTGCATGAAAGACGATGAATGCATGCTCATTATGCGGGTTCAAGAAAGGACAGAACATTGGAAGGTGAGCTCAAATCATCACAGAAAGCTCCTCGGTGCTAGTATCAACAGGATTCTGAAGGCATAGTTGGCTTGGAGTACAAATACGCTGGTGAGTATGCGTTGATTGTCGAAGCCTGCTGGGAATATGCTGGTGTCTTCTTACTGTTCCAATCACAAACAGCGTTTGTTGACAATGGTGATTGTCGCAGGCCGGGCTCTCTGGTGAGTGGGACAAAAGCCGTAAGCGACTGGCCCAAGGCCACACCTTGAAGCATAGGCTGGAAAGACCATACTGTCTATCGGCTGGTCAATATTGCCTGGGACAGTAGTTAGCCGCGGTTTTCTCGAACAAATCAGGCAGGGGGTACTTATAAAAAAAAAGGGGGCCGCTTCCAACCACCGAGGCAGGAGGAAACGGCAGTCCACCAGCATTCACCCTGACCAACACGCTCTGCTCCCACGTCTGATGACATCTCGCAGAATTCCCCGCCCCAAAGATCTTCCAGAGACCCCTTGACGGCAAACAACACAGGCAATCTCTCTCATCGCTTTGGATCCATCCTGGTCCAACTCGGAAAGCAAGATTCAGTCGAGGACATGGAGCGACAGATGGACAGCACGGACAAGCCAAAGCTTTGATCCTCACTCGAGAGAGGTCCCACACTGCCAATTGTTTGGTGCACACATGTCGTATCGAAAGAGGTTCTCGCAGTCAAGATTGGCTAGACAATGGGATCGTCAATCAAAGAAATCGAGACCAAGAATGACCCATGAAGTCAGCCGGAGTTACTGTAGTCGTTTGGGATCCAAAAGGAAAATTTTGAAGATGATCAGACGAGACTGGAGTTGAGGAACGGTGGGCAGCAGGGCGAAGCCGAATGGACGCAAATTGAAAGTCTATACTCCAGGCACCTTGTGGGTGCAGATCGCCATTGGGTGGTGTCACAGCAAAATCAGTCGAACCATACTCGCAAGACCATCGTCTCCTCTGCGTTGCCCAACTCGCTAGACCTTTGCACGTAGGACTCATCGAAAACACGGAGGCGGTCTCTTGTGTGTAGTACAGTTCCCTCTGGGACAAGTTTTTGTTTCCGCATCCGATCAGCCAAAGACCTCACAGATGGGCGTGATATGAAGCGAACAAAGAACATCCAAAAAAAAATCGCTTCCTTCTCAAAAGAGGAACAATGGTGGTTGGCCATTGTTGATGTTGTCGGCGCCCATCGATCGATCTGCAAACTCCATTGCAGAGAGATGGTTGACACGGTTGGTCTGGACCTTCCAAGGAAGTCGAGTCGATGACTGTTGTCGTGACCCGAGGCGCCTGGCTGGCTCAACGCCGAGAAAGGACAAGGCTCGAAGAGGTGAAAAGCAGGGGCCAGATGCCCAGGCATCTCCTTTGTGGGAGCTCGATCGGGACGGCAGACAGTTGTCGCAAGCAGAATCGAAGAAAGAGATAATGACGAACAGGATCGAAAAACACCAAATTCAATTGGGGAGACACTTTGCCGGCCGGAACGTGACAACAGGCCAGAGGCTTCGACGCTCTCCTTGCGGATTGAGTCGGAGAACCATAGTGGCAGACAAAACAAGAAAACCTCGCGACAACCTTAACTGTGAAACTGCCTGGGCAGCCTCAGGGAGATAAAGATTGATTCCGACGAGTGGATCTTCCTGAATTGCTGCCACCATGACTGTGTGTAATGGCAGCAGTTGTGTTCTAGGCGCCGCATCTCTGAACCAAACAAGATGGTGTCCCGGGGATTCGATACCTGAACGTCGCACCCAGTCCCTATCCGATGCACTGTCGTGTTGATGCTCCCAAAGACATCCTCTCATGCCGAGGTGTCCGTCGAGCTCCACCCGCTTTTCCTTTCGAATGTATTGTCTTTCATGCACAGGTCGACCATCCGATTGTGACCAGCATGCAAAGTCCAGCATGGGCGAACCGACGCGTGGTCCTTGTGGACTCGTTGCATAGTAAGCCGTCTTTTGTGCCATAAAGCTCTGGACAAGTCGAACAAACTTTCGTCCTTCAATCCATCATAGATCGATGACTAGTCGTGGTATCCGGCACGCTTTCCCATGAAACTTCTGTCGCGCAAGACAGCCGACTGGGGTAGGGCTTAGGGTAAGATCTCAACTTAGCCGCGCCTGCACGACTGAGTTTGGTCGAGAACTCGAAGAAAGACAGAAGTGACAGGATGCCATTGAAAGCAGCAGTAAGAAGAAATCACAAGAGGGACTCGCTGTACAAGTTGCCTTGAAAGGCAAAAAACCGGGGGCTCCATACTCTCAAGAGGCGTAACGGCAGAACTCCGGCGCGTGTAAACAAAGCTTCGGTCCAACGAGGGTCTGTAACGAGCATGGTCCATGGCGACGGACCTGTCAGACAAAACCATCACGATCTGTATTCCACATTGATGCTGAACGGAGTTAAACAGAACAATTGCAGTTGGGAAAGAGAGGAGAGAGCTTTCCGTGGGGGAACTACAACACAAACTAATGCCCGGCGAACGCGACTCGCGGTCACGGGACCAACGCGTATTACGTAAGCGATTTTGAGATTACATAATCGCATCCCACGGTCAACGCCTTTGCAGCGAGTTAAGATCTTAATCTGGTGTTCAGTGATGAATTTTCTTTCTTTTGAAATTAATGGCGTCCATGGAATGAAACCATCGTGATGGGGGACTTTGCACAAGTCCGGGCTGCGTTCAAGGCAGCCAGCGACTTCTTGACCCCCGTCCTCGATCGAGGTATGCAACTCCGAAGCTTACCGATGATCTGTCTGAATTAGAAAGCTGACTAGCATGTAGATGAAATCCAAAAATCACAGGGCCAGTCACTGCTGGAGATCTTGGGCCGGGGTGCCAAAGTGACTGAAGCCCATCATGACGGCTCAAGGAATGCCGTGATTGGCAAGGCGTTGGACATCCTGAGTCAGATCCATTCAGCCTTTGTCACGCCGGTGGAAGATCAAGATGAGATGCTGCAGCCCGCACTCGAGAATGAGAATCCGGACCTGGAGGATGCCAGGCGGCGCCGAATGCTTCATGCGTTACTCGACCTGATCTCGTTAGAGGGAATCTACCCGTCTCTTTCATCCGGAGTCGGAATACCATTACAGCAGAGGGTGATCTCTGTATTACCGGCTGGTGTCATTGCGAAGCAGACTCATGTACCTGAAAGCACAACACCTCGCAATGAGGATCTTCTCAGCAATATCATGAATGTCTTGGTGAACATTCTCTCAGACGCCAGACCGAGCATTCAGCCTGTCATCCGAGGCCGTATCTTGAGTGACATTGTCAGTGGCACAGCTGATCTTGGGTTCAATCCAAATCTCGCCCCTACTGAACAAAAAGTTGCGTTTCAGAATGGATTCGCTGAAATCATCAATGAGTATGTCCATCCCCTTCGATAGATATCTCGATACTGACTGGTTGAAGCACACCAAGCGCAGTCCTACTTCCCATGCTCTCTACCTTTTTACAGTCAGAGACTGCAGCTTGGTTCAAATCTATTGTGTCGAGCCAGATCTCGAAAGTGCCGCTTCGTTCCGGTGGTGTCCTGCAGACAATTATGTTCATTGCTTCACAATTCGCCCCATCGCTCGGACAGGAAGCCCAGAATGAGCCATCCAACGGTCCACATTTCACCGTGCAGGCTATCATGCAAATCTCAAAGCTTCTCTCGTCAGTGCCCCAGGGCATCAATCCATCAGTGTACATCACGACCATTGCTCCGCAGCTACTGGCACTGCTCGACGGTGATGACCCAGACCTCAGGAAGACAGCATCATATGCTATTGGGAACGGTATCCTTGGGAAACGTGCATTTGGCGCTCCGGGTACAATAGGCCACTCGATATTCGTCGAACCGGCATTTGGGGCCCTCACCGCCGAGCTTGATGGTCCTTCAAGACGATGGATGACCCGGTACTCTGATGTCGAAGGCTTGACCTCTGTCAAGATGGACCAGGAACCAAAGACGAACACTCTCGTTGACGGTAGTTTGGTCAACTTGGCAATAGACAGGCTCCGGAGCCTAACACTGCAGCATCCGAACCCTGGTCTGGTGAAGAGGATCGTGTATCCTGTCCTGCTCCCACTATGGGGCCTAGCCTGTTATTCGCTTGAGAATCAGCTCACAACGGTCCACGACAAGGTGATGAGTTTGCTCCAGACCTACTTCAGTATCTCAGTGGGCGTGCAGCCACTCAAGAAGCTAGTCGACCATCTTCTCTGGGATGGAGGTCCAACATGGACCTACTGCACAGACGAACATGGGCAAATTGCATTAACAAGACGGACAAATCAAGCAGGGGACAGGTCGAATTTCGTCCGTCTCATTGACTCACTACAAAGTCGAACTGAGCTCTTCGTCAGCCTTCTTGGCTCTGACCCTAATAGCGAAGAGCGCACTGGTGACATCTTCCTCTATGTCAGCCAGATTTGGCTTGTGCAATCCCACGAATCGGCGAAGGCTGGCCTGCCGCTGGATGCACAATCCATTGGAGATACTGACAACATCATCCAAAAGCTAGTAAGTGCAAAGGTTGCCGAGAAGCTGCTCGAGCAATTCAAGGACACACTTTCGCGTCGCCCACTTCGAGTTCTGGAACTCATCAAGCAAGTTATCGATGGAGAGCTACATCGCTTGAAAGGTGTAGCAGAATCACGAAGTCAACAGCAATCTGGCAAAGTGTCTCTGTCATCATTATCCAACATTGTCTCTGAGGACAGGGACCAAGAGGATGAAGCATCGGAGAAGGAGGCATCGGAGTCTTTGTCGACCGCATTCAGCTTGCTATCAACCGTTCTTGCATCCCCCGAGTTTTCGATCTCGCAAGACACGAGGCCACTATTGCAGTCAATAAAAGAAAGTCTGGATCAATTGATACCACGTCTTCCCACAAGCGTTTCAAAGCCAGCGACAACCTCATCAATGCTGCTGGAGATTCAGCTCACTTCTCCGGAACACGATGCAGCCAAGCCAACACCTATGCATGTCTCCGATCTTGAAACTCACCGTCAAGCTCTGGCAAATCTCAATTCGGACCTTCCCCCAGTCCAGGCAGAGGGGTTTTCGCTGCTCTCAAAGCTGATCATGAACTCGTCCCCCGTCCTTGACATCCCATCAACACTGACATTGCTTCTCTCCATCGTCACCGATATATCCGAATCAACCGCCAACGAGGAATTTATATACCTCAACGCCATCAAGCTCATCGGAACTCTGGCATCACGACACCCTCGTACAGTGGTGAAGACTCTAGTCGACAGCTATGCCGACAAAAGCGAGCAACGGACCCTCGACCAGCGTCTCAAAATTGGCGAGTCTCTGCTTCGCACAGTACAAGATCTGGGTGAAGCACTGGCCGGAGAAACCGCCAAAATTCTCGGCGAGGGCATGGTAGCTGTCGCCGGACGACGCGGCAGCCGGCCACAAACACAAAAGTCTCGCAAGCAACAGCTGGAAAAGGAACGTCGGCAGAAAGAGCGAGAGACACTCAGAAATAAGGAGCCAAAAATGCCGGAAGGATGGTCCATCTCGTCTGGCCCATCAACAACCAAACCCGAGGTCGATCTCGGTGACGAATACGACTCCGAAACCGAAACCGCAGAACAAACCGCACACGCTGCGAACATAGTCGCCGCATGGGCAGCCGGCGCATCAACAGACGAAGAACCAGATGATCTCCGCATCCGGGCATCAGCCCTCTCCATCCTTGCTTCCGCCATTCAAACAAACATCGTCGGCCTGGGCGCAACAATCGTCTCGTCAGCCGTAGACCTCGCACTCGCAACACTCACCCTGGAACCCACGCCAGAAAGTGCCATCCTACGACGCGCAAGCGCAGTGCTCATCCTCGATATCTTGAAAGCACTCGACACAGCCCGTGAAGCGCGACGCGGACGGGACATCGGATTCGGCTTCTCGCTCACAGACGACGTCTCTGCAGGTATGGGCCAGCAACAGCAAGCACGCGGCCCCTCCACCATCGGCAATATACCCTCCATGCTGCGGACACTCGGCTTCGTTGAGGGTCGTGAGACGGACGGAATCGTGCGGGGGCATTTGCGCGATTTGATTGAGAGTTTGGAGGCTTGGTTGGAGAAGTCGTTGATGTGGAATATCGGTGCCCAGCGAGATGGGGAGGAGCCACGACTCGAGCTTGGGGATCGGATTGCTGGGTTGAGTGTTGATCCGATAGCGGGGAGAGATGGAAGACCGCGGATTGAGGAGATAGAGTAGTGGCAGCATGTTTGAAGTGATTTGCAGGGACGTGTCGGAGGTTCGTATAGAAATCAATATAGCAGCCTCCAACGTTTCTCTCCGAGTTTTAGACTATAAAATAGGCACTTACATGCTGTTTACGAAGCAGAGATGGACGAAAAATGTGAATTCAGCGCATTCATTGAAACTCATAGCTGGAAGGTACAAAGCTAGATCCCATGAAGAGATTAGATTTCAGACATCAACCAACCCATCCCATAGGCAACGCCATTCAGAATCCGTGCAACCGAACTCCGTCGAGATCTTGATCAACGAAATCGCCTTGTCTCCATTCCAGAAAAAATCAAGAAAACAACCAAAACTTTCGTAAAGTCGTATTCATCGATCCGAAACCACCGAAGTGGATTTTTCTCAAAGTCACAAGCCGACAGGCAAGGACCGAAACCGCAGAGCGGATTTTGCTCGAATCGAAAACAACTGTGAGGATGAAAAAAAAGCATGAATTTGAACCAGTGAGCCGAAGCTCCTTGAGATTGTAGTGTCTTGTGCCGAAGCAATCACCACTTTCCAGCAGGGGCTTGGCCACGGCCATTGCGGCGTCCACCGCGCTGACGACGGCTAAGAGCACCCTCCGTGCTGGGACGAGGGCCAGCGTTCAGACGCGCGGTGCGCTCCTCGTCGGTCAAGTAGAACTTGTTTGGAATGCCCAACAACTCGCAGAACTCGGCAGTCTGCAAGTTATTGTACTCGATCGGCATTTCCGTGGTGGTGATGGGAATTTTGGGATCGTACTTGGGGGCCGTACGATTGAAGTTGTGAGGAATGTTGAGAAGTCCCCGCTGAACGATGTTCTCCTCTACCCACTTCTCTGACTCGATGATCAGGGGAAGGTATTCTTTCTCCCCGAGGTCGGCCGGGACAGGAGCCGCGGGGTCCCCAAGAGCAAGGTCATCCGCGAACACGCGGGTAATGGCAAGCCACTCCGGATCGTATTGAAGGCGGTAGGGACGTTGATACTCGAGGTTGCCCTGATCAGAGACCGGGGTGATCTCTACAAGCTTGACATAGGGATCATTGTTGTTGAACTTGTCCAATGCCAGGAACTTGGTGATAGTGTTGTGAATGGCCTCCGGAACGTGCTTGCAAGGGCCCTTGCTAGATGCGGCCGGGCGAGCAAGACTTGCAGGAAGTTTGTTTCGGATGTTTTGAGAAACATCGCGATCGAAGGTAGACTCATCGGCAACCGGAGGATCCCAGACACCATCGGTAGCAACTCGTTTAGCTGCACGAGTGGTCGATCCCGCATCGGCTGAGGACGAACGACGGCTGGAAGCGCTGCTCGAAGCGAGATCGATCTCCTCGTTGTTTACCTTCTTGCCCGAATCAGAGGTGTCAATTTCCATGGCATTTGCACCAACGACCGCAGCACCTGTGATGCGTTCACCGGCTTCATTAAATGTGACCGGCTTCCAAATGGAGTCCGCCACGACTGCTTCATTTGAACGACTCTCCTTGCGCGAAGCGATGAATTGCTTGCGGAATTGTTCAGCGGCCTCCTTTTCGGCACGCTGTGCCTGTGCCGGGAAGGCATTCCAAGCTGCAATTTGGTCTTGGTTTCCAGTACCCCCACGAGCAAAAATAGGCGCAGAGACCCTGTCAGTACGAAGGCCCTGGCTTGGAGAGTTTTCCTTGGGAGCGGTTTTTTCATTGCATTGGGCACCATCGGGCTTGATGGCGGGAGGTGATACCTTCTCAGGCGGACTGGGCCGGGCGCTGATGTACCCATCACTGGGCTTGCCCTTGCTTGGAGTCGCTGCTGGTGGGGCAGGTCCAAGTTGAACGGCCCACGCGGTCGGCTCGTCTTGAGCGGGAGTGATCGCACGTAGAGGCGCATCGACATGCGGCATCGAAGCGGCGAACATGACATGCAGATGAGCGGAAAACCAGTATGGGGGGCGCAGGCGATCGAGTACTTCGCGAGCGGCGACGTTGCCAAGTCTGCCGTGGCGAGAGTCCTCGCGGAAGCCTCTCTTCTTGTGAAAGAGCTCTTCCGAGTCACCGAAGGTTTCGATACCTCGAGGCCAGTCGTGGGAGAGTCCAATGTCCACCTGTGTTCTGATTTGCAGGAGCTTGCGAACATCCAATTCGCGGACGTGATGAGCACCATGCAGTTCTCCATGATTGTAGGGAAGGCGTTCGTAATGCGGCTTTCGGTAATCGTAGCCCTTCCATATGCCTGACATACCACAAATTCGGAGGGGGCCAAGACGGACGACGTTCGCAGCTCCCAGATAGAAAATGTTGTGGGCAACCCACCCACCGTAGTACAGCTCAAACAGATAGTTCGCTGTTTCATGGTTACCACCACAGAAGATGGTTAAGAACGGTGCGATCCTCTGGCCACTGTAGTACTCATGGAAGTCGCCCACTTTCTTGTACTTAGCAGGGACAGATATGCAAGCTGCATCGAATGAATTCCGGATGGCCTGGACCTGGTTAGCACGTGTCCTTGATTCGCGCTTGGTGCGAGGACGAAACGTACTTGAAAGTCACCGCCCATGATGACGGCGTCAACGGTGTCCCATCCGCGTTCAGCGCACATGCGACGAACATCTTCGTAGATTTGGTTGAGACAACCGTGGACCTGATCATCCAAGTCAGTACAAAGCTGAAGAGCTTGTAGATGTCATGACAACTGTGGCCGAGGGAGAGCACTTACACAGCCCACGATTGCCAATCGTGGAAGAGCGACAGACGGAGAGTCGGACATCCCGCCAAGGAAAGAGAGTGATATGAGAAAAGAGATATGAGAAAGAAATGACGAGAGGTAGGGGTAAAGTTGTAGGCCTCGAAAGGCACAGAAGGAAGATTGATCTCTGGTCAGAAAAATTTGTGGGTCGAATGAAAGGAGAGGAAATGAGAAGAGAGGATGGGGAGGAGAGAGGAAGAGAGGAAGAGAAAGGAGGAGAGAAAGAGGCCTTAAATACTTTTCGAGGAGCAGTGAATGATTGAGGGTTGATGCTCGAAGTGAATGGAGGCTATTTGCCATGTGCCAGTGGGGCCAATCAGGGTTCGAGGCCGAGGCACTAATCCGCTTTGGAACGACAAACGATTTGCGCAGTGAATGCTTCACGAGTCTCGCTTATTTTCCCTTATTCATTGTCTATTGTCTCTTCATTCACTGAACAATGGCCCCTCCAGAGATTTCCAGATTGGGTTTCTTGAGTAACGCGGCAGATCTGCTGAGAATACACAGTCCCTCGACATCCGCGCATTTGCTGGCATCTCATACGAAGATTTTGCACGAGGACTCTAAACCACTAAACGTGCGACAGCAAAGACACCACTGCGGTGCATGTGGTACCATTAGACAGTCCCAAGGGACTCAATTGATCCAAGTTAAGCTTAGAGGCAAATCCCGAGCATCCAAAACTGAGTCCTCTGCCGGAGCCAAGGTCTACAAGTGCCTGCGCTGCTATCGACGGACAGTTCTTCCACGCAAGAAAACAAGCTCAAAACCTCCATCCACCACTCCTACAGCTACAGCATCACCCGCTCCTTCAACAACTCTACCAAAAGCCACTTTTGCCAAAGCTCCTCTCCAGGAGAACCTTCCCTCGAGTGCTCCCGAACCGCACCCTTCCAAGGCAGCAGAGAACGCCAACAGCAAGAAGCGAGCTAAGGCTCGGAAGCAAGGCGGCTTACAAGCTCTACTGGCCTCCAAACAACGCACACAGCCGTCATTGGACTTGTTCGACTTTTTGCAGTGAACAGAAAGCTCTGTGCTGGTCTGTCGGAGTCGGTCCCACCTAATTCCGAAATCGGGTTTAGCGCGGGGTGAGAGCTCCAGCTCCGTTGGAACCCCACAAGCTTGTCCAAACATCACCAACCTTCGCTGAGAATTGGGGAATTTTGGTCTTGTGTCAAATCAAGCACCATGTCGGTCTATGAAGAAGATCATGACCCTCAGGCGGATGAACTCCGCGAGACGGCTTTGGTCACGCTCGAGGCCTTGATCAGTTCCTGCAACAGGCAAATGCAGCCTTACCTGACCAACGCCTCCAACGCAGCCCTCCGATTTCTCAAATACGATCCCAATGTTGCCGAGGCGGAGGATGATGAGGAGATGGGCGGCACGCAAGATGATGGGAGCGAAGACGATGCCACCGAGGAACCCGACATGGACGACGATGAGTTCGAAGACTTTGAGGAGGAAGGCGGATACAGTGATATCGATGACATGAGCTGGAAGATCCGCCGATGTGCTGCCAAGCTGCTCAACTCCCTCATCGCGACCTACGGTAACAACCAGGCGCTGAGCGAAGTCACTCTCTACCAGCAGATCGCCCCCGCCTTGATCTCCCGCATGAGCCGCGAAAGGGAGGAGAGCGTCAAATTGGAAGTGGTTTCCACACTGACTGCTCTTGTCCGTAAGACTTGCGAAGGCGAGGGTATCGTCACGTCGAATGGGTTCTTGGAGGCTGTCGGAGGATCGAAAAACTCCCGCAAGCGGAGACGCCAGGACAGTGATGCCAGCATGGTGGACTTTGAGCCAGGTGCTGGGACATCCTCGGCAATCGACTCACCCCTCGTTCCTTCATCGCCGAAACCTGGTCCTCAGGCCGACTTGGCGCGCTCGGTGCCTCTCATTGTCCAGAGCTTGATCAAGACCTGGAAGCAAGCAACGATGCCCCTGCGACAGGCCTCCATCGTCCTACTGAGGAGCCTTGCATTAGTTCGGTATGGAGGTCTGGCAGATCACCTTCAACAAATCGAAGATATTATTGCCGATGCCCTGAAAACTTCGTCCCTTGCGGGGGCTTCAGCTGCCCACTCAGGCGCCGCTGTTAGTGCCGGCACCCTTCAAATCGAGACGCTGGCCCTCATCTCCGCCATTGCCGAGACACACCTCTCCGACGCCCTCCTACCGTTCCTCATTGCTCTTGTTCCGGGTGTTGTCGGGACTGTCAACGAGCGCAATTACAAAGTCAGTAGCGAGGCACTTGGCACCGTGGAGCAGATTGTGAAAGCATTGACACCTCCACGTGTTTCTGGAAATGCCCATGATGTTGCGATGCAGCTTGAGAAACTATACGATGTCATTCTTTCTCGCATTACCGATACCAGTGCCGATTTGGAAGTTCGCCAACGGGCCATTCATGTCTTTGGCATCATCTTGGCACGCACATCGGGCGAGAAAGGCGCTGAATACCTCTCAGTCGACAGGCGGTCTAAAGGTCTGTCTATTCTGGTCGACAGAATCAAGAACGAAACGACGCGTCTCGCCGCCGTCCGGGCTATCGACGATATCGTTGTCCTGGCCAACCGCAAGGAGGATGTGACTGCCGATTGGGTCAATGATGTGACCCTGGAGCTAGGCTCGAACCTCCGCAAGGCCGATCGTGCCCTGCGAGGTTCTTGCCTGGAGACCCTACGCAGCATCGCCATGAACTCCAACACTCGATCTCAAATCAATTCCAGTACCATGGTCACCTTGGAGAACGCGCTTTTGCCTCTCCTGTCAGCCCCCGACTTCCACCTTCTTACGCCCACCCTGATCATCATCGCTAAGTTTGTCCCGGGTAACTCAAAGTCGCTTGTCAACGACGCCCTCATTTCCTCGATATGTGTTATCGTGAAGCAGCCACTGGTTGGCACTGTGCTGAAGGCATTGCTCCTTCTGGTGAAGGTCATCGGAGATGAAGGTGCTGGCGCGCAGTTGATGCAGAGCCTGCTTCAGAATGTTGGCATCACAGGCGACTCCTCCGTGGTAGGGCGCGCAATCGGTACGCTCTTGGTTCACGGCGGGCCAAATCTCCGCGTCACGATGGAGGACTTCTCTACCGAGCTGCGCACTGCCAAGGACGACAGCCGCAAGTGTCTCGCGCTTGCAATTCTCGGTGAGATCGGACTGCGAATGGGCTCCGAGTGCTCACTCGAGCCCAAGGTCTTTATCGATCATTTCAACTCCCCATCTGACCACGTGCGCTTGGCCGCCGCGACGGCTCTCGGAAATGCAGCAGCTGGGAGCGTGAAGGCCTACCTGCCGGTTCTGCTGAGCGGCTTGGACAAGTCCAACCCCCAGAGTTATCTTCTACTTCACTCGGTGCGAGAGCTGCTCCAGCATCCCGAGGTTGTACGGCCCGACCTTGCGCCATCTGCCCTCAAGCTGTGGCAAGCGCTTCTCGTCGTCTCGGAAGAGGAAGACAACCGGGCCGTGGGCGCCGAGTGTATCGGCCGACTCGCTCTGATTGATCCGGTAGCCTATATCCCTCACTTCAAGGTAAGCCTCGTGGAAAATCACTTGCTGTCCGCTGTACTGACTCGGTTTCAAGGAACATCTTACGAGCCCCGATTCAGCTCTCCGCGGTGTGGTCATTTCAGCATTCCGCTACACTCTTGCCGATTCCAGTGATGCCTACAATGATGTTTTGCGCCCATTGATGATCCCCTTGCTGAGTAGCATGCTCAGCGACCGTGATTTGGGTAATCACCGCCTTGCCTTGACGACTCTGAACTCCGCCATCCACAACAAAATGGACTTGCTTCTTGCTCACCTGGATGAATTGCTGCCCGCTGTCTTTGGTGACGCTCATCTCAAACCGGAGCTTATCCGAGAGGTGCAAATGGGGCCGTTCAAGCACAAGGTGGACGATGGACTTGACCTGCGCAAGGTACGCGCCCCTTCAATGCATGGCATGGTTTTTTTTTTTTTTTTTTTTTTTTTTTTTTTTTTTTTTTTTTTTTTTGGCTAACAGTCTCTGATTATAGAGCGCCTACGAAACTCTCTACGCCTCTCTTGACACCCCCTTCGCCCGCAAGCACGTCGCCGAGCTATTCGACCGTGTCCTTGCCGGCATCGAAGACGAGCAAGATATCCGGGCCGTGAGCAACCTGATGACATCCAAGCTTATCACGATCGCCCCCGAGGAGACTCAGCGCCACCTGGACGCATTCGCCGAGCGATACACGACCGTGCTGTCTTTCAAGCCGAAGGAAAACGCCGTCAAACAGGAGATCGAAAAGGCGCACGAGGCATCGCTGGGAATCCTCAAGATTACCAAGGAACTCAGCAAGGCGTTCCCTGGAGCGGAATCGTCTAGCGATCTGCATAAATGGAAGCCGTACATGGAGTGGGTTCGGAAGACCTTTGTGAAGGAGTTCCAGAATCTTGACTCGGAGGTCTGAGTGTTACACACCGGCATTGCTGACTGGCATTGGCTTATGATTGCTATTGCCAACGATTGATGAGAAGCGAGTAGAATTACGGCCGAATGAAAATACACGATTACCAGGCCAAGCATATGACTTCCAGTAGAGACAGCAGTAGGTTCAGTGAACTGTTTGAGGCTTGCAGTCCCATTCCGTCATTCTGATAGGGAGATGTGTTGATGCCACGGAACATGATCAATCCGCCATTGGGACCATGCGGCTCATCCGACGAGAGCTAATTTAGGTCAGCCCCAGCTCCACACGTGCTGATCCTTTAGGAAAGATGACTGGGATCTAAATCTTCAACACTTTCATTGCAAATTTGCAACTGCCACAGAGACATTGGCACTGTTCAATTGCCTCACATGTGAAGAATGCAACGAGGCCCACTTGTTTCTAAGGGTCTTCTGGATCGTCGGATCCACTGTAGGCGGCAGCCTTGTGTGCACAAGGCTATAGGGCTGGAGCTTGAATGGACATCGGTGATATCAACCTCGAAGATTCTCAGATACAGAATACACGATGCGAAAATGTCGCTGATGGACTAGAATTACCACAATGCCGTACTGATCCGGATTATTGCATGGCTGAAGTCAAAAATACATAGCCATAGCCGGGCGATACGGCTCTAGCGCATTTCGCCATTGAGGCAAACGGAAGGATTGTGGGTGAACCATCTAATCAACTGTTAATCAAAACGCCTGAGAAGTTGAACAGGGCCATCGATGGAGAATCGGCTGATCAACAGGATAGAAGTGGGCTATGCTATGCAGGGTCTCGGGATCTGAGCGTTGACTGTGAGTGTCTAGTATGAATTCCATGAAGCCATGAACATGAATCCATGAGCCAAGACTTTAAACCTAATGTGCAAGAACAGAATTTGGTGTGGTGTCTCACCTGAAGATGACATTGTAGCAGAGACTGATGTGATCGTGTGATCGTGTGATCGTATTCGGTTGAAGGCGGAGATGACTAGCGACGGGTCCAGGGTCCAGACTGGAGGGTTCTAACGGTGAGACGCGAGGATAAGATTTCCACTTTAGCTCTCTTGGCTCGCTTGGTCCGATTGAGAGTTGATGCAAATATGCAGAGTGCCTTGACTGCAGGATGGAAGTTTACCCTGCTGAGCCAAGTTGCTGGCGAAATGGCGTGGAAGATGGTCATTGGCGCCTCTTTTCTCTAAGAATAACCCAAGCTTGCTAGTGTATGTAGAATAATGAAAATGAGAAAATATGCACGAGGCTGACTCGATTTATGCTCATTTTGAGTTTAGCATCGCTCGGAATCCCCTTTGATTGGCCTGTTTCTCGTGGTCTTTTTTGTTCCAAAACGGGTAGCTTGGCTTGTGCCCCGGTCCCTGAAACTAGTTCGATGAGAAATGGTGACACCACAAGGCAGCCATGGATTTCATTTGGTTTTGTGTTCTTCTTCTGCTCTCTTGATTTCTTTCCCTTTTTTTACCACCTTGCTTCACTCTTTTGCTTTGCTTTTGCTCAATGGTGTGACTCACGTGACTGGATGAGCCTTATACCGAGTGTCTCACTTTCACGATGAAGCTCGACGCCCAGAGCTGGAGGGACCTGGTCCGTATCCTGCTCTCTCCGAGTGTCTGGTTCGACGTCTACTGGCCTGCATCGCGAAAATATTGGTTTTCGTTGCTCTTCATCGGCGTGATCTGCGCCAAACTGCTCCACATTTACTCCCATCTTAACTCGCTCTCCCTCGGCCAATTCCTTCTCTGGGGCCCAACATTCTTCTTGCAAGATCTGGCTTGTATTCTTGTTGCTCACGCGTTCTGCAAGAAATACCACCGAAGATGGGTCAGGGTATCGATGGCCCTGGTGGTCATTCTGGCCAGGTACACCGCTTGGAAGACACTGCCAAACTAAACAATTCACTGACTTTTTCTTTTCTAGTTTGATGACCTCTGGCCTGGCAGCAGCCAACATATCCTTCTATTTCCAGACCGGCGCCGAGATCCACTGGCGACAGGCTCATTACTTCCACCGGGACCCGGCCGCGATCAAGACACTCCTCACCGGATTGACGGGAATGATTGTGGTGGAGATCCTCTTCAGCGCAATGGCATGGCTGTCAACACCCTACTTGTACAATTGGGTGCGGGTACCCGTCCGCATTGTGAAAGAGACCTTGGCCCCTCTATACCAGTGGATACAGAAAGCAAAGAGAGACCCAAAGACCTACGCGCAGGTCGCGCGCCAGGACTGGGACGCAGAGAGCAGCGAGTCGCAATCGATGCTGGGGTTGCATGAGCCCGACAAACCGTTACACAACGGTCGGCCTCAGTCCTCACTGGCAGTGCGCATTTTGGTGGTCTTGGCTGCGGCATTGGTGCTCCTGCTGCGTTGCGTTCGCCCGTCGGATACCGCGTACTCTTTCCTCTCGCAAACAGTCATAGTCACTCCTTTCGAGAAACCCCCGACACACAAACAGACTTCCTCCGTTGATTTACCAGACCTGGATGGCGACTATAGCTGGCTGTATAATCATACTGCATTGGCTGCGCCATCATCGTTAAAGTGGTTACCGCCCAAGCCGTTGGCGGGCTTTAGAGATTGGTATGCAAAGTCGGATGAACGCGCCTTGCACTATGACCCAGCACAAGACCCCCTTCGCATTAGCAACCTTGATCGTGACATTATCGAGCCATTGCGCGATGCCTTGAACAGCGGCGATGTGAAGATCAAGCATGTCTTCCTTTTGAAGTTGGAGAGTACTCGGGACGATGTCTTCCCACTACGCAAAGAATCGCATCTGGGCGAGCTCATCAGCAAGTCCTATTCTGGCCGAATTCCCGACGATGTGGAGGAGAGGCTCGCCAATTTAACCCGCAACGCCGAGCGATTGACTGGTACGCCGTCAGGCTTTGACCACTACAGCGTCGAGCCTTACGGCGGCTTGCATATGACCAATGCCTACACCGCAGATACCTTCACGCTCAAGAGTATCCTGGCAAGCACATGTGGCATTGCGCCTCTGGTGGTCGACTTTAATCGCGAGTATCTGTACCATATGTACGAGCCTTGCATGCCCCAGATTCTGAGCGCACTCGGCTCGCTCTCCAACGATTCGAGGAGCGTCGAGTCTGACGACTACACCACGTGGCCATGGCACTCGACTTTCATGCAGAGCATCGATGACAACTACGATAATCAAGATCTTCTCATTCCGGCCATGGGTTTCCAGGACAGGATCACCGACAAGAAAATCACCAAAGATTGGGCGAAGAAAGGTGGCACGCCACCGGAGAAGTTCAACTTCTGGGGTTATCCGGAGCATGAGTTGCGGCACTATTTTCTCAAGGCCCTCAAGCATGCTGAGAAGCACCATGAGCGGCTCTTCATCACCCATCTAACTGGACAGACACATCACCCGTGGGACATGCCCAAGGATCAAGACTACGAAGAATTGATTAGCTCTAGCATCTTCAGCCACAACGGCAACATCAACCGCTACCTCAACACTATTGGTGTAGCAGACAGATGGCTCGGAGAGATCCTGGAGGTCCTCGAGGAAGCTGGAGTCGCCGATGAGACGCTCATAGTCATGGTAGGCGACCACGGCATCTCCCTCATCGAAGACGGCGGCGTAACACCATACGACAATCCCCACGTCGCGAATTTCCACGTTCCAATGGTCTTCTCCCATCCACGCCTACCAGCAATCAACATCGACGGCCGCGTCACCTCCCTCCAAATCCTTCCTACCATCCTCGACCTCCTAGTCGAATCCTCCTCCCTCGATCAGAAGTCAACACGCGCAATCAAAGATCTCCTCCCCCTCTACGAAGGCCAGTCCATGATCCGCGATCTGGTCCCAGAAAAAGACGGCAAACTAGACTGGCAATTCACCGTCATGAACACAGGCGCGACATGGCTCGCCCTGCGGTCCGCGCCGAAGCCTTATCGTCTCGTTATCCCGCTTGTTCCGGATGTGGAATGGCGCTTCTCTGATGTTGATCTTGATCCGCATGAGGAGCATACGCTACAATCATTCAGTTTGCTGCCTCTTTTGGAGGAGGTGGCTAGGGAGCATGGCGATGAGGCTGTTCAGTGGATTAAGGATGCGGCGCATGTTGCTCAGTGGTGGGTTGCTGAGAATTGGAGCCGGTATGAGTATACGCCAGAAACGTGATGACCGGAGCATCTTCCCAGCATAAATTCAACCAAACCAGGTGGCGGCTCTCGAGAAGCCCGACATTTGTCAACTGATCAAGTCGATCTCGGAGGCTAGATGAACCTCTTGATCAGATGCCTTATCTCCTTCATGGAGATGACATTTCACTCACATCATCTATTTTGCAATTTGGCGTTCTTCAGGTGCATATATTGGCTCATCTTGGGTTCAACACCAGCATTGTATACTAAAACGTCACGACCATTAATCCGCATCGCACCAGTCGCATTGAACTTGCATACTCTCATACTTCATCAATCCAGCACATCCATGATCTATTGCTTATAACACAGAATCTCCGCACTCGGAATCGAAATCCAAGCATCCTCATGCTCTCCCCACTCCCTCCAAGACTGGGAGATCCTCTCCAGCTCCTCCTTCCCAGCAAGCCCACCCTCCAACGCCGTCGACGCAAAAGAAGAATACAAAGCCCGCTCAACCCAACTCCCACTCCACCACTCAACCTCCTCCCGACTCGCATAACACCACATCGTACAACTGCACTTGACATCCACCAGACCCGCCCTCTTCGCCCAAACATGCAGCACCCGTCCCGCATTCGGCTCGCCCCCATTAAACCTCGCAACACGGTCATACAGCCCCTGCCACTCCTTTAACCCAGGGAGCTCGGGGTACCAAACGAAAACACCATAATCCGACTCCCGCGCAGCGACGATTCCACCCTTTTTCGTAACGCGCTTCATCTCTTTCAACATGCCAATAGGATCACCAACATGCTGCAGAACCTGATGGCAAAAGACAACGTCGAAAGTCCCCTCCTCAAACGAGAGGTCATTCGCATCCCCCTCAACAAAATCAACATTGCTGACACCCTTCTCTTTCGCAAGAGCCCGCGCCTGCTCCAGGACACCACCTGCACGCTCGAGGCCTGTGATATGCCCGGCTGGGACGTACGATGCTAGATCGACTGTAATGGTCCCCGGGCCGCAGCCGATGTCGAGGATTCTCATGCCTGGTTTGAGGTGTGGGAGTAGGAAGCCGATGGAGTTTGATGCTGTTCGCCAGCTGTGTGAGCGGACCACTGAGGCGTGGTGGCCGTGGGTGTAGGTTGCTGATTCTGTTTTTGGAGGCATTGTGGTGCGCTTCTGGGAGGTGTTGAAAAGGTAAGGTTGGAGGTTAGAGATACGGTGATGATGATTCTGGTAGAAAAATGTGTTTTGGATATCGTGTTGGAGGTTCGTGAGTATTGCAGCTTTATATGTCGTGATGTATGGAGAGATGTAGTAGTTTATGGCCGATGTCGGAGCGGCTGGCACCGCGTATATGTGGGGTTCGCTCTATATCCATCTACAACATCAACCTACAACATCGATGTTATGTTCCTGGATTTTACAATGTTTCTTCTCTCTCGACACGGCCCTGTAGCCAGGCACCCTTTCCCACACTCATGACTGCCACAAGATGGCCCATGAAGCTCCCAATGTCAGCGCACGGGCCATGCAGCTCTATACATACAGCGTTAGCGCGCTCTCGTGCGGCTGAGTCGATGAGTGCAGAGCTGCCCCTCGAGAGACCTCGTGAGCTGGTTGTGTCCTTGTCTGGGACACTTCTTCCAAGCACTCCTACCCGTTACTCGGTGTGTGACGATGAGTGAATTCGGCGGTGACTACTACTTGTCAACAGACGGATCAGACAGCGATGACTCCGCTGGCTCCCCCGCCGAGTCAGTCCGCAGCTATGTGCGCTCTCGTCCGCCTGGGAGTGGCCGGGTGACTTTTGCGCCGTCGGATGCTGCACACTCAGCCCAACACAGAAACGGTACAGACCGGGCACAGGAACGAGAGGAGGTCTTCATTCGTACCTCGCCAAGAAGGTCACCACGGCATTCTGCGAGATCTAGAGGGGAGTATCGCATCTCCGAGGATGATAGGATACGTGACCGGGAAATTCTGGACGAGATAGTACCACCTCGATTCAATCGGCACCGCTCCGCCGTTTACGGTCCTGACTACCTGGAGATATATCCAGATGAGCACAATGCATCACCGCCTCGGGTCAACTCACGCGATCCTGACACATACTATTCAAGCGGTCCTGATCTTCGAGCGAGCGTCTCTGATCTTTCGGAATCAGAGGTCTCAGTAAGGATTCGCCATCGCTCACCTCCAACCAATCCACAGTCACGTTCAAGGGGATGGGACATCCCCAGAGTGCGATTACTAGAGAAAAACGATTACGACTGGGATCTGTCCGATGACGAGCGCTTCAAAGTCCACCATGTTATCAATGTTCATCCCTCTCGCTCCGTTGACAACCAGGAAATGATGAAGAAATGGCTCTCAAGCAGGGTGTTCACTCATCAATCCACGTTCAATGAAGATGAAAAGACACTTCCAGAGACTTATCACATCGTTCAGTCACGACTAGTCCCTCGCTCAGAGGACGAGCCACATGACCGAGCGATTCTGACATTCGAGGAGAAAGCCGCGTCGTCCAAGACAGAGATTCGATGGGTGTATGTTTGAGTTTCATCTTCTTTCAAGCTTGTCTGCACGAAGGACATCTTACTTAACAAGCGCGAAACAGTCACCTTCAAAGTAATTACTTAAATCTGGAGTTGTTTGAGGTATGCTTCCCGCTAATGGCGTCCGGGCTGTTACTGAGACGTCAAAGATGGAAGCTCTCCGTCAGCAGAACATCCCAGAGGCAACCAGCACTCTCATCCGATCTGCCTTCAGATATCTTCGACAGCGAAACGAGAAGTCATACGTGCATGGGCGGTATCTCGATCCGACTGCCCTGAGCTTTGTTGCCAGGGGTGATTATGACCTACAAGAATCGGCATCGGTTTCATTCTTAGCTTTTCCATATTTCACTCTCGAGCCACTACGCGTCCAAGATCCCTCTTCCACGGAGCCAATCCATCCAGTCAGAAGTCTTCTCCAATTTCATTATTCATTCCAGTCGACAGGACAGCGCGATAAAGACCAAGTTGTCTGCAAAGTTCGCGAGGTGCCGGATGTGCTCCATGTGCCCCAAACATGGATGCTTCTAGTCAATGAAGGTACGTATCACTTGACTAAGGCCAGCCAGCCAATTTTGACCAGGTTCCAGACTTGATCGTGAGTATGGGTCCACACGATCTCGCTCATATTGGAGGGGAGTATGTTTCTCTCGAAAAGGCAAAGGCAGGAAGTGCAACGCCCCAGATCCGATTGATCGATTTCGAAGAAAAACAGTATTTTCTACCAAAGCGCAGCTGTCAAACGTGGGTGGTAAGTCTTAATACCAGGATTCAAGCTTAATCTTGTGGTGCCACGCGCCAGCTCATTCAGCGATATAGGAATTCATCAGCATGATCAGCTCTCTGGAGAAAGGCAACCCAATTTTGACTCCGTTCGTGAATGGCTCCTGGAAGAACCAGTACGAGCTACGGCGTGGCGATGAGCTGATCTCAGAAGAAACCTGGTCGGACGCTGTATTCCAGGATGAAAATGATGTTACGATCCACATTATGGGAAAGCCTCCGCCACCTCTGTCCCATCGTTTGCGTCGCTCGTCAGCATACGGTAGAGCAGACTTTGCCCATCAACGGAGCCCACACTATGTCCCATCAGCAAGTTATGGTAGGTCTATCATCGAAGCTTGCATAGTCTGCTTATACATCCATACTGATGGGCCCTTTCTTCAACTCCTGACACAGCTTCCACAGGCCACACTTTGAGAAGATCGTCTATGTACTCTCCCTCAAATCCAACACTCAACGACATTCTCGTTCCGCATCCGACGTCCGTCAACAATCGTTACGGAGACGACGGTGATTCAATACGTCAGCACCAAACGGATGTCGTAAGAAGACATGCTTGGCATAGCGACAAGAAACCAATTCTCTTGAAAGACCCTGATGGGTTTGAACTGAGGATTCCCTGGCGTGTGGGCCGGGACTGGCAGGTACGACTGATCATTCTTTTTCATGAGCCCACATTCCTACTGACCAGTCTCCTCGCTTGTGCAGAAAATGGAATCTGTGATTGGCACAAAAATGCAACAGAAGCCTGAGTATTTGGATGCTTACAACAATGATGAATACCTCTTGAATGGTCCAGATGGACCCATCATCTACTGGGATTGGGAAAATAAGGTCTTCCCCGGCTGCACGGTAGAGCTGAAACTTATCGGATCTGAGACAACGGGGCAAATGTCGAGGTATCGCTCTCTCCATAGGGAAGCAAGGCCATTCCGTCGTAACAGGAGCTCTTCAAGTACTGCAGTCCAGTCATCCTCACTCACACCAGCGCCTCCGGAAAGGATCGATACATCCCGTCAAATAGAGTATCCCGCATACCCTTCAGAGGCCGCCTTCGCCCGGGATGCACTCTTTCAGGCTTATGGCACACGCAACCAATCCGCCAGTGTTGAGGACGCTGGGGTCGAGCCCAACACGACGACCAGAGCAAGGCAGCCTGGACCCTCGTCCCAGTCGCCTCTAGTTATGTGGAGATCTTCCTCTCCCAACTCGGATGCAAGTATTCATACAGCAACTGGGGAACAACTTGGCGGGAGTCCGAGACTATCCCGAACATCCACTGGCCCCCAGAGCTTTGTTGAGGATTTCGATGAGGACTCTGTTGAGAATGTTACGGAGGAAGCTTTCTCCCTCGACTTGACAGATCCTTTGCCTTCCGTGGAAAGGATTTCAACCGCTTCTCGGGATTCATTTTCGACGACTCCCTCAGATGGATCCTCGTCGGGCTCGACCGAGTCTATCAAGCGGGACTCTCCATCACAACTAGTAAGCCCAGAGGAGCAGGCAGTTGACGCACAGCCGGATACAAACGCAGAAAAGAAAACAATGCGTCCGATCTTTGCCTGGAAGATTGCAGCAAGTGATGGTCTATCATCTGCCCTGATGGGGACAACTGAACCGACCCTTGGCTACAACGATGAGGATAAAACTGTCCGCGCGATATTGGAGGAACGGGAAGCAGAGGCAACGCTCTATCTACTCAAACACAAGCGAGAAAAGGAGGTTTTCGACTCACTACCAGAGTGTTCACGAGGCAAAGTTCTTGTCGAGATGAAAGTTGCTGGCAATCCTCTGCACGATTCTTCAGCAATTCAAAGATCTACCAGGAAAAGGTCCGCACAGAAGAAGCTAACGGTGATTACCAACGCGATTGAGATCTTGGATGCCTTTGTGCCTGTCCAGTATCAAAATTTTCATGAATGTTGGTTGATCAAGAAATTTCACGGTGCATTGCTAGCAATGACTTCCAATTTTGTGAGTCGTGCATCCTCCCTCTACGATCGAGGATCTAATTCCTCTATCAGTTCAGCGATGCCTATCTCGACAAAATCAGTGACCGTATAGCTTCTTTCCTCAAAAGCATCAGACAGATCCACGCTCGGATCTCACGCGGTGGCGATGAGCAAACCCACTCCTTCTACCTTCCCAAAGCTTTGGTCGACGCGTTCAACCCCATGATAATATACGTCTGCATTTGCAGTCAGATATCCCACGAGTTCTCGCCAGAATGGAGTCTTTTGCAGCGCCGCGCGAGAAGAATCCATAAATGCCTTCAAACCGCCGAGTACCAGCTCATTTCCATGATCCATGCTGGTGATTTCAGTGAAGCCAAAATCTTCCGACGCGTCAATGCTCAGGATATCGTGACCATGGTGACGGGGCGTCTGGCCAGGATTCCAAATGGAGACCCGAACGAAATACCATCGCAAGATGGGTTCAATCTCCTACAGATCTATCGACAGTACATCTCAGGTCTGGTACGAATGACACGTTACACGCTACTCAATACTATGGCAGCTGACTAGAAAAAGGAACTAGAAGCTCGGACATCTCCAAATGCCGAAATCTTTGACGAAATCCAGCGACTGAAAGAAGAGCTGAATATTGTCGATAACGTACTGAACCAGCAATTGGATGTTCTGGAGAGGCTTCGTACGGTGTGGAACAGTCTCAGCCATTTTAGCTCTCCTACCAGCCTCCAAAGCATCCGCCAAAGCCGCAGGCTGATCACACAGATGAGACCTGATTTGCACGAACTCGAGGATATGGCTAATAAGACGTCAATGCTTGTAAGTTGCTCCCCTGATTCACAGATTATATACCTGTTAACCATCTTCGATAGCTACGGTCCATGATCGAAGTGCGGAAAGAGTCAAACAGCAAAGCAATCACCATCTTCACAATTGTCACAGTCATTTTTCTGCCTCTGTCGTTTGTCACCTCCTATCTCGGTATGAATAGTGTCGACATTCGTGAGGGCACCTTCAAGCAGAGCTTGTTCTGGATTGTGGCTCTTCCTAGTGCCGCTGGTCTCATTCTCACATTGTGGATTGTTTTGAAATTCAGACAGAGGCTAAGGAGATGGTGGCCTCGTTGGAGGCTGCAGGGATCTCTGCGCAAAGTTGCCTTTTGGTTCTATGGAGCCGTGACCACGGTGCCTGGAGGTTAAGCTTCGGGGCGGGCAACCAGGGGAACTACAATAATGTGATGATAATTGGCTTCTATGTGAGGATTCTTGAGAGAAGATATTGCTGTCAGCCCAAAGGAACTACGAGACTGGCTATACGTATCTGTTTGAGCCAATCTACAACTGGCTGTCCATTCCCCTGTACCTCGGTATGTGTTCATAATGCGCTTGACATGGACTCTACTGACAAACAACAACGACTAATCCCATGGTTCTAGACACAATCTTTGAATCTTAAGCCTTTGTCCTCGCTTTACACTTTCCTCTAAGAGTTTTAAGTTCGCTCCGCACGGGGAGTGGCTGACAACCATGCAAGTCTCACAGTGTTAGCATGACCGTGTGGCACAGACTGTCAATTCAGCGGCCTCATTTGCCCGCGGTTTGAACTACCTTTAGAGGAAGCTCTTATCAAACTTGAGCTTATGGACTTAGTCCGAGGATCTGAGCGTTCGTATCGTGTCCCCGCAGGCGCATCCCGCTGATCCGGACCCCGCTTGGAAGTATACGAGCTGCCTATCTTTGTGCCCCTGCTGACTATGGCGATCTCCATACTGACGGGAAACAGTATTTTGTAATCTTTCCTAACTTTACTGGACTGGCTTGGAGAGAGACCCCTCTCTCCAACTCGGTCTAGATGAAATGTGACCACATATAAGAACTATTTGCGCCCTCGAGAGAGCTCCTCTCGACAAAAAGACCAGGCAAGAGAAAGACACAGCGCACGATTCAAGATGACCATCCTCAAAAAACCTCAGCCTTTCAAGAAGGCCCTCTACTTCTCCGAGGCAGAGTTCGCAGAGCGCCGAAACCGCGCCTTGGAGCTGATGAAAAGAGAGAATCTCGATGGCTTCCTCATGACCAAACAAGAGTCTCTCTACTACTTCACCGGCTTCGACACATTCGGCTACGTCTTCTTCCAAGCCATGTACTTCCACAACGATGGCTCCATGCGATTGATCACTCGCATTCCCGATCTCCGCCAGGCGCTGTACACCTCCATCCTGGAACAGAAGGACATCATGATCCGTTCCGACGATGCAGGAAGCAACCCCGTCTCGCTGGTCCCGCAAGTGCTGAAGGAATTCGGTATCAATTCCCCTTCCAAGCGCATCGGCTACGAACCCGACTCCTGCTCCCTCACTCACCGACTCGGAAAGCTACTCGAGGCGGCCGTCGAAGGCGTTTGCACCTTGGTCGACCACAGCGATCTGTTCACGCGAGAGTTGCGGATCATTAAATCGGAGGCTGAAATGCGCAAGGTCCGCAAGGCCGCCTACCTGGCTGATTTTGCCCTTGTTCGCACGCTCAAGCTTGCCAAGCCGGGCGCTTATGAAGGTGATCTGTGGCGAGAGATTACCGGAACAGTCTACGAAGGTGGAGGCGATGATCCTGCCAACGAGAATATCCTGGTCTCCGGGAACAAGGCTGTCCTCACGCGCTACTCCACGGGCAAGGACAAGATCGATCGGCAGCTCACACTCGAGCATGCGGCCACCTACAAGCACTACCACGCTTGCTTGATGCGGACCATCCCCATTGGTGGCGTGACCAAGCTGGCGCGGCGGATGCACGAGGTCAACGTCCTGCAGATGGAGGCGTGTCTGGAAGCTCTCAAGCCTGGTCGCGAGATTGGCGATGTCTTTGAAGCGTACGCCCGCGTTGCCGACGAGAACGGGTTCAAGGACCAGCGCTTCAATAGCTGTGGATACTCCCTCGGTGCCACCTTCGCCCCGACATGGATGGACTTCCCCATGTTCGTCCGCGGTCAGAACGTCATCGCCAAGCCCGGCATGGTCTTCTTCATCCACATCATCCTGATGGACAAGGCGACCGATACTGCCAGTTCGATCGGTCAGACTGTGGAGGTAACCGAGACTGGCTGTGTGCCGTTGTCTAAGCTTCCGTTCTGCTTGACGCGGAGACAGACCATTGCCGCCTGGAAGAAGCTTCGCAAAGAGGATTATGGATTCACGGCTGAAGAGGAGGACGAGGGTGAGAATATTCGGGATGTTGAGCTTTCTGATGGAGATGTTGATGAGGAGGACTTTGATGTCGAGTATGATTTCGGTGATTACAAGTCTGCGGCTTCGCTGGGGGATCCTACTCTTCCTGCTTGATGTGAACGGAGGGTGTGAATACTTCTGCAGTCGAATGTGAAGAATGAGTAAATGATTGATTACCTTACAACCTCTTATCTCTTTTTCTTAATCATCTTCAATTTGTGCTTTAGCAGTTCTATTGCTGAGACTTTTAAGCTGATAACTGAACACATTTTTCACGTTGCCATCTAGCTGTACTCATTCATCTTCGACGTGCTCCCATACCCAGCCGTCTTGTACCTGGAAACATAACCCGGCGGCAAGTCCTTGGTGATCTTCACTGCTTCTGCAATAGCAGACTTCAGGTTTTCAACGGCCTGATCACTGATCTGATGATGCATCGAGATGCGCTCATCCATCAGCTTGACATCGAACTTCTCACACTGCTCCAGCAAAACCCCCATGTCAATCTTCGACTTTTTGGCATCAATGAAGAAGAAGTTGGTGTCCACCGGAATCTGGGGAAAGACACCCAAAGCCTCCAATTCCTTTTCGAGCTTCTTCGTTCTCTCGTGGGTATCCTTCATCGTAGGCCAGATCTCTTTCAAAGCCACCATAGCCGCAGAGGTCAAGACCCCAGCCTGCCGAATGCCACCACCCTGCTGTTTCCGCAGCCATCGGGCCTGTTTGATATTCCGCTTCGTACTGGCAAGAACTCCGCCGATGGGCGCACCAAGTCCCTTGGATACGCACATGGAGACACTGTCAAAATATTGACAATACTCAGCGAGGGAGATCCCAGTAGCCGCAGACGCATTCCACAACCGAGCCCCGTCACAATGGACTTTGATATCGTTCGCGTGTGCAAACTCAGATATCTTCTTAATCTCCTCGATGGGCGTCACCACGCCACCGATCGTGACCTCGAGGGAGATGACCCGCGTTGGAGCCGTGTGGATGTCATCACCGAGCGTGACCCAGTTTTCCACATCGTCAAGAGTCAGATAAAGACCGTTCCGCGGGTGGACGGGGGTCACCATTGCCTGCGACAGGACGGCGAGTCCAGAGCCCTCCTCGGCGTAGACGTGGGCTCTGTAGTCACACAGGACAGAGTGCGGCGGTTGAGTGAGATGCACTCGTACACCGATCTGGTTGCCCATTGTCCCGGAGAGCATGAACAGGGCGTCTTCCATGCCTGTCAGACGGGCGACTTCGTTCTGAAAGTCCGTCGTTGTCTTGTCCTCTTGGTATACATCGTCGCCGAAGGTGGCATTTGCCATGGCTTCCAGCATGGACGGAGTCGGGGTGGTGAAGGTGTCGCTGCGGAATTCATTGGCAGCTCTGGATTGATTGGATGCCATTGTGTCTTCAGAGCAGAGGTATTCACTACCGGATGGGCTTGATGAAGATTTTGCTTTCCCTTCGTGATTGTAGATGAGTGATAATAATGGGTTTGGTCACTTTGGTGGCTTTGCATTGCGGGGATACCCCCACACTGTTGGAGTATATGGCTGACAGATGTAACTATTTTAACAGAATCGGAAAATACCACTAAGCTAAAAAGCCAATTGATTCTGACATATTCGAACTTGATTTCACGTTTTGAAAGAAATATTACTGAACGACTGAAATACGATGTTATCGGAGAATTCGGTCTACTTAGGCCGAGATCGAAGGCTGATAAGGCCCGGGGCCGAGATAGACAGCGTCAGGGCCAGCAATGAGGCTGGTGATCGACTGAATCCAGTACAACAAAAAGTGATAAGAAGCGAATTAAGCAGTCGCCGTCGGTAAACTCATGTTTTCCTATCGGTCTAGGGAAGCCTAACATCAGAGCATGACTCCGGACAAAAGGACAATACGAAGGGATTGACAAGATTGACAGGATTGACAAGTCTAGAGTGAGTCAACGAGGCGAGATGCAACTATCACCAGTCTTCTAGACAAAGAATCATGATGCTATGACTAAAATTAAGCTCGCCACTGGACGAAATGTCTGAAAGTCAAGAGTGTCAATCACCGAACCCCGCAGAGAAGCATCGGCCGAGGATCCGAGTCGATTTGCAGGTAGTTTGAAATACCCGCGTCTTCGATGCTTCTGGCCGGAGAAAATATTTCGGACCTACCTGACTGTCAGGTTTCGGTCATGGCGAAGGCACAATCTTCGCCTGGCAATCAGGGTCTCGTACAATCGCGTTTCCTAGCAGTCGTTATTGCTATCATTGCTGCGTGTCTCACATTCCTCGACAACCCTGCTAGATCATGGGTTTTTCAACAATTGGACTCCCTTGACTCTGGTGATCTAGGGAGATATACACCAGGGGCCGGGTCAGGGGTGTGTCAACAAGTGCCCAAGCTCTCTCCGAAGAACACACGCGTCGAGAAGTTCATCCGCGATCAGGTCGAGTCGCCAGACTACCACAAACAAATCATCGACAAGCTTTCACGAATCATCCACATCCCCTCAGAGAGCTATGACGACCTCGGGCTGGTCGGCGAGGACGACCGCTGGAATATCTTCTACGAAGTGGAGAACTTCATCACGGCGAATTATCCAACCGTACTGAAGCATGTCAAGCTGGACCATGCCAACACCCACGGCCTCGTCCTGACATGGGAAGGCAGGGTGCCCCCATCAGAAGCAAAACCACTTCTTATGATGGCACATCAAGATGTCGTCCCCGTGCTCGCAGACAATGTCCCAGACTGGACACACCCTCCCTACGCAGGCCACTATGACGGCGAGTTGATCTGGGGCCGGGGGGCAACCGATGACAAAGGCTACTTGATTTCCATCATTGAAAGCGTGGACCTTCTGATCAAAGCTGGCTTCAAGCCTCAAAGAACGGTCATCCTTGCATTTGGCTGCGACGAGGAGATCAGTGGAGAAGCCTGCGGTCGACCAATCTCAAATCTTCTACATGAGAGATACGGGGACAACGGTATCTACTTGATCATGGATGAAGGCTCCGTCGGCATCCAGAAGGAATTCGACCAGTCGTTTGCTATGGTCAGTGTCAGTGAAAAGGGGTACATCGATGTTGGGATCAACGTCACTTCGACAGGCGGCCATGCCTCCAATCCCCCAGACCACAACGTGATTGGTATCCTGTCGGAGATTATCATGGCGATCGAAGCCCATCCATTTCCTGGCAAGGCCACAGCCCAAAACCCCATGTTCAACTTTCTTGAATGCGCCGCGGCACATGCACCAGAGTCTAGCTTCCCGAACGAAATCCGACGCAAACTTCCGAAAGTCGCACAAGGAAGCGCCAAAGCCGAGCGCGAACTGGCTCAACTTTTAGATGATATGCGGTCCTATTTCAAGACAACGCAATCCGTGGGCAAGATCGCCGGCGGCGTGAAGATAAACGCGATCCCTGAACTAGCCTCAACAATGGTGAACCTTCGCCTTGCAGTGGAAACCTCCGTTGCGGACGTCGAGGCACACTACGAAAAGCTGATCAAGCCCATCGCCGAGAAACACAGAATGACCTTCGAAGGCTTCCACTCACCACATGACTCCCTGGATCGCCGAAAGATCAGTCTGTTCGGCGTTGATGCCCTGGAACCAGCACCCGTCTCTCCCGTAGACGCAGAGGCTTTCCAAGTCTTATCCGGCACCATCAGGAACACCCTCAAACCATTGGACCCAGAAGATGAACTCATCGTCACACCGTACCTGATGCCGGCGAACACTGACACGAAGTTCTTCTGGAAACTCACGCGCCACATCTACCGGTTCACGCCTATCAATCTGGTGCACAATTTGAACCGAGCGCATACAACAGATGAGTTTATTCGGGCGAGTGAATTTGTGAGGGAGCCGCTCTTCTTTGCGACTTTAGTCTTGAATGCGGATGATGCTGTTGGGAAGTGATTCATTCTCGATACAATCGAGTGCTGGCGACGCTCTCAAGGAGTCCACAGCCTCTTTGTCTGTAAATTTACAAAAATTAGATTGACTACTGAGATGACTTAAAAGACTGGCACTATCGGACTATCAAGGAATCAGTAGTCTGTCCTAGTGAAAGGTGAAATCGACGGTGGATGAATCTCTTCCACTATAGACCCAGCTCAGATGACCATGGAGTTCTCCGCGGCCTTCAACATCCCACGGTTCGCAATCCGGCTGATTCACCGTTGTCAACGGGGCGCAAGTCACGATAGTTTATTGCCCAATTCGGACCTTCCCAATCCATCGCGAAAGGCTGCCGCCATCCGCCGCCACCAAAGTCAAACTTGCTTCGAAACGCATTAGACGCAGAGCATAACGGAGAAATCTATGTTGTCACGATCAGAGATGAGGATGCTATTCAAATTGAATGGAATAATGGCATTGATCACGCAGATAATCGAACATCCCTCCAAATAACAAACAACCAAATTCCAGGCCAATGCGCCGATCACTCGAACCACTTGTTCAAGAAGCCAGAGACCTTGCCTCTCTTCGGAGGCTCATACAACGACTCATACACATCAATGTCGTCCTTGACACCACCAAGATTCAAGTCCGCCATGCCAGGACGAACATATTTCGTGCGTTTCACCAACTTCCAGAAAACGAACGCCGTCGGGAAAAACCCAACCATCATGTAGCTCGTCACGAAAGTGGTTGTGTCCCACTCGCCGTTAAGGAACACCGTATACCCGATGACCAAGGTCATGACAAAGGTGCCACCAAGGGCGTACCAAGCTGCGTAGGGCTGGAAGCGGCCCTTATACGGTAGCGTGTTCCGATCAATGCCCTGCTTCTTCAGGGCGGCATAGAAGTGCAGGTATGTGATGACAGTGCCGAAGTAGTTGAGCAGGTAGGATGCTGTGCAGATACCGACGAGCCAGTCGAGAACTGTTGCGGACGACTTGCTTAGCTGGAGCAGGGCGAGAAGACTGAATGCCAGCGCCGTCGCGACTGAGTAGTACGGGATACCGTGTTTGTTGCACTTGGCGAAGAAAGCAGGTGCTTGTCCGTCGACTGCCATGCCGTGCAGAGTTCTCGCAGCGGAGAACACGACGTTGTTTCCTGCGCTAAGAACGGATGTCATGATCAAGGCGTTGACCAAGTCTGGAAGACCTTTTATGCCGAATTGGACCATGGAGATAACATATGGAGAGCTTGAGAGGTTAGCTTGGTTGATAAGCAGCAGGCCAAAGGCTAGATACTTACGCAGCGCCTGTTCCAGACTCGCTTCCGTTGATGTATTGCAGCAGGAGTTTGTCGTTGTATGGAATGACGATGCCCACACACAGGGCTCCACCGAGGAAGAACAGCATGAGACGCCAGACGAAGGAATCATAGGCTCTGCGCATCAGTTTGCGTGGGTTCTCTGCCTCGGCAGCAGCCATGGAGATAAATTCAGGGCCGACCATGGTGAATGAACCTTGAATCATGCACGAAACCACGCCTAGAAAGCGACCAGTAGATCCAGGGGCGAGGTACTCAACAAATGAGCCCTTGGAGAACATATTAGCTGTGGAAGCCGTTTTAGGCCGGGGGCACTTACCGGATCATCCCAGTAGCGAAACCCATAAGCGTCGTGATCTGGATTGCCGCCGACCATCGTGATGAAGGTGTAGAACATCAGTCCAACCATCAGAAAGATCTTGAATATCGATAGGTAGAATTCTGTGATTCCAAAATAGCGAACAGCGAGGCCGTTAAGACCGCTGCAGCGACAATCAGCTTGCGTTCTTGCAAGGCAAGGAATTATTGAGGGATCCGTACGTATATATCACCAAGCAAACCACCACGACAACAGCCACGGGAATCTTGTCCGTCCAGAAGGTGAGGAGCACATTGATAGCAGTAATCTCATACGGAATAGCAAAGGCTAGCAGAGACGAAACAACAGTCAGATCTGCAAGAACCATCAGAAGAGATATGCTCACCCATGTTGAAGAAAAAGTTATACGCCATGGCAAACGACAAGGCATCGTCGACCCAGTAACCCGCGAGCCGGATAAAAGGCGAGGCAATGGGCATATAAGTGACCATTTCAGCAAAGCACTGATTCACAGACAGCACGATGGTGCCGTATGCCACGAATCCCAGGAACAGACCAGCCGGACCTCCTTTAGGAAGGGAGGCACCCATTTGCACGAAGAGAGCTGTAGAGAGTCAGTTCCAACTTTCAATCACATCTTTCTTGATCATGTCGGCAGCCCGTAGTATAGAGGTACCATGATCAAATGGGCAGAATCATACATGTTCCAATGGCACCTCCAACAGCTAACAGCTGGATCTCCTTTCCTCCCAGTCTTCGATGTAGATGCTGGGATCCGGCCGAGATGAGTTCTCCGGGGAGTGCATTTTCGCTGTCTTTGAGATCTACCTCCTCGTTGGGGCCTTTCGTCGACTGGTTGGATTTTGTTCTATAAGTGACATCTTCAGGGCCCGTTGGTGAAGCCATTCTTGGTCGGTTTAGGTGTATAGGTCGATGCTTCGGGACAGGACGATCTAAGATATTCGGAGATACCACATGTCAATATATAAACCATCGACTAGACTAACATCAAGGGAATACGTTGCATAAATTCTATTATTCTGTTCAATATTCAACATTGAAAGAGGGGGCGTCTGTGCTCAGTTTGACCCTTCTGTTCTTATCTTGGATACCCCGCAAACACTTCTCGACTAGAGTTTAGGAGATATCCAACACACGAATCACATCTTCATCTTAGCTTCACCTCGTATTGCCCACGCGGCGATGGCGTCCGCCATGTCGATCGAGATATCGTATTCCGGTATTACCAGCCCCTTGACACTGTATTTCAAATTCAACCTTTCATTGAAGAATTGAGTTCTTCGCTCTTTATGCCCTCCAAAGGCAAGTCCCCTTGTCCGAGGCCGGCATTCCTCCGAGGGTCTACCTGTCACTGGCACGTGCTTACATTCTTCATGAGATCCGGCCCGAAATGAAGCACGCGGCGTTGTTTCCATGAGAGAATTGCATCGCTCACGATGGCGCTGGCTCAGTCTTCTCGGTCTGGATTGTCTCTCTCCCAGAAACTTGCTGAGGTCACGAAGTCTACGGCTGGGCTCGACCTGATTCTGCGTTTACTCCAAGCTCTGTCGCAAATTGCGAGTGAAGCTTGGATAGACAGTAAATATAGGATTCAATCCTCAATTGCAACCTCTCAGTTGGCGTTAGGTCGGTCCTACCTCACCAAAATTAAACTCATCAATACTGATACTGACATTTCAAAGGGAGAAGATACCTCCGCTTCTTCAGCTTCATCGAACTGTTCCAACAAGCCTACGACCTCTCAGCCAATCCAAAGAACGATGAAGTGCGCGTACTGAGAGTGATGAAAATAACAGAGTTCAGTCTACTGGGTCTGTACATCCTCATGGAGAACCTGACAATGGTAAGAGCACATTCGGCCAGCTGCTAGACTTAACTGACTTGTGCAGCTCCACGACATGAACATCTGGCCAGTAGAATGGTACGAACCAGTCCTAGTCGAAGCAAACAAACTCTGGTTCTACGCAATCTGCATATCCCTCGCGCGGAGTGTCATCCAGCTTTCAGCTCGACCGGACAAGACGGCAAGAGAAAAAACGAATGGGGCCAAAAAGAAGAATAAGGGCAAAGAGTCTGCGACCTACACCATCTCTTCGCGATCTGCTCTCGTCAGGCGGCTCTTGATCGATAGCTGCGATTTGACGCTCCCTGCGTCCTGCGTGGGTTGGCTGGAAATTAGCAATATGGGCATTGGGATTGCCATGGTTGTGAGCACCGTCCTGCCTCTTATGGAGCTGTGGACTGCGCTTCCCTAGTGAACACAACAAAAGGGATGGAGCCACTCGGACTGGATTGACCTAGAAGAATACTATTGAAGACGGCCACGTCTCAAATCTCACATTTTCAATTAGGAATATAGGGTAAGCATTTCAGCGGCAGTTTATCACCGTGGGAAAGCCTGCAAATCTCATGTGGCCTTCAATATCGATCCAGATTATCATGCATTGCGGTGGCCTCAGTTTGTCTCAAATCTCACAGTACTTACACAATCTATCTTTATGGTCTCTGTTTCACCATATCGAAGGAATATCTCCATCTGTCATTCGCACAAGTCTTTCTTTACTGAACTGAAAGCACTCCGGCAACCAGGTCTCCCTCCAGTCCTTTCCAAGAACAATCTTCGCGATCCCAGGTGCACACGTAAAAATCCGGGCCATCCCTAAGCCTGTCAGTCACCAATCAACCGTGAATAAGAGTCAGAGTACATACCATGGCCATTGAAACCTGCACAGATATACTGCCCAGGTAGTCCATCAAGGGAGCCCACAAAAGGGACCGAGTCCGTCGTCATGGCGATGATCCCAGTCCAAGCGTGATCTAGACCTTCACCATGCATAGTCCCCTGAGCACTATACCCGGGAAATATTTGACAAAAACTGCGGATCGCATCCTCCGCTATCTCTTCATTGTAGCGAGTATCGTCTGTGCTAAATCGACCAGCCAGAGTCTCAGCACTCAATGTCGGATTCGACCTCGAGACGCCCAAGATGAGCGTACCATCACTCTTGCGCTGGATCAAAGAGTAGAAATGGTGAAGACTGTAGCGGAGCGAGAAGGTATTTTGCAGAGCGTTCTCTGCCGCGAATGTCGGTGTTGGAATCAAGGAATGGGCCTGTGCTCGGTTTGGCCGAATGTACGGCTCCAGATGGGGGAGGAGCAGTGCTGTATGGGCGTTTGTGCAGTGGATAATTTTTTCAGCGGTAATCACCCCCCGTGGCGTATGTATATCCCACTTGCCCTCATTTTGGCTGAGAGCTGTCGCTGGACAGAAGGTGAACAGTTTCGCACCTCGATCTATAACGGACTGGAGGAGGAACTGCGCCAGCTTCGCAGGATGACTAGACCCAGCAGGCCACTCGTATGCAGCAATAGCCCCAGCTATCCTAGTACGCTTTTGAGCTTCCTCGCCCTCGTAGAACCTGATATGCGAAGTATCACCGCCCGCTTGCTTGTACGCCTTGAAGCTCTCAGCTTCATATTTGGCAAACTCCGGCGTCATGCATACGTCGAAGGTGGTCGTCAAATCGAAATCACATTGCACATTGTGCTTCTTCACGAACTCGTCGACCTTCTCCAACACAAGGCGCTCGTTGGCGATGATCTTCAAAGCTTGTTCGGGACCGTGGACCTTGGCGTAGGCATTAAAACCTCGGAACGCATCTGGAAGGGTCAGGACCATCGTTCTCACAGCTTCGACGGCTCATACCTGGTCTCACATGGCCGGCATTTCGTGAAGACGCCCCACTCGCAGCCTCCCTTGCCTCCAGAATCACCAGATCCTCTCCCTTCACGCCGGCCTCCAACAGCTCGAATGCTGTCAAGCCTCCTGATATGCCGGATCCGACTATGACATATTGTGCGGTTGAGGGTAGTGATGTATTTCGGTTTGCGAAGAGATGGAGGAACTGCCGCGTCGTGCGTTGCCAGTAGCTCAGACAAGGGGTCTCGTTCGGCAGGCTCTTGCTAGAGCCGTTGTGGACACCGTTGGACGTAGACATGTCTATACGCGTCGGAAGACAGCAGCATCTCGTGCCTCATCGACTCATCGAGTAGACACTATATACCATAGCATCTGACAATGCGATGCCGATATCCGGCAGTGATGGCTCTGTTGACTCCGTGCGGGGAAGAAGATGGCTTATCGCTACTCCACAGCGGAGACGTTGATCGCAAGACTAAGACTAGCCTCAATCAGCAGAATCGGGTGTTGCCGACATCCAGCAGATGCCAAACCGTATCTAGCACGTATCTCAACGTGGGAAGTGCATCAGCCACATCTTGGTAATAATGGCAAGCGGTGTTTGGAGCAAGTAGAGAGTGGTCCCCTTCGTCTGATAGATAGAGAATTGTCTAATTCTCCCTACTTACCCCCAAGGACAGAGTTTTACACCTGGAGTATAAAGAACCTGTGAGATTGCCGCTAAAAATGAGAGCTGCTGAGCAGGAGGAGAGAAATCTCTGTATTGTGTGGAGCTCTTCAGGGAGGTGAAGAAGGAAAAACACAAAACACTGGGCGTTGTGGGAGAAGAAGGGACAGCAAATGGAGCGATGGTGCCGTCTTCGTAGGGCAGAGGCAGGCCTGAGGCCTGGGTCTCAACAATATAGTGCCTTGTTTCAGTGTGGGAATCAGGCACCTACCTAGGTAGTCTATAGGATCGGTTATGCCTAGTATATAGTACATTTAGGGCACATAACCTCAGGTTAAACTTTTAGATTAAATTTCCAACAACGTCCATGCCTAAACATAGGGTGGATGTCATTCAGCAAGTTTAAAAAAGTTAGGTCACAATACATCTCGGGATGGAGCGCTTGGCCTCGTCTTCATGGCCCTGTAGAAACCACCACCTCCGGCCCCGTTGCTTCATGATACGTCGATAACGCCGGCCTCGCAAGAGCCCCAAATTTCGAGCCAGCATGTCATCGACTGACAATCTTTGAGACCCATGACACTGAAGATCTTTCGCTTGCATCTCGAATCGTATCCGCGGATCACTTAACATATCTGTGTTCACCGACACAAAGGGCCCCAATGGAAGCTGAACTCTCCATCGGGGGTCCTCTGGGCTTAGTCCTGGCCCTAGATCCTTCCAACGTGTGAGAACAAGACACACCTCGTCAGCCTCCACTTCTTGTAAGTCCAAATTCCAAGCTATATTGCATTCATGACATTTCCCTTGGTTCGAGAGCTCGGCGGAACTTTGTCCTTGTTGGTGATAGGCTTCAAATACCGAGTTGATTATTCCAATGGAATTGGAGGAGTGAGTCCCAAGATGTAGGCAGATTTGGAGAGGAAATTACCTAGGCAAAAGATGTGACGCACTTTGTCGACTTGCTATTGCATGCTCCTGTATGCGTAGACAGAGGCTCGGGGGCGTCGGGCAAATTCGTGCTTCGACGGATCGAAGCGCAGTCCTCTTGCCAGGATGCAAATGGGTTTCGGCCATCTGGTCCTGGGAGTAATAACGTGAGTGAAGGCGATACGTCGTCACCTCGGTATACAATAGCGACTCTAATGGAATACCAAATGAGGGACCCAGGTAGAACCGCCGCATTGCAAGGTAGAGGTGTAGCCAATGAAATCCGTAGGTTGAGAAGGTGGGGAATTGACTGTGGAAAAGTGAGAGGTACAGGCTCTTCCTTTTGCCCCAGGGTAAGTCATCGTAGCACTTCCTGAGTTTGAAATCTGGAGCTGGTAAGTTGACGCGTCGCCAGAGATGCAATCGCGTACAAGCGTAGCAGAGATAGTATTCCGGCAGATGCCGACTGAGTCTGGTCAACAGATCAATATGCAGATCATCCGCTCGACTCTCTAGGCCAGCCTGAGGAAGTGACCCGTAAAAAAGGCCCCGAAGAGGTGAAATGAAGAAACGACGGCTGCAAAGTGCCAGGCAAGTAGAATCCACCGGTGAGAGATATTGCGATATCAGGAGCAGTAGCTCTGGCGGAAGAAGGTCAAGTTTTGTTGCTGCTGTTGTCGGTCGCATATTCGAGACCTTCATCTGAGTAGTGTCCGATGTTCACAGGTGAACAACAACTCTTGATTCTCCCTTTTGAACGAACGTCATGCGACGGGGAAAAGTTCTGACCTCCCTCTCTCAGGAACTACCTGAGTACCTAGATATGAACCATGGATGGAAACACCAAAACTAACCGCATCGAGTAAATCGCAGGCCCCGGTTTTACGATATGAGAAATCACTAGAATAGGCTTAGTGGTATACTTTGGTACTTTGACGCGAGATGCCGTTCGCCTCGACCGGCTAATGTACGTTGGTGTCCGTTGGAGTAGCCTGAGGTAGGAGTGATCATCGTCAGGTGGAGATGACACTGCTCAGTATCTCTCATTGAGATGGCGGACTCAGCCCGAGAGACTGCACCAGCCACTGCTGCAAATGGCAAATGTTCCCGTTGGCTCTTCTTATCACGCGCACTCCTGCAGCTCCCCGCGTCGTCGATGTTGCTTCTTATCATGACTGTCGTCTGCAGACTGCATCAATGATCGCGTCCGGAAGAAGGCCTCTTCCATTGCACTGTCTACCTTGAAGAGCCATGGTCTCCTTCCGCTCCCCTCGTCGTGATGAGTCGATGGTAAGCCATGAGAGATCCTCGGACGAGAAGGCACTAGTCCGACGTCTGGATACCTTTCTCTTGGCATTTGGCTGTCTGTCGCAAGGTATGTAATACACGTCAACTATTCAGCAGACAAGCTGACAATCCAGTGATCAAATACCTCGACCAGCAGAACATCAACAATGCCTACGTCTCGGGAATGGAGGAAGATCTCCAACTGCACGGCAATGAGCTGAACCTGTACGTCCATCAATCTGGGAACATACACCTACTGATACCTAACAGGTTCACAACCTACTTCAATGTCGCCTACTGCGTCATGTTGATCCCCTCGCAAATCATCTTGACCTACGTCCGTCCGAGCTTTTGGTTGCCCGGACTGGAGATAGTCTGGGGTGTTCTGACAGGACTCATTGCTATGACCACGAGCGCAAAGCAGGTCTACGTCTTGCGGGTATTCCTCGGTCTCTGCGAGTCGAGTGCATGGCCGGGGATGATGACTTTATTCAGTGGGTAGACTCTTGATTCTGCTCTTTCCAGCTGCTAATAAGGCCCAGTGTACTGGTATACTCCAACAGAATTAGGTATGCCACTCACTCCACCCTCCTACAAAGATCACACTCACCCTCCAGCCAAACGAATGGGCTTCTACCACTCCTGCCAAGCAGTAGGCCAAATGATGTCCGGCGCCCTCCAAGCCGCCATCTCCGACACGCTCAACGGCCACAGCGGCCTAGCTGGCTGGCGCTGGCTCTTCGTGATAAACGCCATCATAACAGTCGTCTGGGGGTTCCTCGGCTTCTTCATGATCCCCGATCTACCCAACAAACCCAATCCACGCGCATTCTGGTTCCGCAAAGTCCACGTCGAACTCTCAATGGAACGATTGATCCGCAATGGCCGCGCTGAGCCGAAGAAAATGACCTGGGCAGGCGTGAAACGCACCTTCAGCGGGTGGGTAGTCTATTTCATCGCGATCTTATACATCGCCACCGTCCTCGGCACATACGGATACGTATACTTCGTGCTATTCCTCAAATCCCTCAAGAACCCCGACGGCAGTCCGCGCTGGAGCGTCTCAGAAACAAACGCCATCCCCATCGGCGGCTCGGCCATAAACGTCGTCTTCGTCTGGATCTGGGCACTGCTCTCCGACTTCCTCCGCACAAGATGGACGCTCATCGTCCTCCAAATGGTCATCGGGATCATCCCCTGCATGATAATGAGTATCTGGACGACGAACCCCTCCGCCGTGCCACTGTCAGGAGCCTACGCCTCCTACTTCATATCATTCATCTGTCTCGGTACGGCGCCGCTCATCTTCGCCTGGTTGAGCGATTTGATACCGCAGGATCCGGAGGCTCGCTCCCTGGTCGTCGGTGTCTCTGTTGCGGGGTACTATGCCATATCGGCCTGGTCGCAAGTTCTTGTTTGGCCTGCTTCGCAGGCGCCGTATTACAAGTATGGATGGCAGTCTGCTCTGGCATTGCTGGTTCTTGTTATTATCATGACGTGTGTGCTGAGGTATATTGATGTGAGATATCTGCTGCCGAAGCGGGTGGCGTTTCAGGCTACCATTGAGGACCAGGCTCAGGGTGCAAAGGATAGTGTTTCTGGTGCTTCTCGGGATCAGGAGGGTCGGAGACGACTTTCGGATCCCGATATGAAGCCGACTCACGTTGCCACGGTGGATGAAGTATGAGCGGATTTTCTCGATTAGTGATGGTCGTATGCTGCGAGGGAATTGGCGCAATGGGATCGAGTCGGACCTGTCTATCATCAGAAGACTATGTCTAGGTCTATCTATATGTCTACAAGGCGTGAATTGCCTAACGTCATTGGAACAGTAAGCAAAGACAGAAGGAAAGGACACAGGACTCTCAAAGCATAATGCAAACACAAAACAAGACAAAGCAAACAAGCAGATCATCACTATAGAATCTCATCAAGTCATCACGCTAAATAGGCTCATCACGCGGCTCGACCAGAATCTCATTCACAGAGACATACTCCGGCTGACAGAGGGCATGAATAATCGAGTTGGCCACATCAGCCGGCTCAAGGATCTTCGCACCACTCGGCTCACCGTATTTCTTCACAGCCTCGGTATCAGTCGACATGCCCAGCAACGGCGTAGAAGTGTTTCCAGGCTGGATACTCGTCACGCGAAGACCGGTGCCAGCCGTTTCGAGACGGAGTGCTTGCAGCGTGGCCTCGACGAAGAACTTGCTGGCGGAGTAGACGCCCAGACCGGGGAAGCATTTTCGGCCAGCGTCTGAAGAGATGGCGACGACGTGGCCGCGGCCGCGGGAGAGCATGCCTGGGATTGTGGAGGAGATTGCGTTGAGGAGGCCCTTGCAGTTCACGTCGACGGTGCGTTCCCACTCGTCTGTCTTGGTGTTGGCCATCATGGTGAAATACATGACGCCAGCGCAGGCAACGAGGATGTCCACGGGGCCAAGTTCGTCGCTCGCTGCTTGGGCAAGGGCTTCGACCTGCGCCCGGGTGGTGACGTCTGTTGAGCGGATGATGCATTTCACGCCGTAGGCTTCGACCTTGCGCTTGACGGATTCCAGGGCTTCTTGGCGACGTGCACCGAGTGCAACGGAGCAGCCTTGCTTGGCGAGGGCCTCGGCCACGGCGGCCCCAATGCCTGAGGATGCACCGGTGACGACAGCGACCTTTCCGCTGAGAGGGCCCTTTGATATTGGATTTGTCGCGCGGGCGATGGCGTTCTTGCGGGAAGGAGGCTTGGGAAGCCATCCTCGTGCGAACCAATGCCGGGTGTAAGTCTCAAGCAGCAGACTGTCGACCTTGGGTCTCTCAACAGCCTTGCGGAACGGCCGTGTGCGGGAGTTGTCGAGAACCACGATGCCGCGGAGGAACTCGACTGTTGGCATACCGCTGCGCAGGATGTCGACTGTGAATTGCCCGTCGCCAGTTGCCCGCTGATTTGATCCTCGCTTCTCAGTCCACAGGGCAACCCACTCATCCCATGGAAGTGGCTTGGTAGGATACCCGAGCTCGTTGAGGTCCTTGAAGACGTTACGGGTGTTGACTGGGTCGGGGTCACCGAGATGCAGGACCATCTGGTCCATCTGTGTTTGAGTCGCCAGATGGATGATCGAGGCAGCCACAAAGTCAACGGGGGTTGCCTCGGTGCGCCATCCTTCCACATCGGGAGCGTAGCCGAGTCTGATTGACTCAACAAGCAGCGCGGTCAGAAGATCCCAAGCATTTGCAGAGCCGGTGACACTGTGTCCGCTGATTGTACCGCAACGATGAATCTTCACCGGCAGCCCGCGCTGGCCGGCCTTGAGAACGAGCTGCTCCGCAACCCACTTGGTCTGGCCGTAGCCGTCCAGCAATTTCTCTGGGACATCCTTCAGGTCTAGCATGGTGTCTTCGGACCAGCCCTTTTCTCCAGATGGCGGCAATACACCGTTCGTGGAAACATACTGAACTGTAGCACCATTCTTGGCTGCCAAGCGGAGGACCTCGCGCGTGCCGCCGACGTTGGCAGCGCGTAGTGCAGCATAGGGATAGACCAGGTTGACAGTCGCGGCAGCATGGATGATGACTTGCACGCGAGACGCGAGATCGTCAAATACTTCCGGCGACAGTCCGAAGCCGGTTCTTGAGAGGTTACCAGGGAGGACTTCAACGCGCTCCATGATGGTATCGCGCCATAGGCCAAGGTCCAAGAGATTGCGGCGGATTCGAGCAACACCTCCAGCTTGATCTTCTTCTTCGGGGTCATTGAACCGGACAAGACAGATGATCTTTGCCGACGTGTTTTCAAGGAGATCGTGAAGCAGGAAGGCACCCAAAAAACCAGTGACGCCGGTCAGCAACACGGTATCAGCCTCAGCGACAGATTTGATTGAAGCACCCGCGGGAGGCTTGATTTCATCGTCCAGCGTAGAATCAGCAAGCAAGACGGCGGGGAGATCGGCTTGTACAGCTGCGGTGTGTCCATCTCTCACAGCGCGCACAGCTTGAAGGTGACCGGCGAGGGTGGTGTCTTCTGCGAGTCTTGAGATCGGCACTCTGAAGCCAAAGCGATTGGTGAGCCTGGAAGCCAGGTCGGCAAGTGTCAAAGAGTGACCGCCCAGGTCAAAGAAGTTGTCCTCGGGCTTGAGAAGAGACTTTGAGGTCTTGAGAACGGTGGCCCAGATGGCAGCCACGTCGTTGATGCCAATAGGATCTTTGTCCACGGTCTTGTCGCTGCCGCTGGGACTGGAGCTGCGAGGAGTGGGAAGCCCCTTCAGATCTACCTTGCCGGAGACCTCGTGGGTGGGCAGCGCCGCCAGTGAAACCCACAGGGCGGGAATCATGTAGTGGGCAAGGTATGGCTCGAGGACACGGCGCGCAGCTGGACTGTGTCCAGCCTCGTCGATCTCAACAGTCGGACGGTTCCGAGGATCTGGGTCAGGTACGATGTAGGCGACTAGTTGCTTGTCTAGGCCTTCGCCATGAGCAGTGACAGCACAGGAACTCACAGCCAAATGCTGGCAAATGTCGCTCTCGACCTTCGCAGGGACAACAGAGTAGCCACGCAGCTTGATCATAGCACCCACGCGACCAGTAATCTCCAGCAGGCCCGACGGCAACTTCCGCGCCAGGTCGCCCGTCCTGTACATCCGAGCACCGGGAGTGGAATCAAACTTGTTGGGGACGAATGCCTTGGCAGTTGTCTCCGGCAGGTTGACATATCCTCTGGCCAGCAGGTCTCCTCCAACAACGAGCTCCCCACTCTCGCCCGTCCCTACCTCCTCATCATTGTCGTTCAGAATGTACGTGAAGCCCGGTTGCATCGGTGGGCCGACGGGGCAGTAGTGGGAGTCCATGTCGATCATCTCGCGGATATCCCCACATGCGATCTCGTGGGTCTCGCAGGCGCTGTAGCAGTTGAGAAGGCGGGTATTGGGCAGAGCCTTGATGGACCGGCTGGCAAGGTCTGTGGTGACCACCTCACCATTCAGCCATAGTGTGCGCAGCTCCGGCAGACGAGTAGCAACTTGCGGGTAACGCGCGAGCACGGTGGCCAACAGGGTCGGTGTCATGAGGGTTTCGGTGATCTTCTTGGAGGCGAGGAGGTCGACCAGAGCGGCCGGATCGTAGCTAGCTTCGTCCGGCACGGCGACGACTGTCGCGCCGCGCAGCAGTGGGCGCAGAATTTCCCAGATGAAGAAGACATTGCAGGCAACGCGATCGCCGGGCTGCAGATCTTGCACGCCGAAGCGTAGGTCATAGGAGAGCACAGGGGCGCGGTGCGGATTTGCGATGCCCTTGGGTTTGCCCGTCGTTCCGGACGAGTATGAAACAAATGCCAGTCGATCCAGATCATTCTCGGCGGGTAGAGGAGAAGGCTCCTTGGCGAAGCCGTTGACTTCGACCGGGGGCTCGTCCAAAATGATCAGCGGGCACCGAGCCTTAACCTTATCGGCCTCCGCCCGATGCGTGATAACAACAGCCGGTTTCGCATCCTCGATGACATCGGTCAACAGACTTTGAGGGTATGCCAGTTCCAGAACCAGAAATGCACCACCAGCACGGAGCACTGCCAGACAGGCTATCACATAATGGGCACTGCGAGGCAGGAGGACTCCCACCAGCGTATCCCGACTGACGCCATAGAGCCGCAGTTGGCTGGCGAGAGTCTCGACTTCCTGGTCTAGCTCGGCATAGGTGTATGTGGCATTTACATCTTCCAGGGCAATGGCATTGGGAGTCGCCTGCACCTGTTGTTTCCAGAGAGTAGGGAGGTCTTTGGTGATATCAAGGATCGGCATCTTCAAGAATGCTGGGGAGCAGTAACGGGAGTCGAGTTATCGATAGAATAGATAAGGTCCTGAAATCATCGAGTGTGACAAAGAATATGAGAGGGTCTAGATGGTCAAATGGATCATAAGAGGGATCATCAGTAGCATAACGCAGTGCAATGAAGCAAGCAACAATTGTATAGCTTCAGGTAGAGGGAAAGAAAAAGAGAGAAGCACGACCTTCTTATCAGCTCGTCACGATTATCGTTGCACCCACCTTCTATTCTTTTCCCGGCAATTCTGTTGAGAACAGACAGAAAACCAAAGAGGCAAGGCTAAATCCTGGAACTAAACTTCAAGCTGTCTAGTCGTAGAACCTTGGAATCGCACAGAGTTGTCTGTGCCGTCATAAACCAATGACCCGCGGGAGCCCTCCCATCCGCCAAGGGATCGGGTACATGTTGCACATCACTGCCATTCTAACTGGTGCAGGTCCCATTTCTTTTCCAAGTTGAACACGTCACTGGAAATTCTATCTCTGCTGCAAATGAATATCGCCAGGAACAGTGCAACTACTGTCCCAGCCCAAACGGGCAACCGATTCCCTTCGAGACCCATTGCTCTCTCCATAGATTCCCCAGCACTTCTCCGTGGATCTCCGTTGCTGCCCCACTAGGAGGGGCATTTGAGGCCTTTTGGCATGTGAAAAGGTCTGTGTTTCCCAACGTTTTAGCGGCGTTGCTATTATTATTAATGCCGGGTGCTAAGCGGTTTGGGTCTCGCCGATATAGGCGCTGGCGCTAGATGGCTGGGATCCAGGGCAAGCGTCCAAGCTCCTTTCCTTTTTTGGTGACCTGCTGTGTATGAGGGACAACTGTCTATACTTCTCACCACTGCTCTCATTCTATCGATCAACATTCTTTTCGCTAGATGGCTTCCAGGCTTCATTGAACATGTAATTGATAATTTTCAAGAGGCAACGCTCGTTGCACGTGTAATTTAAGCATAAATGTGGTCACGTGGTCCTCCCTGCGGTCAAATCCTGGCCTTGGGTCAATCAGAGAACTCAATATCAAATAATCAATTATCTGGTAATAAAATATAGGACTGCATACACTATTCAAGGATACAGCGCCTTCAGACTATCCCCTCCGGTGAACAAGTATAAAATTAGCTTCCGCCGTCAGCGCAGTCTCCGCCATCTCCGCAAGCTATTCCACCCCGCCATCCCGATACTTAGTAGTAGTAAGGGTGGTCGGGATCCGTCAAATCAAAGATGACACTCGAATGTGGCTTGGCGCCACCTCGGTTTGAAAACTCCTTGGAAAAGTCAATCGAGCGATTGAAGCTCAGGCTGCCGTCGTCGTTGATGTCGATGTACAGCGCCTTGAAGTCAGCCGGGGTGTTGATGATACCGATCTCGCCGGTCTGGACAAAGTAGTCGGTGACCTAAAACAGTTAATAGCGCATCCTGATGGAAAAAGAAAAGAGTACTTACCACAAGGTGCTTTTGATCCGGCGTGACCTTGACATAGTGCGGCCCCACGGTTGGCTGGTCTTCGTCGGGGTCATCAAGACGCTTCACGTTGTTCAGGTCGGAGATGTCCAGTGCAGCAATGTGGTTGGCAGTAGTGAGGGTGAGGTAGATGAAGCGGCCGTCTTGGCTGATGTCGGTGCTGTTGTGGAATGATCGTCAGAACTTGTGTTCTGAAGCTGTGGAATGCGAACTTACTAGATAGCAACAGTGTCCCGAGCCTTGGGGCCAAGGTCATAGAGCTTCTCAATCACACCCTGCTTTCCATTCGCATCTTTGCGCAAAGGATAGACTACCCAGACCTCGCCCAGATGCACGGCAGTAGCCAGAGCAGCTGCTTCTGGATGGCCAGGGATGAATTTGACATCTTGGATACCACCTCCCTATGAACGTGTCAGTTGCATCCGCCATTTCTAGGACGAGGGTCTTCTCACGTTAGGAATAGTCAGTGTGTTGAGGATCTTCTTCGAATCCAGGTCCCACAGACGAAGCGTGTTGGCACGCTGAACACCCAGACTCGGCTTGAGGATACTGATAGGTTCCACAAAGTCCGAAGTGAGAATGAACTTGTTCTTCCAGTCGATGCTGAGACCGTGAGGAGAGAATTGCTCTCCCAGGATGTTGAGTGTACTTTCCACATCCTCTGGCCACTCGTGGATGATATCAAAGTTGGCATCCGTTTCGATGAGACGTCCAGGAGTGGTGCCCACTGCAGAGCCCATGTAGGTGATGTAGAAACCACCGTCGGGCTTTGCACGGACTTCATCTGCGATGGAGCTCAGCAGGGCACGGTTGCTCTTCTTGAACTTGGGCCGGTAGGGGTCGGAGGTGTCGAAGTAGAACGCCGTGTCCTGGACTGGGTGAGCTTAAGAAGTTGAGAAGTGAGATACTTGGTGAGTTACCTGAGTCTTCAGCAGAGAGAGCAATCCACCGCCGAAAAGGGTCTTTCCGTCGAGGGACGGTCCAAGGTGGTGAGGGTCGTTTCCACTGGAGGGTACATCGGTGACCCAAAGAAGAGTACCAAAGGTGTCCTTCCACATGATTAGCATAGGTCCCTTCGTGGTGGATGGAGGCAATAGGTACATCATCAAGACTGTAAGTAGCCAGGAAGTCTATGGGATGTCATCAGCTAACCCTTTCACACTTCAGTCACTCTGGAGTCACACCTTTGTGCCACTTATCACCACTTCCCGTCCAGAAATATCCAATCTTCTTGGGTTTGATATCACTGGGAGTAAAAGGAGGGCTCTCCAGAGGGGGAGTGGGCACTTGAAGAATTGGGAGAGGCGGAGCATTGGTGGTGAGAGGTTCCGTCACCCCAGGGATAGTGGGGATGAGTGGAGGAAGAGAAAGACATTCTCCAAGAGAAACAAGGTACGCAATGGAAGCAAGAGAATACTTCATCTTGACCGTAGTTAAAGCAAGCAAGCAAACAAGACGATAGCAGAGACTGGCTCAGCGCTTGTGATGAGAGGGTTTGAGAGAATTCCTGCCGGTTATATAGGTTCTCTCGTCCCTACAACATCTAGATTCACCATCTTCTTCCTTTTCCTCCTTTGCGTTTGCCGCGAGCACGCAATGTCGGCTTTTCTCGCCATCGTGATACCGATCCCAAATGCTTCAAGTCGACTTTGATCTGCGAAATGGCGAATCCCAGGTCACTTGAGCTATGAGTTTGCAAGTGTGTCCTTCTCAAGCCATGATCAACATCCTTCACTCCCGCTTCTTCTGCCTGATGCAGGGCCAAAAGCAGCTAATGCTAACCAGATGTCGCCATCGAGGTCAAATCCCGGTGTTCAGATGAGCAACAACAAGCCCTATGCAGAGATTTGCGCCGAGAAATCAATAGTTCGAGCCATCTGGCCTTGAATAGAGTGTACAAATGCCCCTTCTGGTTAAGCCTGTTGCATCTGACTCTGGTAGGTTTGACAGACAACTTTTTTCTCGATCATATATCGACTCAGGTCATTTCGACCTCAGGCGAAGCGAGTGCCTCGCTCAACAGCATGGATACACTCCTTCATGACAAAATGCCCATCCCTCCAGCATCAGCTGAAAGACCAAACACCTGATAGACCATGATTCAAGTCAAGAGGCCCATACAATCCTTGGGGAAGCTTAGTTCGATTTCTCGCGAACCTCTATTTGATGCCAAGAATGGCCAAGGATATCACGGAACCAGTGAAGCGGCCAACGGATGAGGTGATCGAATGCAGAACGAACCTCACCTTTCCCCGCCATCATCACTGAAAATTCAGGGTCCTCAAGGGACCTGTCATGTCCCTGGATCGGCGCCGACGTTGCCCTACAAGGCTCTTTGGCACGGTTGACGTTCCTCGATTTCGCCAACATGCCAAGGATGAGGTTATATCTACATCCGAATCTGCCTTAGCTTAGCACACCCGGGAACCATTTCATCGGTGTGATTCCTTGTCGTTGCTGCAGGGTTTTCTTGATTCTCGGGATTTGGAATTGACAGTAGTCTGTTTATTGCATCATTGTCGGATGTAGTGGTATAGTTCTGAAGAGGAATCACCACAACTCTGATCATCACGATCAGCGGTAGTCTCGCGATTGAAAGTGATGATGTTGCAATTCTGAGCTCTGAGTGCTTGTAGTCTGTGCACTACAACTTCGCGAGTGTGATTCAAAAGAACATATAAATTGCTAGAGGAAGTCGATGTAGACACGAGCCATCTCTACTATATTCACATCCTTTGTTAATTCATTCAAAATGAGATTCCAAGCTATTTTGCTAGCAAGCCTTGTCTCTTCTGCTTTGGCCATCCCCAAAGCCAACAAGCGATCCGATCCTCAAGAGCCCATTAGCGGTAGCAAAGGTGCTCCAATCCTAGGAGGGACCAACAAGCCGGTCGACCTGCAAAACCCAGACCAGTTCCGTGCCCCAAGCACTGACAATGGGTTCGTCCCCAACGTGAAATGGAGCTTCTCACAGAGTCAGACAAAGCTATTCAACGGCGGCTGGTCCCGTGAACAGGTCATCGAGGATCTGCCACAGAGCCATGACATCGCCGGTGCCCAGCAGCATTTGAAGAAGGGAGCTATCCGTGAGCTGCACTGGCACAGAGTGGTATGTACTGCTCCTCTAAAACAGTCCTGCACATCGCTTACCAAAAGGATTAGGCTGAATGGGGCTTTGTCTACAATGGAAGTCTCCTCCTCACCGGCGTCGACGAGAATGGCGCTTTCACGACGGAGAAGCTCAACACCGGAGATATCTGGTACTTCCCCAAGGGTGTGGCCCACAACGTCCAGGGTCTAGACGAGGAGAACGAGTACCTTCTCGCCTTCGATGACGGCAACTTTGAGAAACGCGGGTTCGTCCATCATCCTTTTCCTCCCCCCTCTCTACCAAACTCACACTTACAAAACAGAACAACCTTCATGGTCGATGACTGGATCGCCCACACCCCCAAAGAAGTCCTAGCAAAGAACTTCGGCCTCGACCCCAAAGTCTTCGACCACATTCCCTCCAAGGACCCCTACATCCTAAACGGCACCGTTAGCTCCGACGCCAGTAAAGCACCGCTAGGTACACTGAAGGGCAACTCGTCCTACGTGTATCACACATACGACCACCCGTCCGAACCAGTCCCCGGCCACGGAGGCACGTTCCGCAAGATTGACAGCCGCAACTTCCCCATCAGCCAAACCATTGCTGCGGCGATTGTGGAGCTTGAGCCTAAGGGATTGCGGGAGCTGCACTGGCATCCTAACGTGAGTTCTTGATGTGGATTAAAGAAAGTGTAGAGAGTACTGACTTTGTGCCGTTCTAGGCTGAGGAATGGCTCTACTTCCACCAAGGCACGGCGCGTGCTACCGTGTTTATCGGCGACGCCAAGGCTCGCACCTTCGATTTCACAGCTGGGGATACGGCCGTGTTCCCTGATAACAGCGGTAAGTTTATACCTACATGCACTGGTAGACATCAAGACTAACTGGCATGTTTCAGGCCACTATATCGAGAACACCTCGGAGACAGAGAAGCTGGTCTGGGTTGAGCTGTACAAGAGCGACCGCGTTGCGGACATCAGTTTGGTACAGTGGCTGGCACTGACGCCGGCAGACACTGTTGCCAATGTTTTGAAGGTGGATATTGAGGTTGTCAAGCATCTCAAGAAGGAGAAGCAGTTGCTTATTCCTGGTAAATAAGTATTGAAGGGCCGGGAACATCTGTAGTGGATGACAGACGGGCTTCTTGGAGCTTTCTATACAGTTTGGGCTGTGGTCTGGATATAAGGTATGGTTGTGGTTGGGGGGGTGGACCTTCATTTGACAGTGGCCATTGATTTCAATTCTATAATCTCTTTTTAATATCACCATTATCCTTCGGAGCAGGTTATCACGAGTCCAAAGCAAGACTCAATAAATACGAGTATACAAATCACCCCCGCTGGCTCTGGTTGACACTCTTGACGGGTAGGTACGGTGGTTCTCTATGTGGATCATTGAGCTAAAGCGACGAATGAGAAGTTCCACCAAGACAAAATTCACTGTGCGGCTTGAACCACTAGTTATGTACGTAAGTACAACATCCAGAACAAAAAATCAACACCAGGGGCCTGGTGGTCCAACGGCTAAGATGTTGAGGTCTTAGCTCATCCTGGTCCCTTGTTCGATGGGTACAAAGGGTCCCACTGGGTAAAAGACGCCTACTTCATAGGAAGTAGGTGTTTTCTAACACTCTTAGCCACGGTGATGTGGCTAGGGGTGTTAGTTTTTGTGTTTTTATTTTTGAAATATAAGATGTTTGATCCTGGTCATCGCGTTTCGTATGACTGTTAGGAGGAAGCCGACTCGGGAGCATGTACGATGAAAATGTGTATTCAACGATGAGAGCGCTGTCGCTATAATCCAAAGTCACCAAGGCAACAGTATCAAACAAACTCCAGTAATGCAATCGAGTCATGCATATTGTGCACAGTCACCCAACACCAGGCATGGCCAAGCCCAATCCATATGGGGTCAAAAGGAAACTCCATGCACGCTACCACAAATGCTAATAGAAATCTCGCTCCTCCGCATGACGTTATGCAACCTTTTCTCACGGCCCCCGAGTAATAGCCTTTCTGCGAAGTACTCCCAATTCCTCCAATCTTGCCCAAGCCTTGCTCATGTCCGAGGAGTCCGGACCCAGCGATGGTCGAAGCTCTAGACCATCCAGTGTGTGCAGCGAGCCGCCAGTACCAGCATAGAGAAGAAGCTCCAACACTCGTCGGCGCAATCGTGTCGCTTGGTCCAAGCGGCTGAGATATTTCGCGTCTGCTTGAGGGTCTGCAGGCGGCACAGTGAAAGGGTCGTCGATTTCGGGCTCTCGGTCAGGTTTCACGCCGTCTTCCCAAGTGACAGCTTGATCCAAATGATCATTGTGGCCAAGGTCAGCAAGGGCATCGGACAATTCTTGTCGACTTCCTTGCTTTCGAGCGGCCGTCTGTTCTTGGTTTTTCAACTTCTTGCGATCCGAATTGTTCCCGCTTCCTGTGAGGGCCGGTGGATAAAATCCAACAGTCAGAGGATTACCCCGGATGTCAAGCTTCCGAAGCGAGCATTGGGTTCCGCGGCCAGTGCGGCCTAATCGACTGAGAATTTGACAGATGCGTCGCATCCTGCCAAGCCGGTTACTGACCATAGAGAGCCTGGACAGGCAGTTCATCCCCACAAGCGGCTCCAGCTCGGAAACGGAATTGAAGTTCAAGTTCAGCACCTTGAGATTGGGAAAGCTTGACGCGAATTCCTGCGGCAAAGTGTCCAAAGTGCAGGACGCCACGTCAAGAAGCTGAAGCTGAAGCAAAGGCGCAGATGGCGAGAGGCATCCACGCGCAAGCTTGTTGGAAGACAAGAACAGTTTCCGGATATCTTTGACCAAGCCTAGGTTCAGATCCAAGGCAAAGTCTGGATCTTGTCCAGATGATGATGTCTGTTCTCGTATGGAGAGGACCTCGAGCTTGTGACAATGATCCAAGCCTGCGACAGTTGACAAGCAGTTTTGGTCAAGGTACAGCAAGCTCACAGACGAGAAATTCTTCACGTCGAAGGAATCAAGTCGGTTGCCGGACAATCTCAAAGCACGCAGGCTGATGAGTGATCCCGAAGATTCAAATCGAGTAATCTGATTGGCGCTGAGGTCCAAAGTGACGAGCGAGGGGAGCCATTCAACATTTCGGACAGATGTCAAGCAGTTGTGACTCAGATCGAGATCACGAAGGCGCGTTCTAGATCATATCAGTGTTAGACTTGCATTCACTGCAAAGCTAGGGAGACTTACAGTTCAGCTCCTTCGAAATCAACAGTCGTCACAGAATTGTTGCTCAGCTTCAGACTCAGCAGCCCGTTCAGATCCAGTATGCCATCGATGTTGCGGATTTGATTGTCATTTGCCTTCAACTCTCTCAAATGTATCAAACTGGAGAAACCGTCCAACGTCTCAATGTCGTTCCCAGAGATGTCTAGGTACTGCAGGTTGGTCAAGTGGCTCCAAGGTGTGAGGTTGGAGAGACAGTTTCTGGGTATTTTCAAAGTTCGCAAGCTCGAAGGCACCCCGCTCAACTGACCGATGTCATTGTCAGACACGTCCAGATCTTCAAGCCGAGGGCAAAAGTCGCTCAGTTTGTGCAATGTGATCAAGCCCTTCTGTCGCAAGACCAAGCGACGGACATGATCCCAGTACGGCTCGTAGGGTTCCACGTCGGTAATGTGCTTGATCAGATCTTCTGTGGCGAGGGCGAACGTCCCGTGGACCTGTCTCAACGACGTCGGGTGTATTCGCTGAGCGACGTAGCTCATCTCGAGGTTCAACGGATGATCAGGCTGATTCACGGAGAATTCAGGGAGCGGGCTCATATGGAAACTGTAGTTTGTCTGCTCCGGGGTGTGGATTGGAACCAACGAATGCTCCGCGGCATTTCCGCTCGGGGTCTGTTGGACAGCCAACGAATCCTCCTTACGGACAACACTGAGCTCATCTGCACCTTCCTCATTTCGTTCCTCGATGCGGGAGATGGGCCGCCGGATGAATGGCTGACCAGCCACAGAGGTCTCGCGGCCGATATTCGAAGCGAAAGACCGACTTGAGCCATGTTGTTGGTCTGCGCTTCTCTGGTGGGATTCTAGAGCATCAGGATCGTCTCCATAGACGACTCGTGAAACCAAAGGAGATGAGAAGGTGATGGTCGCAACACGGGCTTGCTTTGCGCGCGACTGAGAGTTTAGAGCCGAGCCATCTTGGAAGGGAAGTGGCCCCGTGCCGTTCCGGTCCTGATTATCATCGGTACCCCAAGACGTGGCTCGCGTTCCAGCGTTGGGGACGCTAGAAGTGAATCGGGTGGCTTTGGACTGAATTGAGCTTGAGCTGACGGATGGCTCTCCATCCCTAGTGTGAGGTCGAGTATCAACCTTCCTTGGAGAGATACCGCCAGGTAACGGAGAACGGATATGGTGATCTGTTTGTTCCTCCGCGCTCAGGCTCTTAGCAGGAGAGCTGAGCCCATGAACTCTCATCATCTCTTGCAATTCGTCCACACTGAGGTCTGGGATGTCGTGGAACGGATCGTCATTCTCATCGTCTTGAAATGGTTGGATCGCTGGCTCTTCAGTATTGCCTTTGACCCATGCGTTTCTCGATCGATCAAAAACGAGACCGTTCACTTGCCTGGGGATCAAGTGTGCCACAAGGTCAGAAGATAGCATCCCCTTGGCTTGCGAGTTTTGCGAAGAGCCGGTGGGAACGGATTGAACGCTGAAGCCAGACATCTGGGTGTTGATCGTCATGAGGTCATGAGCGATATTTTCCGCCATGTCGCCAACCGAATCACTATTCTTGCGTTTTCTTTGGTCAGGAGCAAGCGCTTGAAGCCGCCCGTGCTCATGTCTGTGACTGGCTTCACGAGGCCTCGTGTTCGTCGAAGGGTTAGAGAAGGACATCACCGAGTCGTCGGCTCCGATGTCTCCATCGTCCTTCTCTGCGTATTTCTTCAGGTGGTTCAAAATTTGTGGGTTCATTTCCTTCGGCTCGCGCTGCCTGCGCAGATCGGTTCCTTCGCGACTTGGGGGACGGGAGAATGCTTCACGAGTTGATTCATCGTCGTAACTGAACTCCTCTTCTTCACTGCCTCCGTCGGACTCTTGAACACTGGTCAGACCAGCGGCCGGACGTCCCTTCGATCGAATCAAGTCCATGATCTTTGTCGCTTCATTCAGATAATCCTGCGTCGTGATGGAGCCTTTGCGCGACGAGTCGCTGGTGCCAGTTACCTTAACCAGTGGGATATCACCCTCGATAGAAAACGAGTCGGAATAGTCACGCTCATCAAAGTTTGACTCAGAATAGTCTCTACTCGGTAGAATGTTTGACTCATGGGATGTCCGGATTTGGCTGGGCGTTGGTGTTCTTGGGCGCTGCATGGAATGGGAAACACCAGGTGGAGCCAAATAATCGCCGTTCTCCATGTACACGCCATGCTGCAGTAAGCTTCTCTGTAAAAGAGACATGCTGTCACCCAACTTGGAGGGGCCATCGCCATGAATACGCGAATCATCAGGTTCAGCGCTGTCATCCCGCAAAATTGTCCGGCGGCGTTTGGGTGTAGGGTCAGGTGCAGCTTTGGGAACTCGTTTGATTTCGGAGAACCCTTGGTTCTCTTTCTGTTTGAGTCGCGAAGACAATGACGTGTCGCGCGCATGGTCGAAATAGCTTTGCCGAGCCCAAGCCGATGGCTTGCGAGTAAAGCCGGAACTCGCTGATCTCGCCGTCTTCGCGTACCGGAGGGAGCCCTGCTGCGATGGCCGCCGAAGATATTGCTGCCGACCAGCAGAGCGTTTCCGCGACGAGGGGCGAGATCCAAATCCGTTTGTCTCATTGTAGGCAAGCTTGTGCTCGTAAGGACTGGCGTCGGAGAAATCGAATTTGTCGAGTTCTCCATCTCCAAAACGCGTCAATCGAGGTCGATTCACATTTCGCGATGCCAACCGCTGATTGAGTCGCGACGAGATCTCGCTCAAAGGCTCGTGTCTGGCGTTCAAGAAGCTGCGGCTTTCGCCTTTCCGGCGCGCTTCTTCAGACGGCGAGGGTGGCTCGTCACCGTCCGATCCATCGCCGAACGTTTCCTCAAACTGGCTCATGCGCCGCAGAAGCCTGTTGTTGGTGAAAGTGTCGTGTTCTCCGAACAGCTTCAGCGGGCTGCCCGAGGACGGCATTTTGTTTTCCTTTGTTGTTGCATCCCCTGCTGTTGACGGGCGAACGTGAGATGATGAAGGACGGGGCAAAGTGGGCGACCCGTTGTTTTGTGTGGGATTGAAAAGGGGAGAGCTGCGGATTTTGGCGTTTGCGAGAGTTGCAGGTGACATGCGATGAGAAGGAAAGGGCGAAGGGGAGAATCGGTGACGGAAAGATCGGTTGCCACGGCGGCTAAAGTCCACCGTGCCCATTGACAGATCCTGCGGCAGGGAGTGACTCGTCACATCCAGCAGACTATCGTCTTGCGGTGACCCCTCGTGATGGGGCTCGTTGTTGTTGTTGTTGTTGTTGTAGAAGAGGAAGCTATCGCTGGCTGGCGAGTCTGGGCGGCTGCCGGTGTCCATCGACAGACTTTCGAGTTTGTTGGTGACTTGTTTCAAGGCCGATTTGATGATTTCGGACGTAGCACCACCCTGTAATGTGTTCGGCCGGGTGAAGGTGATTGGTGTGATACCTTCATTGCGAAGGTCTTCCAACCCGCTAGCTGACCGCTGTTCACTGTAGCCTTCCTGGACAGGGCCCTGCTCTCGAGGCTGCTTGTCTGCCCGAGGTGCGCGATTCACCGTTCCCATCGGCGACTCTGTCCCAGCACCCGAGTATTCATCGTGAACACGGCCCGATCCCTGGCCTTGTGTATCCTCGCCATCTCCATCTACCCTCATCGCGCTGTCCTGGCGCGAAGTCGCGTCGGTGAAATCCCAAAGCTGATCATCCTGCTTCGCGAACGGGATCGAGTCCTGTTGACCGGTCGCAGAGCCCGGTGTCGGTGGCTTGAACACGCTCTCTAGTCCCATCGGCGCAAACAGGTCCCGTTGTTCTCCCGCACCAATCTCCCCGCGCACCAGTCGCTTGCGCCATTCTGGCGTCGCAGCGCCCTCATCCCTACTCTTCCCCGGTTTGATCTGAACAGTGTTTGTACTCTGATAACCGGATTGACTGGAAACATTTGACACCGATCGTAACGGGGAGCGCGTATCCATGGTCGGGGCCTGCTTGCCAGCCGCACCGGGAGTGGGCTTGGGCTTGGGGCTGCGCCTCGGCGAAGGTTTCGGCGTAGTCGACTTTGTTTTCTTCGGGATGGGCGACCTCAATTTCGCAGGGGTTCTGGGAGTCCGGGGTGTTTTCGGGGTTGGCGGTTCTCTCTTAATGAAATGACATGGCCGGGTCACCTTTTTCTTCCCGTCGGCGGGCGACTGCGACTGTTGTTCTGCCGATCGACGTGCAGGCACTGGAATGCGACTGGGGGAATTCTGGGCACTGAGTCGGGGCGAGGATGGAAGGACAGCAGGTTTCGAGGGAGCCGGAGTCGCAGGAGTTGTGGGAGAGTCAGGCACCTCAGGCCAGTCGTCGGAGAGACTGTCGAGCCATGGTTCGTGGCTCATCTTCCCGCGTCGTTTGTTATGATGCGGCCGAGGCGCGCGTCACAATCACCGGGTCGCGCTCCAATGAGAAGAGTAATATACAGTCCAACGAGGTCTATGTGTCCGACATGGAGACATTGGACCATGACAGCAGCAGCAGGTTGGTTTCAGGTCGAGAAGAACGGTGGATTCGCCAGGGAGTGCGGAGATGCGTTGGTCCGGGCAGTCTGCTCCACTGGAGCTCCTTGTTTATTTCCGTCTATAAATACACTGTCCTTGGACAGTATCTCCATCGGCGTTAGAATAAAGGGTCATGGCGATTTGCAATTCTCATGAAGAACGATGGTCTACTGCTAGGAGAAAAATGTTCTTAGCCTGAGACTGTACTTGGATCATCTTCATTCTCAGCTCGATGTGTACCGATGTGTTGTCCAGGTCCACTCAAAACTTTTCGATCGCCAGGTTCACCGATATTTGCAATGTCCTATAGCACGATCATAAAATCGGACGGTGGAAAATTCTTCTAATTGTTTAAATGGTATGTTCATTGCTGTACCGCTGTAATTCTTGGACCAGCTAGGTTTCTGGGTCCAGATAGTATATACTGAGCGGGATATATATTGTATCTCGTCGCACATTGGGGGGTCATCCTTATTCTTGCTAAACATGCCAAAGAACGAGCGCGCCATACTCAATCATCAAGAAATACTCAATAAGGCGCTCGTAAGTGTCACGTTCAAGTTGAGTTGAGACTGAATCACCAAGTGCTGATTCTCGGAAAGGACTAGCGCCTCGGAGGCTCAATTCAACGCTGATAGCATGTAGTTTAATGGAGGAAACTGCTTCTAAGCCCAACATATTGGTGGGGGGAAGGTGAGAGAGAACAACAACGGTCGAGGAAAGTGGGGGACACCAAAATCCGCTAGAGTCGAAGTGACCTTCGCGGTTATCGTGATTTAGAGCAACTACATACTGTAGTAACTGGTAGTAGCGTATTCATTCGTTTCATTTAAGCGAAGGGTTCACTCACATCTTGGCATCTTTGCAACTTCGCACCTTTCAACCTCTTGACATACCTCCAAGGACTTCGCAAGTCCGTTCGCCCGGCATGGCAACACAAAGCCCATGGTTTCTGCTTTTTCCCCCTGAAATCATTTCATCCATCGTGTCCTTTCTGCCAAACAAAGATGTCAAGTCCTTGCGCTTGACGTGCAAAGCCCTCGGCGAGATTTCACCATTCTCCTCCTCTTCGCGCGTGTTTCTTTCGGCCAACTCGTTGAATATCCAAGTTTTTCGGGCTGTAGCAGACCATCCAAAGTTTCGCCACGAAATCAGGGAGATTATCTGGGACGACGCACGGTTTGTGTCCGCGCCGTTGATATGGGAGAGCGTGCACCCAAGCATCAACCCCGAACGTATGAAAATCTATGAGGGATGTCCTATCTGGTTCGCGGAGGAATGCGATGAGAACCGCTACAGGATGAAGCATCGGAAATATCGCGACGTGGACCGACCTGACCATATTGCACGTCAGCACCAGATGGATGCCCAAATACCGTTGGAAGCCTGCTGGAAGTATTACCGGCAACTATGTCAGACGTTTGTGATTAGATCCGAGGACGATGAAAAAGCCTTTCTTTACGGCCTAGAGCGATTCTCACAGCTCAAAAGAGTGACCGTTACGCCTGCGGCTCACGGCTGGCTGTTTGCTCCGCTATACGAGACACCTATGATTCGCGCATTTCCATATGGATTTAATTATCCGATTCCGCGAGGATGGCACTGTGATCCCGTGGATTGTCGGGTTGTTGAGCCGCTACCGTGGTCAGAGGCAGCGGAGGACTATAAGGAGCTATGGAGAGGGGCTCGAATTGTTCTTCGCCTTTTACAGGCTGAGAAGCATAATGTCTCAGAGCTGAGCTTCGACTCTAAGCAACTCCGCACCGGACTCAGCTTTTTGATTTTCGACCAATCGTGTGAGGAATACAATCACTTTATGGCCATCATGAAACGTCCAGGTTTCCGGCGTCTTCATCTATCGTTACTTACTGGTAGTAGTGGTGACTGGACAGGATTCCAAAGCCGATTATTCCGTCAAGCTATAAGGCTAGCTAAGGAATTGACCTATCTCCATTTATCAACTACGTTCAATGATGGATCTCATTCTTCAATGAGAGATCCACCTATTCCCCTAAAAGAAGTTCTGCCTATTAAGGAGTGGCCGAAATTGTCTCACTTAGCGCTCTCTCGCTTCAGCGTTGATACGTCGGAGTTGATGGACATACTCAAGTTGGCACCATCCTCATTGCGATCTCTTGACTTGGAATTTATCGAGTTCCACTTCGATGAACTGTGTTTGACTGGTCTACTGGAGAGGATGCGAGAAGAATTGGATTGGACTAAGAGAGATCTGAAGCCGACCGTCACGATCGCGATGGAAGGCCATCGCGTATGGCCGGGGAGGTTCATCAAGCTTTCAGACGAGGTGGCAAGCTTTCTCTATGGATCTGGAGAAAATCCCCTGGATGGAGCAGATACACGCAGCCCCAAAGACGGATACGGGACGAATCATGACCTTTTTGAGGCGGAGTACACTCGGCCCAACGTCAATTTCCAGGACCTTAAGAAGCTGGGAATTATCTGTTAGGAATGCCACCCAGCTGATCCCGAGCCGAGAGTTTGAATGTCTTGCATTGAGATTTATTCTTGAAACCTTGGAATGTCATTGATACCCATTCGTCCGTCCAAGAACTTTAAGCCTATCAATATAATACATCAAGACATGTCCAATCGTATATTGACACTTCATTCTAGCTATAGCTCCCATCATGAGGAAGATACGACGACACAGACATACTCACTTGCTTGTAAGCCGGAGCATTCGGTCTTCACGGCCGGGTTCCAGGCGTAAAAAGAAGTCAGTGGAATTCCGTATGCATTGGCAATATTGACGCACGAATCGCCTGCGATGACTTTGTAAAACTCGTCACACGTAGCAACCATACCAGTCTGAAACGGGTACGGCGTCGTGACACCGATTCTAGTGGCTGCCTTGACACCAACGCAGACATACTCATCTGGCTGAAGCCCCGAGCAGTCTGTCTTGACCGCTGGGTTCCAAGCATAGAAAGAATCCAGCGAAACACCGTGGGTGGAAGCAATATCATAGCAAGAATCACCGGAATGAACGTCGTAAAAGGTATCACACGTGGAAACCATGCTTGTCTGGATTGGAGACGGAGTCGTGACACCAGATACAGAGGTGGTGGCAGTTACAACAGCCGAAGTGGAAGTCGACTCAACACCCACGCAAACGTACTCATCGGCTTGTAGTCCAGAGCAATCAGTTTTCACAGCTGGATTCCAGGCGTAGAACGACGCCAATGGGATCCCATGGTCATTGGCAATATCATAACATCCATCGCCGGCAATAACCCTGTAGAACTGATTACAGGTCGACACCATGCCCGTCTGGATTGGAGATGGCGTCGAGACCCCATTTCCAGTCGAAGTTGAGGTGGTCAGTGAAATGTTGCTGACAGGCTTGCTGGAGCTTGATACCCAGCCTGGGAAGCCGGGGGGAAAGCCTCCTTCGTAGGTTGAGATACAGTAGTATGCGGCAGTTAGTTGGAGTGCTCAGGAGCAGCTTAGGGCGGCGAGATGACTAACCCCTTCTGTGCTCCCGAGGTCCCGGAGCCGATCGCTTCCCGAGGCGGTAGCCTTACCGTCACCAATATTACAGATTATATTCATTTCTCTCGAAAGTAACTCCTATGACACTGGCGCCGCAAATGGTGGTGACAATATAAACATGCAAGGTGAATCATGACCATAGAAAAAGGAATTTTTACACGAGAAGTCTCTCAAAGGAGTACTTGCCAACAGCCTTGCGACGGAGATATCCAATCTCACGACTGGTGCGAGTCTTGGATTCACCGGTGGCCTTGTTGACCTTCGTGCGGGAGACGTCGTTCGAGGCAGGCTTCAATGACAATGGCAACATCTTGCCACTGGCGTCGCCATCGTAGCCGTCCTCGCCCTCGCCCGGACGTGTGAATACCATGAGATCGGCACCATTAAGCTTCTCGTAGCGGACCAGATGAGATGAGGTAGGAGCCGCTGTCTCGTCAACCTGAGCAATGGCGTCTCCATTTGCTGTAGGAGGTGTAGACATCTGGTCTGCGAAACGCAGATATTCACGGAGAACGCCTTTGAGATAGGCTGCTTCTTCCACGCCAGCAAGGGCGGCAGAGACTTCAGACTTCATGTCGGCAATCAGCTCCATCTCCCGGCTGGCCGCTTCCGAATCACCATTCAGGTCGTCCGCAGCAGGAACCGCAGATATCCAACCGGAGGGACCAACGGCGTCCACGGAAGCGGTCATCAAGTCGACGATAGTTTTGAGAGCAAGGGTAGGAGTAATCTGATCGAGAGTGATAGGTGTAGGGGGATTTTCGGTGCAGCGAGATGTGTAGCCTCCCGTTGCAAGGGAGAGGCGAAGGTGATGAACCATGGCAATAAGTTCTGTACGCGAGAGATTCGATCGGAGCGACTTCACGACAGAAGATTGCGGTTGTGAATGAATCTTCTGGAGTGAGGTGTTCAGGCCAATAAAAATATCCTTCAAAGTGACCGCTTCACCTCCCAGGTGACGAGAGAGCTCCTGCGTGGGGGTTGCAATATCGCCGTTTGTGATGGCTCGCGCAGTTTCCTCCAAGGTACTGGAATGCAGGCGAGCCTGGTTGAGGAAGTATTTCAGAGCGTAGGCCAGTTCGTCGGAAGACATGACAGAGGGGCCGGCAAGCACCTGGTTGACATGCTTCAACGACGGATCAAAATCAATGAGAGCTTGTACGAAAGATCCAGTCGCGAGAGGTTGGAGGATGCGGGGTTTGGAAGCTCGTCGTAGAGCAATCTCAACATTGTCAGCAGACAAGTGGCCCAAGTTAATGAGCCAGTCGCAAGTGGTCGATGGCCACAAGACAAGGCGTAGCTGGGAAGTCGACGATGCTGAGATCCCGTCATGAGACTTGGCATCCTCGACAGCGAAGATCTTGGATAACAGGAAAAGTGTGGATTCGGGATTCACGTATTGCCCTCGAGTGGGCAGGGTCGTTGGCGCGTCAGATGGGCAGAAGTAACTCAGGACCGCCTCGTCGAACTTGGCAGGGTTTCGGGACTTTGTTGCCTCGTCCACGGCCTTTGTCAGGTTTTTCCAATTCTCTACCTGCTCAGGAGATGCGAGTCGCAACGATGTCTTGTTCTCGGAGCGGTGTTTCTTGCACGCCATGTCCCACTGTGCAGCTGAAGAGCCAATTCCTCGTCCAATCGCGTCAATTAGGAGACCGTCGCGCGGCCGCTTGAGAGATGACCCTGATTGGCTATGCAGAGAAGTCAGGTCGAACGCGATGAGAGTGTTTCCTTTGGTTGCCACTGCGATTCCGAGCTTCGCAAAGTAGCTAATAAAGACCACAGGAGCATCTGCGTTGGACCCCGCTCCCGATAGAACATCCTCGGCGGCGATGCTTCGCTGGACCGATTGGTACTGCGTGTCGTATACTGCCACCAGAGACTCACTGGCACCGATGACGCATTGCGGCGAGACACGCATGACGGATGAGAAATGCTCATCGAGGACGAAATGCGAGGCGACGGAAGGGGAGTATTGTGACAGATCGAAGTTCACGAATCCCTTCTCGAATGAAAGTTGCAACCCTGCCGAGCCTGAATGGAAGCTCCACTGAAGACCATGGCTATCGACCATGTCCACTCCGCTTGGAGCAGGCACCTGAATCGTTTGCAGATGCCGAAGGCACTGACTCTCCTCATGCAACCCCAAAGTTGAGTTCGCAGGAACAGCGAACAATTGGACATTAACATCCTTCAACACAACCTGATCAGCGCCCTTTGGGTGAGAAACAATAAGCAAGATGGAAGGTTCGTCCGCGCCAGGGGTCATCGAATCACCCATCGCAAGCGCGGCCAAGTCCTGTCTTCGCTTGAACAAACTTTTCTTCGCTTCCTCGAGGTCGATCAGAAAGCACGAATGGATGGCATGAGTGGAGCAGGCTTTGGCTATCTGGCTGTGCTGAATACTCCAGCGCTGGGTTTTCAAGTCCGATGACAACCTTCGTACACGACCATCCTCGTGAACAGCCAAAATATCAAAAGGATCGGTTTCGCTCTCATCTTCGACGGTGAAGGGAACAATGCCAATGAAATTCGTCGGGCTGTTTGAGTCTGTGATGATGGCGGTCGAGGAAGAAATCGTCGGTGCGCTGGAGCCATTATCAATCTCCTCCACAAAACATTTGATCTGGTGCCCAGGCCTCGTCGCTGCGGTGTACGTCTGGCGTTTGACAGTCGACTTCTTGGTGACCTTGCGCCGCACTGAGCAAGGCCGACAAGAGAAAGTAGATTGCGGCGGAACGGCATAGGAAGTCACCAATTTGGGCGTTTGCACCTAATAAAAACGGGGATTAGCCTAAACAAAGCCAACAGTATGATAAAGACCATACATTGTAGATGTTGACGGCCTCTCCATCGACCGTGACCGCAACCTCGTAGCGCTTGCGCTTTTTAGCGTCGGCGAGACTGTGAACATCGCCGATCCGAGTCTTGCCTGTCGAGGCGTGAAGAGGGCGAGGCAATTGCGCCAAAACCGACGGAGATTGCAGATCCATGGCAAAGTGGTGACAATCTCGACGACGCCCTGACTTCTAGCCTCTTAAAGATCTGATCGATGAAGCTGCAAATCCGTCCTAACGGGGAAATCTGAAAAATTTTCGGGATAACAACGGCCCGGATCCACTTTGAGCTAGTCACATACAGACTAGCGTGGTCTTAATTAGGTGATGTAATCAGGCTGACATAAGCGCTTTAGACGCGCTCTTCGCGTCGGACGTGTTAGACCATAAAACCGATAGAGCCCTGTCGAAGTTGACTTCTTCGTTCCTGCGTCAAGTGTCTACATCCGAGCGTTCCTATTCTTCTGATGAAACTATATTGATTGCAATTGCTGCCGCCCTCTCCTATTTGAGCTGCTGAGTGTTAGATCACATGGATACACTTGTATCCAATTCACCAGCGGCCATGGGACCGGGCGAGCAGCAAGCTGTCCACCCTTTCTTCCGACAAGGTAATATCAATTCTGAGGATTGATCTCGTGCTAAGCTTACATTCAATTCAGATTTTGCGACCAAAGCCACCTCTCCCCTTCCTAGCAGTGCTCCTCCAGAGGCTCCAAAGACCGCCTTCGTCTGCCCAGTTTCTTCACTTGATCCTCAAAATCGTGGCGCTGAACATTTGTCTCAATCTTCAACCTTGAATTACTTCCAACACCGGACAGACCAAGCATCGGCGCCAATGGGCCAGGACGAAGATCCAAATGCGAGCCGGAGGAAGAGGCGCAAAACCGCGAAAGCCAGCAACACGGAACAAGATACAACACTTCAATCGGGCTTGTCAGGGTGGCTGGGTAAGGAGAATTTCTCAATTCACTCTACGGATCCTGCCGTAGACAATGAATCTCAGCCTCGCACCGGAACGCTTCACACGCCTCCATCGCCTGCGACGAACGACGACGCACATGAGCGGGGCGCGTCTTCTACCGATGGGAAAGCGACAAGTGCTCAGGATGGAAACAAGCGAAGGACATTGAAGCTGAATGCCAATGGGAGACTGCTGAGCTCGCCTCCAGCAACTCCCCAGCCCGGGACATCAATGTCTACGAAGGAAACGGGAGGCAGACAAAGCAGACCGCGAAAGGCTGAGAGCAAGCTGGTGACGTTAAAATACGACATCAACGGGGAAAGGAACGTCGGAGACGTGATTGACAAGATACTCAGTGGACGGATGGTGCATACTGTTGCTCCTAAACGCCGTACTGTGTCTGCCCCCAAAACTCAGCCAGCCAAACCGACCCATCCATTCTTCTTGAAGAAGCAAGCCCAGAAAGATCAAGAAGGAGGCCAGTCCATTGATAAATCATCAGTCCAGGCCCCGGGATCGAACACGCCAGCCTCCTCACGAAGTGTCGCCTCCGCACCGAAACCCGGACCGAGTATATTTGCATCGGTTGCAACGGCTGGTCGCCGCTCCTCCAAGTTTCCTAGGCTTATAGACGCCCTCTGGCCACCACGCGACTTGGTCCACATCAGAGGAGGAGGACAATTGGAAACCCCTGCTCTTAATCCCAACCCAGACGATTACAAGAAAGCAAAATCTGCAGTTGTCACTATCAGTAACGAGGAGAATGCTCTCTTGGCGAGCACCGCATGTGCACGGGAGACTGCCAGGCAGTCTCTGGAAGAGGGCAGTGACGCCAAAACATCACTTCGGCTTCCTGGACGGCATGTTGCCAGTGGGCGTGTTTTGCAGACAGCGATTGACAGTCAGATGTCATGGTCCATGCCAAACTCGCCATCCACGGCAAACTCAAGCATTCCTGTGATTGACAACCTTCGATCGGCGTTGCTGTCGACTTTCTCTGCTTTTGATTGCGGGAAGTACGAGTCACGGCTTTGGTCTCACAAATATGCCCCTCAGAGGGCACTGGATGTCCTCCAAATTGGTCGTCAAGCTCATGTGCTACGTGACTGGCTCCGCCATTCCAAGATCGCAGCTGTTGACACTGGGAAATCATCAATAGAAGACCCAAAATCGAAGTCGAAACGCGAGAAGAAACAGAACAAGCACCGGAAGAAGGCAGACAAGCTTGATGGGTTCATTGTCTCTAGCGACGAAGAGGCATCTGAAATGGACAACCTTTCTGGATCTGACGATGAGCTGGCTGGGGACGTCACAGTTCAGTCCCAAAGAACTGTAATCCGATCAGGAGACCTCGGCCGTGACTCACCTCACGGAGCTGATAAGCACGTCACCAATGCGATTCTATTGAGTGGGCTTCCTGGATCCGGAAAGACGGCATCTGTTTACGCTGTCGCGAAAGAGCTCGATTTTGAAGTATTCGAGATCAATCCTGGCAGTCGTCGCACTGCCAGAGACATGCTTGAGAGGGTTGGCGACATGACGCAAAACCATCTGGTCCATCTACTCAATGAGCCCGGAGAATCATCACACAAACCTCAGGCCCTCGTAGGGAACGACGATGACGGGAAACAGAACAAACTCATGAGCTTCTTCAAAGGGCCGCCTTCCAAAACCTCAAACCCGAAAGAAAAGTCTTCGCAGAAAATTCCCACGCCTGACTCTGAAACCAAACGAAAGCGTGAACAGAAACAGTCCTTGATCCTTATCGAAGAGGCAGATGTACTCTTTGAAGAAGACAAGCAGTTCTGGACGGGTGTTCTGGCTTTGATCAGTCAATCGCGACGGCCAATTATTATGACCTGCAACAACGAAAGCCTGGTTCCTACCTCCGAAATGTCTCTCCACGCCATCCTTCGCTTCCAAAGACCCCCGCGTGATCTGGCCATCGACTACTTGCTTCTCGTCGCTGCCAACGAAGGGCACGTCTTGAAGCGCGACTCTGTGAGCAGGCTTTATGACGCATCTGGCATGGATTTACGAAGGTCACTTATGGAGCTAAATTTCTGGTGTCAGATGGGAGTCGGTAGTGAGAAAGCTGGCCTCGACTGGATACATTCTATGTGGCCGCCGGAGGCCAACGTGGACCAGAATGGAGACCGGGTTCGAGTGCTCAGTCTCAATACCTATGAACCTTACATGGGTTGGTTCAATCGTGATCTTTTGCTGGAAGAAGACGGGTTATCGCAACAAACCGAGACACTGCAAAACACCTTCCACTGGTGGCGGCTCGGCATACAGGACGCAGAGGATGCAGCTGGACGCAGCGACGCTGAACTGGTTCCTTCCGATCAGTTTCAGTCGCGATCGAAGGCAGAACAGTTCAGCCTTCTCAGCAGAGAAGCGGATTACTTGGACATGAGGAGCTCGCTCGACGTTCTTTCCTCTGGGTGTCCAATGGACATGTTCAAGGTAAGGATACGCGAGAATCACGAAGGAACCACGACTAACTCTGCCACAGGATGTCCTCGATGTCTCTGCTCCCCCACCTCCTGAATCACATCGCTCGAACTACATCGAGGCCTATCCGCTTTTGCATGCCGACGTGCGGCCAGAGTACTCGTCACTCAGCGAAACCATCAGCGTCACTTTCAGTGCTCTGCTGTCCCAAGAGTTCCGTACAAGAAGTGAAGACATTGAATCGACAGGCGTGGACCGTATACTCAACGGCTGGTCTCAATCCGCCGCACGACGACACAAATTCCCATCGAGCCTGCCGGGGTTCCAGAAAGTCTTTGAACCTATAATGCGGGCAAACTATACAATGCCGCTCCCATCTGGCCGCCAAGCCCCCTCTTTCGAGAACGGTCTTGCGCCCATCACCGAAGACATCGCTCCTTACGTACGCGCCATCATGGTCTTTGACGGCCGTCTTAAGGAATACCGGGACAAGTTGATAGCAATTTGCTCGAACGAAAGCGACAAGGGCAAAAAGCGCGGGAGGACCACGCGTGCCAGTCGCGCTGCGCTGGAAGGAGGTGACAAAGCATCTACGCGGAAGGAGAGATGGTTCCCAGATGATACGAACTATTTCTGGGTGCAGAACACTGGTAAACCCGAGTGGCAGGATGCTTTATATCAGATGGGGCACTTCCACGTCCAACCCACGGTTGAACCGTCTCAGGACACTGGCGATACCACGTCCAGCGAGGATCCTATGGGCATATAGCGACGAATATAGCGATTGATTTTTCAATTTATATGAAATGCAACTGGTGATAACATCTTCATTACAAGTGCCCATCCGAACTCTCATGGTTTGGGGTTTCTGTCGTAGCAATAGAAGACAATCGCTCAGGAAAGGGGTGAAAGCGGTATTTGCATTGGAAAAGTCTCAGATCAAAATAGTCCTAAACTTATCTGGCATCTGCTCTCTGAGCATGGAGCCTAGCCAAAACCTCACTCTTTGATACCTCGTTGTAAAGAAACGGCCTCGTCATTAGCATATGCTAGACTTCGAGATAATATACTAATGTTTATCAGGCTCTAAGCTACGGGGAGGGTCATTGGAGGAACTGTACAAATTTCTTGATGTGATAATTGTAAGGTGAGTGGTTTAGACGTTACATGGTTCTATTTAAAGATTTCCCATTTCTGCTATCATTCACCCTAATATTGTTCCCTCGGTTTACTGCTTGCGAAAACCCGAATTTTTCAATAGCAAAGCCTTACAGGATTATACCTCATATTCAATGACGCCAGGTCTTATGATAAGCCCGGCAAAGAATGACAGAACCAACGCCAATAGTGCAAAGAGTTAACATTAGAGAGATGGAAGGCTGATTCGATGCCACAATCTTTTAGATCCATTCTGACACTTACCCACTCCAAAGTGTTAGGACAAATCGGAACGAACGGCGGCCACACTCGCGTATTGTCCGCTCCAGCACTTGAAGATGATATTCTGGTACCTGAGGCCATCGAGTTTTGGAAATTGTTGCGCGGCATAGCGCCTTTCGATTTCTTCGTAATGCAATCGTCGATTTCATTGTAAGGGCGCTCTCCAGTGGAGATTTCGTATATTAAGCAACCCAAAACAAACAAATCCGTAGTGTAATTTCGAGGTGACCATGGCGAGAGCCGGTACCGATCTTCTTCTTCGACTAATGGCTCAAGGTCGCCAATAACGGATCCGGCGAAGTCACAAAGTTTGATTGATAAGTCTTCAGCCACAAGGAAATTCCTCGGACTGATATCCGCGTGAACCACGCCATTTTCATGAATCAGAGCGATGGCATCGATAGCGGCCTTGATCCATTTGTCTCGGACGTCGCTAGACACACCCTGTCCATTTTTCCGCATATATTCACGAAGGTTGCCAAGCCGATAGTACGGGAACTGAAGGCCTCTTTCCGTGATGGCGAGGCATTCGAGTATATTCGGATTTTTAGGGAGGGTTTGGTAAATTAGCTTTTCACGGTCGATGCATAGTTCCGAAAACGACTCCCTGTTCCTGACGGACTCAATAACTTCATGACTGCATCCTTCCACGTCATGCTTGAGAGGCGCCTTCACAACCTGATCTCGATTGCTGTCATCCTGAAAGATGGCACCAGCTGAGCCCAGTGCAATATAGCCCGTGGCGCCCGTGGGGGGTATGATCACTGGGTGGCCGTCCATGCTGTGACCGACTGATCAATAGTCAATTGGTGTTTGCGGGATTGCTTTTCAATGGAAGATATGACACAACTCACATGATGCTCAACAGCCAAATATTAGGCGACGAGCCACAGAAAAACTGTGAAGAGGCATGGAGGCCAAGCGGTGAAAGAAGGGGTTCAGCTCCAATAAATAGACCACACCGGTACAGGGGCTAGAGCTATTTCACCAATCACCGGATACCTGACAGCTCGGCATGCGTGAACCCCAAAGACATGTTCGATTAGCTTATCTTGCTGAGACTTCCCAATATCTACTGCGCAAGGGTGTCTCTCGTGAATAGTGCCATATGGCATGTCTTTTTCATTTTTCCGGTACGGAGCGTAACTGAAAGCTATGACTATTATTGAAAGCATACGTTCGACTTGTACCTAGGATTGAGGACAGCTTGCGTGCTAACTTAGGGAAAGGTCTTCATACACAAGAATGTGTTGGATCTAGTACTAGACCTACCTTGTCTCAAGCCCGGTTGTCGCAAATCTTTAAACAGAAACCAAGCACTTAAGCAGGACTGCGGTCGTTGTAGCACCTGTGAAAACAACCGGCGGAGAGAGTTAGACTCGGATGGTCATACTAAGGGACTAGGAGACCTAGAGGGGATTTAATGACTTAAACTACTTCACGAATCGCCTCACCCTTTTAAAGTATATATAATTAGAGAGCCCGACTTCACTAGAACTCTTAATATATCCGATCACGATAAGATATATTACCAATATGAGAAGCACAAGTCAGATTCATCCAACACATCCAACAGACTGCATGATACTCTCAACATCAAGCTGGTTGGCCAAGTCCAACAATTCCCTCGGCGGCAAGCTAACAGACGAATTAAGTCCCAACAAATCCCACTCAAACTCCTCGCCAACATGCACCTGATCCAACGCGTATGCATCCTCATTTTGCTCGGTCATCTCATCAAGATCCACACGAGGCAATGGCCTATGATTAGACGTGGGTGTAAGGGGTGCCAATATTTGTTCCAGTTGCTTGAGCTCTTGTTTTCGAAGAGGAGCAGCCAGGTTCCCTTTTGCGATGAGTTTGTCGAGGACGCAGTTGATATTGTCGCACCAGGTGTCGCTGTGGATGAGGGATGGGGCGATTGCCCGGATGAGGTAGAGCACAAAGGCGGATGAAGACGCATCTTCGATCTGGAACGGTAGGAATGCATCTTCGAAAACACAAGAGTTAGCTGGATCGTCCTCGAGGTGGGATTTATGGTGTACGTACCTATCAAGTCATCGTCCGCTAAAGTCTGGAGTGTCTGGAGGATGGTCTGCGCTGAGTCTGCGCAGCACTGCAATAGGGAGGCGACGGGCGGAGATAGCGAAAGTGTTTGTGAAGCTTGTCTCTCTGTGCGCTCGATATGCATATGCAAAGCGCACATCACCAGAGGCCTCGTTGTGAGGACCACACACTTCAATCATTAGCTGTCGGTAAAGTAGCTTGTCAGAGGACACGCACATGGTGATGAGCTAGCATCAGCCGTATTGCCATCTTCGAAGCTCGACTGATCAAACCGTGGAAATGTGTGTTCAAGAAGGCAGTCAGGTCGTGGGAGAGTTCTGCCATGCTATGGAGGATAGACTGCGTATTCCGAACGAGGGTTCCGTTGAATTCGTCGCCAACACCGTATACCGCTGACTCCAAATTAGTTGCTGTTTGTCAACTCGATTTGTCGAGCTCACTAGTCAAGATTTGAGCCATCAACCGTGAAAGGCGAACATGCAATGTCAGATTGATGTGCTCAACGGAATTCTCCATTTCTGCCGGTAATCTGACTGTGATATCCTCATCTCGTATCGAGCTCGGGGCACCGATCAATGCCGAAAATTCTCGATCCAGCATATATACAACCCAAAAGATCGTTCTGCAGCGGCGGGACAGCTCTGGGCCCCCAAGTTCCTCAGGTACGTGCCGGTGTATGCCTTCAATGATACAGCCACGCAGAGCTTGCCCAATCTGTTGTCTAGCGTAAGACGCGCCGTAAAACTGGACATTGGAATAGACTTACGTGTTGGAATGCTGCTCGTCTCATATCGACGGACTGCAGGTAGACCGCTCCAAGACTCAGCGCTTGAATGCAGGTCAATGGATCCTCGTGCATGCCAGATAGGTCTGGAAGTAGGGCCATTGCTCGCGAAGCGTATTGGTGACCTGGCGGCGTCCCGGATGGATTCTTGTGGGTAAGAAATGCCTTGCCGAATGCCAGGACAAGGAGGTACTGAGCGTACCAGTACCGCGACGACGTTGCCTTCGCCACAGGGCTCTTGTAAAACTCATGGAGGTCTCGTAAGTATGCATCTTCGTCAATCATGAATGAGAGGAACCCAAAATAGAACTTGACTGTGTTGAAAAGAAACAGTGCATAATCCAGAGGGGGTAGATTCGTGACGTCGGGTGCTTCGTCCGGGGGCAACGGCCTCCATTGGAGCTTGAACGCCATTCCATCCAAGTGCCATGGATCGGGAGGACAATTAGATTCAGGAACGCGTCGTCCTATCAGACGCAGAACACGACGACAGAACGACCAGGATGAAGTTGGGCCCATGTACCCTGAGTAACTGTCAGTGCAGCGATCCTGGAAAGATGCTTGTTCATTACTCACAGAATCGACCGTCTGGCGTTTGCGCGAATGAAGGGTCTTTATCCACAAGGGGGTTGCGAGAGAACCTTGATCTGTGACCATCTTGTTCAAGATCTGGATCGCCTCGTTGAAAGACCGGGGTCTCCCCGGCATGGAACGCGTGGTCGAGTCCTTGCACAACTTAGTAAAAGAGCTTACATTGTATGGAAAATGTGGCCAGATTCTACTTACCACGTTGAGGGCCCTGCCACCTAATGCCAGCCTGACTATCCGGCAAAAAAGCCGACGGGTTTGAGGGCGATACATCAATGTGGCTGTCACCTACACCCGGAGACGCGTCAAGGAGGCCATGGCGTGGAGTCGAGCGATGATGCACGGTACCATGGCCTTTGGAGAACTGTTCTTCTAGCTGACGGAGATACCTGGGCAAATGAGTTACCTCCAAATCCTTGCCCTCATTCTTCAATACTTACCGCTCCGATACCGAGATCCGCACATCTTCTGCAGGAAAATGGCAACTGTGCTTCTTCCCGGCGCATCTCGTGCAAGGGTATGATCCCGAGCACTTGACTTTCATACCTCGACATCGCACGCATCTGGATTAAATCGTTAGAACTGGCTTCTATCTGAACTTGGTGTTACTCACGCTCTCTGGCATTTCTTGACCTTCGCTTTACTGGATGTTGAAGGCATGACAGATCAGCGTGCCGGATGAAAACATTCAATGAATAGTCTCAGTTACCGGGGGTGGCCTCCGATGATATTGAGAGCGAGCTGTGCGGGGTCAAGAGAAAACGTCGGAGGGGTCTTCCGACGGTGCCTTATCTTATCGGACCTTTGCGGCTCTATGCGGCTCTTTCCGCGATACGCTAAGATAAGCAGAGCCTTAATTTTAGAAGTATAATCGAACGACCAGGGAACATCCTGCTATGATCTACACCAACGTAGTGATCTATGCCATTGTCATGTCTTCGTGGCTGGTCCAAAAAAGATCTGCTGTTATTTAACCTGTGGTTACTCATCCACTCCAGAAGGCTGCTGCTCAGGAACTTGCTTGCGTCCTGTTCACCACGAAAGTTCTTCTAATCAATCTAGATATTGGCAACCCATATAGTTGATGCCTCTACATCTCTGTACATGACAAACAGAAGAAGTTTGTGTTCAGACTAATCTTACAGAGTTCTTTTGGTTAGTCATGCGGTTTGTGAAAGCTTCCGTCGAGAAATGGCTATTCAGATACACCCAACTCACCGTTATAGATCAGAGAAACCACCGTGATCAAACTTCATCAGAATTTGGTCAACACTGAGAGTTAGTAGCACTAGAACAGGGGCTGTGCCTCCCGTTTGCATTCTAGTTCAGACTGCATGTGCACGAACCAGGCCATTGTCAACAACTGGAACTTTGTGCTATGAATTGATATGGCCCCCGAGACACCGCAAGGCCACATTTCATAGATGAAAAAACTGTCCGTACAGCTCTCAAAATCGGTGCCAGATGCCAGATTTTGGAACATACAACATGCCATCGCGGAGCTTCTGCACGCATCACTTTCACATAGACGCCGTCCTGTGAAAAGGGTCGACCTTGAGAAATAATAGCCCATGGTCCCAGCCATGGTTTTATACCCAAGTAACTGGGGCATCATGAGCAAATCCTCTAGCTTGTAGACTGTCTTGTGGTGTCCATCGCTCATGTAAGCGATTGATCGCATCGCCAGTGATGCCTCATAGTCCACCGCTTATGAAAGCGATTGAGCGCCTTTTCGGCCAATCCAGCGAGTCGCTCTTCAAAACCGGAAGGTTCTATCTTCCTCTCATGCTCGTTTGTTTTGCTTCCTCGCAACTCTTTCGTCACCAGCTTTTACCTCATTCTTTCATCTCTCCATCCATCCTCGAGCGTTGCGTCAGCCTTTGCCTCATTCTTTCATCTATCCTTCATCGATATTTGCGTATCCCACGCTGTACTTTCATCCAAATTTCCATTTTTCAAAGCCTTTGCCTTCTCAACGGAGGGCTTTGAGTGATTCATCCAAGCGATTGACCTTTCACCTCGTCTTCTTCACGTTCTGTGCAGCACGCATTCCACGCTTCAGTCTTATTCATAGCGTCTGGTGCGAGCTGCTCTGTGGCACGAAAGGCTTGCGACAATCCTCCTTTCCTTTTTTGAATCTTTCAACCCTCTTTCGTGGTTCGTATCTTCCACTCATCTCTTCAGAGTCCATATCTTGCTGATCATTTCACGCGACAGCAAACCTTAGTCAAGTCCAATCTGCAATCAAGTCCACACAATGGCCAACGAAGACGTGGACATGAACGTGGCGGACCACCTCGAGAGGCGCTTCGAGGGGTACGATGATGACTTTGACGACGACTTCGACGATGAGTCCGACATTGGACTCGAGTATGATGAGGAGTACCATGAGCACCCATCGAGCATCACCAACCCTCAAATTTCTGCTGGCAGCAATGACTGCACTGCTTGCTTGGAAGAGCGCGACGACCTCACCATCATGACCTCATGCCCGCACAAATATTGCACAAGCTGCCTTCAACGCGCTTTCCGCGTGGCAATCGAAGACGAGTCGAGCTATCCCCCGCGTTGCTGTATCTTCAGCACGTTTTCCATCGAGCTCGCTGCCCAAGTCCTGAATTTTCAAGAGCTCCAGGCATTCCGTGATCGTGCCGAGGAAATGCGAACCTCGCAACGGCTGTACTGCGCCGTTCCAACTTGCTCGAAGTTCATTCCATCGGCGGCCATCGACAACGAGCACGGGACCTGCCCTCAGTGTGGGCAACGAACCCACACCGTATGCAAGAACTTGGAGCACACAGGCAGGGGCTGCCCCTCCGATGCAGGCGTCGACACCGTTCTTCAAATGGCGAGCGCAGAGGGCTGGCGGCGCTGCGCTCGCTGTGGAACGGTGCTCGAACGCACGGGCGGGTGCGACACGTTTAGCTGTCGGTAAGTAAACAATGACTCCATAATGACAGACAAAGAAAGAGCTAACTCCAGATAGTTGCGGCTACCAGTTCTGTTGGGGCTGTGGAAAGCCCCGGGCGAGGTGCTCTTGTCTGGCGGGGGTTGAGATGGGCGAGTGGGAACGGCAGGCGTTCGAGCAGTTGGCCGCCGGCCCCCGCGAGGATGATGATGACGACTACCTTCACCTTGACCGGATGATGGAACTCGCGGGGGTCGAACACAATCTCCTTGGCATTCTTCGGGGTTTCGGGTTTGATGACCCGCTGCCAGCTCGTGGCTGCCCGGACGGCAGCCACACTCAATGGAACATGCGCCGGGAGGGCGGCTTGGAGTGCGGCATCTGTCACGGCGTGATGCCGCACTTCATGTTCGAGTGTGGTGCTTGCGGACTACGGGCTTGTTTCGACTGTCGACGCTCCCTGTGAGGATGCCGTCGAGTGGGGGTATTCTAAAGGCGCAAATGAGGCTAAAGTGAGCCTTAAGCAACTGAAATCCAATGAACTCTGTCCTCACTGCTCTGTATTCCTTGATGTTTAATTGATAGTGGTCATCACTATAGTAGTCTACTAAAAGTAAATGTTATTTCAGAGTCATGTGGTCTAAAAATCTGTAGATAAACTGAAGTTAGCCGGGTAATGGAGATCCGCTTTGACCGAAAGATATAAGAAGGAATCCGATAGCCACTTAACTCATTGGCGTTGGCCTCATTTGCACTTCCATCTAGTGCTTTAGCTTATACACAGGCGATCCAGAGCGTGGAGTCGATCATAACGTGATTAGGCCCTTTACCTTCGCCTTCAAGTCATGTAGTGAGCGGATCAGCTTCGAACGTTGGCGTTCTATCTGATGGGTCGTCCTTCAAGAACACTCTGTGGACAAATGGGAAGATCATAGAGGGACTAGAAGTTGAAGAAGGATGAAAAACCGAGCTTCACATCCTCTATGGCTCTCGTCCCCTCTTCCCTCAGGGAGAGATGAATGAGTTGGCAACTTTTCCTCTTTCGAGTGCTTAGGCTGGAGCAGTAAGCTCGGCCTTTGACTTTGGCGTTCTTCTGCTTCACGCTGGCTATAAATCTCGTCCGTTCAAGTTTCGATAGGATTGCCGCGGTTTATAACTTTGGCTCGCCTGCCGCGCTACCAGCTCACCTTCCCTCTACAGGCCCTGATGGTCGGTACAACGTTACGCTCGACAAGATAGCTGCAATTGCCGGAATCTGGATCGTCGCTCTCGTCAGGCTCCTCCGAGCTCACAGATGAAGAAATTCCAGTCGGCTCGTCGCCCATCCTAGTCGTGACCAGTCTTATCTCTGACATCGGGGTATGATCAAGCAAGTCCGAGAGATGGGGCAAATAATTACGCTCTGGAAATGGACAGGGCTCATTGCAGCCAGTGCAAGTGCTAAAATATACAATTCAATACTGGGGTAGCTCAACCAAACAGTCTCCTCCACATCTCTTGCCTCAGCGCTGTAACCATATGCTGCGTGCGCTCCACGGCACCCTTATTCTCAATAGCTCGACGAAGTAGATACTGCATACATTCCGCCACTGAGCCCCAAGCCAAACATTTGTACGCCTTGGGAACAGACACATTCGCAGCGGATGACTCTTGCATAGCACGCTCGTAGTTCTGCACCAACTCACAACTAAGTTCATCTGCCATCCCCTGGATTTGACCGCACTCGAGCATCACTGTTGGCTCATTTGCGAGGAGACGGGCCTGATGCGTGGCAATGGCCTTGGCGGCGCTTGCAGCGTTATGGGTAGCAAGGAAGAGAGCAGCTCTCGGGAATTCGAGGTCTTTGGCATTCTCCGGCATTCTTCGGCAGAGCATTTTGTCTGCAATGAGATCATATGACTGATCTGTTTCTTCTTTCGTGTCGTGGATGAGTGAGCGTGTCTCGTGTTCGATGTATGCTCCGCGGACGAGTTTGATGCCAACGGACCATCCTTCCCGTGCAGCCAACGTGAGGTGTCGGTCGAGGTTATCATTGGATGCTTTCAGGTATGCCTGGATAGTATTATAGGCAAGGGGGGTCTCGGAACGGTTATGCTTGCGCATAATATCAATAGCCCAGTCGTCGAGTCCGTGCTGGAGAACCTGCTGCTCAGCGTCTAACCAGAGACGTGACCCTTGTGCTTTGGCCGCCTCGCAGATCTCGTCAACGGCTTTGGATATAACTTCAGGAATTGGTCTGCGCTCTGCCATAGCGTCCACGGCGATAGGACCAGCACCTGTGAGTCTAAACAAACGTTAGACGTGATCTTAAGCAGTTCTCAGCGAATACTTACTTTACTCCCAGAACGTCACCCGATTCGACCATACTCAGTGTAACCAACGTTCCATGTTTCCATTCCTCGACCATCTCATAACACTTGTCGCTATAGCTGGTGGAGCCCGCCTCATCACGCGCGAGCTTCTCATTCGGATCCAGGACAATCTCCTTCGAGTACCCCAATATAACACCCTGGTATCCAATCTTCTTGATCTCAGTCACAGTTTTCGAGACCTCGGCACGGTTTGTCCCCGCACAAAAATGATTATAGACTGTCAGCCGGAGAATTTTGTTGAGAATGGGGTTTCGATCGGGATTGAGGACCGGCGATTTCGATTTCGCGACGATGTTGAGCAGAGCTAAGGCGGGCTTGAGGAAGAGCTTGGATGACATAAGAGATGTCAGGACCAAAGAGCGTAGGACGAATCGTGTTGGTAGTCTTGCCATGGACGAAACCTCCAATGGGGGTTTGATGGCTGGCTTGACGATGGTGGCATCATGAAAGCCTTGCTTGGTTGACCGGTGTCGTCGAAGTCTTGTCTGGTGTAGGAGCACAGTGCGGGGCTTCACTCCACGATGAAGAGAAGTAGGCCGAGAGAACATGGCCAGGGAGTACTTCTGACAGATACGGTCGTTTGGACGGTTCTCTCAACCTGCCAGCTGGGATCAGCCACAAAACACGCTTTATATCGACCATCGATGTTTGAGGTCCTGTCTATATAGTTCTACAGATCTGCCTCTGCTTGCAGCTGCCCATTCATTTGTCGCCATCCACCGATGCGTTGTCCACAGTCAACCGAGTACAGTCGGAGGACCACGCCGATGGTGGGAGGGGCATCGGAACAGGCCTTTCGCCAGCCAAATCAACTTCTCGAGAGGGGTTTCTCGTTATCAACAGCTCCTAAATGGTGAAACCCCGATCTCAACCCCTCATTCTCTTTGACCGGGCCGGTTGGTACATGTTATAGGACTTGTTACCCGTTGCAGCGTCTAGGAGGGGAGTAACCTCCTACAGATACCTTTGGCAGTCTGATGCGCATGTCTATTGTTCGTCCTCAGTACTAACTACTAAGTCAGGCACTCGGTTTGTTGGCTGAGAGTGCAAGTCCCCCACGGCCAATCTAGCTTCCTGTCACACAAGCTATGTTAACGGGGCAAAGGGTTGAATGATATGCCTCAGATGCTACTTATTGTATATTCTTGAAAACTGGGCTTTTGAACTGAAACCAAGAAAGTAGGCACGTGGTGTAGCCTCAGATTTGCTCACTGTGACTGTCTTTAGTCGACTCATGCAAAGAATGGCTATACCGACTCCTTCCTCGCTATTACATGTCCACTCAATATAACAAGAAAAAACATTGGTTTGAAAAACTTTCGCATTCAAGTTACACTTGTACAACAATTCCCTACAGCTGTCCACATCAAACCTCATTGGAAGGATATTCCACCTTCTCAAGAGGAGCAAACTCCTCCTTGATCGTGCGAGTGCTGACGAATCGCTGCAGATGAGCCATCGTACCAGTCTTGTCATTGGTACCAGAGTCTCGACTTCCACCAAAAGGCTGCTGAGCCACAGTCGAGCCAGTGCACTTGGTATTCAAGTACAGCATGCCAGCAGCATGCTTCAGGATGCTCTGTGCCTGGCGACTGGCGTAAGGGTCTTTGGCAAAAATAGAGCCTGTCAGGCCGTAGCGAGAGGTGGTATCGATTAGCTTCAGGGTCTTCTCCCACTCCGCATCGGGATACACATAGACGCCCAAGATCGGTCCAAACAGTTCCTCGGACATGATTCTGTGGCGCGGGTTCGATGTGCGGTAGACAGTCGGGTGAACGTAGAATCCCTCCTTCTTGGAGGCTTTGCCACCAACAATAAGCTCCAGATCCTTGTCACTTTTGGCATCTTCGATAAACGTGTTCAGCTTGTCGAAAGAGCGCTCATGGATGACAGGGTTGACGAAGTTCGCGTAGTCCTCGACATTTCCAACCTTCAGAGCAGCAGTCTCCTCAGCAAGGACCTTCTGGAACTCGGGCCACACTGATTCTGCAACGTAGACGCGCGAGTTGGCAGAACACTTCTGTCCCTGATACTCGAACGCAGCTCGGATGGTGTTCAAAGCAGCGCTCCGCACGTCCGCAGAGGAATGCACGACGCCCCAGTTCTTGCCACCTGTTTCACCAACTACACGAGGATAGGAATTGTAGATGCTTTGACCGATGCCATCGCCGATCTTCTTCTGCAGGCCCTTGAAGGTTGCTGTGGACCCGATGAAGGTGAGAGCACCGAACTCGGGTCTCTTCAAGATGGTGTTGGTGACTTCCTCAGCATCACCAGGGATGAATTGGATGACATCTTTGGGAAGTCCAGCCTCAAGCAGGATCTGATGAAGCAACCAGCTAGCATGCAGGGCCGAGTCGGAAGGTTTCCAAATCACCACGTTACCGAGTAAAGCGGACGGCCCGACCAGCGTAGCACCCAGAGCAGTGAAGTTGAACGGCGCGATAGCATATGTGAAGCCTTCCAGAGGACGGTACTCCATTTTATTCCAGTGACCGTCCAAATGGACTTTCGGCTGTTGAGAGTACAGGGCCCACGCCTCTTGGACATAGTATCGGAAGAAATCCGCGGTCTCAGCCGGGGCATCAATCTCTGCCTGCCAGATATTCTTTCCTTGGCCCAGCATTGTCGCCGCGACGATCTCCGAGCGGTACTTGCCCGTGATGAGCTCACATGCACGCAGGAAGACGGCTGCACGGTCTTCGAATGGTGTCGCTTCCCATGCTGGTTTGGCTTTGAGAGCTGCACTGACGGCGGCGTTGACTTGGTCTGGTGTGGCGGATGCATAGTTGGCGACTATCTCACTGTGTTTGGATGGGTTCAACTGAACACGGGTCTGTTTGGTCTCAACCTGTGCAATAGAGGTGTCAGAGGAGGTCACATCTTTTTGTGCCAGATTGATCTCATACCTCTGAATCGTTGATCTTGATGGGAATGGTGAATGGGAATTGGCTCTTGAGCTTTTGGATAGTCTTCGTAAGCTCTACTCTTTCAGGTGAGCCTTTGGCATAGTTGAGCTATGAGGGCGTAAGCACTGATACCCGAGAAGCTATGCTGGAAACACTCACCATCTTCTCATTCTCGAACTTGGGCGGATGCAACATGGTCAAGTACCGCCGGCCAGCTCCGTGACTGGAGCAAGCCTTGAGGCGGTTCAAAGCAGCTGCTCGTGTGATTATTGCAGGTCTCATTGCTCGATTTTTGAACAATAAGGGCATCACGCTTGGAGCAATCAACCTCTCGAGCACCCCACCCCCCCCCCTCACTTAACCCATCTTAAGTATAGCCAACGCATCACCTTCCTCGATAGCGCACCCGACAGTCGGTTGACTACCCCGACCTTCCATCGACTATCTTGCCATGGTCCATCCTGCATTGGGCACGCATGTCCCACGTTCACAGGGAAGATGGAGATCGCATGTCGATTGCAGATGTCGGAAGGGTCTTCCGACAGTTTGATAAGAGCATCCAGTGTATTACCCCAGTGCAGCATAGCGCATGTTCGGCGTGAAGTCCGATGCCACACTTTTAATACCAACAAACTGAACGAAGCTGTCATGTAGAGCTCTGTCGAAAACTCCTGCAGCCTTTTGTATTGGCATTTCCCATCTATGAGTGGATTCAGGGCATGCCCGTCGTGGCTATAAGCGCACAACCGTTTCTGCTACGAATGAAAGAGAAGAGAGAACTTCCTGTGAGCTTTTTCAGGCCATTAGGAAGTTTTGTCAAGCCCTGTTTGGTAGTCCCAGTTTGCTAGAATGACTGGAGGGCGATGGTATATATCTTGCCGGGCATCAAACCATCTATGCTTCTGCTGCACAATGATATCGTTGCAAATGCCCTGAAAGCCGGAACTCCCCATTGAGTGAACCAGAAAGCAAAGGACTTTGGGCGATTCCATCTGGCAAGGTGTCGATATGAGCTCAATTGATGAGAATTGACTGAATGATACAGTGCTGCCAGAGGAACCAAACACTATTCATGCTCAGCTGGGAAGAAAAGACAATAATTATCAACAATTATCAACAATTACAAGCCAACACTATTTTCAGTGACCTTTCACGATTTTCTAAAGCAGTAACACAGCAATATCGAGCACATGGACAGTTGTATAGTTGCAATGGCAGGAGATTCTCCGACGGGACTAGCCTTATCAGTGGACTCGGACCTCGCCCTGACCGCATCGCCTCCTCATCATCAATTCATGAGCCATCGGCCAGCGGCAGCTCCTCATTCATCCTGTCATTTTTAGCGCGTCTGATACAATTGCACGTTGAACCCGCCAGCGTTGAGACACAGCATCAGTGCTCGTGTCTGTGAGACCAGCCCCCGACCGAGCTCCGCTTGATCGTCAAGAACCGTCGTCATTGCAGCCAGCAATCACCTCCACACCCGACCACCTCCCAACCGCATCCCCGCGCCATCATCCCACCGGCCACGGAGCCCAGATGTCCCTGTTTGGAACGTCGCCAGAAGAGCCCTCTGCGGCGACTACCGCCCAGAGGTCCAAATCCTCGCTCTTCGCAGACGAATCAGGTGGCGGCTCCTCGTCGCTCTTCGCGGATGACGACGGCGATGAGAGCTCCCCTTCGCTCTGGAACCAAAACAACACCGCCAAGAGAACCGCTCGCCGCGACCTCGTCCGTACGCTGCTGCCTGCGACCGATGTGCCCGAGAGCTATGTTGACGCGTACGATCTGATCCTGAATAGCGGAGATAGGGTCGGTGCTGGAGTGGGCCTGACCTCAATTCGGGAGATTCTGTCAAGTAGTGGGTTGAGCGCGTCGGACCAGAGGAAGATCTTCAATCTGGTTGTTTCTAGCGACCATGAGAATTCGGGCGGCCTGGGCCGCGCCGAGTTTAATGTGCTGCTGGCGCTGGTTGGCCTCGCGCAGGAGGGCGAGGACCTGTCTTTCGATACTGTTGATGACCATCGCAAAAGTGAGTAAGCTCTTTCTGGACTGCTAGGCGTGAGATCCAGCCCGTTATAACTGTGCTTTTCTCTAACACCTCGTGAAGAGCTCCCCCAACCCAAGAGCGGCTTCCTTGACCGGCTACGAAGCACGACCACGACCGCCACGTCCTCCGATGCTGCCTACGAACGTCCCTCTACACCCCCGCCTCAGGCATCTCCACTACAGGAGCCGAACTCGGCACGGTCTCGCCGGACAAGACGCGAGTCGCTGGGCGGCTTGGAGTCGGATCCTTGGGGAAGCCCGGACCTGCACCGGAACCATCACCACGAGACCGTGAGCGCCAACCAGGGTATCATCAATGGATATGGGAGCGTGCGTTCTACCTCAAATGCGTGGAGCGGCAAGGCGGTGGAAGAGGCGATTCAGGGCGAGACTCTTCAACCAGAACATGCCAATGGCCGGACCGAGGCAGTGCCTCCCAGCAGCTCCGGTTCTGGATGGGGAGGTACCATTCGCGGACCGCCTGTTGACGATGGTGGCTTTGTTGCTGGCCCGCGCCCTGGACTCAATGACTTCGGACCTCCTGGCGAGGACCCCAGCGACCTTGCACCACGGCGCCGGTCGCTGGGTATACCCCGAACGACGAATCCCCAGGTCGAAGAAAGTGTCACTATCACACTTCTCCCAGAGAAGGAGGGCCTCTTCATGTTCCAACATCGCAACTACGAGGTCAAATCGGCGCGACGAGGCAGCACTGTCGTTCGGCGATACAGTGATTTTGTTTGGCTCTTGGACTGTCTACAGAAGCGTTTCCCTTTCCGCCAATTACCGCTTCTCCCACCTAAACGGGTTTCAGGTACGTACTACGCTGGTTGAAGCGCTCCAGACTGGTTGCTCACCTTTGTGAAGTGAATGGTACTCACTTATCAGCGGACTCCAACTCTTTCCTTGAGAAACGCCGCCGTGGACTCATTAGGTTTACCAATTCCCTCATTCGGCACCCCGTCCTCGGCCAGGAGCAGCTAGTGATCATGTTTTTGACCGTACCTACAGTAAGTTCCGTCTCTCTTCTGAATCAGAAGGTCAGGCCTGACTTCAGCTAGGAACTATCGGTATGGCGCAAACAGGCCACTATCTCGGTTCAAGACGAATTCGCGGGCCGTACCCTCCCGCCTGACCTCGAGGACTCACTGCCCGCCACTCTAACGGAGACCTTCGAGACTGTTCGCAGCGGTGTCAAACGGTCCGCTGAAATCTACATCAACCTCTGCACCCTGCTTGAGCGGTTGGCCAAGCGTAATGAGGGCCTAGCGGCTGACCATCTCCGATTCTCCCTGGCTTTGCAATCCTTGACCGAGGCCACTAAGGACACGTACGCGGTCGACACTAATGACATCCCATCTTTGAATACTGGCATCACAGCAACCGCCCGACATCTCTCAGCTAGCCAGAGCCTGTTGGAGGACGAAGCGCGGGCCTGGACGGACGGTGTCCTCGAGGACCTCAAGCGGCAGCGGGACACTCTGGTCAGTGTCCGCGAAATGTTCGATCGGCGGGACCGGTACGCGCGGAACAACATCCCGCAACTCGAGAAACGCATCGAAAGCAACGAGCGGAAACTGCAGGAATTGCGGGCCCGACCTGCTGGCGCTGCGAAGCCTGGCGAGATCGAGAAGGTGGAGGACTCCATTTTCAAGGTAAGACAACCCACTACCGACGCCTTCAGCCGCTCCCAGGGGTACTAACACCGGCCACCATGCAGGACAAGGAGTCAATTGTGCAGCAGCATGCACGGGGCGTGTTCATCAAGGAGTGCATCCGAGATGAACTCATCCACTTCCAACAGAGCCAGTACCATATCAGTCGGCTGCACCAGGACTGGAGCCAGGAACGAGTTAAGTACTCTGAACTGCAGGCAGACAATTGGCGTCGACTGAGTGACGAGGTCGAGGGGATGCCGACGGGGGAGTAGAGGGGTGTAATTGAGTTCCCAGCGGCATCTGTCGTACATACATCGGGGAGTGATCAGTGATGAACTCGAAGAATATCGTGCTTAGCGCGGGGGGCGCGGGGGCCGCGAGAGGCTTCGGCATTTGTCTCATGTTTGCTTTTTTTCCAACCCCATCTTCTCCGCCAGCCTTCGGCATTTTTCATCGATGGGAGTCCCAATTCTTGTGTATTGAGTTTGGAATCTGGCTGGACTGTATGTGGTCAGTACTTCGTTGTCTATGCGTTCAATATCCCCATTGCCTGCTGCAATATACATGAGTATCTGCTTGAGTATCCAATTTCTATACTATACTGTGCTCAAGGAATATGTGATGTAGTTATAGGATGAGCGTAGATCTGTATTGTACGATGACGTCTGTTTACCGGACATTGTTCCAGAAGGTCCACCACGCAGAGCCCAGTGGAGTCGACTCGTGGCAACGTCACCAATCAAAAGTGGCAGACTCTTGGCTCTCACAGGGCTGGCGGGCGCGGACCTTGGCCGCAAGCGTATCGTACATGTCCATACCATACCAAAGGCTCATGCTGCTCCTATCTATAAAATCTCCGTTTCCGTCTCTATTTGTTTCTTTTTCTATTTCTCCGCCCTTGCCCACTGCAATTGATTGACAATCATCTACCTTCGATATCTCAATTATACACGGTGTATACAGAACACTCCGCCAGCCAAGCCCAGTCCGCCCGACGTGGGGCGCCAAAGTCTGGGCTGACGAATCCCGCCCGTTCCAAGAATCACCTTCGCTCTGGGCAAATCTCCCCCAAGCGCAATCGCTCGCTCTCCTCTCTCGGCCAAGAACCTCCCACCCCAGGACGCGGTGCCCTGCCCTGCTTAAATTTTCTTGGTCTTTTCTTCTTTTCTCTTCTTTGCTCTTGACTTTCTTTCGTTCCTTCCCCCGCGCTTGGACGCCTGCTCTGCCTTTGCTTCCAGAACGAGCCGAAACTGCTCTCTCGCCATCGCTTCGGCCTACTCGGATCGTCGATCAGATCGGTGACCTTCTCCTCTCGGACTCCGAACTGCCGGTATCCCCGAGGAACCAGCGCTACTGCCCTCATTCAGTTCTACGAGGCTCGATCCAACACCACCAACCGACCCATCACCACTCGCAACATTGTCAAGGCATGAGGAGCAACGCGGACCAGCGAAGACCGAGGCGGAAATCCAACTGAACTGGGACAAGGGGATAAACCAGGTTTCCAAGCACAAGCAGAAGCTGTGTTCCTGAACGAGCTGTCGACTCGACGTCGTCTTCACCATGGCGTGGGACCACCTGGACATCGACAAGCCACATCTGGCCTATATGATCCTGGGCGGCTTCACAGGCCTGTTCATGCTCTGCTCGCTCTTCGTGAAAGAGAAGCTCTACATCGGCGAAGCGACCGTCGCCACGCTCTGCGGCATTATCTTTGGCCCGCATGCCGCGAATCTATTCAACCCGCACGACTGGGGCAACGTCGATAAGATCACGCTGGAATGCTCGCGCATCGTCCTGGTCGTGCAGTGTTTCGCCGTCGGGGTCGAGTTGCCCAAGGCCTACATGGAGCGCCATTGGAAGTCCGTGGCGCTGCTGCTGGTCCCTGTCATGACCTGGGGCTGGCTGATTACCAGTCTGTTCATTTGGTGGATGGTGCCGCCGCTGAACTGGCTGGAGAGTCTGGTATGTGCGGCGTGCGTTACTGCGACGGACCCCGTCTTGGCATCGTCTGTCGTCGGTAAGGGTAAATTCGCCAAGCGGGTGCCCAAGCACTTGCGAGACCTGCTCTCTGCCGAGTCAGGGTGTAACGATGGCATGGCGTTCCCGTTTATCTATTTGTCTTTCTATATTCTGCGTTACCGTCCTAATGCAGGGGAGGTCTCGCTGCACTGGTTCTGTGTGACCATCCTATACGAGTGTATCTTTGGTGCCATCTTCGGTTTCACCATTGGCTACGGGGCGCGCCATGCTATCAAATTTGCCGAACGCAAGGGTCTCATTGATCGTGAGAGTTTCCTGGTGTTCTACTTCGTTCTGGCTGTTTTCTGTGCTGGATCGGGTAGTTTGCTGGGCATGGACGACCTGCTCATCGGATTCTCCTGTGGTGTCGGGTTCAGTAATGACGGTTGGTTCACGGAGAAGACAGAGGAGTCGCATGTCTCCAACGTTATCGATCTGCTTCTCAACTTGGCCTATTTTGTCTATTTTGGATCCATCATCCCGTGGGAGACTTACAACGCCCCTGACCTCGGCCTCGTGCCATGGCGGTTGGTCGTGATTGCGATATTGGTCATCTTCTTCCGCCGCATTCCAATCATGCTGATCCTGAAGACTATCATTCCCGATGTGAAAACGTGGCGTGAGGCTCTGTTCGCCGGGCACTTTGGTCCGATCGGTGTCGGTGCTATCTTTGCTGCCATTCTTGCAAGAGCAGAGCTCGAAACAGACAGCACGCAACCGCTGAGTGAAAGCCAGCTCCCGTCAGCAGGGACAAAAAACTATTACATCGTGAGGCTTATCTGGCCCATCACGACGTTCATGGTCATTTCCTCGATCCTGGTGCATGGCTCGTCCATTGCTGTGTTCACACTGGGCAAGCGTATCAACACTTTGACGGTCACTCTGTCCTACACGCAAGCCAACGAGGAGGGTCCTTCTTGGATGAACCGTCTGCCCCGTGTCCAGTCACTGGCCAAGGGTTCCATGTCCTTCCGCAAGGCAGACGAACTGGAAGGCTCGTCCGAAGAGAAGCTGCCCGAGTATCCGCCCGGCACCTTGCCTCCCATTGGTTTGCCTGGTAACTTCCTCCGTCGCGTGCGTGAAGATGACAGCGAGCCCCAGAGTGTGCAGTCACCCAGGAAGCCTCTGCGGCGGAGAAAGCGTCGCAAGCGCGATGCTGCTGGTGGACCTATCAGCCAGTCTGCTATCATGCCTCAGCGACGAACTGAGTCTGAACTGGAGGAGGAAGAGAAGAGAGAGAAGGATGAGGTGGAGGAGCGCGATCGCGTGGAACGTGGAACATCGCCTCCCACTGCTGAGCGTGATCGATTCGGCCGCGAGCCTGAGATGGAAGTGTACCAGGAGGGTCATAAGATGGTCATGGAGGATGAAGAGGGCAATGTGCTCAAGACTGTGGATACGACCAACTTGACTCCGGAAGAGAAGCAGCAGCATATCGAGGAACAGCGGAGGAAGCTTGAGGAAGACAAGTCGGGCGAATTGGCACCTTCACGCAGCCAGCCTCATGAGAAGACCGAGGGCGAGGAAGTCCAGCAAGCTGTCGGTGAAAAGACGGGACACCCTTACGAGAAGGCTCGTAAGCGTTGGGCCAACTGGACAGGCCTTGGAAAGGACCGAGCCAAGGAGAAGCCTTCCGAAAAGGCCAAGGTGAAACCCGAAGAAGGCCCGGCCAAGCCAAAGGCCGAGCCTGCCGAGAAGCCCAAGTCCCGTTCCGCTCATGCCTACCAATTCGGTAACACCATTATCGTTGAAGATGAGGATGGCGAGGTGATCAAGAAGTACACCATCCCGTCTGGCGATAAGCCCGCCAAACCCAAGCCTAAGCCCGAGGCAGAGGGACAGGCAGGACCGTCCAGACCACCGCTGAAACGCGGTCTCGGTCGTGTGGGTACTTGGCTCGGCATGGAAGAAGAGGGCGAATCCTCGCAGGCTGCACAGAAGAAGAAGCCCGCGCCACGGACAGAGACGGACGACTGGGCCACGGATGACGGTCTGCGCTTCATTCTGTCCCAGAGCGAGGACGTCGACTCCCACGGCATCGGTCACAAGGGCCGCCGCATGAACAAGCAGGAGTTCTTCCAGCAGATCAAGGGTCTAGACTCGAAGGCCCGTCGCGATGTGGTCCAGCAAACCGACGCCCCGTCACCCATCAAGGAAGCCGCCAACGACGACGTAAAGAAAGAAGAGAAACAAGAGCGTCGTCTGTCCGCCGCGGCAGCCGCCGCAACCACAGGCGCCATTCCAGAAGAAGCCGAAGACCTCGAGTCCGAGTCCGTCACCGACACCGAAGCCAGCGAGGAAGAAACCTCATCCGATGAGACGAACCGCGGCGGCGTACCAGGCCCCAACGTCGCCGCGTCCTTGGCCAAATTCACCCACGGCACCTCCGCCCAAGAGCGCCGCAGCAACCTCAGCCCCGCGCCTCCTCGCACCCGAGACCGCACACGCCGCGACTCAGAAGACGACGGCACAGAGCGAATCCCACCCAGTCAACTCCGCGAAGCAGCCGGCCTGGCAGCGCCACCGCGCCAACGCGACGACGACACGGGCGAAACACCCGCCGAGCGACGCCGTCGTCTTGCCGCGCTGGGCGAGATCCAGAATGATTCTTCCGGGTCGGAGGATGAGGATGCCATCGAGGAGGAGTCTGATAGTGAGGATAACGGTGAGCCGAGGCAGGTGCCTAGTCGAGTCCAGTTCGCGGATGGCCTTAAACCATCCGAGTCCTCGGCTCGTGGTGAGCATCCTTCTCCATCTGGCTCTGCTTCTGGGTCAGCGTCGACAGGAACACGCGGCCATCGTCCCCGAGTTTCCTGGGGTGGTGAAAAGGGTCGAGATAAGTAATGCTCTTCCTCTCCTGTCTGTCCTCACGGACAACCTTTGCTTGCATTTTTCGTGTATTTTCTTTCCCGTCGTCTGTGCACATACTCTCTCGCCTGCACTGGATATACTATAATGAGTTCGACCCATTGAGTGACTTGACTGCATGGAATGATGTCGTTTTGTGATGATTGCTTGTGGTAACTATTACTATTGCTAGAGCGAGCGAGTTAATACATTGTTTTTGACATACAGGCTCAGAACCTCGTAGACTATTTAATGTATCCCGTCTACAACCATTGTAAGATGCCTAGAAGATCCATAGTAGCTCTGTCCAGATGAATGAGACTCACTTGCTTGAATACACTAAAGAATCCGAGGTATCTTCAAAAAACGCAAACACAAGCCCACGCACAACCAAAACCAGCCCTACTATATACACCATCCACCTAATGATCCCTGTCCTCAAAGAAAGAACCTACCCCTCCATCGTAGCCCTGGAGCCCATTACCCCCCGCCCAAAAAACTCACTTACAACCCCAAACCGATCTCTCGCCCTCGCCAACTCCCCCTTGAACAAATCATGCTGCTCCGCCGCCTCAACCTGCCTCTGCCGAATAGCTCTAAGGGTATCATTCGTGCCCGCGCAGGCGGGACACTGCGCGTTCTCGTCGACGCGGTTCAGACACCGTTCGTGGAAGGAGTGTTTGCATAGGAAGTGGACGACGGGGAGGTCGAGGGTTCCGCCGCAGGAGTGGCAGCGGCGGGTTTGGAAGATTGTTGGTTGGGTGGCGAGGGAATGTAGTTCGGATTGTTTGGTGGCTGTTTCGGATTTGTAGCTTGAAATTAGGCGGCGGTTCTGATGGGGATGAGTTAGTTTGGGCTTGCGTGGCTGAGAGCTGGGGAGGGTTGGACGTACCGTGGAGATCTCCTTGCGTTCGCGGTCGATGTTGTCGCTTAGGTATTTCTTTACCCGGCCCATTGTTACGACGGCGTTGTTGCTTAGGGCTTGGATCACCTGCAACGGGGAAAGGAGACCGTCTTCGTCTATTCGGCGCAATACGGCGTCCAGTTCGTCGCCTGCTTCTTCGAGGATCTGCGGACTCGAAGCGAAGTAGGTTAATGCGTCGATGTAGAGCTGTGGCTCGTCTGGGCCGTAGCGTCTCAAGGCTTGGATAGCGCCTTGTGTGTCTTTTGCTGAGGTGAAAGAGCGGAAGATGTCAAGACGCAGTCCTTCTTGGTCGCGGACGAGCGTGGAGCCTTCCCTGAAATTGGAGAGATCGGAGAGAAGGAGGACATTTGAGGTGGATATTGGAATCTGACTTGTTAGTGCTAGCTCATCACCGGGAATCAGCATACTCACATCCTTCCCTTCAATCAACTTCTTCGCCTTGTCCTCCCATTCTTGCTTTGAGGCAGCATCCTTCTTCCCCTTCGCTGTATCGAGGTACATCTCAAACAGCGTGGTGAAGAGATCGACCCTGGCGTCCTGCCCAAGATCAGGCTGCTGCACAAGCGTCTCCAAGAAATCAATGAATTCGTGTGGATGATCCACAAACGCCGAGAATGCAGTCCGCGGCTTTGGAATCTCGTACTTCGGTGGCTCCTCTGCAGGAGTCTCCTCAGCAGCACTTTCTGGCGCAGGTTGTGTGGATGTCCCGCTACCTCCAGTCACGTATCGCAATGGAAGTAGACCCGCGAGACTTTGTACGGTACTGGTTGGCTGTGCTTGAGGTTCCGCTGGAGGTTCGACCTCTGTGCGTGGTCGGTACTGGCCAGTGTAGTAGGCCTTGAAGAGTTCGGTTGTCTGTTCTGGGCAATGCGCCAAGAGGACTCGAGCGTATTTCATCAGGTTGTGGTAAGCCTAGCGGAATCAGTATACGACCATCCAGCACATAGCAGGGGACATACCACTTCCGGATCCAAGCGCCAGATATACTCCACCGCCTCTGCGTATTTCTTGGAGTCCTCGATCAGAATATCAACGACCATATCATTTTCTCCATGCTTCGTGGCCAGGTACGCTGCCTGCTCGTAGTATCCTCCCTGGCGACACATGGCGATGGCGGTCTCCAGATCAAACTTCAATTCACCAGGAGCCTTGATGAATGAGTCCAGTTTGCCTGTATCCTTTAACTTGGCATAGCAGTTCAAGAGAAGAGTGGTATGGTCGACCGTCGCGCGTCCATGATCGTGCAATTCTTCCAAATACTCGATCAAGTTATGAATCCGCTGTGTATCCAGATACTATTCCAAATTAGCACAACCCCTCAAATTCATGGAAACCACAAACCTTGCGAATAACTTGAGACGGCTCAGTATTATCAATTGCCCGCAGGTACTGCTGCATAGCCGTGTCATAGTCCCCACGCTGGTACAAGAAGTCGCCGTACTTGCGGTAGATGGCATTCTGCTGAAGCGGATCGATGCCAATCTTCTGCGCAAGATTGATAGCCAAAATGTAGAGGTTGCGCTCGTAAAGAATCTCCAGCCGCTGCTGCAGACTCTTCTCGCGATAGCGGAAGATCTATACAATGTCAGTGAACACGTTCCTGCATCGCAACAGCATAGACAACAAACCTTCCCATCCGTGGTGAGCAAGAACAGATCGCCCCACTCTATGAAAATCTGCTTCATAGGCGAAACCAGCGCCTCACTGTGAGCGATGAACTTGAGATCGGTATCAAGCAGAGTAAAAGTCGTCGCGCCCAGAATTTCATCAGCAGGGCTGACACCATATTTGCGCATTGCATCACCCCTCCCCGATTCAGCCTTCGGCGGACAAACCAACGCCACGTAGTCCCGGAAAGAACTAATAGACGTCTTCGGACTCTCAAACGCATAGCTTGGACCCCGACCCCGCGGACCATACGTATAGACGGCATCCTCCCTGGCGATGAGAATATCACCTGTCTCCTTATCCAGCGTCATACACCCAAGTCCACACCCCGTATCCTCCAGCACGCGCGCAGGCTGCCCCTGACCCCGACCAGAAATAACGAGCGTCAAGATCCGGCTCGTGGTCGAAATGTACAGTACCGTCACAGCCCCCTCCTGCGTCTGAAGCCCCGTAATCGGCTCCTCAGACTCAAACACAATACGCTGACGCGCCCCACGATCATGGATCAAGTCACCCCGGATAATGGTCACAGATCCATTGGCAAAACCAACCGCCACCTGCGACAGATCGTCCACAGCCGCGAAGGCCGATATCTAGACCACACGCCGGCAATCAGCATCGCCCCTCCCTAAAACCAGGCAAACCAGAACAGAACACTAACCGGAAACTGCCGCCGCGCATTCTGCACCGAAACAGTCGACAGGCACCTAGGCCCACCACCCTTCCTCTCCGTATCAAGCGCCCAAACCTTCAGCACAGGCTCATTGGATAAATCCTCCGCAACAGTAACCAGCAGCGCCGTCCCCTCAATCTGTCTCATGTGCGTAATGGAGCCATCATCGTGTGCCTTGAAGGATCGCGCGAGTCGGAACCCCGAGGAAACGATGTGGACGAAGCCGTCTGTTGTGCCGAGGAAGAGGTTTGCGGAGCCGGTGCATAGGCTTGAGAGGTCACTCTGGGAGTGTCATTGTGAGCTTGCGTCTGGGGGAGGTAAGAGATGGGGGGAGGGTCCTTACACCGAAGAGGCTGGAGCTCTCGTCCGGGAGTTTGACCGGGGAGACGTCGATGAAGTTGAATGCTTTCCACTGTCTGGTGTTAGCGATTGTCTTGACAACAGAGATAATGGGGATTTGTACTGATGTCAGTGCCATTTGGGCGGGCCATGGGAGACGTTGGAGATTGGAGATGGAGCTGCGATGAGGCGGCCTGGAGCTCCCCCCCCGCTGGCGCTCGGGCCACCCGGTTCTGGTGGAGCGACCACTACTACTACATACAGTATTATAACTACACAAAACTACTATTACTATTTCATGAAAATGTACGTTCATTTCTGTATGCAAGTCTGCTATGCAAGAGGAACGTCATCGCCCAATCTAGGGCTCAAAGCACGCTGTACAAATGAAATGGGGAACTGTGTTCCTTGATTCCAAAGCATCAAAGCGCCATCGTAATGAAGCCGAGCATAAAACCCTGGAGATATTTTCAGATCCAACCAAAGAACCACACCTTAAGGCATTATGATCGATCATGACTGCTGACTCGACTGTCGAATCTCCTTCAGAAAATCGAAGCTTTGCTGTAACCAGCTCCCAGCTTCGGCAATCGCCTGGCTGAGATTAAAGCTCTCCGCGCCCTGTAACCCGCCCTGTCCGTCTTGTGCCATTGTTGGGGTGGACTCGCTCACTGTGAAGGGCAATGCGGTTCCTTGTGTAGTAGATCTGTGCGTAGGTGGTGGATCGGGTGGTTGGTCAATTGCACGCGGACTTGAGCCACCCGTGCCAGATTGCGCAGTTTGATACTCGATTTCGGGAGATGGTGAAAACGCATCTGAGGGAGCTGGCAGGTTTTGGTGATGCGGTATTGTGCGTGGCTTCTCGATGTCAGTATGCTGCGGTGAGATTGTCCGAAAGGCGTTGGGCTTTTTCTCCGTGCTGAAGGTGTAAGGCGTTGCGGCGTCGAGCATGCACTGAGTGCTCATAGCCTGCATCCTGTCCTTCACCACTTGCTTGGAGCTTCGAAGCAGGGCTTTTTCTGAGGTGTTCGGCTGGTGGTACGGTGTTTCATTGGCCAAGAGAACAGAGTCATCGGCAGCCGGTGACGCGAGTGTCTGTCCCGGTGTCCTGCCAAAGACTTGTTCAGGACTTTCCAGGTCATCCTGAAACGACTTCTGGGCATGGAGCAAGGCAGCTTGAGTCGACAGTTGTGACTCAGGACTGGTGGCGGTGTTGGGTGCAGTATCTGTCTTTGGCATGGCTGTCGAATGCAGCGATGGGATACGGTCTGATATCTCGTGGGGGGCCGATACCTGCTGTGCAGATGGCAGGTTCTCGCAGCTCTCCTCTTCAGTAACGACTTGTGCAGATGTTGCAACATGTTCCGATGTGCTCGCATCTGCAAATCGGAGACTCCGCGATTGGCGAGAGAGTTGATCGTCCGCGTGCGAACCATTGCAGGGCACGTCTGCGCGTGTCTCCTCGTGGACATCATGAGCAGGAGGATCATCATCCGTATCTCCTTCTGCAGGCGCAGATGGAGCCTCAACAATCATCCCCCTACTCTGTGAGTTTGGCGAACCTCGAGGGCTTGAATTGTGGTTCCACCGACGAAACTCAAACCGTGGTAATTGGGATGTCGAGGACATCACACGGAATGAATTCGCTTCATGGCCTCCACGTTTTGGCGATGCCTGCTCCTTGGGCGGCGATTGTCCAGTACCTCCAGACTCCTTCTGCGTAACCGGAACAACCGTTCTAGCAGAATGCGGCGTCGTACGCACCGACTCTGGAGCAGCAGACCTCCGCGGAGTCCCATCACGCGAGAAAGACTTTGAAATCTTCGATTCGCATGTCCGAGAGACACTCCGCGACTTATTCTCAGCATGTCTGGTTCCGATCTTGGGCGTTGGCGAACTAGGCGGCTCGAAGTTCTTGAAGTCCATGCGTTTCCGATCTTTCTTCAGCCAATTCGCCGGTTGAGCTGCAATGGTCGTCTGGTCGTCTGTTGTGTATGAAGATGTTTCTTTCGGTTTCTTCGTTGGACGTGGTAGAGCTAGATTCTGCTCAGCTCCTGCTGCTGGCTGCATAGGTCGTTTCTGTCCTGATCTGGGGGCCGCACAGGCAGTCCTTCGGCTCCGTGCTGCACACGAAGTCAGAGCAACAGATACATCAGCATTCGCATCTGCCAGCTGATTCCGCGAAGTCGACAGGTCCTCGCGATACTTCGGCAGCCGTGGACCCGTCTCCTCCACCATAGGCTCCGTATGCCTCGCAGCACCTTCCGCCGGCTCAACATTATCACCAACCCTCCTCTCCTTCCTCCACGGATTCCTCCAATCCCCCTCAAACGGACCCCGCAACGAAGCAGAGAAAATAAACAACTGGTTCCCCCTCAAATACGACTCAGCCAATTTCTCCACCCTCCGCCGTTTAGCCGCCCGCCCGCCCTCATCAAGCTCATCATCCGAGCCCAGTAACTCATCATAAGCTATGTCATCGGTAGGAGGGGGACATGTCTCGAAGGTGATCGGCGAGACGGGCCGCGGGAACGGCATCGGTGAGCTTTGGAGGCGTTGTTGTCAGTCCGGTGCGGGTTCGGAGCTGCGGCTGGCGAGCACGGCGGTCATGCAGCTGAACGGAGGTGCCGTTGAGGGTTTGGTCGCATTTCTGGGGGTGTGAGGTGTTCGGCATAGGCACCGACGCCTGACGCGAAAGAAAGTACTTAACGCGTGAAGGTACCCCAGCAACAGTGGGGATTACGTAATGCTCCTGAGGTGATCTATCAACGGAGTACGAAAGAAGAGAGCATATTCAATGTAAATCATATTCACATGAAGTAAAACGGATAATTAAACAGCACGGACAACGGGGAGAAAGGAAAGAGGAAACCCCGATAGATCAACAACAGCCACACCAAGCAAGAACAGTCCAAGTCATCAGATCAGGCAATACATCATGACACAGGGAGGTGAACGGCGACAACAACCAGCGCTAACATTGTGCGGCGGGAAACAAGAACATGGCATGGCGTTCGTCTATGACAGATATCTGGTCGGGGTATCGAAGCAGGTGTACCATCAAGGCAGGACGAGGCGAGTACGGATAAAGCATGAGATAGATGGGTTGGTGGGTAAAGCCTCGGATCTTTAGTTCATGACAGATTGGTCGCGGACAAACAGGAGAAAGTCATTAAGTGGTCATCATAACGGAGTGCTCGGCTCGCTCTTTCATTCGCATGGCCTGTGCCTCGAGGGAGCGGGCCATCAGTTTTGTCACTGCGAGAAGTTAGCTGATAGCTCGATCGATCGTCCAGTGGAATTAGAAGCTCACCTGGCCAAACAGCCGCCCGGTCTAAGAGGCTCGCTGTCGCAATCAATATTTTACACCCGTAGCCCCCTTCCACCACACTGGGAAGGCGTTGCATCACACTCAAGGCAGACATGGAGTTGCTGTTCTGCACTTGGCGTTGCATCTTGGATTCGATGCTGCTCAGGATATCCTTGATCTTATCCACCAGCTTGCAATCTTCGTCTTCGAGGAGCATGACACCGGGCACCTGGGTCAGGTCCACATCCTCGCGACCCAGGATCCCGAGATAAGGACCGACTCGTTCTTGAACTGTGGTGATCCACTCAGCCAGCACCTGAGCGCAGTCAAAAGCACACATCGCGCACTGGATCGGTAGCTCGCGCGAGGAGAACTCGGCATAGGTGTTGCCCAAGCGGTCCGACATGGAGATCGAGTCGGCAGCGTAGAAAGCAGCTTTGCGCAGGTGTCGTTCCCGCTTGGTCTGGCCAGACTTGTACACAGAGGACAGTGATTGCATGGGCTCTTCCTGGGTCGGAGTCTTCGAGATAGCCAGCTCCGTCAAGCCCAGGTCATTGATAGATTCCCGACGCTCATTGATTGTGCCCGTAAGCGAAGGGTCCACAAGGTCATTCATATTCGTGTCTCCCTGCTGGAAAACCTCTGTGCCGCGTGCAAGCTCATCGGCCATTCCGTTCCAGTCCCGCTGCCAGAAGGCCTCTTTGCACCGACCCAGATTCACATACAAGCGAACGTATGCGAGATCCAGTAGTGGGATGCTATCTGCAGACAATGGCCCCGCACCGAAAGGGTTTGGTCGCTCCAGACTGTGGACAGGGTTGCTTGCCCACGCTGCTTGCCATGCCCTCAACGCGGGTTCAATGTGCGATTGCATGGCTTCGGTCTCCTGCGCAGTCCATTGACGGCCCATGTGCCGTTGGCGAGTTTCCCAGATATAGTTGTGCAGCGAGTAGATGAGAACGAGACACCCAAAAGTGCTAGGCCGGTTCTCTGCATGCGACGGGTCGTCAGTGGGCGCGCCACTAAAGAACAGATTGGACGATTGATTTTGCTGTTCGCGTTGACTGGCAGTAAGAAGAGAGGTCAAGGCAGCCGAGAACGAGATGCTCTTCGCCGAGGCTGTCTGTCCGCCCATCTTCTTCCACGCCTGGGGTGATTCGGCTGCCCAGAGATCCTCTTCGCAGGGCAGGTCAAGCCGGATCTCGGAGTTCGTAAGAGCTGGTGCATGGTTGTATGCTGACACAAGGAAGCTGGAGAGCACGAAAATAGCGTACAGAGTACGCTTCCGCTCCTCGACCACCTTCCAGTTCAGCCAGTCTCGTCGTTCTTTCGGTTGGCTATACGACGAAGACATCCAGTTCTCCGGGTCCCCGGAATCAGAAGGAGTGAAACCAGTGTTGAGATGATCTTGCGGCAGGTTCTTCGGATCCAAGTGGTGCGTCAACTCAGCTGCACGAGCCAGGCTGACCAGAGCGGCGCAATGAGTGCTGGCAATATCCGCGGATGTCTTGTCACCGCAAGTATGCCCATAAATCACATTCAACAGCATCGCCTGAACCAGCCAGAGCGGTGTGTTGTGGACTGAATTGTCTCGCGGAGAGTTTGATCGGCTCAGCGCTGCGGACATGTCGGCTTTTCGTCGCTCTTCAAGGTACAGCTGGATCATCTTCTTCGCGGCTTCGAACAGGTCCTTGGAGGCAGCGGTGTCATGTTCGTACAAGGCACCAATCGCGGCCATGGACAGAATCAGGCAACCTCCACCACCTGCGACGCCGGTCGAGCTCAGATTGAGATGTCCGCTCGGGGTGCGCAGGTTGCTTGTGTACTCGGGGGCCTGGAAGTTGAGGGTCGGGATGTGAAGAAAGGGCATATGTGGATGGAAGTAGTTGATGTAGGCCATGATGTAGCGCTGCATGTCCGAGGTGCTGGGCAGTTGACCGGAGCTGTTGAAGCCAGTCGAGCGGGCGAACAGCTCCCGACTATTCAACATACCGCTGGCGGGCTGAGAGTACTTGCGATGATTGAAACCAGTGGGCTGCGACATGCTCGCTAGTAGAGCCTGTCGAGTGGAGTCTGTAAAGGTATCCGTTGAGAGGGGGGTATGTTGACTTCGTAGGGCACTATTCGGAAAGGGAACGTTGAGAGGATTAGGAGATTCTCCGCTTGTTGCCATAGAGGATGATAACATACTCTGCGAATGTCCTCCCACGATGGGCTGGCTGACTGAGGTCATGGACGGGGGAGTGGCATAGGTCTCGGCAAACGGGTTCTGAGCCATCAGCGACTTGGGCGACACGGTCTCCGGTGGGATTCCCAACTCGTTCAAGGTGTTTGGCGAGAAGTCGATGGCGAACTGGTTGGCAGAGGCTACGGAGTGCGCTGGGAACGGGTTGTGCCAGCCATTGGAGATGGGAATTCGGTTGGGACCGTCCAGCATCGCCTCGCTGATACCACTCTGACTGCCCGTGCTCATCGCCGAGGGCGACGACTCGTCGATGACCGAGTCGTTGCCGTTTCCCAGCGCCACCGCCGCGTCAAACCCGTTCATCCAGTCGAAGTTCATCTCCTCGTCCATCATGGGATCCGTCGCGGGGTGCATGCCATGGGCGTTCTGGCCAAATGGGGAAGAGGGGGAATCACCGAAGCCCTGGGGAGAACCTGCAAAGTGTAATTGCGCGGGATTGATGGTGCTGCCATGGCCCATAAGCATCCCATCGATTCCCAGGTCAAAGCTCCCATAGACGGGGGCAGTCCGCATTCCACCCGACATATCCATGGGAAGACCTGAGGTCTCCAGTTTGGACAGACCGTTCACGGGTGGGTGACCGGAGCCGAAGCCTCTGTAGTCCACACTTGAGCCCACTGAAGATCCAAGACTGGGGTGATACGCATGTCCCGAGTGATTGGGGGCAGAGGATGGGTTGCTGCCATCCGGGATGCCCAATGGGTTTCCACCGACATGACTGATGGTATTGGCCCTGGGGCGCATCGATGAGCTGTTAGCGATGGAATTCTTGCGCACACGATTGGTGCCGCCAGGAGCAGCACCAGTGCTCTCTCGACGGGCATTCCTGGGACGGGACGACGGTGTGGATGTCATATGCAACTTCTGCTGATGACGGAGCAGCAGATCGCGGCGCGCAAAGCATCGTGCGCAGTCCGGGCACTCGAAGGGCTTCTCCTTTGTATGAGAGCGCTCATGACGCTTCAGATGCTCCAATCGCGCAAAGGAGCGACCACAAGTGGTGCAGACATGGGGCCGCGGCTTGTCTGTCTTGGGGGGAGGGATATTGCCATTGGCGCCGGTCTGACCATTGGACTCGGCCTGCTTCTTCGTCTCCTTGGACGGAGCTACCGATGCGAGTTCAGAATTGGAGGGTCGGTGAGTCTTGCGGGTTGCGAGTACTTACCAGGCATATCTGCGGGAATTTCGTTGATGCTTGCGAGATCCGCCACGTTGGGGCTATGGTCTCGGTTCTGGCCGACCATAGCATCTAACAGCATCCTAGTGTGATTTTGTAGCTCCCCACGGACCGAGTGAGATCACTGGTTCCAGTAAGGATTGGTCGCCGGTATGCGGGGGGTTCGTTTGGAATGAGAGGTCCGTCAGACGATGAGCAGTATCGTCGGCGTGCGATCAATTTACACTAGTGTCGCATCAACGACTGGGATCGGGATGACATCAAGTCAGCATGTTCCTGCAATGATGCGTAGAGGGAGTGGTCGGGGCGACCCAGGGTAACGAGCGAGGCTATTTATGAACCTTGGCCGGGGTGGACAAGACCCACCAGGAGTAGGGAGACAAATGTACAGCAGGTCTATCTTGGTGATGATCGATGGATGTTGTGGTCGAGTGCAACCAGTTCAACGACAGGAGTGAGGACCTGCGGCCGGTGGGATGATGGCTGATGTTGGAGTTTGGAGTCTTTGGGGGGAAGGAAGCTCGGAGTATCAGCAAGGCAACCGGTTCCTTGTCCGCTGGATGCTTGCGAGATGCTCGCCAGGCCGAGGGTGTCACTCACTGAGTAAGGATGATTGAAGTGGGAATCTCAAGCTGTCCAAGCAGCCATTGATGATCTCTCTCGTCTCTGACACACTGTCTCTATCTCTCTGTTGTCTCTGTCACGACTCAAGTGTCGGAGCATGCGAGTGGATCAGCCGGAGATAACCGAGATAGCGGGCAATTGCAGATAAGGAGTCCGATAGAGAAGAGCAGATGAGAAGATGGAAGAAGGTGAAGTTTTAGAGAAAAGAAGTTCGAGAAAGGAGGAAAGTTTTGGAGAAGTTGCCTCCGAGGCCTTTCTATCAGACCAGAGAGCAGCGCGAGGTACCTGGGTCTGGGTACCGACTTACATACCATCCGTGGTCGCAGATGGCGTGGCAGTAGTGGTGGGTAGCCTGGGGGTACTTGGAAGTACTTTGGGATGAGGGAGACGAGCAGTAGAAAGCAGAGGTACCCACTCGGTACACGAGGTCAACGGCCACGCTCCACGCACGACGGACGAGTTGCAAGCCTGAGTCCAGAGCAGCCAGTCAGCCAGTCAGCCAGTCAGTGATGAGTAATATTACAGTAAGATTACATTATTACAAGTGGGCCAGCACACGGGCCAGGCGGCATGACAGGCCAATGAGAGAGGCGCGATTAGCCAGGGTGATACCGAAAACGGAATAGACTCTGACATCGAGTCACGTTGGGTCACGTTGGATCAAGCGAAGGACGAGGCAGGCTCACCGGAGACCCACCAGTTCTTGCTGCGCCAATCATGAAGAAGACTCCACGCAATGACTGGCTTGGGTTAGTGGCGTAATGGCACGGTATTGACTTCCCGGGGTTGAGGCCGATAAGAACATAAGAGATAGGAGATATCTATGATTCCTATGATTCTAGTTGTGATATACTACTATAGTGAGATATATTAGGCAGTACTATATCATAGCATACATCTATGCCCATTATTTTGCACACTGCCTGGGCATATATGTCATACTGTGTAAAGGCTGAGAGTACTCAGTTTACCCGGGGTAAGTATGGTGGGTCCGGTGCAACAACCACTCAGCACGCACCCTCACACCAGCCTCGGGGAGAACAACGATTGAACGATACGAGCACGCTCAAGGAGGCCCAGTCACGAGGCCCTCGGACCTGATCGGCTATTCCTATACTACGCAGTACATACTTCCCGCCTACGGTACTATCGACTATTATTATTGATCACCATCTCAAAGGCAAAGGCAAAGAAAAGGCAAAGGGCTGGACGGAGGCCTCCGCCAGGTACCCATCCGGTGATGGACCCATCAGGTCCATCAGGTCCACCCGCGAGGCTGGGGCTGAGCAGGGAGCTGCGCAGGGAGCTGCGACTGGGCGGCAGGATCCGCACTCCCAAGGGCCAAAATGGGCCAAAATTAGAGGGCCATGCGCCATTTTTGTGGGGGAAGCACGCTCTGACTTTGTGTGGGGGATTTCCTTCCGCTGAGATTGGCGTGCCATCGACCGATCTTCTTCGGTTGTGTTCACAGTCCTGCGTCTCGTTCCCAGTGGCACATGGTTCTTGCCATTCGCACCAGGTGGCAAGCCAACGATCTGGGGAAGTCCCCAGCAGAGACATGGTTGACCTGAAAGACTGCCCCGGAAATAGTCACTCATTCACTCATCCTTTCTAGAATCCCCGGTTACCTCGCCCTTCACTTCTACACCCCGGCAGAGACACGTTGCAGCCACGCCGGTTTGAGTTTTGAGTTTGCGTCGCACGGAACGAGGCGAGCAGTCCACCACTCATCGCTCGATTGGCGCGGTTCTCCCTTTCGAAAACGGATCGGTGTGGTTGCTGGGTGGTTGATGCGGCTGGATCTGAAATCCTGGGGTTGCGGTGCGCGACGATCGCCTCGGTGGTTCGGGCTTTCACAATTCATGGGTCGGATCCTCGGGTGCATAATCAACATGGACAGATATGGATTGAGTGGTGGAATACAGGCAACACTAGATCAGGGGATATTTCCAAGGAAGAGAGAACTGGCAAATGACGAGCTCGTCTCGCCACTGAATACTACTGAAGACACAGTCTGAAGACTCGACTCCAGACAAGTCCAGGCATAACTCCAAGATTCTCACCTCGCACGGACATCTCGTTTGCAGAATCCCCAGACCCGACCATGCGCACTAGTCCACTAGGGCGAGTCTCGAGTCTGTGGGAAAGCTGCAGGTGACCCGAGATGAGTCAAGGACGGACTAGTGCCCTGCTGGGACAAATGAAACGGCCGTCTGGCAAGCCACGCCTTCCGAGCTGCTTCTAGATGAATTATCATGGGCGATTGGTGCCACTGGCACAGCTTCTTGTGGATTGTTCAGGAGTGGACTTCCCGTGAAATTGCTTTTGGAAAGGATGGAAGTCGGCATTGACTTCCGTCTTTTCTTGAATGGGCTGTCTTGGAAGCTTGAGGTGGTCGACTGCCCAGTCAACGACAGCTGACTTCTCCCAGGGTCGTGATTAGTCGGACTTTTCTTCTAGAGATTTATGCTTACGATGCACTGGGTTGCTTCCATTTCAGCGGGAAGACAATTGTTCGACAATAGACTTCCAATCACATCGGGGCCGATGTCGCTGTTCAAGATGATCTTGAATAACTATTGCTAACAGTAGTAGTACTAGAACCCGCTCTATTACAATTTGCCTCTACACTCTTTGCTAGATGCAGGTCCGAGAACATCCAGAAGAAACAACTAAATCATTCTCCCGACGCATAGACTAAACTAGTCTAGTAAGTCTACAGCTAAGCAGACTGTCATGCGCCACTCAGCCCTTGCCCCTGCTTAATCTACACTTGCAGAAAAGCATCACCTGCACCAGTACCAGTACACGACCATGCAGTAATACTGCAGCAGACAATCAATGTTGACGCCGATCTGGGTAATCCGGGGGATCGAGCAACGTTATCGCGTAACGCGCTTCCCGGCGATGGCTGACGGTGCCGCAACCCTGGACAGAGTTCTGCAGTAAGAGCTCTGGCTACTGGTTAGCACATCGACCCCTGTCTAGGGCTCGTGTACTCCGTACTACTGAGTCAGTTTCTCCAAAGGAAAAGGCGAAATTCAAAGATATTCTCCGATGCATGTCGCCGGGGATCGTGTGGTGGCCTGTGCTGTCTGTCAATCCACTTGTGTCGGATACTGTATTCGGACTTGTGGCCGTCTTTCTATCTTCATGTCACATCAGTGAGACGAATCCGATGACCATCAACTCTGAGAATATCTAGGGCTAAACACCGCTATTGTCGAGGTACTCTCTATCCGATTTGCACAATGCAGAGTGTGCTCGCACAAGCCGACTATCAAGTGGACCATTTTGGCAATTGACATGCGTATCCGTGGAGCTCGGCGGTTGATCGCGAGTCTTGAATGGCAGTTGTACGCCGTACATGCTCCATACAAAGTGCTTCACGCCGGCGCCCTGGATTCGCTGGCCCTATGCGTCACTCGGTCCACTTCCGATAACGCAGTAGGTAACCAGCAATCAGCGGGCGAGGGTCCGCCGATTGCTGATAGAATTGCAAAGGTTGGAGTCGTGATTATAAATCACGACATAGAGATAGATAGTGTTGATCAGAAGTTTTTCCGGACATTGTTGTGCTGTCACACCGTTTTAGCTTTTAGCAACCAGGGACGTGCCTGTCAAAAGTAAACTGGAAGTATATTCACCCTAAGGCCGTGAGATCTTATTCAATGTCAGTACGGCAACACTGTCTATTCAACAGCCGAGCAGAAAGAATAATAACGAGACACAATGTCAATATGAAACACCAAGAGAGGGATAATAGCGCAAGTCCAGATGGCCAGTCTCCACGAAGTGGATCTACTGACCTGCAACAAAAGCCCAAGGAAAACTCACCCGGCTCTCTTTACTCCCATCATTGGTGTCCTAACCAAATCAACGGGAATCCCAACACTCACGAAAACCGATAAGCCGTCCAGCTATTGCCTACAGCACAATCGCCATCGCCATCGCCATCGCCATCGCCAAGGGGGCGGCAAATCCATCTTCATTCCTCGCGATACTACCTCACAGCGCATTAGCCCGAGATTGCCACTGGGTTTGGTGTGCTGGAAAGGTATTCCCGACTGTCAGTAAGCACTGGCTGAGCTTGAGCTTGAGCTTGGAGCACCGAGTCCCTGCGCTGACGATCGTCGGATGGGACGAATCATGGACCTCTGACCTTGAGGCAATGAGAGAAGTGGATCTATGCTCGTTCAATATGTCGATGGCATACCACACTTGCATTGATGATTCTTGTTTCTCTGATGGTGGCAAGACATCAGACCATTCTCAGCACTCTCCAGATCGGAATGTGCAATCCAAAGATTTTCTGACAGCTAAACCACAGAATCACCAAGTGGACCTGTGTTTTTTTTCGCGATATTGCCCGATAAGAGCAGCGGATAAGCGGGTAGTAGATCACGCCTCCAACTATACTTCTATACTCCTGGCTGATATCATGCAGACTCACCGGAATAACACCGGCTCGAGAATAAGTACTGAGCAATGATCATAGCAGAACTCTACCTATCGCAGTGCATGATCACCGAGGAACGTGCAGGCGTCGGAGGTCCAGAGCGGCTCGCTCTGATGTGATTGACTAGCTTGCTTGCTCGTGCATTAGTGGTATTTCAGCATTCAGCATACTCAGAATACTCAGCGAATACCCAGGTAATCAGAATGATGCCAACGGTACCTTGCGCGATCTCAGCAACACAAGTACAACAACGGCGTCGGACTGCAGTCAGCATCCATGCATGTCATACCTCGCAGTCATCCACTTCACTAGTATGCAATGACCAGCCTCAATCAAATGGAATCAACTCGCACAGAGACAATCCACTCCTACAAGCTCCAACGCCAGACTACCCACCCACCACCGCCATCGCCATCGCCACAACAACATGAAGACGATCACCCCTCTCAGCCTCTAAACCACAGCCTCGCAAGCCTATGACTTTCCTTTCCTACAGCCAGAACGCATCTCACTGGCCCACCACCACCACCAAGCAGACTAAACAGCCACCGACGCAGGATCATAGAACCGACTGGCCCAGCCTGCATGGTCGCACCCGACTCGGACATACTAGGCGCACTAGCAGCCAGTACGTACATACTTAGCACGGGAGATTCCTAGCACGGTCCTACTCTATTCCCCAGGCTCTCTCTCCGTATGCTTGGAGTAGTAGTAGTGATACAGCCTAGTAGTAGTGATACAGCCAAGCAGCGTGACGCCGCTAGCTATGCACATCCCTGTCGTTGCATGTACTGGTACTTCGAGCTGTATGGGCGATACCCATCTGCGCTGGTGATCGAGGTGCGTGGAAGGTATTGGAGTGCTCTTGTGCTGGTCGGAGTACTTCGTGCCGGAGCTTGGATAGTAGAGGTAGAGGTACAGCATACCAAATGTCAGTATCGTAGGTGACTCTCTGCACGTCCAGTCAGCTCCAATGCTAGCTAGCTAGCTCTTGCTGCCCCTCCCCCTCCATCACTTCGCCTCGGTTGATCTCTGAAGCGGAATTTAGGTCTCTAATTCCGCTCTGATTGTACTTGTTGCGATTATTCTGGGACTTGGATGATCGTAGAAGGCGTTGTTGGAATGAATTGTCATAACAATGCATGTCTATCTACTGAATTTTGTTCATTGCTTGTCAATCAGACAAGACGACACCTCGAATGGTATAGACAGTAAGACTCCTCTTTTCGAATGGTATATGGGCAGGACATCACACATGATTCTTTTGGATCAGCTCGATCGCCGATCGGCTCATCAAACACTGATCGTCTTGAAGACACTGTAAATAACGTTAGTACTGCACTATAAGCAAAGCACATTGAGACACACCTGAATCCATTCCCACCGGTCGCCATCAGCGTACCCGGCATCTGGGCTTGCCAGTGCACCTCCTTGACAGACTCCATGTAGTGCACAAAGAGTAATTGCGGCGGGATATCCGCCATGCCCGCCTGCCGGCTCTCCTCGTCGTCCAGCTCGACGGCCAAATCCCAGAGGGTGACGGTGTTGTCGGCTGAGCCAACAGCGACAACACTGTCATCTGACGGGTGCCATTCAATGCTAGTGACAGGCTCCTTGTGGAAGTCGAACGAAGCAACAGGCGAGGCGCTGATCTGGGATCCCGGCGCCGCGCCGTTCGGCTTCCAGTGTCGCAAGTCCCATACAGCCCATTGACCATCGTCCGCACCAGTTGCCAGCAGGTGGAAAGTCTGCTTCGACCAGCTCATAACATTGACGTCTGTCTTGGAGATTTGAACGTCTACAGCCGGCTTGCGAGACTTAGACCGCACATCCCACACCTTCACGCTGCCATCACTGCTCGCGGAAGCGAACACATTCTTCTCATTAGGTGACCACTGGAGCTCCTCCACAGATGAAGTGTGGCCGGTGAATGGCCGTGTGTCGGTCACCCAGCCACCTCCCTCAGTGCGAGTGGTCGCGTAGATCAGACCGTCGTTGTCACCAGTGAGAAGCTTTCCAAGCGGCTGAAGTGGAGACCAGTCCAAAGCATAACCTTCAGACTTGTGCATGCGGAGAGTAGAAAGAGGTTTGGAGGCGGAGGGAGAAAGGACCGTGCCGGGCACGTCGAAGCTGGAAAGGTGGGCGGTGACATCGTGAATGAGAACTTGCGAGTTCTCCAGCATGGTCGCTGTAAGGGTTTGCGGGGGTTTCGAATAGTCTGCAGACTGTGACGGTGTCTGGTGACAGCGAATGCGGTTCGTTGTTGAGCCCAGCGGGATCGACTTGTGCTCGAGGATCGGCTCGCCCATGTCGTCGTCCGAGTCCGACTCCTCATCCGAGTCCTCACCCTCCCGCTCCATCTTGCTCAATCCGCTCATCTTGAGCACCATCAGCTCGTTGTCCTTGGCGCGCGAACCCTCCGCCTGCGTGCCAGCCACAGCATAGACCGTTGCGGGGAATGTCTTGCGGTTGTCGCCGAGCGAGTCGCGTACAATGTCGAAGGATAGACACGGCCACGGTGTGCTGAGAGTATGAAGCATGTCATAGGTAGACGGGTCAGGCGACAGAGTCTCGCCAGGTCCTAGTTTTGTCCGACCAGGAATGAAGGTCTGCTTGTCGACATCCATTGCCTCTGTCCAAAATAAGTCAATTTGCAATCGCAAGAGCAATATTCTAGTAGAGCATACCTCTCTCCTCCTCCTCACGCTCTGCATCTGGACGACCGTCGACACCAGCCTCCAGGATCTCATCTTCACTCTCGAATTCATCCTCGAACTCGTCCTCGTACTCCCCCACCTCGTCCGGCGGGGCGTCGACCATTGGGCGCTCGCCGGCCTTGAGGGCAGCCGACTGCTCCTCAGCAGCATCCGCCGCTCTCTTGGACATATTGACAAGGTAGAAGAGAAGCAGTCCCAGCGGGGTAGAGGTAGGAACAGTAGAAAAGAGGGCCGCCGATAAGAACTTTTTCAGTTTGGGCACTGCCAGATGCACTAAGCCTATCGGGGACTAGCGCAGATCCGAGTGTGTTCCCGCATGTCGACGAGAGCTGAGTCTCTGAATGTCCGTCTCTGTAGACGCTGCTTGCTCTGGTCTTCCGTTTGCTGCTCTCGTTTGTCTCATCCTCTCTGGCCCTGGGCTTCTGTCACTTCTCCCACTTCCTCTCTCGTCGCATCCACGTCGCCATCTCAACATTGTTTACGACGGACCCGAGCCTTGGTTCGCGAACTCCCCGATCGCAAAGCTTCGTGCCCTTCTGATTCGCCAGCTTGATCTAGAGAGATCCTGCAGGAGGGCCATTGTAGAAGCTGAAGTCTGGCACGACGTTGCCCCGATCCATTATCACTCGGATTTGGTCGGTAACATACCACACAAGGGCCTCCTTTCCCCGCAGATGCTAACAAAGATGTCTCGAGCAGGTACGAGTCATCGGATTCCCTCCTGACACAATCTTCACCTCTCGCCATGGACCCGCTGCAGCAGCCCGTCGCGGAGGTTCCTGCTGTTGCGGAGACGCAGCAGCCGACTGTGGAGGAACAGGTGCCAGAGCCGCCGCAAGAACCGCCAGTCTCATCCGAGCAACCTTTGTCGCAGCCAGCACCCATCAGCGTCAATGTCCAGGAACCAGCGCCTGAACCGGCCAGTGCTCGGGCAGCCTTGGACAATGGCTACAACAGCGACTCCAAGGCGCATTACTACTCTCGATCAGCGGATTTGCACCATTCCGCTCCTGAATACGCTCCCCAAGACACCGACCAATCTGCCCGGCTCACCTCATCTCCCTCCCTAAGCCAGCAGCAGCAGCTTCACCCTCCATCTCGCCCAGGATCCAGCTTCTCCAATGGCCCAGAGCGCCATGGCCTTTCGCAGCCTCAACCGTCGGAATCTGTTCAGCGACAAGCGGCCCAGTCGGCCAAGAACAGCGTGGTGATCAAAGTTGGCATGGTCGGAGACGCTCAGATCGGCAAGACTAGTCTGATGGTCAAATACGTGGAGGGCAGCTGGGATGAGGATTACATTCAGACACTGGGTGCGTGAGCTGCCGGCAATCACTTGGAATCATTGCTAACCGCAGTCTTGCTATTGCAGGTGTCAACTTTATGGAGAAGACCATTTCAATCCGCAATACGGAAATCACCTTTTCGATTTGGGATCTTGGTGGGCAGCGCGAGTTTGTCAACATGCTGCCACTTGTCTGCAATGATGCCGTTGCAATCCTTTTCATGTTCGATCTCACTCGCAAGAGCACCTTGAATTCCATCAAGGAATGGTACCGCCAGGGCCGGGGCTTCAACAAGACGGCAATTCCATTCCTCGTTGGAACCAAATACGACCACTTTGTTAATTTCCCTCGTGAGGACCAAGAAGAGATCTCTCTTCAGGCCAAGCGATTTGCGAAGGCGATGAAGGCCAGTCTGATCTTCAGCAGTACCAGCCACAGCATCAATGTGCAGAAGGTAGATCCATTCCTTGCAATCTCTAGTATTCATCTGCTTACCACGCAACAGATCTTCAAGATTGTCCTCGCCAAGGCATTCGACCTCAAGTGCACCATTCCCGAGATCGAGAATGTCGGCGAGCCTCTGCTGCTGTACAAGTCTGTTTAAAGGACTTTGGCTTGCACTGACGATTATGTACATTGGGATGAAGTGATGCTCTTGACGATCGATCCTGACTCCTGACCCTCGTGGTCTTCCTCCTGTGAATCCTTTTACTTTCTCCGCCATTATGTATTCCACGCCTTTTATCTCTGGCAGTCGTTGACTATTCCAGGAGGTACGCCTTCTGGAAACCATCGAATACAGCCATATGTCTCCTTTCTTTTGTGCATCGCTTTTTCATGGGGCCATCCCCGTTCATCTGGGCGTACCTATGCCTTCTCTTCTTGTGTTCATGTCTTTCCCTAGACGGAGGCTCCTCTAGCTGCCTGAGGCGTTTGGGAGTCCGCGTGATGGTGGTGACATGCTGGAAATAACATTCGATTCATCTTGACTTGATTCTGGTCTGTAGAACCCGAGCCCAAGTGTTGACCAAAAATAGATGTAATCCATGGTCCATGCGGGGACTTCAACAGGGCGAGCCCCTCTTTAAGCCGCTTCTTATTACTTCTACTTGCTCTCGTTCGATTCCGGACATGAGTCGCTTGCTGCTTTTTGTTTGCTGCTTGCTGCTCCTGGTGGCGTCTGGCATTTAGCCCGCGTCGTGGCGACTTGCTGCTGTCCAACCCCAACAAGGCTACGTTTCGGCCCCCGCCAAGCCACCAGGTAGTGTGCTTGACTGACTCGCTACATGGACATCTTCTCTTCTCTGCTGCTCTGCTCTGTCTTCCTCCTTGATCGAAAGAGTCAAAGACAGCAGAGACAGTCACCATGACCGAAGAGCCCCAGCTGGGCTCCATCCAGCAGCGGATCGCCGCTCTAAAACTAGCCCAAGCGGCTCAGCCGTCTGGAGGCTCAGAACCACCATTCCTCCGCCCCAGCACCGAACGCAGCAAATCGGCCAACAACCCTCCCTCTTACAATGTGACCGGCTCTGTTCTGGACGGCGCCTCGATTGGAAACGAGCCTGCAGACGAGCGGACATCAAGACCAGTCCCGCGACCGCCTCCGACGCTGTCGCCGAAGCCAGAACAAACAACCAAGAAACCCCCTCCACCCCTGCCTACACGCAGATCGGACCGCCAGCCTCCCCCGACACCTGCGCGACCAGAAGCTCGGCCTGCGCTGCCGCCGCGCAGACCGACGGATACCCCGCGCAGGCCTTCTGTTGAATCGGTGACCTCCGATGCGTCGCATTCGACCGCCGCGACAAGCGTGCGTGGAGCTTCCACTACCTCAGTCAATTCCAATAGTAATGGGAGGATCAAAGCACCCGCATGGGGCGAGGCTGAACTCCCGGCGTTGCCGCCCAAACGTCCCAAGGAGGATTTGGCAGATTTGACACCCCCGCCGCCCGAGTCCAAGTCCAGCTTTGGCGGCTTGACGTCCAAGATTTCGGCCCTGCGTGGGAAGGACAAGGCGCCGCCTCCTGCTCCTTCTCGTCCTAGTCTTCCGTCTCGACCTGGATCCCAGGCCGATGCATCTACTGCGCCGCAATTACCACGGCGGCCTTCGGAACAAGGAGCGCAATCAAATGGAGCGGCACCAGAGCCAGCTCCTGGCCTGCCGCCGCGAAGACTGCCACCAACGCCCTCGGCTACAGATATCAACAACATTCGACAGTCTGGATTTGGTGGACTGAACAAGGCCCCAAGTATTCCTCCAAGACCCAGTAGCACGCCTACACAACACCATGCCGCAAATGGAACGCCACCGCCAATACCGCATGGAACCCGTCCTGACCTGGCTAAGCTTCAAGCAACTAAGCCACGCTTTCATGGGTCTACGCCTACTGCCAATCCACCATCGAGTACGGACTGCATGATATGTCGGGACTTTTCAGCCCCTGATGCCCGTGCGGCTCAGTATCCTCGCAAATCTCTTCCAACTCAGGATCTGGGATGGCTGGCAAATGAGTTAACAGCTCCATTCCCATCGCTTACTGACAAGGCACGAGTGATCTTTACCTGGTTGCATCACAACATTCTCTACGATACCTATTCGTTCTTCAACAACTGCGTCCAGCCCTCAACACCAGCAAGCACGCTGGCTACTGGATTGGCAGTCTGCGAGGGCTTTGCAGGCTTATTCGCTGCACTCGCCGCAAAGGCCGGCCTTGAAGCTATTGTGATATCAGGCCATGGCAAAGGCTTCGGCCATGAACAGCTCGCCCCAGGAGCACCTGTTCCACCCTTCAGTACAGGCCATGCCTGGAACGCAGTCAAGATCGACGGCGGCCGATGGAAACTGATCGATCCCTGCTGGGGTGCCGGGCACGTCAACGGCCGCGACCAGCCTTACCAACAAGCATTCAGTCCGATTCAATTCACCATGTCGAACGATGAATTTGGCCTGAAACACTTCCCCAAGAACAAGGAGCACTTCTTCCGCGATGACGGCCGCCCGGAGATCAGCTGGGAAGAGTATATGCGGACGAACCCAGACAACCCTTCCGGTCTTACCCCGATCAGGATGTACTGCGGTGTCGAGAAGAACAGCATCGGCCGGCGAACAATATCCCCGGCCAACGGCCAACTCTCTGTATACAGCACACCAAGTCCAGTGCGCTTCCAGTTCGGGTTACTCTGTGAACACTGGACACTTGAACACCACAGCCGCCACAAACCCGGTCTGTTTTTACTCATGATCAAGGGCGTGGACGGACGGAAAGAAGACCGGCTACCCTTTAATCACGTCCCTGGCTCAGGACCCAACGGCGGCGGCGAGTTCTGGTACGTGGATGTCCCGGATGCACGAATGCTAGGTGCACCTGGCCAGAAGGTTCTCCTCGCTGTCTTGACTAAATTCGGGGACCGGGAGGATTGTCGCGGTCTTACGATTCAGGAGTATCGGGCGCAGTTGGGCCGCGTTGCGATGTCTTGGGCATATGTTGCGGAGTGGGAGTTGGTGCGGTAGTTGGTTTTGGTCGAGGTCTTTTGGTGCTTTAGCGTTTTCATGACTTTATATCTATACTGCATCGGTGATACCGTGGATGTGTTCTCGCATTTGGACTGCGGACAAGTTAGGATAATGATGACTAGTTGACATTCCTGGATCATGCCCCTTGATTGTCGTCCTTTGGCACCGTGGAGACTGCGCCTGGAGGATCAATGCATGCCACAGAGCACATCACCAGCGTGAGTGTTCCTTAGATTAGCAAGACAGTATAATCTGATGGAGAGCTCCGGCACAATGTCCATAACGGTCCCGCCTGTCTATAAATGCGCAGCCATTTACCTACAACTTCCAGATTTGTCCCCTAGGACAAGCATCGTTCCGTTTTCTGAGATTCTATATATCCAATAGTCTCGGATATTGCCTGATTGCATTAATTTCGACATCAGATTTGAGATGACAGTTGTGTTAGCTCAATCTTCGTGAAACCGCCTACATTGTTTTCAGAGAGCAAAAAGCCTATAGGCAGGAAAGCTTTGGATAAAACACAGGACTGCTCTCTAAACGTCGGTTTCCTTTTCGAGACTCTCATCCCCGTCAACCTACTCCCACGATGCCAATAGTTCCCGCCCCCCTCCTCACACCAACATGCCATCTTTGCTCGGTATTCCATGCGAAGTGCGCCTCATCGTCATCGAACACGTTCTCAACAGCCCACGCGAAGCACGCAACCTCCCATCCACTTCAAACAGGACAGAGATCGATGGCATATGGCCCCAAGACCTTGTCTGTCCGAGGATCTACTATGAGACACGCGAGACACGTCTTCCGTCAAACTGCCTCCTCCACCCACTGCTCCTTGTGAACCGCCAAATCTCTGCCGAAACCCAAAAGGTCCTGGACACCGTGAAAGGTCCGACGACATACAAGCTTGACAGTTCCGTCTTGGACGAATTCAGGCTCTTCCCAACCTGGCTATCAATCCCACGCCTTACAAATCGCGTGACCACTCTCCACATCGATGTGCGACTATTCGGGTACAGTCCACTCTGTTATGGGAGCAGACTTCCACGCAACCCCAGGTTCGGAAGACATGACTGGGGCCTCGAGATGTGTCCGACTCGGTTCTTTTTGCATGGACCTCAGGGCGAACCATCAAGTTCCAAGTGCCGACCTTTGACCGTCAACACCCTCATACTAGACTTTCGCTCCGCCGAAGATAGGCTTCTATATCCGCCGGACAAAATCACCTATGACAACTGGCTCGGTCAGGAACTTGGATTAGCCTGTGAAGCGTTAGATGCAAACACCCTGTACAAGACACCACCAAAGTGGTTCGCACAATGCCGTTCGAGGGCTATCTTTGACGATTATGCTTTAAGGGTTATCTTTGACGATTATGAAGAAGAATGGCTCGAGCGCGATGAATGGGATTGGGTGTTCTCGCTGGTTGGAGTTGTGAAATTTCTCGTCGAAGGGGAATTACTACAAGAATTCGACACCGCAAAAGAGTCCGCAAAGCTCAGCTCGCGATCACAGAAGAGAATTGTGGAGAACAGAAAGGAACTGGGGCTTTCTCTCCCAGGAACGGAGGTCGAGGAAACTACTGAAGATGATAGCCAGTTGGAGGACTAACTAGCTACCATCCAGCTGGTCGATGGCGATAGGTTTCTAATTTGGTTTATCGATATCTCAACTCGACAAATAAAGCAGATTCAGACACCGCCAGAGTGGTCGCGAGATGGATTTGGGGGCCATGATTGAATGTCATGAAGATTGACTACCCGAATGGGAGTGCGTGTTCGCTCAGATTGGCGTTGTGAAACTTCTCGTCGAGGGAGAGTTAGTTCAAAAAATCGATACTGCAGAAGGGCTCACAAGGTTCAGCCCTGAAGCGCAGGAGAGGATTACGAAGACAAGAGAGAAATTGAGGCTTCCTGTGTTGGGAGCGGATGAACAGGATAAGCCTGATGGAGGGTCTGACTACCTAGGTAGCAGGATCAGCTATCGCCTTGCTGGTCAATGACAATGCGTTACTATCTTAGGCTGTCAGTATCCTAATTGAATTCATGATTGCCATTCAACTGCTCGTGCGCTGTAGGTGCTGCGTTCAACAGTGTCTTCAATGATGCCTGTAGGAATGTCCCTATATTTTGATAGATCTCGGCGTACACTTATCGTAACTTCTGAATTGACCAGGAGATGGGCGTCAAAAATGGTTCCGTCTGCTCTTGTGAGGCAAAGGTCCAAAAAAGAAGACTAGAGGCATATCGACCTTTATCTTCTGGAGGTCCGCCTGCACACATCTCCAAGTCCTCTAGACTTGACATTGTTTGGTCATCTTCTGTGCTCTTCCACACTCTCTCCTCCACTATTCCCTCGCTTTTCCCTACACCTCTTACGCCCACGATGCCTTCAACATCCACACCCTCTAGCCCATCCATGCCATCCTTGCTTGGACTTCGGCGCAATGTGCGCCTGCTCATTATCGAGCACGTCCTCACTAGCGAAGAAGAAGCACCCAACACGCCATCCAGGTCGAAGAGAAAACCTTTCCTCGACACAAGACTTCTGAGACCCATGACCAGATACATCTTCTACGACCGACGACAAACATATTCGCCAGCAAACTGCCTCCCTCTGCTCCTCACCAACCGTTAAATCTCCACAGAGACCCAATCAGTCCTCCAAACCATGAAAATCACGTACAAGCTTGACCTCTCAATCGTCGACGATGTTACGCTCTACCCAACCTGGCTGTCCATACCACGCCTCACAGACCGTGTCGACACACTGCACGTCGACGTCCGGCTTTTCGGCCATGTTCTATTCTCCAGAGAATACCAACGACCCTGTCCTATGGCAATCCACTGGCCCATCTATCTCTGCCTGGCGTGGTTCTTTCTGTACGGACCTGTGGGTGAGATGAGCAGATCGCACTCTATGAGAAAAAAGAGTCTCGCAATGTCACCGTCAACACGCTTGTACTGGACTTCCAGTCTGCAGAGAAAGAATTCCCATTTCCTCCTGTGGAGATCACATACGACGACTGGTGCCAGCAGCAGATGAGATTGTCGATAGAGCGAGACATCGATGCGAATGGAGATCGCGAACCCAGATACAAAACACCACCTCAGTGGCTCGCGAAGTGGACCTCGTCTCAGCTGAGAAAAATCTGGAGGATACCCATCAATTGTTGCAAGAGAGATGATCCTCATTCATATGGGGGTTGTGAAGTTCCTTGTGGATGGGGAGTTGTTCGAGCAGTTTGATATTGCAAATGACTTGGAGTACGCCAGTGCCGAAGAATTTATCATGAAGGAGAGAAAGAAACTGGGTCTCCCCGTCGGGAGGAGAATGAAGAGACAGAGGAAGCCTGAAGAAAAAGCCAATTAGCTCTCATCCTGCGTGGGCAAAGTGTATTTCTTCGATGTTGACGCTCAGATCAGATCCCGATAACAATGAATCTTTCCAACAGTCTTCAACCCGATAGCCTGGGACTCCAGTTCTTCCACACTAGCGTCTCAACGAGTCACGAAAGCCATCTGATCTATGTAGATAATAGAGTCAAAATATCTTGAATTATGATGATCCCGTCGGGAAACGGGTTTGAGTTCCCGTCCATCGCGTCCCAAAAAGGAAGAAACGGTTGATGCGTCTAGGCGCGTCTAATCCTCATCTCCCCAATTACTTCCTTCTCCAACCTCTCGAAGTATCTTTCAGTGTATCAACCATATCGACAGTCTCTGATCATTCCTGCACAATGGCGAATACCATCCAAAAAGACAGCTGGCCTGACCACGAAGTGTGTGTGCTATACACCCTAACCCTGTTGGTGCTTTTCGTGCTCGGCGGACGCACTCGCGATTTCTCCGACAACCCCGAGTTCATTAGACTGGTACTTTCCTCGACAGCTTTGGAAATATGTCACCCGTGATTGCTCATGCTGAAGGCAATCGCAGGCCAAGATCGTGATCCGAGGGCTTCGGGAGCGAGATGGTCTGGACAGCCCGAGAAGACGACGCTACGAGACCCCAAGCCCGGACGATGCAGATGATGAAGCGGAAGGCAGCCCGATAGTTGCGTTGATGCAGCGACGAGGGAAGAAACGGAATGCTTCCGGTGGTAGGGATATTCCCATATTTCGAGATGTCAGGTGTGATGAAGGCTCACGATGTGCACAGAAATCATCACGCAGACACCCTCCGCTCCCCCAGAGATGCCAGTGTCAGCATCTGATCAGTTGAAGCAAGAATTCGTGACATATGTGCGAGACTGGAACCGGTCAGTACGAGGGAGAGGGATGTCCGTGGAACATGAAATCAGTCCCCTCGAGGAAGAAGGGACTCCGCGCCGGGAAATGGAGGTCCTGCGCAGAATCCTCAACATCTACAATCGACTGAGAGAAGAAACAAGCAAGGCAACTGCTCAGAAACGAGCCACAGTCATGGAGATTAACGATGATGTCGTGTAGACCTGTGAATTCAGATTTCTGATCTTCCCAACAGGAGACTACAGTGGATCCCGCACTAGAACCCCGAGCCGCCCATGACGTGAAAGGCGTGCTGGAAACCCTGTCGCACACCAGCATGAGAACACCGATCAAGAAGGCGCTAAGTTTGAAGGCGCGAGTCAAAAAAGCCTCTCCCGTCCGGGAGGCTTACCGGCGGCTGGACTGACATCATGCCGTGGTCGAGGATACAGTTTGGTCGCTCGGGCAATTGGCGGAAATATTATTGATAGAAGGACAGGCATACGATTTGGGTTGAGTGGTGGATGCCAAGGAGTGCTTATTTCCAAGACCGGAGAAGGGCATTCCCCGCCTCGCAGTTTATAGTTAATGTGGAGGGGAGTGTCTGGGGATCATCTCGGTGTACGCATTGGGATATGCACACACCCCGACTCTCCGCATGTGCTAGTCTCTGAGACATGCATCGTGGAGATAGTGCTAAGTGATGGAATGGACCGAGAGAAAACCCAGAACGAGTCTGTTCCTGTGTGTGACACTGTGTGTTGGTATGTACGACGACCATGACCTGGACTGGTCCACATGGGGAAACCCTGAATTCCGGAGCCTATACGTTCACCAATCATTTCGGCATTAAATCGATTGTGGGAGAACCACTATGAGACAGGAAAACAGAAGAAGAGGCAAGGACAGTTGCGGCAGGCAGCGGATAAGTATTCACTGCGTACGATACTCTGTACACTCTCCAGGTGTAGTATCACTCAGACCCCTTGCCTCTGTAACCGAGTCCACTTCGGCCACCGCCGACCAGTCAAGCCGTGGCAAAGCCGAGTATCAACTCCCGTTCTGGGTAAATGCCCTCCTCGGGGCCCCGGACTGGCCAGGATGGGGGCGGACTTGTCTGAGATTTCACGATCAAGTGGGTTTCCGAGTAAATGCAGCCAATCCGACGATGAATGCCTGAATGCCGGGAGCCGGCCTCGAGCCGATCTGGACGTTGGTGTGTCTCGGTCTTGTTCTTACCGAGTGCCATGTAGAATCTGTCACTGACTGACATATGGGGGAGTCCAGTTTTTTGGGGTGGACCTGGACCCTGTCCCCTGCTTATTTGTAGTTTATTCCGTCCGTCTACTTAGGACATATCTCTATAGAATATACTCGGCTTCACATTCTCGGCTGGCAGCCGGGAACGGCTTGAAGCCGAACAAACTCTCAGCCTGCCGAGTCCGAACGCGGCATCGATGCTTGGTGAGCTTCTTACGGCGCCATTCTCGATTAGGGGGGTGCATCAGCCACCCGCGTGGTCAATTCCCCGGATCCCTTCAGCGATCGGCATGGTAGACCAATCATACACGGTCAAGTGGGTTTATCTCACCAATAATTTCTCTCTTTCATGCGAACGGATCTTGGCTTTCTCAAACGTTGCATCGTAAATACTATACGATAGTACGATAGTACTATACGTCCACATGGGGATCCCCGGATGCTGGCACTGCTGGGGTTCCCATGAGTAGCCCACGTTGCTTGTATGGAAATTGTCGCATGGCTGCTCCACTCCATCCCTCCCACTTTTTCTACTCTCGTAGACACCCCAGTCGATCTATTTAAACACTCCCTCTTCCGGCACATGCCCCCCTTCGCCCTGATCTACTCCCCCATCCTTTCCCTTCCCTTCCTATACTGGGTGATTGACAGCCATCATGGCCGTCGGGAACATCTATGTGATCGCAGCCGTCTCCGTCATTGGAGGCGGCTTGTTCGGTTTCGATATCTCGTCCATGTCCGCCATCATTTCCACCCCGGCCTACCTCTGCTACTTCAATGAATTCCCCGATAAGCCCTGCCGCGGGCTGAGCTCGTTACATCAGGGTGGTGTCACGGCTGCCATGCCGGCTGGTTCCTGGCTTGGTGCTTTGATTTCTGGTTTCATCTCGGATCGTCTTGGTCGCAAGTATTCTATCATGGTTGGATGCGTTATCTGGTGAGTCTGCCACTACTCCCAAAGACTTCTTTCAGGATTGTTCAGGCTAACATCACGCTTCAAGGTGCATTGGTTCCGCTATCGTCTGTGCCTCGCAGAACGTCGGCATGTTGGCCGCCGGCCGTGTCATCAACGGTCTCTCCGTCGGCATCGAATCTGCCCAGGTTCCCGTCTACATCTCCGAGATCTCCCCGCCCTCTAAGCGTGGCCGTCTCGTCGGCTCGCAGCAGTGGGCCATCACCTGGGGGATCCTGATCATGTACTATATCTCCTTCGGCTGCTCTTACATCGGCGGCAAGACCGCCGACACCTACAGCACGGCCGTCTTCCGTATCCCCTGGGGTATCCAGATGGTCCCTGCCATTCTGCTGTTCCTGGGCATGCTGCTCCTCCCTGAATCCCCTCGTTGGTTGGCCCGGAAGGACCGCTGGGAGGAGGCTAAGGATGTCCTCGCTCTGGTCCACGGCAAGGGTGACCCCAACAGCCCCTTCGTGATTGCTGAGATGAACGAGATTGGCGAGATGTGCGAGTTTGAGCGCCAGAATGCCGATGTCACTTACTTCGAGCTGTTCGCGCCCAGGATGCTCAACCGTACCTTGATTGGTCTCTTCACTCAGATCTGGTCTCAGTTGACCGGTATGAACGTTATGAGTATGTACCCCCTGTCACTGCAAAAAGTTGGCTATACTGACTGATTCAGTGTACTATATTACCTACGTGTTCGGCATGGCCGGCTACTCGGGTAACGCTACCCTGCTCGCCTCCTCGATTTCCTACATCATCAACGTCGTCATGACTGTTCCCGCCCTGGTCTACGTTGACCGCTGGGGCCGTCGTCCGACGCTCCTTATCGGTGCCGCCCTCATGATGATCTGGATGTACGCCAACGGCGGTATCATGGCCAGCTACGGTGAGGTCGTCCCCGGTGGTATTCATGGTGTGACCGAGGAGTCGATGCGGATGTCCGGTGCCCCGGCCAAGGGTCTGATTGCCTGCACCTACCTCTTCGTCGCCTCCTACGCCCCGACCTGGGGTCCCGTCAGCTGGATCTACCCGCCTGGTATGTGTACTCCTGTTCTTCAAAGAACATCCAGCTAACTCGATTCTCAGAGCTGTACCCCCTCCGCGTCCGCGGCAAGGCCGTCGCAATGGCCACCTCGGCCAACTGGGCCTTCAACACCGCACTGGGTCTCTTCGTCCCCGTCGCCTTTGCCAACATCCGCTGGAAGACCTACATCGTTTTCGGTGTCTTCCTGACCACCATGTTCCTGCACGTCTTCTTCCTCTTCCCCGAGACAGCGGGCAAGACCCTCGAAGAGATCGAGCACATCTTTGAGGACCCCCACGGCATCCCGTACATCGGTACGCCGGCCTGGAAGACCAAGCACGACACCAAGCGCACTGTTGCTGCCGAGCGGGGTGATGTGGAGGCGTTGGGTGATAAGTTGGCTTTGGGGGAGAAGTCTGGTGCTCAGCATGCTGAGAGTGCGTAGGTGTCAGATTTGGATTTGGATTTGGGGCGGCGGAGATGTTGTTTTTAGAGTTGTGTCCTGCTTATTGCTGGATGTTATGTAAAAAGGTTATGAGATACCTGGATATACAGAAATACACATACAATGATGTCTGTACTTGCCTTTCGTATTCATTGTATGGTTTGCAAGATTATGTAGTGATGCCATATAGAGGTAGTCCATAAGGCTTAGTCCTACCCCATACGCTGTCTCCTTGCATATCTCCGCTGGTTCTTTTGCTGGTCTTAGATCCAGATCCAGTTCAGATCCAGCTAGACTCAATCAGCACTAGCCAACTGTCATAACAGCCGTTGAGGCTCTGGCCTACGCCTATGTATGTGACTTGTGGAGCCTTATAGATTGGCATGAAGCAGACTCGGACCTTCACACTATATCCTCGAAGTGCCACCGTCAGTCTCGAAGCTTAGGTCGATCTCAATGCTCTCAGCTCATGAAGTATAGATCAACCTGTGATGAACTATGTAATGACCAACGACTCCTGTGTATCCCGAGATCACAGAGTTCAGTCGGCCGCTCGTGTCACACGGCGGACGCATTGGCAATGCAGCGGGCAGATTGGAAATAAGCAGACACTGTTCGAGAAATCTCACTAGGAACTGGATATCGCCAAGATGGTCGGTATAGGTAAATTCAGTTGGTGATAGAGTGAGAGTGTTGTGGCTGGGTGGAGATTGCTAGTAACAGAAAAGGGGAGACCCCTGGACCCGCGCGAAAGAAAACGAAAGAAAAAGAGTGTGATCGGAGATCGCCATTGAACTGTGCTTTTCTCTATTTCCATCTTCCTTTCCTTCTCTACTTTCTCGTTCATCCGACCTCGGAGTTTCTTTCCTTTCCTTTGTTTCTTGCTTCGGTGTTCGATCGCGACGCCCGCACGTGAGACTCCCCTGCGCGGCGTCTCCGTCTCCATCTCCGAACTTCTGCGTCCCCGATCTCGATCTCTCCGACGCATCACCACTCTCGCCATGGTGCGCCCTCGTGGAAGGTCAAATCTGGGCGTGGACATCCGGGGCGACACCTCCGCCCCCGCGATGTCCACCATGAACGAAGTCAGTCCGATTGAGCCCACCTCGCCCGATCTGACCAAGGTACGTGACCTCTCCCCGACTCAGGGAAATGACCCCCGATGCTGATTCTCGTCCCCGGCGCATCAGCAATTGGAGAAGCAAATGGCCGACAAGCAGAACGGCAAGACACATGCGAAGAAACGCCGGAATCGCTCCCTCCTCCACCGATTCGCCGACACCTGTCTCAAGTACACCTGGCTGCTCCCGCTGCTCATCCTCCTATTCCTGCTGTCGCTGTACGCCGTCAACCCGACGCCCTCGAACCCCATGCACAGCGCCATCTTCCTCTCCTACCCGCAGCCACCAAAGTACCCCGGCGGACCGACCATGTACGGCAAGGGCAAGAAAGACATTGCCTTCGTGGCATTCTACACCGTCGTGCTATCCTTCACGCGCGAATTCATCATGCAGCAGCTTATTCGTCCCTTCGCGGTGTACTGCGGTATCAAGGGCAAGGGCAAAACGGCCCGGTTCATGGAGCAGGTGTACACGGCTATCTACTTTGGGATATTTGGACCGTTCGGCCTGTACGTCATGCGCCGGTCGGATATTTGGTACTTCAACACTACTGCTATGTTTGAGGGGTTCCCGCACCGTGAACACGAGCCCTTGTTCAAGGCGTACTACCTGCTCGAGGCGAGTTACTGGGCCCAGCAGGCGATTGTGCTGTTCCTGCAGTTGGAGAAGCCGCGGAAGGATTTCAAGGAGCTGGTTGGACACCATATCATCACGCTGGCGCTGATTGCACTGAGTTATCGTTTCCACTTCACGTACATGGGTCTTGCGGTGTACATCACGCACGATATCTCGGATTTCTTCCTGGCGGTAAGTTCGCGAACATACCGAGGGCGATGACATAGCTGATGACCGGAACAGACCTCCAAGACACTCAACTACCTGGACTCGATCATCACCGCACCTTACTTTGCCATGTTCGTCGGCTGGTGGATTTACCTGCGTCATGTGTTGAACCTGAAGATCCTCTGGGCCGTGCTGACCGAGTTCCGCACCGTCGGACCCTTCGAGCTGAACTGGGAGACGCAGCAGTACAAGTGCTGGATCAGTCAATACATCACCTTCGCCCTGCTCGCCAGTCTGCAGGCCGTCAACCTGTTCTGGCTGTTCCTGATTCTGCGCATCCTGGCCAACTATCTCTTCAACAATGTCAAGAAGGACGAGCGCAGCGATGACGAGGACGAAGAGGTGGAGAATGAAGTCGACAGCAAGACTGCGCTGGCGACTGGTGTCGCGACCGGACAGGAGAACAAGGCGCCGCAGGTGTTTGTCAACGGCCAGCCTGCACAGGAACAGCAGGGTCCTCGGACACGCAGTAAGAAGGACTCATGAGTCGAGCATGCCCTGATGAACTGGTCATTATCATGTCCATGTTCCTCGGACCACTCTGCACTTTTCATTCTGCCACCAATTTCATGGCGGGTCCATTTCCTGTCTATAATTACGCATGATGGAGGATTGAATGATTGGATTCAAGCATGGTGTTTGACCGTTGGAGCGAGTTTTTCTGTCTGTCTGTCTGTCTTGTCGTCATCGAGCCCGAGGTCCGTGGATATGTGATTGTAATTGTGATTGAAGCACCGGATGAGACGAGTGAGATGCATTGGATATGTTTGTTGTGTGGATGGGTCGGGTGGTTGGTTTTGATTCGTGCACAGTCTGATTCGATTCGACTCTGTTCTTAACATTACGCTTTTATTATCTTCTCGTGGAGTCGGGGTTGTCGGCTTGCGAGACTGATGCGCGATACGAATATATCAATGATCTTATGGCCTGGCCCGTAGGTTGAATGGAGTCGTTCCAAGTCAATAATGACTAGGCTTGATCTCACCAATTGATACAGAACTCGAGTCACTGATTACAACTCGCTCCTAAGATACATGTACAGACACAACTCACGCTCCAAGGGTACGTCGCTCACTGCTGCGGCCGCTCAGGCTTAACAGTCCCCTTAACCTTAACAGTCTCCGTCTCCCCCTCCCCCTTCTGACTTTTCCCCTCCTCATTGATATACGGGTGCATGGCATTGGTGTTCGACACACCCTCCTGCTTGGCGGAGGTACTGGTTGGCCCGGCGGGGGGTTTCATTCCAGCGGGCTGGGGATAGTTAGTGGATGGACGAGTAGAGTGTGGATTGTGTGAAGAGGATACCTCGTCGTGGCCCGTCTTCTCGGATCCAACCTTCTCCTCCTGGCTTGGTGCGTCGCCGTCTTTTTGCTCCGTGGGTTCCTCCTTGGGCTCTTCCTTGGGCTCTTCCTCAACAGGTTCAGGTGGGGATTCCTCCTCCTCCGTTCCAGCCGGTTCCTCCTTATGAGCACCATGCTCACCACCATGCGGTTTCTTCTCCGGACCAGACATAAGCAGGTAAGCAATTACCGGCCCGCCGATTCCGATTGAGCCGAGCATCCTGTGTATCAAGCAATGGCATTAGCAGAGTAGACAAGACAAGACGGTAGAAGATGGTGGGCATACCATGGCAGATCACTCGATCTGTGCTCCTCACCTCCCTTCCCGGAAGCGTAGAATCTGCGCCCGAGGACTTGGCCTGCTCCCCGGGAGATTGGGGCAGTGCGGAGGGATTGAGATGCCGTTGTAGCGCGGAGGAGGGAACGGCGTGCGAGGACCATTGTAAGAATGTCGAGGGTGGATTGTGTGGCGTGAGAGTTAAGGTGTAGTCAATTGTGAGGTGAGAGTCAGGAAGAAGGAGGTAAGCTAGGTGTTACTAGGAGGGAGTAGTACTACAGCTTCCCTGTTTCTCCACTGTCCATTACATCGTTCATAGATCGTTATCTGATGGCGGTCTGTGCGTCATGGAGACGGTGATGTAATGCTTCTGTCAATTTATTCCAAGTTCCACTTGCTATATTATTAACAGCTAATGATGTTCTTTTGCTGTGATTATTCAGAGGTTAATTTGTGGTAATAGTAGCTTTTTATAGTTCTTGACTTCGTGTTGTATATTCATCGAGCTTGTAGAGAAAGCCCCTCGCAACGCCCGCCAACTAGGCCTACAAGACCACTATGTGTGACCTTTTTCAAGGCCAACGTGCCAGGGCTCGATATGTACGCTAGTTCGCGTACAAGGACTTTCCAGTCCTTACATTAATTAATTAGACTCATCGTCGTGATACCTAGTACTGTTGAATCGATCGTCCATGTTCCATATTTAACTGCCGCCTCAGACCAGGAAAGAGTAAGTCTCGTTTGAATTTTTGGTCGTCAACTAGCTGTTGTAGACGGCACATGGTGGTAGAGACTGTTCGTAAAGTAAACACATGAGAATCGCCCATTCCATCATGAGAACGTTCAATGTAGCATAACATGCCTCATGTCACTGGTTATCCATATTTTCATTGCACAGTTTGTCCGCAATCCGATTCGCCTTCCTCGAAATCCATATGTACTCAACAGTTCCCTCCTCTTTCAATCTCTCATCAAGCTCTGAAGCCTCCTCCAGGAGATCTCGATTCGCAACTTCATTGCCAGCATAGTTGATCCACCCGTTATCGACCCACTTGGAAATCCACTTGGTCATGCAACCAATCGCATATTTGGAATCAGAATAGATCTTGACATCCAGAAATGGAGCAGTGTCGAGTTCATCATACTTCTCCAGGGCTTGCTCCAGTGCCAGGATGATGGCGGTGATCTCGGCACGCTGGTTTGTAGGCGGAGGATAGGAGGGGAGGGCCTTTGTCCAACAATTGTATCTTCCGTATTTTTGCTCGAAAACGGCGGCAGCGGCTCCAATTGCCCAAGGTTGTCCATTGCCTCTACAGCCACCGTCGGTGTAGATTTTCATGATGTAGACCATGTTTGCGAGATCTGATCGAGTCAACGGGGTTGGGAAGGTTCAGTGTGTTGAGAAGATTTGTGATGCACAAATATGTGGAGTCGGGAGGCTCGACTGCCTTCCAAATCGTGTTTGATATGTGCAGGTGGTATGTAGTTCGATGGCGACAATGGGCACACTTGTCGAGGAAATGACGCACTCGGCAACGGAGGAAATGAAGGACATCTACTAGGTAGATAAAAAGACGGAAACTTTGTATTGTGAAGTGATTGAGAGAGGTGAAGGAGGAAAACAGAGAAACAGCGAGTGTTGGGGAAAAGAGGAGAGACTGCAAACGAAGGTTGATGCCATAAGCAGGCCAAGCCATCTCGACAACACTCTTGACAGAAGCACGAGACCCCCTGAGTCATAACTCAGTTTTGGTGCCATCGCGGCCAGTTTGATCAAGAATAAACCCCCTCACTGCACAACAATGCCTTCGACTCAAAGCCAGATCGAGATCGGCTGCCGGTTCGGATGTATAGGTAGACTCAAATTTCACTATATACTGTCCGTGCGATTGGTTCTTGCTTGATATAACTCGCCCTATTTGGGTCGCTATATTCTCAATTTCTGCGGGATGGATGATACCAGCCAGTGAGAATCTAGTTCTTGTTGATGGGATCTGGGACAAGAAGGAAGAGATGCACAAAAGGGATGTAGATATGCCGTTCTCAAGCCACTGTTGATTTAGATCTTCAATCTACATAGAGCATGGTGATCTGGAAGAAATTGACACCTCAGGCACCAATATCCCAAGCTTCTGCCTCAGGCTGCGAACCCCACATTGCTTGTCTTGTCGCCGGTTGACTGCTCTATCAATCATTCCCCTCCAACGATAACAGCTACTCTCCTCCCTCCCTCCCTCCTTCCCTCCCTCCCCCCTCCTCTTCTTTGTTCCACTCCGACTCAAGCCCAACTTTGAATACCACATCTGAATCATATAACCATGGCGGAGCGCCAGGTCGTCCAGCAGAACATCTCCACTCTGCTGGCCAAGCTCGATGACCCGGATGCCGATTTGCGTTACATGTCCCTGAACGACCTGTTCAGCATTCTGACCGACCAGAATTCTTCCTTCCTCCAGACTGACACCCGCTCCTCCACAAAGCTGGCAGATGGCCTCCTCAAGGCCCTGGACGACCAGCACGGTGACGTGCAGAACCAAGCCTTGAAATGGTGCGCGGTAGTCCTGACTTGTCTGCCTCTCAAGAACGCAAGCTGACCTCAATGAACCCAGTCTTGGTCCTCTAGCTCCCCGACTCCCATCTGAAGCTCTCATTCCTCTGCTCGAGAAATTGACCGAGCTCACCTCGTCGCCCACCATCGATACCTCCGTCCCGAACACAGCCCTCCGCGTCATTGTCGACACTCTGCCCCATCCCCGAAAAGGCCAACCCCACTCCACCGCAGTCACAACGGCATACTCAGCAATTTCACAAGTCCTGATCCCAAGATTGACCGGCCCAACCCAATCAGCTTCGGGGAGACGCGGCTCGGTGGTGCGGGGCATGCTTGAGAAAGACCCAGCAAAGGGATTCAGCAGCGACGCGATCGACGTGGTCATCAAGGTCATCACTTGCTTTGGGCCTCTCCTAAAGGACGCAGAACTGGCTGCACTGGAAGCGCCGCTCATGGCTATCATCCACAACGACACAGCGGGCACGGTGGTCACCAAGCGTGCTCTGGCTGCTATTTCGGCGCTGGTGCTGTTCTACAATGACAAGCAGCTCAATGCCTTTGTGAAGCGGTTGACGGATAAATTGTCGTCGCCGGATATCTCGACTGTTCACCGACGCCATCTGATCGCGGCCATCGGCACTATTGCTCGGAGCGCTCCGGCCAAAATTGGGCCTCACTTGGATAGTCTGGTGCCTTTTGTCTTTGCTGCCGTTGGAGAAGAGGGTGTTGCGCAGTGAAAAGCTGCTGAAAAGAATCCATACTCTGCCAGGAAGGAAAAACCCCCTGGCAGTGCTCAGCCGGTGCGAGCTCAAAAGCCGACGTGTCGTCACTTGAAAGCTGCATTTTACACCACAGACATTCGAAAAATCAGCCTGATCCACTATGAGATTAGAAGACTGTTCATTTCAGCTGGGGGTGTCTTCGCAGAACCATCCCAGTATGACTGAATTTCACGATACCCACGTTGATCACCAAACGAGCCATATCCATCACGACAGAATGGCCAGGGAGGCTGAACAATTTTGCATTTCAGGAGTACATTGATCACAGATCGAGGGGCGAGCCTTCCTTGTGGCTTTAGAGTTAGCTACGTTAGTCTCGCCAATGCAAGTTTGCTTGAGCCTCGCTGCTTCCGTCAACGTGCCTTCCCAGTCTCCAGTCATCATGACTTACTTCCCACCTCCAACCTTCCCTGCTGACTCTGCTCTCTTCACAACTCTCCCTCTAATTTGCTTGCATAGCACGCTTACCATACATCTTATACCCATCCTATACTCACAGCCAAGAATCCAATATGCGTCTATGTCAACTCTTGGCTCTGATCGCCCTTCTCATCGGCATAGCCCAGTGCTGCTTCTTCAACGTCGTCATTCCCCCAGCTACCACCGCAATCGACCAACCTGAAGCGACCGCTGCCCCAACTCAGCTGACAACTACCACTGATGAGCAGCCGGACCTGGCATCCAGCGATGAGCCGCTTCAGTCCAAGCTGCGCGCGGTCCAGCCCGAGAGCACACAGATGCAGCGTCGCGATGTCCCTCAAAACCTGGACTACAGGTGTGGTCCGAAATGGGGCAAATGCCCTGGCGGTACATGCTGCTCCAGTGCAGGTGGGTCTTTGATCGAGCATGGAGAGGGCAGTACCATACTGACTACGCGCAGGCTACTGCGGCACGACCAAGGCTCACTGCCGTTCCCCTGACTGCATGATCGACTTTGGCCAGTGCGATGCTCACAAGACGCCCCAGGGACCGCCTACCACAGACATCCTCCGGCCTCACATCGGCCAAATCCCCTACGCCCCACAGGAGATTCGCTCTTGCGTCGCTCCTGGCACAGTCGCGCTGACCTTCGATGATGGACCGACCCGGTTTACTGGGGAACTTCTTGACCTGCTCGACAAGTACGAGGCACCGGCTACGTTCTTCATTACGGGCAACAACAACGGCAAAGGCCAGATCGATGATCAGACTTTGCCCTGGGCTGCACTGATTGAACGGATGTCACTGAGTGGGCATCAGATTGCGAGTCATACCTGGTCACACGAGGATCTCGGCAAGATCTCACCCGCTCAACGTCGCGATCAGATGGAGAAGAACGAGGCCGCTATTCGGAACATCATCGGTAGCTTCCCTACATACATGCGACCCCCTTACTCCAGCTGTCCTGTAGGCTCTGGCTGCCGCGAGGACTTGGACGAATTAGGGTACCACATCGTTCTCTACGACATCGATACAGATGATTACCGGAACGACGACCCAGCTTTGATCCAGCATTCCAAAGATATTTTCGACAGGGCTCTGTCCCGGGGAAGCCCTACGACTAGTTCTTGGCTAGTCATCGCACACGATGCCCACGAGCAGACTGTTCGCAACCTGACCGAGCACATGCTGAGGACGATGGCCAGACTCAAGTACCGCCCTGTCACTCTCGGCGACTGCCTCAAAGACCCACGCGAGAACTGGTACCGCGAAGACAATCGATGGACGGGCCATAAGAACAAGAAGAAGGGGCCGCAGATGGGCCCCAAGAAGGCCGTCCCGCAGCAGGTCTCTGTCGACGGTACCTGCGGTTCCAACTACACCTGTCTCGGCTCTCGCTTTGGGCTGTGCTGCAGCAGTCTCAATACTTGCGGAAACACCACCGCCCACTGTGGAAAGGGCTGCCAGAAAGATGCTGGATACTGCACCGTGGAGATACCCTCCAACGGAGACGCCTGGGACCCCAAAGCCCGGGGCAAGAGTGGCAAGTCTGAAGCGAGCTCGGGTTTTCGGATGGTTGGCACGGCCGCGGCGACGTCGTTGGTCTTAGCTCTGGCCGTGGCCATGTGGATGTGAACCGGTTTTGGGTGCAGTTTGTTTGCAAAGTTGCTGCTACAGAGCTTGGTGTGCAGCTTGCAGTATTTTGTTTCCATCCTTATCTCGAGTCTTTGGGCCACCCGCTCGTTCGTTTGAGAATCCTATTGAGGGATTGAGCGTGGAGGAAGTTCTGTTAATTAAATGTTTCTTGTCTCACTTGTCTGATACTGGTTTCTTGTACCAAATAGCGAGCCAGGTCGAAGATGGCCTGTCATCTCGCTTGCACATTCATTTTTGAGCAACACCAGATCAAATTCAATAGGACATGCAAAGCTATGCATACAAAGTACCAATGCAGACATCAATCCCAGGTCACTAAAACCAGCTCATTCCGAAATATCAACTAGAAAAGAAGACAAAATCATTCATGCAAAAGGACAGGGGTATAATAATAGCAAGCAGACTAAAACACAACCAGGAAAGAAGAAGAACGTAGATAACCCATATGCAAGAAAGGCAAGAGAAGAATCTTGAAAAGAAAGAAGATCACTTCCGCACAACCTTCAGCAAAGGTGCAATCCGAGCCCGTTTACTTAGACCGACCCTGTACGGCACTTTACTCGTCAACGAGATGGGACTGTGCTGCCTTGGGCCCTTTGTGCTCCGGGGATCGGTATTTGAATTCGGATATGGCTTGTTTTGCTCGCTTCTTTGCGGTGTTTGCGGTGTTTGCGGTGCTGCTTCCTTCGGGGTTGTGGGGTCGGCTGTGGTTGTTGTTGTTGGGGCTGGAGTGGTATTTTCTCCTGCTTCGACATCGATAGATTCCGTTGTCGTTGCAGGTGGCTTTTCTTTTTCTTCAGGTGCGGTGGCCTTGGACCGTGGTTCTGGGAGTTGATTTTCTTTCGTAGTCTCGTCTGGTTCTGAGGCCAGTTGCTCGGTGGTCTTCCTGCGTTTGCGGCCGCGTTTCTTTGCCGTGGGAGTTTCTTCACTTTCAAGACTCGTCTTGGTTGACGTTGTTGGGGCAGGTTGGTATGTCTCAGAAGGGTTGGTTTCTGTCGGGATTGAGGTGTTGTCGGTTTGGTTTTCGGCTTCATTCGTCGTGATGGGTTTCGATTCCACCCATATCACGTCATCGTCTGAGGCCGATGCATGGGATCTCTGTAGAATGGCATCCGCAGTCTTACTTCTCCTGGATTTCGTCTTTTTGGACGCTTTGCTCGCTACCTCGGGGGGGTCCGTTACATTCGCGTCCCCTTGTATAGTAGCAGCATCCGCAGCCGCCGTCTTCCTAGGACGTCCTGGCCGCTTCTTCTCAGGCTTCGGCTGTTCAGATTCAGAATCATGAGGACCTGCCAGCTCGTCGTCCTCGTCCTCTTCCGGAAGTGACGACTTCTTCGGGCGACCCCGTTTCTTCTTCACAGTGGAGATCTCCACAGCCACAGCAGGTAAAGAAAGCTCGTCGTGCGCATCAGCTGGGGAGCGCGGAGACATCGGTCCCCATTTCGCGTTGTCGCTCTTTGCTCTGCTCAGACGTGGCGATACGACAGAGGACAGAGGCTCGGTGTCGTGTGGGGAATATGGGGCTGATTGGAGGGATTTGGACCGATGGATGGTCTTCTGCGATGAATGTGCGCGCACTGAGGTGGGATTTGCGATCATGCTCTCGGATGCTGCCGTAGGCGAATCGTTATGAGTCGATGTCCCGGGCGTACTGTAATCGTAGACATGTGCCTGGGCCGGCGGGACAAGCTGTGTCGCTTCACTTGAGACGTCCTGTCCAGCGCGAGCATACACAAAGCCGTCATTGGCACTCTCCTCCATTTGCTGATATTGGTACATCGACACCGCAGGAAAAGAACCAGGTTGGGAGATCTCACTCGAGTACGGTGTAGCCGTGGAAGGTAAACGCTGACCAGCGCTGGAAGCCTCATCGTCCAGGAGTCTTTGCTGCGCTAGTCCAATTTCCGTCATCATTGCCCCTGCGCCTAGATGTGTCAGTATGTATCACTGCCTGGGATATGTATGCTTGATCACTCGCACCGATTGAGCCACCCCCGCCTTCACTGGTGGAGGGAATCCATCTTTCCTCGCGATGCTGTTGCGAGAGCGTCAGTGCCACCTGTGAACCTTGAGACTGTAGGAACGCATCGAAGTTGACGTTCAATTGTGGTTCTGTGCTGCTGTGCTTCGTCGTGTGCTCCATCGGGTAATCTATTTGGTGTTCCGCGTTGGGATCGTGGTGCTGGAGTGGGGGATCCGGATGCTGCTGTGGGTCGATTGAGGTTGGGATGTCATCCTCAATAAGAGGCTCATCCTCATCGGAGTCTTGAATCACTCGATCCCAGCTCATTAGGGGCTATGCCGTGGATGCGCGGTGGGTGAGGTGGGCTTATCGACGCGTTTTGATGAGACACGCTGCCACGTGATGATAAGAGGCGCCAAGAGGAGTTGGTGATGCAGAAGCAGTGCAAGTGGCAGAGAAAGAGCCTACAAATTGAAGGTGAACAGCTAGCTGGCATGATAAATGCTGTAGTATTGACATTTTTCAAGCCTCGGAGCAAAATTATCCAGAAGAAAAGAATAGAACGAGACTGATGCAATGCTAGTACACAACATATACTGCCTTCTAGATGGAACAGAGAACTCATTCGACAAGCTATTTGTGATGAGGGAGGCCGTCTCCTAGGATTATACAAACATCAATGGAGTTTAGCCAAGAATAACACCGTCGAGTCAATAACAAATGCAGAAAGATACATGCAAGGCATAGTTGAAGGTCACCGGGTATCTCAAGCAACAGACACGAATGCAAAGGCGACAATATCACAGGACACCTCCTGGGAGGTTAATCTGCGCCTGTCGCCCTCCATCAAATCCAGCGCTATTGGGCGCTGACCCACTCACGTAGCCTGGATTGTCCTGATGGATCTTTCGCAACATGAACATCGGCTTCCGTCCCTCTTTCTCAAGTTGTTTGAAGAGTAAGAGGGGTTTCTCATCCAACGCCAAGCATCGTTCTTGGTCGCCATATACAATGTAGAGAGCGTAGTTCTTGGGGTCGGAGTAGATATTGTACTTCTTCAGAGCAGCGGGAAGGACCTTGTAGCATGGGTCCTCCCAAGACACTCGGAATGACTTGAAGATCTCCACACTGCTGGGTTCGCCAGGTGGCCGTGATTCAACGCGCGATCCCGAAGACGGTGTATCTGTGCGAGCTGTCGGCGGTTGACTGGGAGTTAGGCGGTCTGCTCGAGATTGCGCTCTGGGAATCTCCTCTGGGTGATCATGGCGGTTGCTTGAGCCAGGTTGGGTGTAGGATCGTGGGTTGAGGGTCTGGTGGTGGGCGGTGTGCGTGTTAGGAGAGGTTGGTGATGGCACCCCCGGCGAGTGCTGAAGGCCTCCATTCATGGAGGCAGAAAGGTGCGAAGAAGCGGCCATGGCCGCAGCGGAGGGGTCCAAGTTGGCGCCGTCATGGTAGTTCCGTCCTTCGTAAACGGAGGGAGGGACGTGAGTTGGTGAGTTATTTTTCGGAGTAGTGCCTCCCTGATATGTACGTTTGGAGAATGCTCGGCCGAGTTTCGAAGAAGGATTATCGAGAGTGAGTTGGGAGGGAGAGGTGAGTGTTGCACCGTCATGATAGCTGTCTGAGGCTTGACCTGACGAGGATGGAGGAGGCAATGGCTGAGATCGGTCCTTGGCAATTTTAATGACTGGCAAGATTTCTTCCCTTAACCGGCGGTAATCCTCGGCAAGGCGGCGCATTTCTGCTTGGACTGCTATGATGGTTTCATCTCGGCGCTGAATGGATTGGAGCAGACGGGCGAGGTCGTCTTGCGATGCAGTTTCGCTCATGCTCTGATCCGCAGCTGTTGATAAAGTGTTAGACCAGGAGTCAAATCGTCAGAGAGGCGGAGACCGTACAGAGCGGAATGTAATGATCAACATCCAAAGGCACCTGCTGCCGAGTCTTGATTTCGTAAACACTTTTCAGGATGGTCAATCGATGCCCAACACTGTTGATGCCCATCTCCTTCAATTCTTCGTGCTTCAGTGCGATGAGTGCTTCACCCACAATTCCATTTTCTGCGAGGCAGAGTCAGCTGGTCGGTTTTCCATGTATCAGCAATCATGCTCACCTCGAAATGTCCCGCAATATTGCAGTAGACCAAGCGACGTCAAGAATTCCACACATTCATCTGCTGTCCATTCTGAGATGATTGTCCGGGGCGTACGTGGCCCTTCGCTGGAGTAGCGAAACTTTGTAGGCGTATGTTCTGAAGAGGGAATGTCGGAGTCGATTGGAGAGGCCTCGGAATCGGTCTGTAGATGCGGCGATGTGATCACACTGCGCTCGTACTCGTCATCCGCATCGGAGTCGGCGTGGTAGGAAGTGTGCAGCATGGTGCCTTCGAGTCTTTCAGGCTATAGCGCATAAACAAGACAAGACGATCTCAATCTACTCTGCCACCAGCCCCAGGGAGGAGGAGATTCTATCTGACACGGCTGACAAGATTTCAACGCTTTGTAAATATGCGACAAGCGGGCGAGCTCATGAGAGCGAGACGGGGACGACGTGGGCAAAAGCTCGAATTTTCCAGACAGGCATAGACCAGTGCAGCAGCCGGATCGAGTTCAAATGACGGGTGGTGTCCAAGAACGCGAGTTCGAGGTTGTAGGCCCCTTATGACGATAGGCGCCGGAGGACGAAAACGAGGGTAAACGCGGGAAGCAGAGCGGGGAAGCTCGACCAGACGTGAGCGGTTGTTTCTGGGGTCCACGGAGGCTGCGATAGCACACAGAGACAGCAGAAAGAGCAGTCGCACTATTCACGAGTGAGGAATCGACAGGAATAGACAGGATAGCGTCGACTGAGACGAGTCTCGAGGAAGATGAGCGTCGCAAATGAGATGCGTCGATGGTGTGCACGTGACTGGGTCTGGACTCGGGCAGTTTGTCCCGCTTTTCATTTCGATGCTTCTTCCTTCGAATCTCTTCAGATATCATTCGGAGAGTGGTCGTTTCGGAGAACATCCGCTTCAAAAAGACTGCTTTTTGGAACACTTCTTGACCCAGATGGTCTCTTGATGTCTCAGATCTCATGGGAGATCAGCAAGATCGAACGTGATGACAACCTTCGGCGCCCCACTCACTACATATACGCTTGGGTCAGGCAATTTATACAGGTTGAGGTACTCGACAATCATTCTGAGAAAGTACAACCACACAGGTTGATGTCTTTGCAAAGTGATAAGCTTGAAGCTCTGCTTCTTAGATAGATTGGCTGTGAATGCGCATGCCAGGCTCGGGCCAGCCAAAGACAGCTTGAGGTTATACCTGTGAGTAACCAAGGCCCAAGGCATGCAGAATCGTTATACTATAACGTTTTGTTTCAAGCTTGGAGAAGCCTGGCACTGATCTGGCCGTATATCAAGTGGAATCCAAATGAAGACCGACACTTCGAGCCGGCGATCAATTAGATGTCTTATGTCACACAGTCCTCGTGCTGTGTTCCTCGGCCAGTTAATGAAGAAAATGAGATCCAAAATATCACTAGATATAGCTCTATTCGACATCTTCAAAGTGAATTGCTGTTGAAATCGGACAAGAAGGTTGTATACAAGATGGAGCTAAACCCAAAATGGAAGGCCGCCAGTCTCCCGATTGGGGAGCATCGCGAACTGGACCTCCGGCGGATTTGCTTCACTTGCACCTCGCCAATTGACACTGATTGTTTCCGGGCGATTATACATGCTTGTTTTTCTTCACGTATGCAATGGGCCTTTTCATCTGACCTGGTGTCTGTTCTCCTGCCCGACCCTGTTCTCTCCTTCCGGTCCCCAGCGACTAAACCTCCGCCACTGTGACCTTTGCGCCCGCACAGGTACAGCTTGATCCTCGGCTTCGAGAAGCACATATAGGTAGGTAGCCACTGTTTTCGCCTCTTTGGTGACATTCAACCTCCCTCTCCTCATCCTGCATCGGCTTGGTTGCCGCAGCGCTAACGAAATCGCCGCATTGACAGGCCGGACCGCGGAACCATCGTCATTCCCAATATCCATTTTTCGCGAGACGGAACCCTCTTCTCACCAGCGTCACGAATAATCATAATCTGTTTCTTTCTGTCCGAGACTGTCTATCACCGGGGCAGGCCCCCTTACCCGCTCGGCGCTCCCTGTTGCCAATCTCCATTCTCCGCGCATGCGACGGATCACAATCCGAGACTGTTCAAACAAGCAACCGAATAACTTCTGGCGAGCCACTTTACCAAACAACCATCTCAGGCGCAGCAATTTGCGCCTATCTATTCTTCCGAGGGCTTGCCCGCGGCCTCGACCCCGCTGTAGCCCTCCATGCCATCCTCAACGCCCGCCGGCGGCGCATCTGCCACCCCCGACGCCCTTGAATCCGACCTTCTCACGAAACTCGCCGCCACCTCTGCCCTCGAAGACCTTCAAGAATCCCTCCTCGGCTCACTACACCGCGTGGGCTGGACAGAACGAGTCACCAGCCTCGCCACCGAACTCCTCCGCGCAGGCCGCTGCGAGACATTCGACGATGTGATGGATGCAGTAGTTGCGTCGGCGGAGGGAAGATCACATCCAGCGCTTGGATCAAAACATTCGGAGCAGAACGGAGATGCGACTTCAAATGGGACTAAAGAGGGGAAGGTCAATGGGACGAAAAAAGGGAATGCTGCAGGTGGTGATGACAAAGGCAGCAACAATAACAATGCAAATAACAGCCCATACGACCCGGTCAAGTACATTGAAGAGGCCGATGTCCGCATTCCAGAATCGGTGGTGGACGAGGGCGTGCGCGGGCTAAAGGATATCCTGCGCGAGATGGTCGATATGGAAGAGGATAGTGCTCCGAACGGGGACAAGAAGTAATGGGCTGATACTGGGACATCCGTGGATATGAACCTGCATGGCGGTGATCCGCTCTACTTTGTTTCTGGAGTTTCAACATGGGTTTCGGGGATGGCTATGGCTTCGGTTTTCGCATGGACCCATCTATGATTTCTGGGCATGCGTGCATGATGGGCGCTCGAGCATCGAACCCTGAATAGACTATTGCATTGTGTTGAGGCTTTGTTCCTCGAATCAAGAATGATGACCGCATTTCCTGCTCTCTATGATCTTTCTACTTCAAAACATCTGTTATGATCGACGGTCTCTCTGGTTCGAGTTTCAAAACCGCCAGTAGCACCGGCTTGGAGCGTAGCTGCTCGTTCTCAGTTGCGCCTTCTCCAGCGTGAGCTCACATTGACCTCTGAGTTCATTGAGTCCGTCTCGGAGACTGATGGATGGACTGCTCTACAGGGTTCAGGCATTCCACGGCAAATGATGCGAAGCTGGAATAGTAGTTAATGGCGCATACGAGGAACTGCACGCTGCGCATAACATCAATATTTGTACCCTTCAATTGCAATCAGCGATTTTCCACCTAGGATCTTCCATATGTCAATCGTGAATATTTCCATGATCAATCAGACTTGATCTCGAATGGTCCCACCGCCGGGTTTGACAGTGCCCAGGTGATCCCATTGCTCATGACCTCGTCCCAATATTTACTCGCCGACAGCTTGTCGCCATATCGCCTGAACCCATGAGGCACGCCACGGAAGACGTGGACATCAGTTGGCACCCTAAACACGGATCAGCCAAAAAACCCAAGCGAGGAGCCGAGAAAACATACCCATTCTCATTAAGCAGCTTTGCGTAGAAGAGCCCCTCATCTCTCAGAGGGTCATTACCCGCAATACCAAAGGTCGTAGGAGGAAGCCCCTTCACCTCATCCGCAGTTGCGTTCCCAGGATTTATTCTTAGATCCCTACCAGCACCCTTGGACCCCCAAACACCAAGCAGCTTCATAAACATCTCAATCCTACTAATCGGCAGGATAGGCGCCTCAGCACAAGTCTTCAGACTAGACACCTCCGGACTACGCAGCATGTCCATCCGCGGGGCATAGTAATCCATTTGCACAACGCAAGGAATCATCAAGACCTGGCCCCTGATCTTGGGACAAGCAGCGAGACGCTCATCATCTCCACGAAGCTGGGACAGCGCCAGTGCAGCTGTCAATTGCGCGCCAGCTGAGATACCACCCACAACGACCTGGTCGCTGAGCCCGCCGATTTCGGCAATGTGCTCGTGCACCCAGACGAAGGCGTCTTCGACGTCTTCCCACGCTGTTGGGTAGCGGTGTTCTGGGGTGTGTCGGTAGTTGATGTTAAAGACGACGACTGGATTGCCTTTTTCTTTTCGGGAAGCGACAATGCGTGAGCAGATCGCGTCTTCCGAGGAGAGGGTCCCGAAGAGGTAGCCACCGCCGTGGAGGTGGATGTAGACTGGTAGACGCTCTGAGGGATTAATGCCTACTGGGCGATAGGTGCGTGCTTCAAGGGCTGTACCGTCGCGAGCAGTGACGCTATAGTCTTTCATTTGGACCTGGGAGCTAAGACCTGTTATAGACGATAGTCAGTTTGAATGGACATAATTGGAAAGCTACTCATGTCTACTGGCAAGACGAGTTCGCCATTCTCTCTACATGCAGTTGGATGACTGACCTGAAGCCATTCCCTGCGCTGAAAGCTGCTCACGAGTCGTGTTGACTATCTGCCTCAGCTCTTCGGGGCCAACGTCTGGCAGCTTGGGAAGCGTAGGCTCCAAGGCAATCCAGTCGGCGCTGGGGCCGGTGTATTCAGAGAAGTCGGCCATGATACTATCCTCAACTATACAAGCTCAATGAATCAAGCAGGGCGATATGAAATGATGTTCAAAATGCAGCAGCATGCAGCGAACCCCCTCGTCGAGGCCTCGGCTCGGTTATCACCGACTGAGTACCCCGCATATGTGCAACAATGCATGTAGATCCGCATGTCGGTGTTCGTTGCGAAGCATCATTGTTATTGCAATGAGGAGACTTAGCTAGATGAAGTTCCAAGGTGTGAGAAGCTGAAGCCTTCGTCGCTTGACACTTTGATAACCATGGATCCCGGTATCTCATCAGAGCCGCCCTCTCGCTCCTTAAGAGGCAAAAGTGCCATTGTCACAGGCGCAGGCTGTCTCGGCGAAGGCATTGGCAACGGGCGGGCAATTTCCATTCTTCTCGCCGACGATGGCTGCGACGTGCTGTGCGTTGACCTCAACGAGGAGTGGGCGAGTAAGACAGTGGACATGATCACCTCCAAGCCCGGCCGTGGACGAGCGCTTGCTTTCCGCGCAGATGTCACATTAGAAGAGGACTGCAAAGCTGCAGTAGCCTTTGCGGTTGCGCAATTTGGCCGACTCGATATCCTGATCAACAATGTTGGCGTTGGGGGTGCACCGGGCACAGCTGTGGACGTGGATATGGCTCAGTGGGCGAAGAGTATGGAGATCAATGTGGCGAGTATGGTGCAGATGAGCAAGTATGCTATTCCAGAGATGATCAAGAATGAAGGCGAGATTCGTGGGAGTATCGTCAATATGGGTAGTGTTGCTGGGTTGAAAGGCGGTACGCCCCATTTGCTGTATCCCACTGCCAAAGGTGCAGTGGTCAACTTGACGCGGGCGATGGCGGCACATCATGCTCAAGAGGGAATTCGGGTGAACTGCGTGTGTCCAGGCGTAAGTTGAGAGATTCGTATGAGTTATGGTCTGTCACTGATATCTGAAGCAGATGCTCTACACGCCTATGATGTATGGGAAAGGCATGAGTGAAGAAGCTCGAGAGGCACGGAGAAAGCGAAGCTTGCTGGGAACTGAAGGAAATGGATGGGACTGTGCTGGTGCAGTTGTCTTCCTAGCAGGACCTCACGCTCGATGGATGACGGGCGTCATTCTCCCAGTAGATGCTGGGACAACAGCCGCAGTGGGAATTGGAATGACCAAGAGCGCCAGTGTTAATGGGTGAACGCCGACAAGTCTCATAATGAAATCGCTTCTCATACAATAAACAAGGCTAAACATCAAAGTCGAGGTATCTCCAATTCCCATGAACTACACCTTGTGACGCTTGAACAAGGAGCGCAATCTCTTCGTCGTTGAAGCAGTCTTGCGCTTCCCAATTCCACCTGTCATCGGCTCCTTGGCCCTCTGATACAACCACCAAGAGATCATCACAGCAATCGTCAGAGGCACCGTCGTTGTGACCCAGATCAGCCACGCCTTGTCTTGGAGCGATCTGCCAAATACCCCTGCCTGAACCACCGTCGCAGTAAATGTGCCAGGTAAAAAGACCATTGTCAGTGCCGCGATAGCATTCATAGATGTCGAGTCCTGCTTCATCGAATGAGCAATTTGAATGTTATTCGCGGCGTCTTGCTGGGTCACGAGGTTGTAGACCAGCGACATGGTGCTATCTTTGCGCTGCTTGTAGTTCAGGAACCAGATTTTCTGCTTCTGCATAGAAGAGATGACATATGATATCGAATCTTCCGTGCGCTGATGTATGAACGGGCTGGTGTGGGGTAGTAAGGGGATCAGACGGGTATGAGCGTCTTGGATTGCAGTGGCAGTGATGATAGCGACATCGGCGTTGCCAAGATGGGAATCAGCGTTCTGGGAGATGATCTGGAGTGATTTTGTCAGGTCTCCCAGTTTGGTTCGGTCACTGACCTCCAAGCCGGCGAGGTGGTCATCGACCTTGTTGATCGACGTCCACATATAACGCTGGAAACGCTTGACGTGGAATTTCGAAGCCTCGAAAGAGAGTGTGGAGAGAATGGTGTGGATGTCGAAAGGATCGTCCATGAAGACGGCAGGTTTGTGAGACGTTGACGCAGTACGGAGGGCAATGTTGAGGATTGATTTGAGCGCGTTGATAGACGTGTCGAATTGCTTGTGAGAGATGATGTATGTCGTCAAGTTACGGGGAATGTCATGACGCATGTAGACTGACAATGGAGCGCCTTGGACCTGCAGGTTCCAACGAGGATGTTGACAAAACAAGTCTGAAGCCAAGTCAACATCTTGTTTGAAACACATGCTGTATACCACTCACCACAAGCCAGCAAGACCCCGTCGTCATTTGCTTCCCAGTGTGTCTGAGGTGCCCAGTAGTCGGGTCGGCCGATCATGTTCAACAAGAAAAGGGGATTGACATCCAAGCTTCTAAGGAGCTGGTTGGCGTTATCTCGAGTCATCAATATACGTGAACCGTAGGACGTCCCTTCGGTAGGGACTAAGGGAACGAAGCTGCACTCGTCAGTGCCGGGGGGACGCATACAGAGGCGAACACCTACAAAACAAGCATCCTGCGTTCAGGTCGAGGATTCTGGATTGAAGGCGAGGACTGTTTAAATGGCTGCCAGGTGATACCTCAGCTATCAATCCTCGCTGGGTCAATAGACATTACTGACCTGCAGCACTTCGTTCATGCCCTCCTCATCAAGCGTTCGCCAGACTTGACATTTCAGCAAACAGCCACTCTCTCAAGTCACTACACAAAACACAACGATACTTACCTCCTCCACGGACATTCACATCCAGACACTCCACCTGTGTCCCCAGAGAAAAGTTCGCCACTTTCTCCAAATGCTGTTGGCACTGAACAGCATCGAAGACCTGCTGCAAGGATCTGAGATCATCGAGCGAATAGTGCTTCTCGTCGAGACTGAAGTCAAAGTCGAGCTCATTAACAAAAAGATCCGATTGTTCTGCGTGACGATTGACATCATTTTGGGACCTGGACATTGGACGTTGCTCGACTTCAGTCTTGACCAGTTCGGCTTCGAGCCGGGAGAACTTGGTGTCCCAGCCTCCAGTCTCCGCGCGACTGAGAGGGTCTTTTGGCTCTGGCATTGCGTTTTCAGCAGAAGGTTTTGAGTCGACAATTCAATATTGTAAGTCTCTTTTTTTTGTTTGCAGGGCAGGCTGGATGGGCCTTGCTGGTTTGAATAACCTTCTTAAGGGTCCCTACGACAGTCAGCTTCAGCAGCCACAGTGGCTCATCTCACCCAGGTGAGGTCTTGGAAGGCGTACGTGGAGCCAACAGCCTTGAATGGCGTTTTCCTCAAATGGACGATTGGTCGATTGCGATCTTGCTTCGGCTTTTTAGTTCAAGTACGTCCTGTCATGCGCGGCGCCCATGCCGCAGACTGGACTATCCGAGTTTGTCAAGGCGAGGCACTCTCTGATCCTCCAGTGAGTGAGCATCCACGCTTGGACTCTCAGCTTTGCAGTGTCAATAGTCAAGTTCTGATTAAAGATTGCAGAGACTTGCTAAAGCACAAGACCCAAGCCTTCAGGTTTCGGCACTTGACTCAGGTTGAAGGATGGGGCTGCAGGATACCTACAGGATGACATGATCCATCATTCGCTAGGCAAATCAGCCAACTGCTAGATGCAGGTTAGATAGACGAAGGTTAGACCAACCCGGGTAAAGCCCGCGTTCAACCGTCAGCCGCCACTAATAGACGGCCCATGCAAAAAGCCAACGAGCATGACCACGTTGAAAAGCGCGAAGGGCTAGCCAGAACAGAGTTCTATCCCGATCACTGTGTTTTCTGTTCCCCGCGCTCAGGGCGGGTTTCTCAGCTCGAGATTGAATGCGGCTTAAAGGGCCTCTTGCCCCCGTCGCGTTTCTGCAGGGCGATTCCTTTGGTCTAACTGATCGCCTGTCATCAGCCTCAAGTGTGATGCGAATTCCGCGTCGTCGTCTTCTCATGGCCTGGGCGCAATTCCCCGTGTCAATGTGATAGGGCTTGCGATGACATTGACATTGACATCAACCCATATGCCGATCTGTCAGGCATGGTGCAGCTCAATGCCGGATATGAAAAGGATAATATTTCCTACACATGACATGTCAATACTGATATCGAGAACACGAAATGCCAATAGTAGACTTCATCCAGCTCGTACAGTGTGGGGGCAGTACCTTGTAGTCGAGTAGTCTCGTGATCGGTGCCTAAAGAGAACCTCGCGTTTACCGCAAGTTCTCAACTTGGCAGGTCACTAACAATCAGTTGTGCCCTGAAGAAAACACATCAGCGCCATATCTAACCAAGTCACGGCTGAGTCTCGAAATGCCACTCGATCTGAGCTATGAAGAGATCTGCGCCAAGTTCGACCGGCTCATCGCGGACGGCATCATCAAATACCAGCCCAGCAAGCCATTGCTACTCGAAGATAAGGGCATGCTTGTTCGTCCTCTCTATATTCAACCACCTCAATTCCCCCACTAATCAATATCAGTTCTCCTTCCACATGATCCAGTCTCTGAAGAACAAGCCTCAAGCCGGGGACCCGCCACACACAGCCAACTCGCCCCAAAGCTATTTCGGGCCGGGCAGCGACATAGCGAACGACCATCCTGATATCACCGTCGCCACGGTCAATGACACACACCACCTCATCATCAACAAGTTCCCCGTCTTCCGGCCCATGTTGCTGTTCCTCACTGTGGACTCGTACCGTCGGCAGCATGAGCCTCTGGACCTGGATGACCTCCAGGCTGCGTGGAGTGTTATCTCTGCGTTGAGAGAGGAGCATTATGTGTTCTTTAATTGTACCGTCACGGCCGGGTCGAGTAGAGAGCATAAGCACCTGCAGGTTCTTCCCGCGCCGGGGGCTAGTGATGAGTATCCGGAGGGGTTCAGATTCTTCCCTGATTATGAAGAGCCGAAAAATGGGAGCCCTTCGTTTACGCATTTCTTACAAAGACTTGATACGCTTCCGGATGGAGATATCAAGGATGGCGAGCCTCTTTTCAGCATCTACATTCAACTGTTGCAAAGGGCAAGAGAGGCGCTGGGCATAGAATCAAGGGAAGGCGTATGTCCACACAATTTCATACTCACGAAGAGATGGATGATGGTGGTTCCAAGACGCACTGATAAGTTTCATGATATCACTGCGAATGCGGCGGGGATGGTTGGGTCCGTGTTTCTTTGGAGGCAAGATCAACTGGAGGCGTGGAAGAAGGTTGGTCCGATGAATGTCCTGGCAGGGCTGGGGCTGCCAGGTGAAGGATGTCAAATCTAGTCATATGCATTAGATCCCACGTCGATATGATCTCCAGCATGGGTGCCTGATTGGGGATGTTCAAGCGTTCATGAGCTTCCTGGAGGCATTCTTACGCGCCAGACGGAGCAAGCGCCTTCTGTAGGCGAAGAAAGTGATGGTTGCAAAGGATGGAGCATAGCATCTTATAGATTTGAAGTATATGCGTGATCGAAATGGCCGCAGTTTTAACTGCGACTCTCTTTGAGAGGATGGATATGGAGATAGTATATAACATGCAAAAGTTTAAGGTAGTAAATCCGAATCGCTCAGATGCTCGGGTATGAGAGGGCCAAAGTGCTCCGCCGATGAAGAACTCCGTCGCAGATGTTCCAAACGCCAAAGTGAAGATATCAAGTCGTCCGGAGACACCGCAAGTCAAACGCCATTAAATGCCGAAGAGTATGTATCATGGCATTCATCGCACATCGCCATCCGAGTCAGAGACAACCATTGGCTGTTTCTGCTTCTGCTTATGCTGGTCTTCATCTGCGGACTGTTTGCAGAGACCATCGATAGTCCTCTTCACTTCAGACTTTGCAGCGTCTTCAATGTCAGCGCGCGGCTTTGGTTCGAGTGTTTCCACTGTCCCGACGCGTTCGTATAGCATTCGCGAGATAGTGCGATTGATCTCCGTGAACTGGTCTTTGCTGATCGTCTTTGCCCGGTAGTGCGGTTTGAGGGCTGTGCCGACCATCTTTTGGATGTCGGATTTGACGGCCAGAGATGGACCGGTGCGGCTAGGCGACGTATCAGGTGAGCGGTGATGCACTAGCTGGAAAGCTCGGCGGGGAATTCGCGAGCGTGGACGACTGGTTTCCCGCTGTGCTGTAGGAGGCTCGTTTGTTATAGGCGAGGTCGTGGGACTATCCGAGAAGGATACCTCGGGTGAGAAAGGGGGCGAGGAAGGTTCAGCCGGGGACGAGAGTTGAAGAGGAGAGATTGGTCGGCTGCGGGAGAAAGGGGGCGGAGTCGTGGAGGCGAGGACAGGCGAGGAGTGGTTGGAAGAGGCGGGCGAGATGGATGGAGAGGACGGCCCAGGGGTTGCATGGTCGGTGGGAGCAGTGGAGGTGGGAGCCGACGGTCCATGAGAGTTGGTGCGATCCGTGTTAGATGCTTCCTCTACCTCTCTCAGGAGGGACGAGAGGAAGCTTGGTTCGCCAGTAGTGTCTCCATTGTTGAGTCGGGCACTTGAACTGGCGGCACGAGAAGACTCCCCATTTTGTTGAGCCATGGCAGCCAGCTCCTGCGGGCGTCTGGTTCGCGGGCGTTTCAACTTCCGCTCTGGCTCTGTAGGCTCGGGTGATGGCGAAAGTGTTGGCTCCTTGCGTTTCCGAGCGGCGTTGGGGTTGTTCTCAATCTCTCGTGCCCTCTCAAATGCGTTCCAAGCCCGCATCTCCTCCAGAGATTCAGGCTCGGGTGTCGGTTCCCTCGGCGCCCGAGGCCGCGATGGCCGTGCCGGTTCAATATCGAACAGCGAAGCTGTGTCTCGGAATCGGCTACCGCCTCCCTGTCGCTCGGCAACTTCAAAGCGACGCTGCCATGCCCGGAACTCGCGCTGGTTGGCCTCTTCACGACGGCGCTGCTGCATTATTCGCTCCGCCGATCGGTCATCATCGAAGGGGAAGTCCAAGTCGAGATTTAGATGATCCCATACAGATTGCCATACCCGAGCCCAGTGAAGCGAGTTGAGATTGTTGTGGCTTTGCATTCGCCGCTGCTGAGCCCGCGTGCGACGATTACGTCGCTCGCTAGCACGAGCAGACCTAGCAGAGACCTCTGGGGCAGGGCCGAGAGCCCGCTGAGACTCGCATTGAGAGCAGTACCACGACCCTGGGGGTATTTCCTCCAACCCAACACAGTACAAATGCGAAGGCGCATCGCAGCCATCACACAGGAGGAGCACATCTTCATTGTCCGCTTCGCCACAGATAGTACACGGTTGGAAGTCAGCCAGGTCGTCTTCTGCATATTCGATCACCATCGAAGGGTCGACTTCGGCGACCTGTACTCGGTCCTGGACGGCATATGATGAGGTGACAGGTCCTAGAAGAAGAAATGGTGTCAGCCAAAATGATTAGACGAAAAATTGGCAGCAGTAGAGCAGTGCACATACCTCCAGGTCGGTCACTGAGCTCGACCATGTTGAAACTGCGGCGACATATCGGGCAGCTATTTGCCCGTTCCACCCATGGCTTCAAACAATTATTGTGTAGAATGTGTCCACAGGGAAGCAACTGGGCGATCTGGCCAGGATCCTCCTCGACGAGCCCATCTGCCTTGACCTTGTCGTCATTGGAAGCATGATGGGTGTCGGGTCTTGGCACGGGCTCGACGACGAGGGAATCACTGGCGCTTTCGCCAAGGTCTCCTAAACAGACAATACAGGTGTCGGACATGGACGGTATAAGAGAAGCCAGGAGTGGATGGCGGCATGAAGGAGGAAGTGAGGTATAGGAAGAGGAGGAGGAGGAAGAGAGAGGAAGGAGAGAAGAAGTGTATAAAGGAAAGATGTGGGGAGTCGAGCAACCGGCCCTTTTGAAGGTGGGCCGGATTTCCAGACTAACGCAAAACAGGCGGCAACGTGACGGAGGCGAATCATCCGCGCACTGCGAATGAGAAATGCCTCTGGTCTCGGTAGATTTATCTTCTACAGAGTGATCTCTGGCTGGTGACTGGGATGTTCTCCGTAAATCGTAGATCGTAGATCGTAGATCGTAGGTGCCTGCGCCCTTGCTGCAGAGTGCCCCAGCCTGGCCACAGCCTATGCAGAAGGACCTACGTAGTCATCACAGGGGCCATACCACGGATTACAAAATGATTAGGGCTTACATTCTTGTAGAGTTCACGAGCCGATCAGTCTGATCAGAGTCACGCGACAGATAAATGGGTGAGGCTCAGGCGGAAGTTTTCGCCGCAGCTGGTCGGAGTTCGATCTTCGATTCGCATCAACCATCGTACGAGCCTCTGCTGCTATCAGATGCGAAGCCGATCGATGATCAAACCAGGGTTGGAACTGAGTCAGAAAAGTCCTCGTTCAAGACAGTAGTAGGTTCTACGAGAATTGCTCGTCGTGCGCTGAGCGCAACAGCTGAGCATGAAAGATGATAGCGACACGGTGGAATCGACGACCGGTGATGAGATGAGGTGAACGTGCCTCATGAAAGCAGTCCAGTAGGAGTCATCGTTCAGACGGCCGAGAAGCATGACCGAGTGTATCATTTGTCAACCACATCCAGGCCGCCGTGTGGCCAGTCGACCTCGAATTACGCAAGTTCGTCAAAGTGTCATGCAAAATCCTCAGATTCCGAATTTTTTCATTTTTGGTATTCAGACGCGACCGTAGAAGAGAAAGGAAACCACATAATTCCGTTTTTTAAACCTCAGCAATCTCACGGAGACGACGGATGGTCGAGCGGGTGGCAGCAGCGGCGGGGGTTCTGCAAAAATCCATCAGTCAGCGTGTGTTCCAGTAACGTCAAGTCTGTCCTTGATCGGTTGTCCTTCCTGGGACTCCCCAGACAAGACACCTGGCGATCAGTGCAGGCGACTTACGAGACGGTGTAGGCGCCACCGGCAACGGTCTTGTTGCAGCCCTTGCACTCCCAGATACCAACAGCCTTGCGCTTGACGGTGTTCTTGCCGCAGAAGGTGCAGACGTAGCGGGCGTGCTGGGTGATTTCCATCTTCTTCACCTGCTTACGCAGGGAGGCACCGTATCTGTTGGGAAAGGGTCAATATTTGGTCCTTCTTCGTGTGGTCGCTTCTCCTTCGAAATCATCGAGATCATGGTCGGTCGAGGGCGATTGCGAGGACAGGGCGTTGAGCATACCTGGTACCGTATTTACCGGTGATACCGACCTCTGTGGGAGATTGTTAGCAAGAGCAATTCCAGGAAATAAAGAGCGACCACTAGACGCTGAAAAGAATGGGTTGGGAGACATACTCTTGGTGCGCTTGGTCATCTTGTCTGAGTGCGGCTGTTGGGTTGAAGATGAGTAGCGAGGAGATCGAAAAGAGCCTTCGGGAGACAGGTTGTGGGTGGGCTCGCTTAGGGCAAGTGGCCTTGGCGTAGTGTGGTCACCTGACGGCAGATGATCACGTCCTGTCATGTGACATGAATATTTGATGCCTCAGGCGCAAATGTGCACAGACCAGTTCTTCTCTGCAATCGTCACCTCCCAGTTCAAACCTACAAGACTGTAGTACAACTCATCCGATGATGACATGACCACAATCAAGTAATACAAAGAGAAACAATTCTCGAATACAAATTCAGAAGTTCCAGCTCAAAACTCAAGTACCAAGACTACTGATTGGAAATAAGTCTGGAATCCGGACCACGTTAATGGATGATTCGCGCACATCGTAGAGTTTCTTCGACTCCAGACAAAAGTAGAAACTCTCGTCCGTCGGCGAGACTCATTCGCCCGTGTCACGTGATAGCGTTCTACTCCAGATCGAAAATCACAGGCGCAACATCTTTGCTTGACAATTTCTCTTCATTGCACGACCTGGCAGATACATTCCGCTCACAGTTTTGACGTCCTGAGACAGTTGCGTCCCGCCACGACACAGCATCCCCTCGAGCAGTTATCGCTTATCACCCCCGTGCCGAGAAGCTTGTGATCTGCCCAGAGCTTCCCCATACTGCGTACACTGGAGCTACACCTGCAGAACAGCCACCACCACCATGCCCTCCAACCCACAGTATGACCTGGTCCTCCTGGGTCCCACCGGTTATACCGGTCACTTCTGTGCTCAGCACATTGTGAAGAACCACCCCACCAATCTGAAATGGGCCATCGCAGGTCGTTCGGCCCAGAAGATGGGGCCTATCGCCCAGGAGCTCAAGGAGCTCAATGCCGACCGTGTTCAGCCCGGTATGGGAGTCCTAGCCTATCAAAAGCCCTCAGCGTCAGCTCCCTTCGGGTCTTGCTAATCCCAATGGGCTATAGATGTCCTGGTTGTCCAGATCAACAAAACGGAGATGAACGAGTTGGCCCAAAAGACCAGACTTATCATCAACTGCGTTGGCCCTTACCACCTCTACTCGTCGCCAGTTGTGGAAGCTTGTGCTGCGAACGGAACCCACTACCTGGACGTGTAAGTGGCCCCATTGACGCGGTGATGACTTGCTCTAACCATAGCAGGACCGGAGAGACCCCTTGGGTCAAACTGATGATCGAGAAGTACCATGAGACTGCGAAGAGCAGCGGCGCTATCGTAAGTTAGCTTCTGATTGTGGACGCCGCGCCTGTTAATAATTCCGTCTAGATCATCCCCTCGGTTGGAGTCGAGAGCGCTCCGGCCGATATGCTGGCTTGGTCTCTGGCCAAGCGGATCCGGTCAGACTTCTCCTCGGGAACCCGGTCTATCAACAGCTGCATCAAGGAGATGAAGTAAGCACTCGCGTGTATATTGAACTTCGCGCAACTCTAATCAATGGACAGGACCTCCGGCGCCAGCGGCGGCACCCTCAACACGATCCTCAGCATCTTCGACTGGCTCCCAACCTCGGAGCTGATGAAATCAGCCACACCTTTCTCGCTTGCTGCATCCACTCCGCCAAAGGACATCCCAAGCAGCTCAATTGCCCAGAAGCTCCTGGGCGTGCGCTCTATCAGTGACCTAGGCACAGTGACCACCTCGCCGAACGGGCTGGCCGACGAGACAATCGTCCACCGCAGCAGCACCCTGATGCCCGAGTTCTACGGAAAGCGCTTCTTCTTCCATCAGTTCCTACACGTCCGCAACGTCTTCATCGGCGCAGCCGTGCACGTCGGCCTTCTGGTTGGCCTGTCTTTGCTGATGATCCCGCCTGTGCGCTGGCTGCTGCGCAAGTTCGTCTACGCCCCCGGACAGGGCCCTGCCATGCAGGATTCGCAGAATGACCGTGTTGAGTATCATGCTATCGCGACTGCGGATCAGGATGGGCCCAATCCCAAGCGTGTCTTTGGTAAACTTACCTACCACGGGAGCATGTATGTCCTCACGGGCCTGCTCATTGCTGAGGCGGCTATGGTCATTCTCGATGAGGAGGAGAAGGTCAAGAAGGTCTCGCGTGGGGGTATTGTTACTCCTGCTGCACTTGGTCAGGATTTCGTCGACCGTCTTGACAAGGTCGGTGTTCACATCGAAACCAAGGTCTACCAATACTAAACTGGAGTTGGCCACTATTGATCAATGCTAACTGAAAACGACCCTCAAAACTGGCGGCTGATACTCTTGACTTATTGACTGTTTGATTGTCTGTATGTCTGTACGTTTATTTGTCTGTATGTCTGTACGTTTATTTGACTTCTTCAAGTCACTGATACGCTCTGTCTACGTCTGACGAATTCAAGAACTATACTGTCGACTTACTTTACTTTCCTATCATCGCATGATTCCAAGGATGGTACACAAATCCAGACCTTAATTAAAGCTTCCCAGAGCGCCCCTCCTTAAACACAACATCCTTCAACCACGACGCAATAATCGCATTGACCTCCTCCGGCTTCTCCCACAAAGCCCAATGTGCCGTATTCACCTGCTTAAGCGTCAAATCCGGAACATGCTTCGCCATGGATTTCCCCAAATGCGGCGGCAAAGCCTGGTCCTTCAGCGCTTGGATAAACAATGTAGGGGTCGTAATCTTCCGACCAAGAATAGCCAACTCCTCCTCGTAGTTGACCTTTCGAGTTCGGTACCAGTTCACTGCGATCATCAGCCTCGACCATCTAGAAACACCTTCCCACAATACCAAAGGGCAAGGGATCAGTCACATACAAGGTCCGTGAATCCCATTCCTCGAAAACTCCTCCGCATAATACTCCAACTCCTCCTCACTCAACAACCGCGACCGCTTCAGCCGCGGCACCCTCTCAAGCAACACGCCCTGCTCCGCATCAAACCCAAACTCACCCTGCGGCGTGCGCCCGCCATACAACGCAGACAGGAACTGCTTGATCTCCTCCTTGGATCGAATGACCTTTTCCAGGTCGCCGCTCGCAAATTGCAGCTGGTATCTGAAGTGCGGGGCGACGGTGCGGACCATTTCTTCCAGCGGGATGTCCTTCTCCATTGGGCGGGCGAAGGGGACGCATACTGTGAACAGGTGGCTGATCAGGTCTGGGTGCCAGAGGGCGATGCGGTAGGCGAGAGCGGCGCCCCTGAAGTACTTGTGAGTATTTGTGTTTCTTCTTTTGGTGGTCGTGCTTACCAGTCGTGTCCGCCGAGGATGATCTTCGACTCGCCCAGGTGAGCGGCTAGTGCCTTGATATCGTCTGCGCAGCGCTTGTGCGAGTAGTGCACGTAGTCATCCGGTGCTTCCTATCATTGGAGTCTGTTTAGCTGGATGTTCTTACAGAATCAGCTGTAGATGCTGATTACCGTGCGCCCATAACCAAGGCAATCGGGAGCCACGACCCTCAGGCCCATATCAACCAGCATGGGGATCTGGTACCGCCAGCCCATAGATATGTCGGGGAAGCCATGGATCTGAATGGTGTCAGTCGGTGGGTGGCATCGATATCTTGTGGTCAGGCCATCTGTCTCACCAGGAAGATGGTGCCTCGGTAGTTGCCGGAGGCAGGTTGGCTGAGGAGGTAGGCTAGTTCACGAGTCAGGAACAGGAGATCTTTGCTTGGGCGAATGGATCCAGCGTGAAGTAGAGATGGTCTTGTGGTACTGACAGTATTTGCGGCCGTTGACTGTTGCGGACTTGAACTCGACGCGAGGGTCCCCGGATACACGGATTTTGTCGACGGTCATGGTGAGCTGAGTCGATTGATCTCCCTTGTGGTGTTAGACCTATATGTTGATGATTTTCAAGTTCGAGATGGTCTCGTCAAGTCGGAAAGGATGAAGTCTTGACCAGTGCGGAGCCGATATATATCCCGTCTCAAACCAAGCTAGTCTCACGTGTAACCGAGAAGTATCAAGCTATGAACTTTTGAACAAGTCTAGGTGACGAAGGATCAAAGCTTTAGATAGAAATGTGCATAAATATTGAAATGGAGCTCCAGGTGAGGTCGCGGCACGCCGAGGATCCCCTCCCGGACGATCCTGGGATGCCTCGGTTGAAGCTGCGACAGCCCAATAATTACACAATCAACTATAGACATCATTATTCATTGACTACAGATCGAAGGAAATTTCATGCTAGTAAATCACAGTATCTTCGTTATCCTCCACAACCTCACCGCCATCATCATGATGGGCATCAGCCTGCTCGTGACCAGCAGTGTCGGTCCCGTTCATGGGCGGCTCCGACTTACCTGGCTCTGAGCTTTGCTCTTGCACGGCCTGCTCTTCCTTCTCTGTCGTCGCCTGGGGTTCTTTCGATGTGGTCTCCATTTCTGGAACTTGGGTCTGTTCAGTCTCTGGCTTTGGCTGCTGCGGTTCTCCTGGTTCCTTCTTCTCCTCGGGTTGTCCATCTGTGGGTGCTGGTTCTAGGTCCTGGTGAACAAAGGCTTCTGGCGGGTATCGGGCCTCGAATTCGGCGACTTCACGAGCGACTGTCGCTTCGGCATCCTCGATCTGCTCTCGTATCACTGTCTCATCGCCGGGTCGTAGCTGCCATGGCTTGTAGTACTGCAAGAACGCCATTAGTACGGGCCAAGGCGGTAATGACTGGAGGCACATACCAAGACCGGCTCTGTCTTCGTCTTGAGGAAATGCGCCATGGCGATCAGATTCGAATGCCGCGTTTGCATCTAGAAAGCAAGCCCATTAGCACTATCGTATAGCATCGCAAGAGAACAGAAAAGACCTACAGCTTCCCGTTCATAAAACGGCTTCTCTTTCCTCCGAATCGCATCACGGCGCTCCTTACGCTGCTTCTTCAATTCGTCAAACTCCTTAGCCTGAACCTTCAATTTATCCTGCTGTCTCTTCTCGATATCCGCGCGCCGCTTCTGCGCCGTGGAATCCGAGCTCTGCGAGAGTGTACCCAACAGCGCCCCGAATAACCGCTGGCCGCGCTTGCGCTCTTCTTCGCGACCTGGTCGTGCGGATCGCCGCTCTGGGGGTTGCTCTGTCGGCGCTGGCGATGAGCGTCGGCGTTGTGAATGCGGAGACTCGTCGTCCTGAGCGCTCAGTCGGCGGCGTTTGGGGTCGTGCTCGCTGACGGAGGACTGGCGCCGCTTTGTGGGGAGTTCTGGGGACTGTCGTAGTGCATCTTGTTCTGGCACGGCGACTGCCGAGGCGAGAGTCCTGTGCGAAGCGTAGATGTCAGTTCAAGATCTCAGCGCAGATTCGTGGAGATATCGGAAAAGTCACCGTACCCTTCAGACATGGTGACAGATGCTCCTGTGTCTCGCGGTGGATAATATTTGACAAAAGAGAAAGTTCACAAGCCCCAGAAGCTCTTGATCATGTCCCTGATCAATCAATTTCTCAGAGCTCGACGCAGGACTGGATTGAGTTGACGAGGCTTAGCCCGGGGCCAGTCTCACAGCGGCACGTGCACGGACCCAAGTTCTGCCAGCTTCTTTTCCTTGCCGTCACCTTTACCTCTCAACCTCTCCCTCTTACACCCATCAACACCTCAAACAACCTTCTAACCTCTCCAACCGTACTCAAATCTACCCATCATGTCTCGTCACCACCCAGATCTCGTCATGTGCCGCAAGCAACCCGGCATCTCGATCGGCCGTCTCTGCGACAAATGCGACGGCAAATGTCCCATCTGCGACTCCTACGTGCGCCCAACAACACTCGTCCGCATCTGCGACGAGTGCGCCTTCGGCAACTACCAGAACAAATGCGTTGTCTGCGGTGGCGAGGGTATTTCCGACGCCTTCTACTGTTTTGAGTGTACGCGTCTTGAGAAGGATCGTGACGGGTGCCCGAAGATTATCAATCTGGGAAGCTCGAGGACGGATTTATTCTACCAGAAGAAGAGTTTTCGAAATCATTGATCGTTGCTTGCGTCCTTCCTGTGGTTGGCTTGGTTCTTTGGGCCCAGGTGGAGGGATTACGCGCAGGCTTGCCGGTCTACAGATGTCTTCTGGCTAGTGGCCAAGATCGACATTTGATGCTTTGTTGAAGACGAGTCCATGGCTCGATCATCATGGATTGGCAGGCTATCTACACTGCTAGGAAAAGCCTTTCGGGGGTTCAACGTCAACGTCGTGATCTACCGGCCCGGGCGTCTGGGCCGGGCGAATCCTCGCGCGGGACCCTGGTCTCGTGGCGGGTGGACTTCTTCCTGCAACCGGTCTCCAGTGATTTCATCAGGCCCAGACGCCTCGATCTTTTCTCAAGCGTCAGCGACTGCATCCACTTCGATACCCAGTGAACATACCTTCTTCAAGATCTTGAGCCCTTCCCCCTCGGCGATGGCGATGGCATTCCTCCGCGAGCTGGCGTGCAGCATACGCTCTCTGATGGACGATCCCGTGGGACATGTGTATACAAACACGACAACATCCGATCCAGGGTAGTGGTAGAAGGAATACCGGGGCGACGAGGAGGAAATGTGTGAGGCCACTGAGCCAGGTTCGACCCCGGACTGGGTGTCGGCGAGCTTGATGGTCTCGGTGGGGATATCGACAGTCTACCAGATAGAAGTTAGCCCAAATCAAACATACCCGCAGCCATTTGCACATCATGTATGCATGCAAAGCATAGGAGATCCACGTACCAATTGCACCAAACCACCCTCCTGTAACTCCTTCAAAGCCGTCTTGGCCGCCTCATCAACCGGCATAGAAACCCTCATCCCAGAACCCGAGCCAGGCCCAAAAGTCCCCCCAATCCCAATATCCCTCTGCGGAGTCCCGTTTCTCGCCTCCGCCTCCGCTCTCCTAACAGCCTCCAACTCCCGTTCCTTCTCCCCCATCAACTCTTCCCTCCCAACACCAGTACTATCCCCATCCCTCTCCTTCCAAGCCTCCTCCTTCACAATCTCATCCTCCTCCGTCGCAAAGACAGTCGTGTCGAACTTCTCCGTGCCCAGCTCGCGGACTAGAGAAGAGCGGGTGGAGGCAAAGAGCATCTTCGGGCGGACAGGCGCATTGGATGGGATGTAGGTGAGTGCTATGAGGGAGGAGGAGGAGGTCGTTGGGCGACGGAGGAGGAGGTAGATTGGTGTCTTGGGTTGGAGGATTGAGGAGAGTTGGGGAAGGGAGGTGAAGAATGCGTTTGGGTCGTTTGGGGTACCAGTGAATCCAATTGGGTCCAGGGGGGTGAGACTTTCGGAGGTAATTGTCACGGGGAGACAGAAGGTAGAGTCGTCTGAGCTGAAGCGGGTGAAGGCTTCTTGGAGCTCTGAGGAGACTGCGTTGGTTTGTTGTTAGTGGGGATGAGGAAGGGAAGTCAATGAGGGGGTATTGAGGGTATGGCTGGAGATTGTTGTGCTATGGACATACCTGAGATGCCCGACTGCATGATGCCGGGCTTGAAGGAATTCAGAGTATAGTTGAGGGTATAGAGAGTGGTTGTTTACAGAGGAGGGGGTCGTCGGGCTGGTTGCTCGGCGGGGAGGATGGTGGGGTATACAGTACAGCGCAGAGCCAATGATGATGGAGTATTGTGCTGAGTCATACATGAGACCAAAATAGGAATGAGCTGAGTCCAGTACGCAGTACAACTTCCACGAGGCTATCACTATACCATTTGCTGAGGCATAGCAGAAGGGAAATGGACGGCTTAGTCGGGATCGGTTGATCAAGGGTGCCAGATCCAGACCGGGCTGACATCTTTTATTCCCTTGAGCCTTCCTCCCAGAGACCACTGACATATGCATAGCCTCGAGGACACGGGTCATACGCTAACTTACTCACTGCAGCAACTTGCAAAACACGCGATGAACACGAAAATTGGTATACAGATAACCAGAGATATATACAGACCGTTCGACCGACCTGCCTCCGAACGGCAGCCCTGCAAACAACCAAGTCATCCACGCAGGACCAAAAGAGGAAACGCAACGCCCACCATGCAGTGGTGTGGTATCAACAATGCTTTCCAAAGGAACAGTCAATTCGTCCTCCACTAAAAGCTCGCCAGATATCCTTTTACTCCTCGAACTTGCCACCCACAAAAGCCCAGTTCGAATTCTCCAGCTTCCCCTTCAAGAACTCGTACACGGTGAACGTCACCGCCTGACCGGGCGCCACACGCATCACACGCGGCGTGATACCCTTGTAGAATGCACTGGCACCCTCCTGCTTGAACATATCCTTCGCGATCACCAGGATACGGGTGATAGCCGACTGGCCGGGCTCGGCGCGGGTTTTTTGCAGACGGGTCTTGATGGTGTCAATGGGGGCGTTGGAGAAGGGACCGACGGCACCAGAGATGAGACCGATCACGGTTGTCTGGTACGAGGGGAGCTGGCTGTTGCTGTACTCGGGTTGGAAGCGCTGCAGGGCGGCCTTGAGTTCTGTGTACGCGGTGAAGTTGGCGGCTTGGTTGGTTCCTTGGCGGAGGGCAGTGAGGGAGACACCGCGGTAGAGGGCGCCGATGCCTTCCTCCTTGATCACGGTGAAGAGGGCGTGCGGGGCGCTGCGGTACTTGGGGGTGTCGAGGGGGTCGGCCAGACTGTGGTGTTGGGCTTGGAGACGGATCTTGACGACTTCCATGGGGTTGACGACGGCGACGGCCTCGGTCACACCGGCGGCGAGACCGGCTGGGAGGTATGAGCTGATGGAATCACAGGTTATCAGGGGAGGGACTCACCAAGGAAGGTGGCTTTGCTGGTGACATGGCCAGTGTTCTTATCGGCCAGCGCGTTCTTGTATGACTCGTATGAGGTGAACCGGATGGCCATCTTGGGGATGATACCACCCAGCACGGCGCCCAGACCCTTGTACAGACCCAGGGCGGTCTCCTTCTTGACAATGTCGACACCGGTGGTCAGGAAGCCACGAGGCTTAGTCTGTAGAACATGTAGTTAGCAATTGGCCTGGACTGACTGCATACAGTGCCATGACTTACCCCAGGAGCACGCGCTCTCCGCGAAAGCTGCATGCGCACCTTGATCGTGTCGAGCGGATGACACACGAGCGCCTCCATCATACCAGCACCACCACCAGCTATGCGCAATTAGCTTTGCATACAAGAATCCAAGAGGCAGGAGACTCTACCGATCAAGTTGACCGCGGGAGATGTGCTCTTCTTGCCATTGCCTGTCTGTACATTCTTGGCGGACATGATGACGTTTCAATCGGAAGATAATATACGGTTTTGCAGTCTGCTTGTTCCTCCACGGATCACAAGCGAAGAATAAATCCCTTGCTATATTTCTCGCGACCGAGAAGAGCTCAATTGCTCGAGAGAAAAGGGATTCTGCGATTCACGCGGATAACCGAACGTGCGGAGTATGACGGAAGTATACAAATCCGGGGAAGAAGCTCGACGGTGACGTAGAGAGTCGACAAAAGAAAGGAATAGCTTCAAGTTGGATAGAGATGTCAATTGACGAAATTCCCAATTGTTCCAAAACCGAGGATAAATGGATTGGATCAAGTGGCGGCTCCCAAAAATTTGTGGGGAGTTGAGTCAAGAACCAGTTGATGACGGGGAAGCGGAGGGCGCTGGACGAGCGGAAGTCGACTGTATAGATCTTTGCCGCCGACAAGAAACTTGGCCCGAATAAATCAGTGACACACCACAGAGAAAGAGAGGGAAATAAAACAGAAGACGAGAAGAATCGAAAAGATTCAACCGAGGGCGATCCAGTTTAATTATAAAATGTAGAAACATCCGAGCAGTGTAGCTGGTCTCGCAGTCCCGAGGCCTTCGGGAACAAGGGCGGATGACTGTCCACGGCGCTGGGCACCGTCATGATCCATGAGACTGGCCCCGGATCTTCATGATCTGACTTCACATGCTGAATGGTCGTCATACTTGGTTTGTACTATACAATAAGCTAGAATTTCGTCAAACGAGAAAAAGAATAACTATCATTGCTGACTGCACCTCCTCATGAGGATACCGATAGAGCTCATTCAACTCCCCAGAAAAGCCGAGCTTTCGGCAATAGCATCATGCGGGACCGCATCGAACTGACAGAGAAGCATATTCGAGTATTCCGCCCTGGACGTTTGCGTTGTTCCCGGGAGAATTCGGACTCGCTGAGAAGCTCCTCTCAGCCGAGGTTCACTTTGCGCTGGACAAGCCACAGCCTAGGTCATTTGACTGGCTGGAGTCTGAGTCAGAAGGGCTGGAAAGTGACTAGTTAACTAATTAGACTAGTTAGTTATCGCACATCCAGGGCCTTGATGATAGTTTGTGATAGTTTGGACTGTCATCTGACTGAAGTATGGGGTTGTTCATTTCTGGTGTAGCTGTCAACTTCCCCGGAATTCAAGGTGGCGGTTGAATATTTTGCCTCTTTTTGAAGAACGGAGTCTTGGTCTTTGGGTCCGGTATAACGAGAGACATCTTCTCAAATCCATCAATATGTATCTGTATCCTGAGTATCAGTAACAGCCCTCAAGTCTTCACGATAGATTGCATCATTCTGCATGTGCCTGTCGCGCATGTGAAGCCCCCCGACTATCGGGTACCCGATTTCGGCGCTCAAGCCTATTCTGGACCGATCGGAGCTTTACCTTGGCTTATCAGATCATGCAGTCGTAGTCGAGATGCTCTTGAGAATGGAGGAAGCATAAGATGCGCATCTTGATGCAGGTGGTTGAAGGAATCGCCGCTATCTTCTCCGTGATGGTCGGACTAACCCCGATCGTGCTATCTTGCAGAGACAAGTCCGGTCAACTCGTAGATTGTCATGTAAACTCACGCAGCAGTTGCTCTGCCCCCAGACAGCTGTATCTCGCCTCATGGATTCCTAAACAGGGAAAATGGAAGAAGCCCCGGTCGCAGCGACCACGGAGGCTCACGCCCCTGGCAGGTGTCAGGTCCTCCTGAAAAGCGCATTCAAGCTGATCCTGCACCAGTGGCTCCTGATCGGGATCGGAGTCGCCTGTGTACTGGCCTACTTCTTTCCCAACGTAGCCAAACACGGCGGAGTTATCAGGAGCGAGTACAGCGTTCTGTACGGCGTGATTGCGATCATCTTCCTCATTTCGGGGCTCAGCATCCCCCGCCAGAAGCTGTTCAAGCAGTTCCTGAACTGGCGGCTGCATATTGTAGTCCAGGTCATTTCGTTCCTGTTCATCCCCGCGCTGGTCCTTGCTGTTGTGCATGCCATCTTGGCTGGCGATCCGGATGGGCATATTGATCGTGCTGTGTTGGCGGGGTATATCCTGACGGCGTGTATACCGACGACGATCGCGTCGAATGTGGTTATGACGAGGGCTGCGGGTGGTGATGATGCGGCTGCGTTGGTCGAGGTTCTGCTGGCGAATGTGTTGGGTCCGTTTGTCACTGCTGCTTGGACGGTGAGCTTGCTCCCGAAGAGTGCTGAGTTCGATGTGTGGAGGTATGGGGGTGGAAGTCTTGGGAGTATGTACAAGGATGTGTTTCAGCAGTTGGGGCTCAGCATGCTGCTGCCTCTGTTTGTGGGACAATTGGTTCGATGGACGTGGCCTGATCGAACAGCTTGGGTGTTGCAGAAGACGAAACTCCCAAAGTTGGCGAGTGTTTGCATGTTGCTGTTGATCTGGTGAGTACATCACGGTGTATTGTTCTTAATGGGAAAGATCTAATCATCTCTAGGACAACATTCTCCTCCTGCTTCGCGACAGGAGCTCTCCAAACACTGTCAGCGCAGAGCGTCATCTTCGTCGTCCTCTTCAACATCGCCCTCTACATGGCCCTAACGGCAGTCTGTTTCTTCACTTCTCGCCCACCACAATTCCTATCCTCTCACTCTTGGTCCAAACCCCTGTTCAAGGCCATGTCCCCTGAGGAAGCAATAGCGGTCTGCTTCTGCGGGCCAGCGAAGAGCACAGCACTCGGCATCCCATTGCTGTATGCGATGTGGGCGCCAGTGGACCTGTTCACCAAGGCGAAGACCTCAGTGCCTGTGCTACTATACACGACGGAGCAGATCTGCGTGGCGCATTTCTTTGTCCAGCTCTTTCGGCGGTGGCATGCTCGAATAGCCGAGAAGCATGATGAGGAGCACGGCGCACCTGCGGAGACGGTTGAGATTGATATGGCGGAGAGACTGGCGGAAAGCCATGGTAGTTTGCTTGAGAGTGAACAGAGAAGTCAATGATACTCTGGCAATGTTTGAAATGCAAGTATATCCTTAGTCAATAATGTCCGCAGTGTGCAGGAAGTGTAGACTCTTTGAAATACCATCGTGCCCCTCGACCAAACCACAATATAATCATGCAAATACTAGTGAAACAGCTGTTCGGAGATTGAAAGAACCTACTCTCATGTAATGGTAGCCACCAATCCGAATGGGTATGCATACTGAATCTAGCAAACCGGAGTCGCCCACCATGGACCTGCAGGAACGATGCAGTCTGTAGGCCCTATCGTCGAGACGGCCGATTTCTTAATTCAGTGTCACGCGATGAAACGAGGGGATTTGTATGAACATCACGAAGCACAAATGTTTGTTCTGCGCCAAGGTCGGTAGTCCGGTGAGACTGGCTCTCAAGCGTAACTACATGTAGTCCAGTCCTAGGCTGATATGTGCATGAGCCTGCATGACTTGACTAGACTGGGCTATGTTTGCTATTGAAATCCATGATCGCCGTAAGCGAAGACCTCAGGCTGATTCGCGCATGGCTTCATGAGGATCATACCGTGTAGGCCGCATGTAGTGTTTGCCAGTAGCCATGGTGATCTCAACCCGATCCCTTAGTCTTTTGATATTGTGCAATTCTAATATGATATTCGACATTCAAGGATTGTATAGTCTTAGTACCAAAGACGTTTATTTAAAATATCGGTCCACTAGGTTACTAACTACGGGCGAGACGCCTTTTGCAATAGCTAAGGGGGCTCTGGTGGAAAGATGTCTTTCTAGGAGTAGAACTCGGGGTAATAATATTATACCCTACTAATATCTTGCTAGTACATTATGTATAAACATAGGGGATGTCAATCTAGCACACCCCGGAGTCAAAGGCCAGATAAGGACATTCAGGAAAAGGAAAAAATAAAAAGGGGAGACAGAAAAAAAAGGATGGCACAGCCGCTATGCCAGGAGGAGAAGGGCAAAAAAGGGCCACTTCGCCCGAGGCGAGGCTCGAACTCGCAACATTCAGATGTCAACTTCTTAAACTGGAAATATTATATTAGTAAGTGAAAATTCTGGCCAATCAGAACGCACATACAGTCTGACGCTCTACCGATTGAGCTACCCGGGCGTTCGCATCATGAGGGTGGGAAATACATGTATAGGTAGAGACATAGGTTTGTGCACTTACGCATCTCGCACACTTGTTACACATTTCCCATTTCTGGAGATTTCGAGCAACGTTTATAGGTGGTTTACTTTGTTAGTATTTTATCAGTGGATACTGGATTTTCCCCTTTTCTCTTCTTTAGCACTCACTTGTCACTTAAGTTCTCTTGCCAGCTCCCTTTCCTCTGCCCTGACAAGTTCACTGCACATGTTGGGATTCTCTGTCAAGCATCGACATCGACATGCCTTGTCTGGAACCTCATGTCAGCATGCCTAGGTCGATATCCCAATAAAAACAGCGGTGAATGCCATGTTTCAGAGATATAGATCCTGGCTATTGGCGACAGCATTTGTAGTTCAACAGCATTGACTCAGAGGCAACGTGAGCAACTACAGAACGCAAGAACAGAGACTCAGCTTGATTTTATGTGTTTCTTCATCATCTAGAGCTGACCGCTGGTGTAAGTTAAATACCCCCCTGAATCTCTGGTACTTCTGCAGAATCATACTAATATCATATCGCAAGTTTGCATATAAGCCTCATTCTACCCCCTATACTCACCTCATTCTACCCTTTGCACTCACCTTATTTAACTCTCTATACTCACCTCCAAAGTCATGCTGGAGCACTCAAACGGCCACTGGAAAAGCCTCCTAATACCATGAACCACGTGGAATGGTCGCCTGTGCTCTGCCACGCCAACGAGGAATGCAAATGCAAAGATCTTCCAGGCACGCTACTCGTGAAGTGTGCGGGATGTGGTTTACAACAAGAGCACCATAGCGCTCGTTGGACAATTGAGGACTCTCCAAGATACGTCGCTGCATGCATGAGATACCAACGCACCGGTGGCAAGCCCTCGACTTGGGAGCCCATCAACTCCAACCTTCCTCGTGTGAGCAACAGCATCTTGTTGAAGTTATGGACAGACATGAAGGATGTCGGCTGTGACCTTGTGGAGTTTCGGAATCTCCCAGCCTTCTCGACAATCATTTTCAGCAGGGGGAACGCTGAGAAAAAGGCGAGGGAGCTCAAGGCGTTTACCGAGGAATTTCTTCTCGGGCAAATAGATTTGTAAGTAGCTGGTGCGATTACGCTGCCGAAACGAAGCCAATATATCTCGAAAGATGTGGCCCTGGGTCTAGATAGCAGCCCTCCGGAGGCTCTTTTCCTCCGCTTCTCTCCCTCCTGTTTTACAGAAATAACAACAACACTCAGTTTTACTCTGTCCTTCCTTTTTCAGTAGCCAGTAGGCTTCTTTTATCTCTAGAGATCTCTTGATTGATCCCAACAATATCTACTAAGAAGGCAGCCTCAAATGCCCTTCATCATCTCACAAGTCCACCCTTCAGACGCCGAGTCTCTAGTCCGAGAATGCGAATTCCCCGCCATGCAAGACAACCCGCTCCATCTGGCAATGTTCCCGCACTCTCGCCCAGAGACCTGGGAAGATGAGATTCAGTGGATGGCAAGCAACCTGAGACACACTTTGGAAACACAAAGCTCGAATTTCCGCAAAGTCTGCACTAAAGATGGGACTCCCGTGGGATTTATTGGCTGGGCTATCCACGACAGCAGGGATGTTGGGAACAATGGTCAGAGGGGTCGGGCAGAGGTCATTCCTGACCCAGAGACTTTGGACGTGAAAAACTTGGTTGGAAATTTCGAGGCTGCTTAGGGCAGAGCGATATCGTGTGTTAGATGGCCGTGATAATATCTGGCGTAAGACATCCCTCTCTGCTCTCGGATCCATCCATGCTCACCGTTCTCAGGTCTGACCATCATGGCTGTGAACCCAGCGTATCAGCGTCGAGGGGTCGGCTCTCAACTCATGCAGTGGGCCTGCGAAGAAGCTGATCGAAATCGCAGAGACGGGTTTGTGCTAGCTTCGCCAGCAGCGGTCAGATTGTATGAGAAATCCGGGTTCGAAAAGGTCGGCGAGGGGAGGACCATGAGTGGGTGTTTTCAGAGCATGTTCAGGAAGGCGCAGAACGAGGCATTAGTCGAGGTACCGCATACTTAAATATTGATAAGAATATGCTCTTGATAGAACGCAGGTCGATGATCTCGAGTACGTGACCGTCATATTGAAGTTGCCAGTTCTTGTGTATGGTAGGGTACAGATAGACAAAGGAATCACAGGAGAAGAAAATGTATATGCGACACCAGGCCCCAGGAATATTCAGCACAGAAAATGTATACACAACAATGAATGCATGTAGAACAGAAGACACCCAGTAAGCCAATATCTCAGATATAGCTCACTTTCACACCCATGCCAACAGTGCCCTTGACCTTCTGCCACGCTGAGCCCGTAATCCGGCGGACTCGTTCACGCACATCCTGCCGGCTCATAGCCATTAGAATACCGAGCAGAAAGAGCAGAGTGCGCACTATTGACAGCGGATTCCCAGATACGCTCTGGATGATGTGCTTGAACAGATTGCGAAGCATGTTGGCCACAGCACGGCTCTGGCTAGCCCGGGGCTCGGGCTTAACTTGCTTCTTGGAACTCTTGGAGCCAGATGAGAGGGCCGTTTTCGAGGATTTGCCGCTGGGCGACTTGTCCGACGGTCGAGATCCCTTGCTCTTGGGTGTGCGCGGGCTCCCCTTTTCAATCCCATAGTCGACCTCGCTGGTATTCCGCTTGTGGCCATTGGTCTGTGGACGCGCGGCGGAAGCAGCCTCTTCTTCCGCGCGACGGCGTTCTTCTTCCCGTTGGCGCTCAAACTCAGCATCTTTCTGGCGTTGCAGCTCCGCGGCGCGCAATTCTCCTCGTTCTTTCTCTTCCTTCAACCCCTCCAATGTCTGAATGAAGAGTTCCTTGCGCTCCTCGTCCAGGACTTCGCTCAAGTTGATGAACTCATGGGCATATTCCCACTCTTCGTTGCGAGGAAGAACGTGCAGTGTGAATAGCTCGATGATCCTGACTCGCGCAGTCAGGTCCTTCGGGGTGTCGGTTCCGCTAGCTCCAGACATGCGATGCTGCTGCAGGCCGTTGGAGGCATCCTGCAGATGGTCTGTGAGGTCGAGGTTGGGCTGTCCGTAGGAGGAAAGGTAAGTCTCCAGTCGTTGCTGGTTGAGAGCTTGTGAGGACGAATGATTCAGAAGCAATGTGGCCCTGCGTGATGATTTGTTAGTCGCGATCAATCGCCGATGGAGCCGACAGCCACTCACAGGTTGTAGACAACCTCCGCATCGACCGAGCCCTCTCGGCCCCGGTATCCGACCTGTACAACAGTCTCCCAGATTCCACCTTCGCGCACTTGTGTCGCAATTGCCTTCCACTCTTTCTGGCCAAACTGGCTCTTCCCCTCCTCTGCGCCGAGATCTACGATGGCGCTGAGAAGTGTGATGTAGAGATTCCACACCTTGATCCTCCACGTGCTGGGAGCGGTGGCGATCGGCGCGACAGCCGTGGTACCGTTGGTTTGATGCTCATCTTGCGACGATGATACAGTGATGATCGGCTGTAATGACTCAAGGGATTCCGGTAGACGCCGTGTCAGGTATAGCTGGGAAGCTTTCTTGTAGGTCTTGGAGCAGAGCTTCGTGGGGGAGGTGGAGGATGGAGAGGAGAGCTGGGTGTGGGTCGACATGCCGTCAGACATTGTTCGATGTACTCATGAGACGGCGACAGGCAGATGTGTATTCAATGCCGAGTTGAGACAGAGAGAGGATGAAGAGGAAAGGAGGAAGCCATGGAGTTGTCGGGAACAGCTGCGATCGGCTGTCGATTTCCCTCGGCTCGCCCAAGTCCGGGGTTGGTCACGGGATCGCCTTTCCCCGTGGACCTTCGCGTTGAACTTCAACATCTCTTTACTCTCATACAGATGGTGACATCTTTCAGCTGTCGCTCTTCCAGTAGTTGATCGAAAATGTATTCAGCTTCACTCTTTTACTGCTCACTTTGGCCACTCTTGCTCTTCTTTCCTTTGTTTCTTAAAAGGCCCGCGATGGCTTCGACTATTTAACAGCCTATTCTCAAACAATTTGATATCTTTCTCTCTTACTTTGATCTCATCTTTGTCCAGTTTAGTAGCTGGTATACTCATTGACACTTCAACCCTCTTCCTGCACTTCAACCTTCTTCATGAAGTTGTTCGCAGCACTTGATCGAAGACTTTGCCTGAAGCTCACCAGAGGACAGTGAAGCACCTCTCCTTCTCTTTTCTCCGGGATTGCCACATATAGGCACTCTAGCATTCACAGCCCCTTCTCATCCATCATAATCTCACATTTCATACTTTGACTTACAGCATTCTCACCCTACCAATCATCATGGACCTGACCAGAGAGATCTTTCCAAGCTATCTACCATGGCTGCTGATGGATCTGTCCTCAAGCTGCCTGGTGGCGATCGACCTCGAGTTGTCTGGCATTGCGCTGAGTCTTGGTCGAAATGGTACAAAGACCAAGACTCTCCAGCAGAGATACGAGGAAATGAAAGCAGCTGCCGAGAAATACCAGATCCTCCAGATTGGCTTGACCATCTGTCTGGAAGACCCCAAGACGCGTGCGTGTTGAAGTGTATTCGTTTGCTGGGCTTGTTGATAGACTAACGCTCTACAGAGACCTATGTTCTCAAACCCTACAACATCAACCTGAGTCCCGTCGTGAACCAGAACCTCAGATTGGATCGGGACTGGAATTTTCGTGGGTCGTGTAAGCTGCGTCAACACCGCTCACGTCATCCGAAAAAGGCCACTGACAGTCTCAATAGCGGTGGAATTCCTTCTGGGGCACGGGTTCAGCATCGACGCTGTGTGCCAACATGGTGTTCGCTACCTTTCTCGAGATGAAGAAATCCGTGCCCGGAATATCCAGACTCAAAGATTCAGCAACGACCAACAAGGTCAGGAAGAGGACATTCAAATTGTAGATCGGGATGTCCAGGACTTCATTGCTGCAGTGCATGTCGTGATTGACGATTGGCTCGCCCAAGGAGAAGTATCGCCTTTCGCTCATTTGAAGATGAATGAAGAGCTAACTGTATTGCTCTAGCGTCGCTGGCAGTTCCTCAATATTCCATCGCTGGCTCAACCGTCAGTGGAATGCCCGGAAGGAGCCATCCCAAAGTCCTTGAGCAACATGCAGAAACGCCTGGTGCATCAGATCATCTGCAACAATTACCCAAATCTTAGGTCTCGAGGAGAACGTACTTTCGTCCAAATTCGGTTCAAGAACTTAGAGATGGAGAAGCAGGCTAGCGAAGCAAGACTCGCACAAGCCAAGGCCGCTCTTGTCAAGGAAGTCGGATTCAGGTGGATCATCGAAGCTCTGGTCGGAGGAGACCTGAGCGGTCTCACTCCACAGGTCCTCGCTCCTCTCGTGCCGATGAAACAGCCTCCAGGTTTTACACTCGAGAAACTTGCAGATCGACTGCAGAGACGGCTCAAGGAGAATCGGCCCGTCCTAGTCGGACACAATTGCTTGACCGATCTGATCTACATCTACCGGTGCTTCATTGGCTCGCTGCCAGACACCGTGGAAGAGTTCCAACTCGCCATCAACGAACTGTTTCCTATGATCGTGGACACTAAGTATATGGCGACACATGACTGCTCTTCCATGAACCCTATGTCCTCGCTGGAAGAGGAAAATCGGAATATAGCGAAGCTAAGTACTCCCGCCATTAGTATGTCCAGATCCCTTCAACAAATGAGCCGTACTGATGATCACAGAGCTTGACGGTTTACATTCCAAATATTGGTATCGCAAGCTTCATGAAGCAGGCTACGACAGCATGCTTACCGCCATCTTGTTCATCAGGCTCTCCGCCTATCTCCACACTAAAGGCAAGCACCCATGGGGCTATCGAGGGCGAGTAGAGGATATTGCATTCGCGATGGCCAATGATCCATGGCCTGGCGTGGCAGACCTCTTTCCCGACGATGGCTCGAGTTCGACTTCAGGGAATGTCCAAAGCTGGGACGCTATGCAGGAGGATGGCAAGAACCAGGAAACCGCCTCGCTGAAGGGGACGAGTCAAGTCCTATCCGAGACAGGAAGCAGCTTCATCCCTGAAATGGTTCGCCGCGGCCGGCTGATTCCTCGTCTGGACAGTGAGTTCTGGAAGGTCTACGGCAACAAGCTGCGCGTGTTTGGTACGGAGACGCAGGTCATGCAGCTAGGCGGGGACATGGAGGCGATGGACGAGACGCTGTAGACTTAGAGCTAAGTAGAAAGAAGAGAATACAGCGTCATTGAATAGGAATCGAGTTCATTGCAAATACTGACACGCGCCATCTGCAGTGCGTTCCTTTTGGTATCCAATAGCTCCTGCTCGTTCTGGGACTTCTTTCTTTACCTAGAGGGCAAATCAAAAAGTGCCGAAACGGGCAAAAGCTATTAGACGCCAGAAGAAGCGCAATGCTCAGACAGGCGGAAACAACTGTCAACACTGTAGCCTCATCGACCACAGAGGTGACAGTTGCTGGTCTCAGGATCCCTCCAAGACATCCCGGAGCTTGAAAATGTAGACCAAGTCAGCATCCGAGGTTGATTGGCGAGGGTGCCATCGATTCACGATTCACAGAAAAGGGTGACAAGGTCGATTGTTCGCAGCATCTATCTAACAGTACACCTTGGATTTCACGAAGGTACCGCTAGCGAATCAGCCGCAAAATCACTCTGAGCACCACTTAATGATCGACTGGCCGTGGAATAGCTGAACACAGTGACGATAAGGAAACGGGTGCCTGAGAGAAGAAGAAAAAGAAGAAGAGATGAAAACGCGGCGCGGGAAGTTTTGTCGAAGTGGCCCGCCCTGCGCTAGCCCACTTTGGGGCTAGTGCCAACGTGACTTGCTGGGACTTTCGATTTTCTCGGAGTCGATGGGTGAGCGACCAGCACAACATCCACATAATCAGCGATGTCAACAGGTCCCAATGGCGCCCGGCGCATAGCGTCGTTGATGCGTACGTTTTGGATGAGTTGCTGCAAGATTGACCCCGCTGACCCTCTCCAATGCAGGCCCGTCAAGACTCGACTCCGGCGTGTGCAGAAGCTGTCAAGAGACCCTCGGACGTCGCAACTATGCCTCCGCTGCTGCAGTGACCGAATCAGCAACCGCAGCACCAGACACGACCTTCCCCGTCATCAAGCCCGTCTACACAATCAACGCCGGCGTGGTCCTCTCGCGCCCGCCCCAGATCACACGCGACCTTGAGCCCTTTGAAAAAGCATACTATTTCTATCAGAAGCGCCTAAACGAGCGTCTCGCCCTCCCATTCACCAAATACTTCTACTTCAAGCGCGGGACCCCGGCCGACGTGGACTGGAAGAAAAAGATCCAGGAGCGCCGAACCCCGGCACGCGACATTGGCAAGTACAACGCGTACGCACCCGACGCATGGAACGACGAGATCCTGCTCGGTGCTCAGGAGTCGGAGCCTGAGCACCAGGTTGAGGCTTTGGTGCAGGATGCCGAGTCGACGGCCAATGCGACTTCTCAGGATACCAGCAAGAAAGAGGAGATTCCGCGGCCATTCCCGCGGGTGACGGAGGCGGACAATAAGGGGGATCACAAGAGTTTGAATCGGTTGCTGCCTAGGACACTGTATTTGCTTGTCCAGTCGAAGGAGGGCTACTGGAAGTTTCCCAGCTCTCCGGTGCAGACGAAGGAGACCCTTCGTGAGGTGAGTACAGGTGCTCTCTGCGACTTGAAAATCGCACTTAATGAGGTTCGAAATAGGCTGCCGAACGTACCCTCGCTCAGACCGCCGGCGTCAACATGAACACATGGATGGTCGGCTTCCACCCAGCCGGTCACCATGTCCTCAACTACCGCGAACCCCAAACCGACAAGGCCTCCGGAGCCCAGACCCACGGCGAAAAGACTTTCTTCATGAAGTCGCGCATCATGGCCGGTCAGGCTGATTTGTCCGCCAGCCCGCTCAACTTGAAGGACTTCAAATGGCTGGCGAAGGACGAGATCTCGAAACACGTGCACCCGCAATACTACAGCTACATCAAGAATATGCTGGCCGATCGGTAGGCTACACAACGCAGTACCGAGTCTTTTGAGCGTTCGAGGTGTATAGGTGTATCAACAGAAGCGAAGCGAGTTCGCCAGAACCGTTGTCTTGATATGAAGCGTTATGGCAACGCACTGCATATACTCTTATCCCGCAGGCCATGTATAACTAGTTTCCCTTGTACTGTCAATTCAGAAATCCCGAAATCATCTAAGAAACATTTCCTCCAACGCCGCGCCATGAAAAGATGTCCACATATCGCCATAAGAATCGCTCACTCATAAACCCGACTCGGGTCGCAGTAATCACTTCAAGTTAAACTTCTGCCCCTGCACAATAGGCTGCTCCTTGGACGACTTGCTCGCCAGACTCTTCCCGCACATGGCGCAAGCTGGAAAGCATTAGCGAACATACTCCCAGTCAGATAGATCCTCAAGACACACCATTCTTCTGATAAGCACACCGCTGACAGAACTTCTTCCCCTGCTCCGTCTTGGTCTTGCACGACTCACACGACGAAGCATAAGCCGCATACGGATTCTTCGCCTTGGAGCTGAGAAGTTTACTCTGCGACAGCCAGTCAGTCACACAAACACGAGCCACCAACAGTCTTCTCAACTCCCCCGATGACCAAAAAGGTGAAGAGGACATACCTTCCCCACACCCGTCGCGCCCAAAGTCGGCTTCCCCTTCGCCGACGCAGACCCAGCGCCGGAGGCAGAACCGCCGCCTAGTGTCGTGGACGGCGACCCGTAGTACATTTCATTTTTGCGTTTGACGCCCGGTGTGGCGAGCTCGGTTGCTTTGAGTTTCTTTTGGCATTTGGTGCAGACCATGGTTGATTCTTTTTGAGGGTGGAGGGTTGATAAGTCGATGGGGTTTGATATTGCGTTGTCGGGAGCTGTTCGGATGATGTTATCGGCCGCCACCGCCTGGTGCCAAGACTTGGTATAGATCGAGAGATGTGAGTTCAAGAGCTTAAGATGGCATACTTTTCTAAATAATTGGAGGCTTTTGGGATACAGTCAAATAGGCTCTATTTGATGAGCTCTCTGTTACGATGGAATTACTTTGCAGCTTCATATTAGCCTTTGACAAAAAGTCCCAACTCTGTTCTTTCCAACATGATATAGTACGAGCTCAGTTTGCTTGCAGACAATATTAACTATTGCTTGGGTATAAACATCAAAGGGTATTTCGTATACATGACGCAGAAAGAGGCACAGGACATCGCTTCAAATAGGAACCAAGATCGCAGAACGCATTCCAAACAATGACCACGATCTGCGGTCATCTCCAAACACCAAATTAGATGATTATCATGGGATGAATCTCAGATTGAGAATGACCAAGTGTGACATCAAATCATCAGTACATTCCTGGCGTTTTGTGGACGCGCTACTGCGGCGGCTGGTAAGGCTGTTGAGGGTAGGGTTGTTGAGGCTGAGGATATTGCTGCTGCGGATACGGTTGGTAAGTCTGATAGGCAGGCTGGTTGCCCGGCATAGCGCCGTAAGGATATTGAGCCGCGGCAGCGGGCTGATCCACGAGTTTGTCCAGTTTGCTCCAGTTCGAGCAGCACAGCAGGATCCCGACATAGACACCGACGGTAAAGACGAATCCGAGGACGGACTCGACGAGTTGCAGGTACGGGGGTAAGGGGATTGTGGTCTCGAGGCTGTAGCGGATGGCGACGACGGCCCACATCAGGTTCAGGGCGAACCAGAAGACGCTGCCGATGATGAGGGCGATGGCGGGTGTCTGTCAATGTTAGCACGGGCGATCCGAAAGAACAGGGAGGGCCTGATCAGGCTTACCTTCGAGTTAAATCGGTGGGAGCCTGCCTTCGCAATCACAAAGATGGCCCAGGCGAGGATCTCGAGGGATAGCACCCAGTATACGATAGAACGTGCACTGTCGACTTTGATGTATGCATTTGTCACGTTGTAGGAAACGTTGTAACCGTCGGTCACCTGAAGAACCTCGAAGGCGACGAACAAGCTCCACGCGACAATGGACAGCGTCGACACAAGACCGAGAAGGACCCAGTGGATGGTCGAGACCCAGGAATATGGCTTTCCCGCATCGGTCAGACGATCCAGAAGGCCGTGGATCAGGTTGTAGAAGACGTAAAACACCAAACAGCTGGTGAGGAGACCGAAAAAATCGTAGAGCATCAAGTCGATGCGGAAGTATTCTGTCAGGGATACATCTGCTAGGAAGAAGATCTCGTAAACGACGGTGAGGATGGCAGAGCTGGAGTATCACGATTAGCTTCCTCCATGGTCGCGCTGGGTTGTCACGTACAGTAGCCAAGTCACAATAGAAACAATCACTCCTCTCATCGAGCCTCGATGATTGCGGATCAGACATGCCCAGACCAGGAAGCCGATGAGTGCGATCACAGTGAGAACATCGAAAGAGAATCCAGCGATGAAGAAGGACTTGGGCTCGTAGAGACTGTCCAACGAAAAGGAGACCTCATTGTTCCAGGGATTGTCGGTATAGTAGCTCCCGTAGTAGGACCCTCCTGAACCGCCACGGCGCGGTGACATGATGAGGTATGTAGAAGAAAAGATTGCTTAAAATGGACCTTCGTTTGCGAAATCGAACCGCTTTTTGATACTCTGTAGCAGCCAGGAGAATTAGAAAGTTTGCGCAAACAAGCTCGACATGTCGAGCCAGCAGGGCCTTTTAAAGGGCATGCCATCCTTGGCCCTTGGGGCCATTCTGGAGGCTCTTGGACCCTGGATACGAGCTTGTAGCGAGCTTCAGTTCATCTCATTGGGCCAGACTCGCTTTGGGGCAGAGACGAGGCGCCAACAAGTCAACTAGCGCGTGGCAGTTGATGGTTTCTCTGTTTTGGCCCCTTTTCGGCACTGCGCCTCGAGATCTTCACCTTATTTTTAGTTACCATCATGAGGTTGATAGATCTGGTCAGAGAGGAGTGTGCCTTGTATAAGAGAAGGAAAGGGCAAGTCAATATGTCTAGTACTTGAGAGTGTCAAGAGAGTAGGAGCTCGTATCCAGATCACAACACGATCAGTGGGGAAACTAGACGAAACTAAAATTAGCCTTGCAAATCATCACACTCAACTCTCAAACCATCAACAAACAGTCAAGCACAGATCGAGGGACGACGATGCTTTTATGGACACTCGCATCTCACCACCTCGGCATCTCCGATCATCACATCTCCACCTCCATCTCAATGACACGTTCAGCCGAGCAGAGACTGCTGCCCAGCTGCAAAGACTGTGGCTGAGTCTCATCACCGCCACCAGCTGCAGCTGGGTACGATGTCCATCAGCTGTCAGACCACACTCTGTGCCGACCAGGGAAGATCCCAGTGGATCGGCCTCAGGTCGGTCTCCTCAGCACCGCCAGACTGAGCCAGTACCATATTCGGCCCGCCGTGCATCAATGCGATCAATCAGCCACAGGTCCAAAACTACAACTGTGCATTGCACTCGCATTCGCACTTGCGGTGGCAAACATCGCACAGCGACCGTCGCACGGATGAGCTCGAACAAGAGATAATCCACCGAGTCGAGGACCCGTCTCAGCTCCTCACTCGATCTCCATCTCTTTGCCTCACTTTGAACCGTGCCTGTCACAACGTGATTATCACCAGACGCATGCATGGTGACCCGCCATTTGCGAACTGGTCCGCATCGCCATCTGTCGCCGAAGCACAAGAACGCATTTCCCGAAGCGATTGATGCAAAGCGATTCGAGAGCCGATGCACGTTGGTTCTTTGGGAACCCAGGATCTCGGTCGACCCCAGTATTTCCTGCTGGTGGTCCGATGGGGCTCGCCTAGTGGGTTCTCTGACTATGGCTGTTCCCCTGAATGGACCTCGGGAGTCTTTTGTCGCCTCACTTCGCCAGGGGAAGCGTCGAGACACGACTGATATAAATAGTGATTAGACATGATTCATACGACATTTCTTATTTTCCTCTCTTCTCGCTTTCAATATTTGAGTTAATTATTGAATTGCAATGTTCTCATAATTGAGACATTGGGGGATTCTTATTGTTTTCCTTTTCCTATTTCTGTCGCTCTTTGATGCCCGCATCCGGCGCATCTCAATCCACACCTCCCGCAGACTGCACAGTAAGTACGCTCTCCCAACAGCCCAGCAGTTTCCCCGCAAGCACATTCTTTGACTTGTGCCGTTTGAACCAGGGTGTCGCTGCTTATATCTAGAGCCGGATGCCGTGGTCCCTGTGTCCTATCACCAGTCTTCCGCACAGACACAGACATTGGAGACGATTACTTCAGAGCTGCCACCATCGACACAATTGACTCAGCACACATTGTGACACACAATCCCTCTGTCAATAAATCTGACAGAGATCCTCTTCAACTCTATCAAGACCATCGAACCAAGTCAAAATGCCTCCAGACGGCTCCTCCTTCACAACATTAAACCTCCCACCAGAATATACTCTCCCGCGATGCATGGAATACTTCACTCTCACAGCGGGACCCAACACAGACCTCTGGCGCAAACCACCAAACGGTGACACCTCGACAGCCCCCATCGTCTTCACCTCCCTCCGGCACCCCTTCGTCGTGGCCGAAGTCACCGTCTCCGCAGACTGGGAAATGGAATGGGACCAAGGCGGCCTGGTCATCTTCGCCGGCGCAGCACCACAATCTTTCTCGGGAACAGCAGCACCACTCACCACCCACCGCACCCGCACCCACCTACCCTGTAAATGGGTCAAAGCCGGGATGGAGTTCTCCTCCGGAACCGTGAATGCCTCCTCCGTCAGCGCAACAGCCGACGGGGCAGACTGGTGCGTCTCGCCATTACAATCAGACTCAGGCACGAGCGTGCACTCGCTGCGCATTAAGCTGGAACGAATTGGCCACGCCCTATGGGTATGGTACCAAATTCCATCTGCGTCGCCGTTGGTGTCCACGCCTGGTGCTGTGGGGTCTAGTTGGCGGAAGCTCAGAGAGGTGAACTGGTTCTTTTATGGGGTTGAGGATAAGTTTGTTCATGTGGGTGTTTATGCGAGTCGGCCGATTAGTCTTGGGCAAGGGCAGACGATGTATGAGGCTATGCAGGGGCTTTCGTTGGATAGGTCGTTGCCGGCTGGTCCGGCGGATGGGCTGGTGGTGGAGTTTGAGGATTTGGAGATTTTTTGAGCTTGAGATGCTGGTTTCTGGCTTTGGGTTTGACACTCGCTTATGTCTTGTTGTACCTGCTTTGGTCATTGTGATACCTTTTCTGCGTTCGTTGAGCGAGTCGGGCATATTGGAGTCGAGCTGTTGTGTGCTTTACTTGCTTATCGCCTGTGTCTGTTGAGACTTGCACTCATACACGCCATATGAAATAATTCCTAATTCAATTGAAGTTCTTGATCATTCACGATCCATGGCGGGAGATGTAGATTGGTCACCTACGTGCCACAACAGAGGCTGACATGCATCCTGTCAGACATGAGTGACAGCCCTGTCAGTAACTCACATCCATGCTGACACCTGGGCATGCTCATGGACTGTCATCAAAGTAGCGAGCAGCTCAGGTCATCGTTGAGGATAGATATCATGTTCAGTTGCGGGCTAGTTTTCCAGCCCGCGCAGTTCCTCACAAATCATCAGAGCTCTCCTGTCACAATTTAATGGCTGATCATGAAACCTTCATAGCCTAAAAAAACCTGAATGAAGTTCGGTCTTTCCGCTGCCATCTGTACTTCGGTCCACCGGCACATGTATAGCCCGAGAAAAGGCAGCCAACACCATTGACAACAACCCCCAACCACACCAACTCGATAGACTACCAAGAGCCCTGCCCAAGATAAATTTCAAACCCATCAAGCATCATGCTCTTCCTACAACTAGATCCCAATCTGCTGCAGCTCGCGATTCGTGATGTCATGCGGCTGACTCATCCGGCGGACGCGGGAGCGCGCTACCCGAGGTCCCGGAGCTAGTGCAGGCTCTGCGATGAAGTCGGGGTTGCGCTTGAGCTCAATATGACGCGGAGTTGTATGAAAATGGGTATATAGACTTGGTGAGATGGGTATATTCGCTTGGTCAAGCATTGGCTGTCAATGGGCTGTCGTCGTTGAGTTGTTGATGATGAAGGATACAAGTAGCAGCATCGCTAGGGCATTGGTTGACCTGACCGCTGCCCCGGACAAGGGGAGCTGACTGCCCCGGAGTGATGTTCCTGACTGATGGAGCTCATGAGCTACTCCGTAGATCTGTCTGATGGGAGCATTGGGAGGGTCTCCATACTAGTCTAGGTGAACGTTTTGGAGGATCCTATCAGATCTCTACAGGGAAACGGTTGTAGTGGTACAGCAAGAGTTGTTGGCTCATGGAAGTTGGGATGGGTGGGCCATATAGACTCTATATGTACAGAAAGGAAAAGTTGTAGATGACGCTGAAAAGTAGTACATGGTAATACATCACGACCAAATACCCTCCCCGGCGGACAAAAGAAAAGATTTTTCTCTATATTGATCCTTTGAAAAGCCCTTCCGAGACACACAGACACGAGAGGATAGGAAAAGATGGGTTGATCGATGAATTGCTTAGACGTACTTGCACATCATAGCAACCATCAGGTCGAACAGACCCATAGCCTCGACGAAGGCGAAACCCAGAATGGCGTAGGAGAAGAGCTGGCCACGGAGGGCAGGGTTGCGGGAGACACTCATGAGCAGAGCGGCGAAGACGAGACCGATACCGATACCGGCACCACCGAGACCGATGGCAGCGGAACCCATGCCCAGGTTCTTGGAGACCTCGACCATGGCGGTGGCGACCTCGGAGGAGTACTGGCGGCGGGCAGCAGACTGGAAGGCCTGGCGGGCGTTGGCCTGGAGGAGGGTGGGCGAGGAGACGCGCTTGGGGGCACCGAAGGTGGTGACGGGGGCCTTCTTCTGGGAGGTGAAGGTGCGCTTGGAGGCAGCGTTCAGCTGGAAGCGGGCAGCCGGGCGAGCGACCTTGGAGGTCTGGGCCATGGCGGAAGCCATGCGGGAGGCGAAGACACGAGAGGTGGCCATTGTGATGGTATAGGTGGTATAGAGTGGAAGGAGTGGTGAGGGTGTGTAGGTGGAGGAAGAACTTTTCAGGGAGAAAAAGCTGGGAAACTACGGAAGAAGGCCTGCGCAGGACATAAATACTCTGCGGCACAATTTTCGCCCGTCCGCCTCCCAGTCGAGGCTAGTGCGCGTGCAAGCCCTACTCTGTGCGGACAAGTATTCAGTATTTCCATTTCACGACTCGATCCCCTGTATCTGGAATGCCGGCTGGCTTCCTGCTGGTTTTACCATTTCGTGTATCGTGGCTGTCGGGATGGGTCGGATGGAGGTCCGCTACGGAGCAGCTGACGAGAGAACTAACGGGCTTCAGATATCGTGATTATTACAGCTAGCAGTCCTTGCATGAGTCTCTCTCACACACTCTCTCTTGATCACAATAAATCCATAGCGTTGAGCGAGGGATGAAATATATAGCCATGATGAAGCTGTTTCCTAGCTCACAATTTTTCCCTGCAGTGGATCATCGCGGCATGTTTCTAGCTAGTGGGTCCGATCCATCGATCCACTTTAGCTCAGCCAGTCATAATCCGCTCGGGACTCACGAACCCAGGGTTCTGTTTCTGGATTATTTCCCGGCGCCTGCTCTCTCAGCCAAAACCGGGCCGACTCGGATTCCAGCTCCACCACTGACGGGTTTACTGGGCAACCACCCTCTACTACCTGGGTCGGCTGAAGGGAGCCAGGGTGCCTCCCTTTCCTCGGGTACACACTCACCGAGTCATCGGATTGGGACGTCATCCTCACTCCGTCCATCTTCAATGACTATAGCGTCTCGGCTTTGAAAAAGAACCCGGCTTCTCTCTGAAGGATAATCGAGAGGGAACATTCAGCTTTATAGGGGGAGAGCAAACTCCAAAAACAAGAAAAGCAAAAACGATAATGAGACTCATCCGAGATACTTCCCTCGGCCTCCACCCAGTGGATTCCCGACTCCATCCAAAACCGGATCCCACTCATCCCATCCGGGACCCCCCGGGAAAGGGACCGCCAGGAAACAGTTGTCCCCAGGTGAAAAGGCAGTCCTGAAAGATGTCTCCCCGTCTCCTTTCGAGGCCCCGGAAGACCTTATATACCTGGGACAGCCTGGCCGACCGGGTCATCATTAGAGTATTAAAGTGCCCGCGGCTCTCAGAGGCTCATTCCATGGGCAATCGAACCGCTGCAGGCCGGTCTTGGCGGGACCCACAGGAGCTCGATTCGGTGTCTGCCGGCCCGTTGGCGGACAGGCCCTTGAAGTGCATCGTCATAGAGCTCGAAATATTCTGTGAGGAAAGAGCTTTCTTTTGACTCTAAATTGTGTACATGTTCAATTGCTTCTTGTACTGATGGAATTGATCAAGAGACTCAGGTTTTCAAGTGAGCAATTGATCCAGGGGCTGGTGTCGGGTGTTTTAGGGTATTAGGGACGTGTAATATTACCATACCGTACTCACCGGGGGCCCACCGACTCATCGAGGCATCATTGACCCGCCGTGAGGTCATGCGCTGGTTGCTAAGGCCAGTTGGCAATTATTATCAGAGAAGGGATACAGTGTTGACTAGGTACTCTACCAGCAGTTAAGGGATAGCTGTACGCAGTACTTGTGCTATATAGGACATCATATATCATCTACGGACTCAGATTGAGAACACCAACTCCCAGCAAAACCACTCTGTAAAAGGAGTCGCTGATGGCATCCACTATGGAGCAGCAGTGGACCTGAAGCTTCACGACGACCCATCCTGGCAACGACCACAATACAGGGGAAACGATAAGAGCTGTATCGGCATCGTCATCAGGTACGAGAAGCCCTGGATTTCAAGACGAGTCGCGGCAGAAACACGGCGATTGGGGTAATTTTGATATCCACCAGGTGCAGAGGAAGCCTTTAAGAAGGGCTCGTCCCGGCCTGCAGGAGAAGTAGTGTCGGTTGTCTGTGTTGGCTCGTTGACTTTCACGAGCCTCCCGATTTGGTGTCGTAGAACTCAGGTATGCTGGCCATGACTCAGGAACGCATGTGCTTCAGGCCGGGATCTGGTCAGTGTACTGCGTAGGGATAGGCATGTCGAAGCATGCTGGATACATATTGGCCAAGGGATTCGGGACTCCTGGGCGTTGAATTGGACTCGTCACTCTGCCACGGAGCAGGTACCCGTGCCAGTCTGCGTACTTGAAGTTCAGCTATTGCTGTCCTCGAAGTTCCATTCGACCATCGGCAGATCAGTATGAGCCTTCTATATCTTCAAAAACGACTTGCAGTGGAGGATTGCTGGTGAGAAGTCTCGTAGCAAGGACCTCTGTTGACAGATATGACGTTATACTTACTGCTCCTGGGATCTCCAGCGACAGCAGAAGGTTTCCATTGTTGGATCTCGTTATTTCAAGAGATCTCTGCTGTTTCCCTTTTCCCTTCCTCACCACTCTCTTGTATCTCGATGGCTACAAGATGACTATCTCGACTTGCTTCTTGTTTCGTAAATTTCTCCTCGCCGAGAGTATGTCCGCTGTCAACTTCCGTTTACGTTGAAGTTAAGCTCATTGGTGGCAGCAACCTAGCCCTGATAAGGCTCCACAGAAATGAGGATAGGCACGTGTGCATTTTGTATGAGTGTGGGTAGTGCTGTGGGATCATATGCCTTATAAGAATGCCAGTATTTATTTGATGGGCAAAGCAGTGGTATACGTTCTCTGAGATTCAAGCGGATATATGATCTGACGTCGCTCCGGAATAACCCTTCACTCCGACTCTAAGAAAGCACTTTCACGGGCTCATCAATGTTCACCACGGCTTTTACTTGACATCCTGCATCTACCATGACGGCCATGCATATACGTATACCGGAGCCCACGGTGTCTCAATCCGCGAGGAAGAATGCTGAACGATGATGCGAGATTATCATGGGACAAAGCAAGCGTCGAGTGGGATGTGCGCCACGAGATGGTCGTGACAAGCACAGAGGATAACAATGACCAGGCTTTGGGAGGAGAAGGAGCATATCATTACGTTAAGAAACAAAAGGCACATCAGTCAACGATTCAAAGAAACCGAAATATTACCAGCATCGAGCAGCGCTGAGTCTATCCACGAGGACACGCGAATGCCTTCCAAAGAAAGTCTTGACTCCAAGTTCGACTCCAGAGTTCCTTTACGTGTTTTTGTATCTCGGACACGCGTGGACGCGTGGACGCGACTCATCTCCATCTGATCGACAACACTTCCATCTTTGTCCTCGTGTTCCCTGGAGTCGAAGAAAGCGACGACATCTGAAATCCTTCCTCAACAACCACACCACTTCCAACCACCTGACTCATCCAGTTCTTGCTTCACAGACCCCCAAAGACAGCCATGCAATCACTCCAGCTCCAACACTTTCGACGTCTACGTCGAACTCAACCAGTACGCCCGGCTCCCAATCCGACGAGCAGTACATTCTGTTTCTGGAGGTGACGTCGAGTGACTTCTCCTGGTTGCACCGAGTCCTCCGCCATCGGCGACCCCAGCTTCATCCCGCAAAAGAGAAGGGAACATTGATCAAGCTCCTAGACGATCCTCTCTCCTTGCGAGCCCGCGTTCCTCCCACGGCCAAGGTATGTTTTCCAGTGTCCAAGCTTGCAGGATGGTTGCTGACGATTTCATCAGTCGACAAGGACAAGGGCCAGGAGATTATCCCATGCTGAGTCACTCCCGAAGGAAGGCTCGTCAAGCCTCCGACGGTGGTGGCCTTTGACAGAAAGCTTTGGAATGTCTATGAAAGCGGTCGTACCCTTAACTGGAAGTTGGACGACGACGGGAACCACTTGCTCGATGAAGTCAAGGCTGGCGGGATTCTCAGCTGACAACCCAATCTCCCTGAAGAACTGGCTCAAATGGAATGAGATCGTCCCGGGGCTCCTACAAACTCGCATGGAGGGCAAGCTTAAGTTCCCAAAAACTGATGTGGCGCTGACAATGGCCATGTGGAGTCTCCAGGAGCTACACCCATGGCCGAGCTGACCAACCTCACCAGGCAAGTGATATGCTCATCCGCCAAAAGTTATCAATACACAAGTACGTTCTGAGCGCGGGGACGTTCCGTTTCTCAGGTCAAAGTGATGCTCAGTATGCCCTGAGACGGCTGGACCGTTACCTGAATTTGCATGCTCTATAGAATAGTTGTGCTGAACCGAATCCGCAGCTGGACTGAAATGATCTGTTCGTGGATGATGGTGAATGATCCGCCGTGCTTGTGCTCCCTTCACAGACGGAGAAGAAGCAGGGATGATGGAGTGTGGATGGTACAATTGCTACAAGAGAGATGCATGGCTACCATGACCAAAAGTCTCCAGGTAGTGGTGATAATCAATCTACATGAAGATCTTTCCACCTAAATGGGCTTGTCGCCTTAGCAATGTATGATCATGATCTTGGTACATGCGTCTCTGTTTCCCCTCGATTGGCCACTTTCAATGTTTTCCTTCGCACCAATGATGTCTTCCATAACCCGCAGATGTAGAATCTGCCTCTTCGCTGACTTCGCCGCAAAGCATGCAGTGGTTTGGTGACCAGCGCTGCCGACAGATTCATGGTCACGCCGAAGATTGTCCTGAAGACTGGTTTTGCGAGGAGTGGGCTCGCAACGTAGGCGCAGGACGCGAAGTTTGTTGCAGATATTCAGCGACAGCCTCGTCGCGGCTGGCGGCAGCCTTCTCGAGCGCTTTATCCAGGAAGTCAATGGTCTTCCCAGAGTCTTCCAAGTACCCCCGGAATGTAGAGGTACTCGAGACACGACCTAGCTGACGCGTGCCCTTTTGTAGTCTTCGCGTGTTTTGTATTGCTCTCGAAGTGTCGGGGAGGCTCGAGTTCCTTCGTCCATTAACAGGATTTCGGGGCGACCATTTCGCATGGCCTTGAGAAGTCGGTTGATGGACGGAACATTGTCCTGGGCGGCGAGTTCTTGGATCATCCGGCCGGCGCCTTCAAGGACACTGTGCTCTAGGGACTCCATCCATGCCTCGAGGGCCACCATCCCCATTGGTTTGGTTGTATCTGAGGTGTGGCAAGCGGCTTGCGACCCGGCAGCAGGCCGAGCACCGAATGTCGGGGAGGTCGTGCCAGCCAGAGCAGCGGTGAGTTCTCGAAGTTCCTCCATGGGAGGATTGTCCTCCCCTCCATGTCGTGGAGTGTTGTCAAGCGCTGACATCGTGTACTGAATCTTGTGACCGATAGAGCTGCGTCGTGGTTGGTGTTCCCCTGTCGAGAGCGCGTCTTAGGTAGATCAAGAGAAGGTGTATGGGTGAGGATAGAGGAAGGAAGGTAGAGGAGAGATGTGAAGGAAGTTGGAGGGGAGAGGTGAAGGAAAATAAGGTGAAGAAGAGAGGTGAAGGGCAAGAGGTGCCAAGAGATATCAAGGCAGTTTTGGGGGTCTAACAGCGCCGAATTGCTCATTTGCACAAAGAAACAAGCCATCAAAATTATTTGATAGGACAAACAAGGTAAACTACGTAGGTCTTAAGAATGGAAGGGAACAGGTGATCAACCAAGACAACTTGCCCATCCTGAGTGCATGGGTATAGATCTCCAATCTAGTGTTGACCATTCTGAGTCCGACTAGGATTATTTGCACTGGCCTACCAAGCAGTGCTTTGGGAAGGGAGATCATGAATCGTCCTTCGAACAAGAACCTCGCAGAGCAGGTGCAAGGCACGAGGTTTGCTGTAAAAGACCCAGCGAGCTTGATGCCGCCTTTTTGAGTGCTTAGTACAAGAAATTGATGGTGTTTCCATGTGCCTCTAAGTCCTCCATCGATGCGAAGTGCTGGTCACTTGGGCCACGACCAAGCTCACCAGAGCACGCTTGTATTCTTCTTGCATGTAGCTGATTGTGGAAGCTATGGGCTCTTCAGGAAGTCGAAAGGATAACCGTCTTCCATAGTGCTTTTCAAGGGATACGTTGCAGACAATAGGCCTCACGCCGCCAATCCCTGAAAGACAGGAATGGAGGCTTCGAACACGCTGGCTTCCATTGATGCCAACCAGGCATCTTAGCCCACCATGCCCACGGGTTTGGTTCCAATGTTGACAGGTGCGGCGGTAGCATGGGCTGCATGGCGAGCATCAATTTCCGTGGACCTTTGTGTGTTGAGGGGCGTCTCGTCCATAGTCGTGCGTGCAAGAGTGGTGGTTAGCTTGTCAACGTCGGTAGGTGACATCTTATGCTGAATGTTTTGGTGGACAAAAGCTTGCTTGGGACCGTGTCGAGATAGAGGACTTCACGAGGCTTGCTGAGTTCGTCTGGATAACTTTAAAGCGATTGCCTCGTCAATTCGTGATAGCCTTTGCGAGTGCTCTATCGAGGAAGTCGATAGTCTTCCCAGAGTCTTCCAAGTACTCCCGGAATATGGAAGTACGTTTCATCTGCGTCACAACCAAGCCCACGCATGCATGCTTGTAGTCTTCTTGAAGTCCAGCTGACGGTGGAAGTTCTAGGTTTTTCAGGGGTTCGAGAGGATAACCAATGGGATCTTATTATAACAAAGGGTTTTTTCGAGGGGTTCTTCCCGATGCCGATCAGGATGTCTGTGTCGAAAGATGCAACCATCTTGAGCTGATCGAGGTCTGCGAATCAAAAGCAGAGCCACCTGTCGATGGGTACATCTAACGCTCCGGTCATTTTTTGAATCCTGATCAACAGAGCCTGGCGCCATCCATCGTCGAGATCGTTGTTGACATTCAAAGGGATCGGCACGACGTGATATTCGTGGACTGGGAACAGGTGGTCCACTATCCGCTGAAGAAAGGCCATGATGTTGAGAAGGTACAAGCATGTCAATCTTCCTCAGGTGGCCATTTCATTGCTTCATTTCACGCCCATGATATCTTCCATAACATGAGTATGTGGCATTAAGCCTCGTCGCTGACTTCGAGCATGCCGGTATCCACCAAGGGTGTTTGCTCCAGGGTAGTCATCACTCATCAGCGCTTAAGGTGGAGGAGGACCCTGGCAAAGGTAATGACAAAAGGCTTTGCTTAGGGTTGTGCTGGAGCATTGGCTGGAGCTCCGGGTGAAGCTCCGGGTGAGGCTCTGGGTGAAGTTGTCGCTGAAAGCCATGCTGTGCCGAGGGTCATTGCAAGGCTTGGTGTAAACGCTCAACCCGCGCTTTTGGTACGGCCTCAGCACTTCTGTTGCTGGCTCTTTCGAGCGCTTGATCCAGGAAGTTAATAGTTTCCCCAGCAGCCTCCAGGTACTCCCTGAATACGGAAGCACTGTTCATCTGGGCCACGACCCAGCTAACGCGTGCGCTTTCGTACTCTGTGACTTTCAATTGGTTGCGCAGCGTCTCCAAGCCATAAGTTTGTCCGTTCATCAATGGTCTCTCTAGTCGATCACGTCTTATGCTTTGTGCCAAATGGTGGGCAGACGCAAGTTCGTCCTTAGCCGCGAGCTCCTAGATGAGCTCCGCGGCATTGAGAACACTAGGCTCGATGGACTCGGCCCAGGCCTCAAGGCCGACCATACCAATTGGCTTAGTCGTGTTCGAAGTTTGGCAAGCGACTCGCGCGCTGGCAATAGGTGGGGTGCAAGTTTGTACTCTGTGGCTTTCAATTGGTTGTGAAGTGTCTTCGAGCCACGAGTTTGTTCGTTCATCAACAGTATTTCGGGGCGACTATTGTTTTCATCTGGGTAACGACCCAGTCCACGCGTCCACGCTTATATACTTCTCGGGTTTTAAGCTGCTCGCGAAGTGCCGGCGAGGCGCCACTTTCTTCGTCCAGCAACTCTACCTCGGGGAGACGATTTCTCATAGCGTGTATGAGACAGTGGATGGACGAAATTTCGTTCATGGCGTCGAGCTTCTGGGTCATCTCGACGGCGCCATCAAGGACACTGGGTTCGAGGGGCTCGAGGTCCACCATGCCCAAGATCCGTCTCCCCGTGTACAGCCATGAGAAAGGCACCTAGTTTCAAGTCCTTTGAGGTCCTGTATATCATGTATGTTCTAGCCTTTGCGCAAAGTTTTGTTATCGCCAGAGGCAGTTCCTTCAGTATCATGACCGCCTGTGTTGGAGGGCCGCCAATCTCGTCTCCCATGCAATTGATAAGGCAGTTGCGAAGCCCTTTTGCTTCGTTGAAGGTCGCCCGAGTCTGGGTGAATCTGGAATGGGGACGCCCCGGGCGTGCGCCTGGGATAGTCAGAGCATGGGTATTTCACGTCTCCAGAAGCATGGTGTTCGTCCCCGAAGGCGGCATGACGGGCGGGGAGCAAGGGGCCAGAGCTGTAGTTGATTCGGACGAGCGTGCAAGACTGCCAGCTGGAGCGCTTGAGGCGATTCGTGATTGAGTTCTCGCGGGAAGTTGGTTCCCATGGATATGTCGTCTGCTGGGAGATCACCCAAACCATGGCCGCGAGACTAACGTCGAGTCTTTCAATGTCCTCCATAGAAATGTTGAAGAAGGGAGAACAGGTGGAGGCAGATACTCAAGGGAAAGAAGGAAGGAGAAGGAACAAATATTGGAGAACCCGGGCAACAAGTCAAAGGATCTGTGGGTGGGGAGCACACATTCAACGGCAACGCACTTAGGCGAGTAGTCAATCCAAAACCGGAAATGCATTCTCTCATTAGAAGCTTCGATAACCTCCGAGCATGCAGCCTGGGCAGGGCCCCCATAGCCTAGGACTGGCAGTCCCAGCAGAACTGAACCTTCAAACGACAGGCCACTCGAGGAACGTTTGATGGGTTTCAAACCGAAGAGGCATTTTCTCCAGTACAGATGCGCACTAGGAGACAGGTTCACTCCCAATGTCTGCTTCGTCTTGGTCTTTTTCAGCCTTTGTAGACGATTCATTTCCCGGTTCAAATAATCCTACCAGAGAGCAAGACAGAGACCTGCTCCTCGTTACATGCTGCTCATTTGGATACCCCACCTTTCAAAGATGAGGAAAAGGACCCCGTCGAACATGCTTGGTATAGCGAAGACCGAGGAAAAGATCACCCCAGGAGAACGCAAGGATGGATCTCCAATGACCTCAATCCAACAGGGGCGACTCAATTTTGCAGCATATAGATAATTGAATTGGTGATATACTCAGGTCCTGGAATGGAAGGTGAGAACCGCTTTACGGCCGACAAGGGAATGTTGCTCGATAGAGGATTCCTGGCCTTCAATAGCCATATATAGCAGCTTTGGTGAGCAGGCAAGTGTCTTGGGCTCGCACTGTAAGATACCTTATAGGAATATGTCATAATGTCGAGTGTGTGTTGCGCGGAGGTTGGTTTCAAAGCCCAACTCTTGTTGAATCACGAATGGGGTGGACTGACGATCCTTAAATCATGCGATGCTCGACGATATTTTCTCAGGAATTATCCGTCGTCTGGGAGGCTCCGGAAATTTCTTTTGACTGTGAAAGACGCTGGTTCTTTCAGGGGCGCCTTTCATGCATTGCAAGGCAATTCCCACACGCCACCCTGTCTGGTGTTTGTCGACCGGCGGTTGAAATCTCTGAACTGCTGTCCGAGCCCAATCCGGTGTTTGTTCCTCTTGTGGCAACTGTTGCATTTTCTGAGCAACTGGGCGTGGGTATCTCAACAATGGGCTTTGGCTCCGTGAATCGACTGGAGCCCCGGCACTCCTAGCGCTCTGTAGCAGCCGAAAGGCCTGGTTGACCATTTGGCGGACCACCTCCAAGAATCTCCTAAAAGCCTTCATTTTTAGGGGGTGTATTCCATATCCTTGCCAGTGTGCCATTGCTGGGACTATCGAGGCATCTACCAGACAGTGATGCCTCCCTGTGTGTGGCGGGCAGATAGAACGTCGAGTGGAAATGGTCAGATTGTGTCTTAAAGAAGAATGTCAGTCTAGGTCTTCTCTGTTCATATAAAAACACGTATTGGAGACAATGGCCACCAGTATTTCTAGGAATATGGGCTGTCAACGCCAGGTTAGATACCTCACCTTCCTATCACGGGTCTCCAGAGCTTGATTCGCTGGAAGACCTACGCAGTTTTCATGAATTATCACAAGACAAGTCAAAGATAATGAGGCAGAGAGGCGCCGTAAGAGGACCTAGAGAGGCACGATGGGAACGAGGAAATAGCAGAGGAATGCTGTAGAAAAGTGGAGGAGTGTTGAGAGACCGTGTCATTAATACTCTCATGCAAACGGGCTTAGGTTGTTTGTCGTTTCCAAACTTCTAACTTTCAACAAGCACAGATTGCCCTCTCATAAAAACAGCAAATAGCAAACGCTGATGGCCATCTAAAGTTCTTCTACTAGCTACGAGACCACATGATTAGATCATATTCGCCGCCACTAAGTATTCTTTAAGGGCGTGCCCATACAAGCTATAGCTTGGCAACCACGTCTGCGAAAATTGCAAGGGGAAGACAAAGCAGGGCACTAGACTTATGTAGGTATCCATTATCATGCGATCACTGCATGGCATCACGTGTTAGAGCCATATGGCTGGCCCACATAGATGCACGTGATGCGACCTACCCTAAAGCCAACTCTTTGCTATCAACTATTACAATAGAAGACATTTCAACATGGATCATTAAGTAAAGAAAAGATACATAGACAGTAGTTAGCCCAAGAGACTTAGCTTCTAGGTAGATATTTGTTTAGATAGAGGCTTTTGGGTAGGTGGAATCTAGTAACTAGGGGTAGCTTCCAGACTTGGCTATGAATATTGGCATTCCGTCAATTAGAAAATTAGCTAGAAGACATGCCTAAAAAACAGCATATTTACCCGTCATAAAACCAAACAACAATAGAGCTCCATCAAAGTACTTAACCAGATAGCCAAAAAGACAAATGGTTAAAAACTTAGCAATAGACTTCCAGGATGGTCAAACGGGCATTGCGGATAAGAAATCAAAAGAGCCACAAAGTTGAACGGGGAGAAATTCTTAAAAAGGATTCACAAGAACAGTCAGCATCCACCCATTCAGTGGAGTTGATGCCTGGAGGATCGCCAATGGCATGACCTTGTAAGAGCTTGGAAGCTTTTGTTCATGGATTGAGGTGATCAGGCCAGAGCCTGTCCTTCGAAATCTCGACAGCTACCATTGGCAACCCGTGTTGATCAAGAATGTTGACGATCATTTCTCGCACTGCCCTCCAGTCTCGCTTACTTCTGAAGCCAACCGATACAAGTATCGTCGGTACCAAGTCTGCAACATCTGAACCTGTTCCCGTCTCCAGCTGGCCACCGACATCACATCGGTTAGGTCCAGGCTGCTCACGATAGCGTTAAGGACTTCCTCATGCTTTGAGACCAGAGCGTCTGTCTTGGAAATATGGGCCATCATCAGCCGTCTGAACACTTCTAGGTCTGCGATCTCAACCGATAGATCTTGAAGATCAACCGCGTCCAGAAATTCTCGGATTTCCCTGGCGGCATGCAGCCAACAATCATCTACCTCAACGTTGTGCAAGAACGAGTTTGTGAGTGACGCCTAGGAAATTGGAAGATAAGCTCCTGAGGTTGATGGAAGTGGAAGAACAACACACCTACCTGCAGTGTCTGGAAGTTGACAGAGAGATAGCGGGCTCAAGGAGGAGCTTAGAAAGTGAAGGAGGTTGCAACAAAATCAATGGAGCAGATGTGCCGAGTGTGTCGAGCCTCTAATGACCTGCCAAGGCATTTCGCGAGGTTCAAGCTCAGTGTGAGCAGTTGTAAGTAGTGACGCGTGAAGAAGAGGCGCGAACAATTCATTTTGTTGCTTTCTCATGTTGTTTGCCCAGACTTCTATATGGAAAACCCGTCCCTCCACGTACAATTAGCACTTCCCCCTTCTTTCGCATCCCCTCCTGCATCTTCCTGTATCATTCAACCTTCAATCTAATTGCATTCGCCAATATCTTCCAACGTGCCATGGGATTATTTAAACGAATAGTGGACCAGCTGGTTCCCATCGACCAATGTCACGTCGTGTCGACCGCAACGAGCATTAACGATGACCTCGACAACAAGCGGCGTCAGGCGCTCCTTGAGATAATTCAAGGAAAGATTCGAGTCAAGGACGTGCCAATCAATAATTGGCTCTGATTTTGGCTTGCTGACATCAACGAGCTCAAGGAAGTTGCTCGTTTAGACGCGAAGCTCCTTTACCACGTCGCGAAGAATTCACCAAGTGATAGCTTTGTTGCTTTATGTAATGAAAGCCATTTCTCTCTGTCATGTCTTTTGCTGACGAGTGTGATCTAGGGCCCAAGTTTGCCCGCGAGGAACAAAGCTCGCGACGAGACGAGGCGGAGATAACCAGGATGATCAGGCAACAGGTGCGTTTGACAGGCTCTGTGTTGATGAGTATTCTCTTATGAGCATTCCAGTGCCTCGTGCGTGATGGAGGCAAATGCGTCCTCACCCGCTCTCGCCAGCCCGTTTCGATCGCTGCCTGCATTTCCCCCCGTGCCCTTGGGGGGAGTCCGGACTATCATCGAGATGGATGGAGGCATCTTCGCCTGTTCTGGGGGGCGCAAAAGATCAAATCTTGGAAGAGGACCCTACATGACGAAGGTGTCATTGATACCGAGCAGATGCAAAATTTCATCTCTCTTTCTCCTGGTGCCTACATATACTGGCGCAAATGTCTCTTCGCCTCAAGCCTATTGAACTTGCTGTGAGCGGCAAATCTCTGAAAGTTCAGTTCTGGTGGCTGCCGATGAGATTCGCTCAGGAGCAGCCAAAAGCATGCCACTACTTGCAAAGCCAGATCTTCCCCACTTGAGAGAATCCCCTGGAGATAACATCGGACTGTTCGACCGCTCGAAAAAAAAGCTATTCAATCCGGAGACATCTTTACCTTGACCACACCCGACCCTTTCAAATACCCCTTGCCGTCCTATAAGCTCCTTGAGATGCAGTACTGGGCTTTTTCATCGAATCGCAGCACTTCAAGGAGCTCTCAATGAAGACGACGGCACTGAGGATGACGACAGTTCTGACGGTGACGCTTCTGACGATGACCAAGACAACCTCAACGATGATCATTTTGCGACACATGATTTGTCTGGTTATGATGATGCAGTTGATGATGACTGCATCGGGTTTGAATTCGATGAGGCCTTCGATGATAGATTCGAACGTGTCGAGCAGACTCATCTGCCGCGAACCGAATCGAGTCGACCAAGATACTCCGACTTTCCTCTCTCGAAGCCTTCGCTTCCCTCCCATCTTCATGGGAATTTTTGAAACTCGACTTGGCCTCTGCTCTACTTAGGGAGCATGTCTCGTCACTGCGTGCTATCGGGCTTACACTGCCCCCGATGGGTGCGCGTCCTCTTTTTCATCAACCGTGTTGGCTTGTTCAACCGGACGACGCTTCCTCATGACCGCCATTCTATTCTGCGGCATGTCATGATCCTCGAAATCGCAGCATGTGCCATTTCAGTCTACGCAGTCCACAATTGAGATTTCGTGTTCATGTACGCAAGTATTGCGCATTCCTCAGCCATCGACTACGCTAGCAATAGGTAGCAACGCCATTTCATGGTTCCCACCCACGCTGCTTGCAGCAAGCCATGGTACGGCTCCGCCTACGTTGTATATCATCGTTGGAACTCCCACTTCTGTGGAAAATTTCTTTCTCTTCCCTACTTCAAAATACAGACCTCCCGTTCATCAGCCGTCAGATCACCAACGCCGCCGCCAGATCTCCCCAAAATGTCTCCTACGACCAGAAGTCAGACACTGCCTCGACGTACTCGATGCAAGTCACTGCGAAGCTATACTGGCAGGGAGATGTTCACTCCTGCAGCGTTGGAGCCTATCTCGATCACGCCTCGCAAAATATACAGTCATCCGCAGAAGTCTTCGCTCAAATCTCCACAAAAGCTTCCCCAGAAACTCTCACAAAAACTTCAAAACGGAAAGCTAAAGGGGACAATTGGGCCACGGAAAGTCAGCAAGAGGTCGTATCCAGCCCCCAACTTGATCAACAACGTTCTACCATATGACATTCTCCGCATCGTCATGCTCAAGCTCGAGGAGCGCACCCTTCTACTCCAGTGTCAGAGAGTCTGCAAAACGTGGGCGGATCTCATTTCAGGGCTACCGCTGGATTTGAGCAGAATTAGTTGCTCTCATAGAGGTGCAATTTGGTGGTCACTTCATCTCGATGCTTTGAGATTGAGAGGAAACACATGCGGTCACCAAGAGTTAACAGCCCAATACTTGAAGCGTCTTCCTTGTTTTACGTACAAGAAGGCTAGCTGGCGCCGATATCTTCGCAATCATCTGTCTGATTGATTCCCCGCGTACTCTGGTTTACGCTTGTTCTGGTGCATCGCTCTGCTTGGCATCTGGGGTGTTATACGGTTGCTATGCCTCTTTTTCATTGCTGTTTCGAGGGCCCTTGTCGATTGCAACTACTATTTGTGTCTCGCGGCACTTGTGGCTTTTTTAATTTCTAGCAGATTAAGTTGAGAGTCATACCGATGACCTGGTGAGCTTTTCAAGCTTTTTCGGACAATTTCATCTTGTTATTGCAGGAGGCTCAAAACGAGAACCATAATTCAACGTCCGCTGCTGGACTCACATCCCTGTCCACTATAAAAGACCTCGAAGAATCGTAACAACCCTAGTCATTCTGTCCATTAGTTCGATCCCCGATCTATTACTGTAGATGTTTTGAGATTTCCTACCTGGAAATCTCCTCGTTGACCTCGGTTCTAACCGCTCCCAGCTTGCCGTACAATTTGGCTCACGCCCTGCGGATGACACGAATCTTCTGGCGAACTCCATCTCTACTCATATTTCGACGTCCATCCTACCAATATCCTCATTCCCAATTGTCTATCCTCAATCTAGCCGTGCAACACATTCAATTGCATCTCTAAACCAGACCTACAATGGGAAGCACCACACAACCCCCCACCTCCTCTTTCACCATCCGCACCCATCGCCCAGGCGATATAGGCTGGATCATCCACCGCCACGGCGTCCTCTACAACCAAGAACACGGCTGGGACGAACGCTTCGAGTCGCTCGCCGCCCACATCGCAGCCGACTTCATCGACAACTACGACGCCAAGCGCGAGGCATGCTGGATCGCAGAGCGGGACGGGCAACCTCTCGGCGGGGTGATGCTGATGAAAGATCGGACTTCAAAGGCGGCTAAGATCCGCCTGCTACTTGTGGAGCCGAGCGCGCGGGGATTAGGCGTTGGTAGTGGGTTAGTAAGGCAGTGTGTTGAGTTTGCGAGGGAGGTTGGGTATGAGAAGGTTGTTTTGTGGACGCAGAGTATTTTGACTTCGGCGAGGAGGTTGTATGGGAGGGAGGGGTTTGTGCATGTTCGGTCTGAGGAGCATGACTCATTTGGGGAGAAGATGGTGGGGGAGATGTGGGAGTTGCAGCTTTGATGCGAGGGATGAGATCTGCGTGAATGGAGTGCAGATCTTTCGATGTTGATTGTTAGATCAGATTGGGTAGATGTAGGTGTGGTTGGATCTTTGCGTTGGTGGTGTCTTTCCTGTACAATTTTACGTGTCTCAAGCTCGATTTGTGAATGGCAGTATCTGGGCTAATATAGATTGATTGCTCGAGAGTCTGCATTGCGAATGAGATAGATGAGGAAGCTGTGTCATCTCTGGAGTGGCCCATTATCAGAGACCGTTAGGGAACACTCCATGACTCCAGGCGTTCAAAGACAGCCCGTCAAATTCAGACAATCAATCCTAATCTGAGACATGATCTAGCGATCTTCTTTCTTCTGCCCTCGATTCTGATAGTGACTGAGACCTGGATTTCAACCGCGAAGAGAGCCTGGAGACTGAAGAGAACGGCTTTGTCCCTCAACTTCGTCAAAACTCCCTGGCTCAGTTCTACGGAGCAGAACAAAAGATCCACGATGAATCCATTGTTCTCGATGTCACTTTTAAGCCAATGGGTATCTATTGAATAGTCGTTTCTCACTGAGTCAAGGCCACTGAGACATCCTCGTGGGAGAGGTATAAGAGACACAGCACCCCAGGGCAACTCTCTCTGTCCATCCTTTCCAGTATATCACAAATCCGGCAAGGTCTATCGACAATGGCCTAAACTTACTCTTCTCCGAGCATCTACATCACCACCTATCAAAACTGATCGACGAACAACCGAGCTGCTGAGGTCTGCCCATGGAACCAAATCCCATCGCCCGTGCCCTCGCAGAGGGACTCGACTTTGCCCTCGACGAAATGGACAAGAACCGTGAAACTCATCCATGGATACAGTTTCTTCTCTCCTTCGACCGGGCCGAACTGTTCGCATGGCTAAGTGAGCAGTTTGGAATGATAGCCGACGAGATTGACGCAGAGGAATACTACGACGATGAAACAGATGATGAGCCGCCTTTCCGCTCCTGGATTGAGAGACAGCTGGATTGGCAGATGGCCGGGACAACCGGGCCGGCCGAGTGCTGTATCTGTCGGCGGGAGGTGCAGTTGGGGGAAATGGTTATCGAGCTTGCTTGTGGACATTGGTTTGACAGTGAGTGTATCTTCCGGTGGCTTAACGAGAGCAGGAACTGTCCCTTGTGTCGGTGGGCTGTTGAGGAGGTCCCATGGTGAGAGGGGAATAGTGGAATGATGGATGTATAGTTGAAGTTATTGTTGGATGGTGCTGATTGAGGCCGAGTATGGCATCATTGGGTGGTTGTGGCAATTATCAAGATTGAGATGGTGGACATTATTTGAGCATATTCTCAGATATTAAAGCCAGGAACTTTGTGGTCAAACCTGAATTTTTTGTTAATTTGAAACATCAAGCAGGTGAAAAGAAAACCTTTGTTTTGTTATGATTTTCCTCTTCCTGACGAAGCTCAACTTTGCGACTATCGGTAAATCATAAGAGCTCGTAACATTGCAACCCCCAATATCCTCATCCTCCCGTGTTTTGCAGAGCAAGTGATCAGCCTGGAGTCAGTGCAGTTGACAGGTGGAAAGCAGACGAGTCCATCATTGGCCGATGGCTATCAATTCGGTTCCTTGACTTTGTTAGTGGCCTTTAGTCGGCTCTACGTCTCCACTCTTTTTCTTTTTTCTTCGGGAGCTCTGGGAGTTGTTCACTCGAGTTTCGACAGGTCTAGTGGTACGAAGAATAGAAGGACAGAGCAGCAGGTGTACAAATAGCGACGCCATCCCGATGTCGCACACACAACCTTGCATCTGGAGATACTATGGTCGATGGTGTACAGAGTACACGATGATCGTCAGAACCTCGGCGACAGCTCACCGCATGTTGGACACAGGGATCGCCGAGCAGCCCAAGACCACCCGGTTGGCCCATTGGGCTCCCAAATCCTCATTAATCGTTTAGTCGAACAAACTAGTCCCGTACTGAGCTTAGCACCAGCTGGTCACTGTGACAACCTGCCCCACGCTGCGTTGTGAATCATATGCTGCCCTCGTTGTACACGGTCGAGTTGGGCATCTGAGTTTTAGTAGTATCTTCCTTTTCCTCCTCTCCTCCGAGCCGTTGTTTTCTCTCTACACTCCTCTCTAATATTCTACCCTACCCTGCTCTATTTCTCCCTGACCTGCTCTGTGAGCTTGTCGTCTGTACAGTCGCGCGTTCTCTGCTTTGCTGGTCAAATCGCAAATCCTGTGTTCCTTTCCCCCTCACCTTTCACGACCGTTACGACTTGACGACCACGACCATGGCCACCGCTGCAATCCACAATGGTATGTTCCCAGGTAAATACCGTGTCTTCCAATTACTGACCACCCCAGTCTCTGAAGAGACTCTGCCCAAGAACCCGGTCTCGGTGGAATCCGTCCAACCCATCGTGACCGACGAAAAGGCGGCCTCCACCGACAATGCCCCGGAGACTGCTCCAGCTGAAGCCGAGAAGCCATTGACCGCGGCGCAAAAGAAGAAAGCCAAGAAGAACCAGAAAAAGAAGGAGAAGAAGCTGTCCCAGCAGCTCCAGGATCAGTCTGCGTCCGCTGAGTCCGCTGAGGCCTCTGCTCAAGAGAGCGAGCCCACAGAGGAGGCTGTGAAGAACGAGGAGTCGAAGGAGGCTGAGACTGTTACTGAGGCTGAGAAGCCTGTTGAGCCGGCTGTGGAGGATTCTACTGCCGCGGTCGTGCTAGAAAAGGAGGCTGCAGAGGCACCTGCTACTGAGGAGACTTCGACCCAAGTGGCCGCTGAGCCTGTTGTTGAAGAGCCCGCTGCTGCACCGGCGGTCGAAGAACCCAAACCTGCTGAGTCGGCACAGGACGTTGTCGTCGAAGAGACCACTCAAGAACCTGCCAGCGAGAAGGCTGAAACCACCGCCGAGGATGCTGAGAAGCCTGCTGAGGTGCCCGCTGCCGAGCCTACTGTTGAAAAGTCTAAGCCCGAAGAGTCGACCCCGGAAGTCGCTACAGAGACTACCACCGAGGGACCTGCCAAGGAGTCCACTACTGAGCAGCCAGCGGCTGAGGTAGTCTCTGAGATCAAGGAAGAGGCTACACCCCAGGAGCCCGTCACCGAGCAACCCGCTGAGGCTGTTCAAGAGGTTGCCGAAGAGAAGGCTGCGGCAGAGGAGCCGTCTCAAGCTACTAGCACCGAGAAACTCGCAGAAGAGACCGCCATCCCGGAGCCCGTCGTTGAAGAAGCCGCTCCTGAGCCTGCCAAGGAACCCGCTGCTGAAAATCCTGCTGAGGATAAGCCTGAGGTGGAATCCAAGCCTGAAGAGACTGCTCCAGTGGATGCCACGACTACCATAGAGGCTACCACAACCGAGGAGGCTGCTACGGAGCAACCCTCTGAGGAGCCCAAGCAGGAGCCCGCTGTTGAGGAATCTCCTGCTGTCCCTGAGGCTGCTCCCGTCGAGGATGAGGCTCCCAAGACTGAGGAAGTCACCACCTCTCCCGCTGAGCCCACTGAGCAGCCTACTGAGCAGCCCGCCGCTACTGAGGTTACTGCTGCTACCGAATCCGTCAAGGATGTGGTCCCGGAGGAGCCCAAGACCGAGGAGATCACCAAGGAATCTACCGAAGAGACTGCCCCCATCGAAGCTACAGAGAAGCCTGCTGAGGAGACCGTTACCCCTGCGGTTCCCGAGACTGAGAACGCACCTAAGGAGTCCACTGAGGAGCATTCCAAGGACGTCTCTTCCGACGAGCCCGCCGCCGCTGCTGTCGAAGAGTCTACCGATGATGTGAAGCCGGCTGAGGAAGCCGAGAAGACCGCTGAACCGGTCGAGGAGAAGCCGGTCGAGCCTGAAACTACTCCTGAGCCTTCTACTGAAGTCTCAACCCAGGAACCCGAGGTTCCGGCTACCGAAGAGAAGACAGTTGAGGAGCCCGCTCCCGTTGCTGAGACTGCCACCGAGTCTGCGGCCTCTGTTGAAGCCACTCCTGTAGCTGAAGAGCCCAACGCCGCTGAGGAACCTAAGGCTGTTGAAGAATTCGCCGCAGAGACTATCCCCGTGGAAGAGACTCAGCCAGAACCTACGGCAGTTGAGGAGCCTGTCACCGGGCCTGCTGCTGTTGAGAAGACTGAGACCGCAACCCCTGCTGCCCCGGTGGAGACCACTCCAGAACAGACTGCTAAGCCCGTCATTCAAGAAGATGTCGCCGAGCCTGTGAAGGCCGAGGAACCTGTCGTGCAAGAGGCTGTGAAGGTAGAGGTTTCTGAGGCACCGGCCGTTGAAGCCCCGGATCAGGAGGAGCAGCCCACCGAGACGAAGGCCGAGGAGCCCGCCGAGCCTAGTGCTCCCAAGGAGGAGGTTGAAGAGACACCCGCTGTCGAGGAACCTGTCGCTGCAGCTCCTGTTGAGCAAGAGGGGCCGAAGGTCGAGGAGACCGTCGACGCGAGCGCCCCTAAGGAAGAAGTCCAGGAGCAAACTGCCGTCGAGGAGCCTGCCGTCACCGAGGCTGCACCCGAAGTGCCCGCCACTAAGGAACCCGCTGTGGAAGAAGCTGCTCCTCAAGATGCCGCTATCCCCGAACCCGTCTCGGAGGTCGCTACTGAGGAGGCACCTGCTCAGCCCTCTACCGTTGAAGAGCCCGCCCCCGAAGAGCCCGCCCCCGAAGAACCCGCCCCCGAAGAGCCCGTCAAGACTGAGGCTGAGCCGGAAGCACCGGTTGCGACTGAGGCTGCCCCAGTTGCCCAGGAGCCGGTGAAGGAGGAGGTTGAGGAGACTCCTGCTGCTGCCACTGAGGAGACTGCCCCCGTTGAGGAGATTTCTAAGGCTGTGGAGGAGCAGACGTCGACTGAACCTGTTGTCACCGAGCCTGCTGCCGCTACCGAGTCTGCTCCTGTTGCCGAGTCTGCTCCTACTACCGAGCCCACTGCTACGGAAGAGCCTACTCAACCCGAGGAGTCTGCTCAGACTGAAGAAGTCCCTGCACCGAAAGAGGAGGAGCCTGTGGCTGAGGCATCCGTGGCCGAGCCGGAGCCTGTGAAGCAAGAAGAGCAGCCCGTTGCTCCAGCTGTCGATACCCCAGCTCCAGTTACATCGACTGAGCCCGAGGCCCCTGTTGAAGAGGCCCCTGTCTCTAAAGATGCCGAGACTCAGCAGGAGATCCTCGATGAGCCCAAGAACGACTCCTTGACTACTGAAGTCCTTGGCGCTGGAGCTGCCGCCGCCGCGGGAGTTGCCGCTGTCGGCGTAGCCTCGGCTGTGCACAACGAGCCCGAATCCACTCCAGCCCCCGAAGTCGATCAGAAGGAGACCACCACTACCGCCGCCCAAGACGAGTCAACCGACAAGACGGAGAGTAAGGCGCCAGCGGAACCGCAGCCCGAAGACTGTAAGCCGTTGCCCTTCTCGCCCGCGCAGAATGTGTCTGTTCCATCGTTCGATGCTGATCCCGTTCTTGCAGCGCTCGCTGGTGATCGTGAAGCCCTCCTCCACAAGCTCAACCAACCCTCTACCGATCAGTTGGCCACCGCTGTCGCCGCTGAGCAGTCATCCACCGCCAACAAACAACCCAAGGTTGAACCAGAAGAGTCTACCCAGGAGACCACTGAGACTCCCGCTCGGCCTGCGCAGGAGAACGCCAAGGCCAGCAACACTAACGAGGAAGATGCTCGTCCCGCGAGCCAAAACCGGTCAGTGACTGCTGTTTCTCTGAATAATGCAGGTGACAACTGGCTCAAGGCGTTCCTGCGTACGGTTTTTGTGAATTTCTTCGGCTCTCTCTTTGCCCCCTTCCGCCGCCGGAAGGAGAACAAATAAGACCGTGCCTGGAGCTTCATATCCTGATCTTCCTTGATGCTGTACATGGAACCTCGAGTCCCATGTTGGAGGATACTCGAGGCGCGATCTCAGTCTCAGTACTAACATTATTTGATCAGGACCCTGTTCTGGATTACCATTGCTGCGGTGCCTCTTCTCGCGCTCCTCTGGCAGACCTTTAGCCATTGAGCGTCCTTTCAACTGAGCTTGCAACTCCCAGCACTTGCCCGAAAGCCAAAGAAAGTTGTGTCTTTGTGTTCTGCACGCTTGATTCCCCTGTATTGATTACGATTTTCCTTACTATCTCGCTTGGATTTTGTGCTGCTATCTTCGCCTCCACATTTGGGAGGCTTCTGCTGTTGTTCATCTTGTTATTTCCTTATGGGTTTATGACTTTCTTTTGTCTCTCATTTTGGTGAGCTGGCCAGCCTCGACTGATCAAGGTATGGTTCAGGATATCCAAGATGTATCTAATGAGACTGTGATGAAGCTAATGAACTGGATGAATTCGTGAAACTGTGATTCTTCTTCTCAACTGTGTCTTTAATGTACTAACCCTATGTCTGCTAAAATCCCCCTCTTCTCAAGCAGGTTGGAACGTCTAATTGCACGCTCGTCCCCATTTCTTAATATTTTCCTGCTTTCACGCGACGCCAACTTCTCACCGGTTGGCACGATCTCTCGTCCCTCTGCCCTTGTCAACCGCACTCTTTTTGAGACGCCCATACATTTCTCTTCCAACATCACATCCTCGCCCCTCTTTCTATGTACTATCGCGATCTCTACAGTTCTAACCTTCGCTACAATCCTCTTCGTCGCTCTACAAGTGTACACATCTGCATTCTTGTGACAGACTCGACTTGCGCCGTTTCCAGCGCTCACGTTCCTCTTATTTAGACTGCTCCTGCACTTCACCAACGCCCGTGACGCTTTTCAAGGCGGCCATTCAGATTTCACCGTGAGACCCGCGCATTTACGACTCGCGCCGTTTCCAGCGCGCTCTCGTCCCTCTTGCTTAGTCGCTACTGCTCTCCATCAACGCCCTTGACGCTTTACAAGGCGGCCACTCAGCACGCACCGTGAGACCCGCGCGCCCACAATGTTTGGGCCATTCCCCATGGCATGTCCTTGTGACCAAAACACGAGTCCCGACGCTCTTGATTCACCCGGGCGAGCTTCCATGAAGTTTCTTTCGAAATCGAAAACTTCATCTGCAAACTTGTCCTTGCGTGAATCTCCCTCTCCAGGCCCATCGCCAACAGACCCCACTCAACCTCCAGCTGAGGAGGAGTACGTGGTGACGCCGGGCAACGCCTTCTCTTTGCTCAAAGCCGAAGCAATTCGGCAGAGCAAACTTCGTCAAAGTCCTGGTAAGTATCCCAGCGTGTTGTGCCCCTCGCCTCTTTCCCTTAACTCGCTTTCACCTCTGTTTACACTTACTTCTCTTTCTCCTCTGTTCTGTCATATCCATCTCCGCACTTTTCGCTTGATCAAGCCCAACTGTGACTGACGCCTCCGCGCATCAGGGGATTCGTTGTCAAGTTCCTGGGAAGATCTCCTCGCTCCACGCCTGCCACGCAAACCATCGTGGCAGCTGGACTACGACCAGGAACTTGCAATTCCGATGCCGAAGCCGCGGCAAAGGAAATTCAACAACGCCGAGAAGACCCCTCCTCTACCTGAGGAGCCAGACGAGATGAAGTTCCCCATCATGAAGAAGCATGCTGTCATGGACCCAGCCCCTGCTGAACAGTCCCCCTCGGAGCCTGTGAACCCCGGCCTCAACAAGAAGAGGTCTAAGATGGAGCTTATCAAGAACAAGCTCAGCTTCAAGGATCTTCGCAAAGAATCTCTCAAACCTGAAATCTCTCCACCCATCCCTATCCTGGTGCCCGACATTCCCTCGGTGCCATTGAGTGCGCACACGAAACTCCATCCTCGCCCTCTTCCTCGTAGTGGCACCCCAACCATGTCACCCGCCACTACCACTGACGACTTGCCTGCAAAGTTGAGGCCTGTCGACTTCAGTCAGACTTCGTCTATTCTCCTTCCTAGTGGGGTCAAGCCTCAGGTCAACATCCCGTCCAGCAAGATTCCTCTGGCACCCTCCCGAACCCTCTCTCACGCGCAGGGTACCATGGCACCCATGCGGTCTGCAAGCCTGCGAGCTGGCGGATCTATCAACCGCAATGCCTCCGTCAGCAAGAAAGCAGACGAGGAAAAGCCTGTCATGGACACCAATGTCGCGATGCCCGCATCCACCGGCAAGCCTGGACCTAACATCGTGGTCACCCGTCCCAGCCCTGAGACTTCCATCGAGAAGCACGAACACCTCACTTCTCCTGCTTCGACTCTGAACGACGCCGTGACTGAGGACTCGCCTCACGAATCCTTGGACCTGCTTGAGGGAACGGATGAAGTCAAGTACCTTCAGCAAGACTGGGTTATCGAGGAAGAGGACACGCCTTCGCCCACCCCCCTGCCAAAGTCTCGTGACGCCACTGTCTACCAGGAAGGTGAGGCGTCTGACGAGTCTCTTCCGGACTCTGTGACATCCTTGGAAGAGCGTCTGCAGAACGCCGACATCCAAATTCACGAGCCTGTCTCGAAGGAAAGTCAGGACTACAACACTGCCATGTACTTCGAAGACATCATGGACTTGATTCTGTCCACCAAGCGTGAGACGGAGTCTGAAATGGAAATCACGAACAAGAAGATCGACGAGCTTGCCGCCTGGATGCGCATGCAGCTCAGAAATGTGGTGGACTCTGTCTCGGACTGGGCGCGAGCCAACTCTGAACTCTTCGCCAACTATCATCAGCTCACGAGGGACATGATGAAACACCGAATGGATGTGCGCACGGAGCTTGGCGCTATGGAACGTCGACTCAACATGTCCGAGATGAACATCCAGGAAGGAATGCAGATCGAAATGCGAGCATTGACTCAGGCCCACGACGAGCTCATTTTCAAGTATGAAGTGCTCTATGAGAGGCTTTTGTCCCAGCCTCTTGGAACTCAAGAGCTCATGGAGAAGATTGTGGGCAAGCAGGCCAAGATCGAACTGGCAATCGAGGACGTAAAGAACAAGGTGGACAAGGCTCCGCAGGAAATCCGGGCACTTGAACACCGGATTACCATGCTCGAGGCATCCATCGGAAACAAGGACGCCCTGAAGAACGCGGAACTCGGCGGCACAAATGTGGACTTGAACTCCCAGGTCTTGACTCCGGTCAGCGTGATGACTATTCAGCCCATCGCAAGCCAGGAGCGAATTGACGAATCGACTCCCCGCAACACCCAGGCTACTGTCACGCAGCCTCCGACTCTTGCTAAGCAAAACGAAGCTGGACCAATCTCGCCTGTCCCAGCTGCCTCTGCCACTCTCACTCAGCCGCGAGTGAGGGCTAGCTCCCAGCCCAAGTCACCCCGTATCCCACGCAGCCTCTCGCTCCCCAGGAAGGCATTCCTCAAGAACGTGAAGGATACCGCTTCGGCCACGCCAGAGAAGGCGGCCGAGAAGACCAAAACACCAGAAGCGTCAACCACCCCCGAGGACGGCAAGAAGCGCAACGTCTTCAGCTTCCGTCGCCGTTGTCAAGTCAATGACAGCGCTGGCAGTGGCAGCAACAAGCTCACCTGGCCCGGTTCCCCCCGAGCCTCGACCACGAATGATGGAACCAGCTCCCGCTCTTCGACTCCGCCTGTGCCTGCGATCCCACGCCTCATTCCACAGTGGATCGACAAGACGAACAACCTGAGCATCAGCCACCCGGCGCACCGAATCACTCCGCAGAACAACCCCGGCAACGAGACCCCAGCGATGCAGCAGTCTCCCACCGCTACTGCTACAGTCACCGTCCAGCCCCAGGTCGTCCGCGAGGATGGTTCTCGTGTCTCCAAGGCAACCTCCACTACGTCCTCCATCGGCGAAAACAAGGCTATCAGCTCTGGCGTGATCTCGACTGGCACCTTCCACTTGGCTGAGGACAAGCGCACTGACTCGACTGCCAACAATGCGGTTGATGATAGCGCGCGAGCTCCCCTGCTGGGTGACACGGACCAGGAATGGGATCGGGTCTCCCTTCGTGAGTCCCACTCTCGTGAGACCCTTGTCTAGGTCTTTCGCCTTGTCTCATTCCGTATGGAGTTCATTCAATGTCACAATGTGTCTGAAAAACGTGCGATTGCAAACTGAGAATTTGTTCATCCGGGTAGGGGGAGAGTCTGGCAGTGGATGTGGTACTTCGGTGCCTTTCCTGCTCGTCCAGAGGGATTTAATATCTTGTACAAGGGATTCGTGAACATGAGCCTGTGTACTAAAGCATCGGGAAAACTCAAGAGATGGGGTGAACCATCCGCTTGAGCATGGAAGTATCGAACAAATGGACCAGTCATTTTCTTTCGAAGACGCGATTTCAGAATGTAGGTGTTCTGTAATTGCTAGATGTAGTCCTAATCGGCGTTGGCCTTGGAATGTACGATCGTTTTGGACGAAGATGTGAGGGCAGTGCATACACTGTTTGACAGGAGGCCCTCCTGTCAGAAAGACTTTATCTAACTCTCAGTTGGTAACAGCTTGCAACAGTACGTGCTCGTTGGCTCGGTCCTTTATGATGAGCATTCAGTGCTCTACAAATCCCATGACCACCTCTCTAAGTCTACGTGTATGAGGCACGTCTTGAGACATTGGTTGGTATCGAGTTATATATGCAAAATCGGCTCACTTTTTCCAGCGACATCCATGTACTGTACAATTACTTCGTCGCGCTCATAATCTTCTCAATATCAAGAGCCGCCTCCCGCACTTGGGGGCAGTAGTGCATGCGCAACAGCTCGCCTTCCCACACAGACCCGGCAAAGACATTGGTACTCTCGACATCATTCGCAAATGCGTTGAACACGCCGTCGCCCTTGCGCTCTTCGGTATGCCACAATGATGAGATCCGGCGGCCATGGTGCTTCGAGACCTGGTTCATCAGTGACAAAGTCGCGAGGGCGGATTTCTCGGGTAGCTGCAATGAAGTGGTCATGAGGCGTTTGGAGAATGTAGCGAGTCGGATTGGCGGGATAACGCCGTGTGCGCGAGAGATGAGAATCGACTGGAGGCAGCGGAGGAGTAGAACCATTGGTGTCTGGAAGTTGACTTTGTTCTTCGATCGGATGTGGGAGGTTTGAGTGTCGTCTTGTGGGACATTGGGGTCCGGGAGACGGAGAGAGGTGTTGGGGTTGAACTCGACGTCTGGGTCCGTGGAGAGCGCATAGAGGGAGCGGTAGAGGTGTTTGATGAAGAAGCTGAGGTCCAGGTGCAAAGTTGTTGCGGCCTTGCTGGCATCTTGTCCCTCCAGCAAGGCGAAGGCAGTCACCGTACACAACAAAGTCTCACGCCGCGCATCGCGGGTTGTCTTCCCTGTTGCGGTAATATCTTCGTCTTCCTCGTCTTGATCTTCGTCGCCCTCTGCTAGTCCCATTTCGTCTCGCTCAGCGTGTGAGATGAGGTCCTTCAGAGCCTCTAGCAAGTCACCGAAGAAGTCTTGGTTGATGAGATGGGCGTACTTCGCAAGACCCTCCAGCACAGGGCCCATCAAGTGAGGAATGCGCTGCTTGAGAATGCGGAAATAGACCCCAAAAACAAGTTTGAGTGTCTCGGCCTGATTCTTGTCTCTCTCCTCGTGTGAAACGAGTGCATCTGCCTGCTTCATATCCTTTTCAACCAACTTGCGCTCCTTTTGTAGCTTGCGCTCTCGTTTTGTGCGGAACTCCCGCTTCTGCTTCTGCTTCTTGCCGCGAACTTGTTCCTCCTCGGGCTCGCGGTCTACCCGATTCTGCGAAGCCTTCATGGAGAACTCGCCCAGCAGACGTAGGTGCAGGAATGTGTCCAGAACGCTTTCGTGAATCCGGAAGTCTCTGGCTTTCATCATCTTGGCAAGTAGCCGCACAGCCTCTAGCGACACAATTCCATCGGAATCCTTCCTGAAAATGTCCTCCATAGTCTCGCGGCACTTGACTTGATCGGCATCCACCTGTCTCCTTGCGAGTCGGTTGACGACTATCTTGAGCAACTCGCCGCGAAAGTTGAAGTGCGGTACAGATTGGAGCATATTGCAGGCGCAATTTATGGCTATGCTCTTCAAGCCAGGATCAACCACAACGTTCTTACCAGGCTTGGTGAGAATCGCCAGCTTCTGGACGTAGTTTCGGTAGCCCGTCAGAAGAGACTGTTCAAAGTCCCGTAGCTTGCGCACATCCTTCGAGACCTTTGCGTTCTTGTCTTCCTCGCTGAGTGGACGGATGCGGTACCCAGGAATAACGTCTTTGTAGACTGCCGCCTGAGAAGCCAGGGCTAATTTCTTGACTGTAGTCGGCGCGTCTGGGTTATCCACCATCTCGGCCATGGTCTTGAACAGCGCAATGTGCTCCTCGGGATCCTCATTGATCGATGTCGCAATGCGAGCCAGGTCCTCTTTCGCTTGCAGAATTTGTTGCTTCACCGGTATCTTGGGCTTCTTCTCCTCAACTTTCTCCTCGTCTTCGTCGTCGAAGCCGTTTTCCTCATCATCGTCGGTGCCTAGGAAGCTGTCCGTCTCCTCTGCAGGGTCTTCAGGTTGCTCCTTCTCTTCAACCGCTTCGACAAAGCCCTCAGAAGTCTTGATTGGCAGTCGGGTGCGCTCGCTAGCCTTCTTGTTCGCTTTGCGAGGGCGACGCTCGTAGTCCTGCTCGAGGTCCCATTCGTCGGCACGGTTATAGAAGTCGGACTGCACGCGAGATGTAGCAGTCTCCCCATCATCAGGAGGGCTCAATCGCCTCCTTTTCACAGTCGGACCGCGCGCCATGGTGTGATTTGCTGATGTTGAGGCGTTGGAGACAGAAGGGTCTGCGGTGATAAGGCGGTCCCGAATTTTTTTTTGCTGCCAAGACCTTTCTGCCGTTTTTTCCCCAAAATTTCGCGAGAGATCGACGAGCTCAAACCGACGACAGTTCAAGTCACTGCTGCTTTCACAATATTTGCGCAACCGGTTTCTCGCGCTAAATTTTCAAGATGCGCCAATTGACAGAAGAAGAGACCCGGACTCGTGAGTGACCGCTGCCCAAATCCTGAAAGATCCGTTACTGATGCCGCTTGATGCAGTCTTCGCCAAGTTGGCGAATTACACTGGTCGCTCGCTCAATAACCTCGTCGCACCTACTGAAGATCAGTCTGAGAGATTTGTTTTCCGACTCCATGGAAACCGAGTATACTACATGCCTCTGAAGTTGGCCAACCTGGCTGTGTCGATTCCTCGAGCGAACCTCTTGTCCGTCGGAACCATGATTGGCAAGTTCACCAAGACTGGCAAGTTCCGGTTGAACATTACGTGCCTTTCTATTATTGCACCATATGCCAGGTACAAGCTCTGGGTCAAGCCGAATGGAGAGATGCCTTTCCTCTACGGAGGGAACGTGGTCAAGGCTCACATCGGTCGGTGGAGCGAGGATTGTCCTGAGCACAGTGGTGTGGTGGTATACAGCATGGTATGTTGGATCGCAATCTATGATAAGGACATTGCTAACTTTCATGCTTTTAGGACGACACCCCCTTAGTGAGATTCCCGGCTACCTGAGTCTGCAAAGACGACCATACTAATGATTGCCTGCTTAGGGATTTGGAGTGACCCTACGGTCAACTGCAGAGGCTCGCAAACTGGTAAGCCTCTAGCCCATGGTTTGATCTTGCAGAGACAATCGTGCTGACAAAGAGCAGGACCCAACCGCTATGGTTGTAGCTAATCAAGCCGATACGGGTCTCTTCCTACGTGATGTGAGTATTGACAGAATTACCTAGACCACCTGGTCTATGCTGCTGGACATGAACACTGGCTAACGTTCAACAGGAGGACACCTTGTTCACCACATAAGGTGGAAGTCTGAGAAATGAGAACCCGGCACGTTTGCATCCTCGATAACAGATGGAGTTATGGAGTCATTTCTGGAATGTGAAAAGTTTTCTTCAGCTGTCTGCTATTTGTCTCTGGCATTGCCAGTCTATCAATGTACTAGATTCCCAGTTGTCATACAAAGTCTCAGAATCAACACTTGCAGATCCTGGTCTTTGGCACCCAAGAGCGTTGCTGTTGGCAATCTTCCCCTGTATTTCCATCACCATGCTTGTAGTATTGAGGCCAAATGATAGCAATTTCCCATTCAGCCCTTCTTGATCGTGTCCATTGTCGCCTGAGGCATTAGATGAGTCATCTATCGGGTGTCCGCCGACGCGGGATCATCATATCGGTAGGGTACCGCGGGGACAATCTCCACGCGAAGTCCAAAAACCTCACTTCTCATCTAAGACCTCACCTCATCCACCTGCAGCACTGCTCTCCGGATCACGCCCCAGCTACCCCGCTACCTCGCTCCTCACCAACCGACCCGCAGCAGAGGCGGGGCTCCAATATCATAATATCACACCCCACCATGCCAGCATACACAGCAGCGCAGAAGGACGCCATCGATCAGTTCGTGGATCTGACAGGTTGTCAACGGTCAGTGGCATCTAAGGTGTGTGGTACAACCTGAGTTTGTGGATGATCGTGCATCATTGTCTTTGTTGCTTGTGTATATTGAGCTTGAGCCTGACGTATGAGTATAGTTCCTGAGGCCGGTTGGATGGAGCGTTGAGCGCGCCGTCGACAGGTAAGTCTCATTTTTCAATTTCGTCGGGGAGTCTCGTGTCGCCGTGGCGATGTCGTCGCGGAGACTGTGGTCGCCGTCCATATATGGACTCGTTTGACTCGTTTGCCGGGGTCTTGAGTGCCCATTTGGGTTTGCGATGATTCCCCGTGTCATTCTTTCTGGCACACGGTCTCGCTCTTTCTCTTCTTCCATCACACCCGACACCTTTGATCCTGTCTCTGTGTCTGCGTGTTCTCCTGGTTCCCAATCGCTACCCGAACGTGACCCCGTCTCTCAAACCAAGCTCTTCTGCTTGATCAACATGGGCCGCCACCCGGATCCCTTTATGGACCAGTACCTGTATCTAACGAACGCTTTCTACCGCCGAAGTTACTTTGGCAGTGGCTCCAGCGTCTCTTCAATTCAAAAGCCCTTGAACGATATCTTCGACCGCTACCGAGGTAAGTCCACCCCATTCAGTTACGAACACAAGCTCACACCCTCCAGATGACCCAAAATACAACCCCGACGGCATCGGCATTGAGGGTGCAATGAAGTTCCTGGAAAACATCCAAGTCCAACTCGACGAAGTAGCCTGCCTGGGCGTCTTCGAAATGTGCCAAAGCCCCTCGATGGGCGAGTTCACCCGCCAAGGCTTCGTGGACGGATGGAAAGCCGCTCGGTACATACACACATCCCAAATGAGACATTTCATACGTCCTAACTTGAACCAGCTGCGACAATGAAGAGAAGATGAAAGAACATGTCCGATACCTCCGCAACACCACCCCCACCAACCCAGACCTCTTCCGCCGCATCTACCGTTTCGCCTTCCCGCTCTCCCGAATGCAGGGCCAGCGCAACCTGACCTTCGAAATCGCCGTGGACCAGTGGCGCCTCTTCTTCACCTCTGACCACGGCGGCGTCATGTGGAATACACCCACCACGCCCTGGCTGGACTGGTGGATTGAGTTCCTTGAGTCGCGGGGCAAGAAGCCCGTTAATAAGGATCTGTGGCAGCAGGTCGAGGTGTTTATGCGGAAGACGCATGAGGATGAGGAGTTCGGCTGGTGGAGCGAGGATGGGGCTTGGCCTGGTGCGCTGGATGAGTTCGTTACTTATGTGAAGGAGAAGAGGGCTAAGGGGTCTGAGATGGAGATTGAGTGATGACTCTATGTCTTTTGTCGGGTCCTGAACCGTCGATGTGTCACAGGCTGAGGTCTTGTATCTCCTGTTACCTCCTGTATCTACAAAGAGTGATGAAGCTTCCTGTCTACGAGGATCCTTGGAGAAGGAAGGGATCCCAATGCACTACAAGAGACTTGTACCAAGGGGACTGCACGGCTGCGGTCCCTATTTACTCGACAGGAAATAACAAATGAAATCAATCAAGCATATGTACCTATCTCCAGGTTGAAGGTGTATATGAGAAGGCCATTCGTCGTAATATTGAGTAACATCGAGGGATAAGTATCTGATGCATACCAAGATGCACGGAGTGTGTACAAGATTTCGAAACACCGGGGAGAAAACATGAGATACAAAAGAAAGGGTAATAGATGGTGCAGACTCGATCAAGAATCTACACCTCGAGGCGAGAGACAAGCGCGTAATTCTTGTCTCCGCTCGACTCGTCTTTACGCGACTCGGTCCCTCAAGGGTAGTCGCGCTTCTCGTAGTTGTCGCCGCGGCGCTGGTCGTAGCGCTTCCGGAGAGCTTCCAGGCGCTTCTTCTTGGTGTGGGTGTTGACGTAGGTGCCGATGCAGAAGGCGATGATGTTGAAGAACGGCACCCAGGTGTGCTCGGGCAGGAACTTCTGCGCAAAGGCCAGCGCTATGGGGGAAGTGATCCAGCTGACCTTCATGACGGGCATGAAGCCGGCCTTGACGGTGGCGCGGACCTGGTGGAAGGTGCGCGCGCCGGCGATGACGGCCATCGAGGACAGGTAGACTGTGTTCTGGATGGGGGAGATCTACATAGTAAAAAAAAGCGGGTGAGTTAGCGGCAGCGCGTCGGGGGCATAGTAACCGGTGTCACAACGTACGATCAAGTTGCTGACGAGGATCTGCAGGATCTTAGCCTTGAGGCTGGTGCGGCCAGCAAAGATCTTCTGCAGAATGCCGATGAGGACGTGGCCCAGCGGGGCGCTGATGAACATGCCGTACAGCGACATCTTGGGGATGCGCGAGCTGAAGTAGTGGCCGTGCTTGCCGACATCGTGGGCGAGATATGAGGCGAGCAATTCTTGCAGACCGGAGAGCACACCGGAGGTGAGCATCTTGGTGCGCAGCGGGTTGGTCTGCAGCTGGCGGAGGTAGGCCTGCGACGATCCATTCCTCGGATCAGTGGTGTTCTTTCGACTTCTAGGTCTGGGACATGTTTCTTCTGTCGGCTCTCGGGGGTTCGACATACCGCAAGATACCCGGTCTGCGTCTTTCCACCTGTCAATCGCTCGCCGACGCGGTGCGCCAGGTCCTCGGGCTTGCCGCCGGCGTTCGCGACCGCGCGAACGGTCTCCTCTTGGAATTTGACCGACATGGTGGTTTATGAGAGAAAAGGGGGTTTGGTCGGAGGTATCAAAATGTCCAGATGCACCTATAAATGACCGGGAATGACAATGGATCAGCGACGAGATCGGATCGCGTGGGAAAAGTTGGGGAAACAGGGGCGGTGTTTGTTTATGAAGGTGAGTTGGGCCGGAGGGGGCTGGGCTCGGACTACCGAGGCTGCCGTCGGGAGAGTATGAGGAGAGTCACGAACCTGGACTATTGAAACAAGAAACAAGATTTTATGATGTAGATATACAAGTAGGGGAGAAGAGGCTTAGAATAAATAAAAAGATCCAACCTGGGGTAAAGCAGATATAAAAGAGAAGTCGGTCGCTGTGTACTGGGTCCCCGGCGAGATCCATTGGCCGATTCGGAACTCCCCGACGTCGCTGGGGCTACGACTCCTATGTTTACACGCAGTAGTGATTTGTAGAGTAGATATTCAATTGATGTATGATATTCTGTATGATATTCTGTATGATATTCTGTATGTTAGTGCTCTACTCAATATGATACACTGTAGACCCATGGTTCGCTGAGTACTGCATTAGTTCAAACAGCTGCCAGCTGCTTGATGTATGGCCTGCTAGGCGCATACATGACTTGAAGTCCATCGCTTCGAGAATAATTGGTTAGTATCAAGAGCAGCAGTGAGCTTCCAAATCACCAGAAAAGCCCAAATCACCGCTTCATGAGCATGTCTGCCATTCCTGAGCTTGTGTTGACAGATATAACCTAGTCATACTGTTTCCGGGGTTCTCCAGCAGCGCATCTCCTTTATAGGAGATGCTTGATGGTGCTTCCATTCTCTTTTCCTTCTTCTCTTCACCTCTCTTCCGAGAGAGTGTTGCCTGTCACCTTGATCGGGGTCATCGTGATAATATCCAGAGAATCAGCTGTCACTCGTCCCACATGTGCATCAGTTATAGAGTTGCCTCCTTGTCGGTTCGTCGATTCATGCACCATTGGCTCTGCAACAATGATGCTTGCTGTTCAGACTTCATGGAGCATCTGGATCTCAGTGACACCCGGTTCGAGTAGGAGCCTCAAGGGCATCATTGAAGGTCTTGTGGCCCCAGGCTGGCGGTGATCTAATGTCGTCGATGAGCACCTGTCCATATGGTCTGCCGCGTATTGTCGCGCTCGTCGTGAAGCAGTCTTCAAATTGAAGCTCCAGTTCTCTCCTCATGATCTTTCCTTTTCTCCCCACACCCCCACACTTTCACACAATCTTCCAAGCCACAACTCTTTACATCCATTCGGGCCTTGCGGCGTTCACCTTTTCGAACCTTCTGAAGAACCCACCCGTCATGAAGCGGTTCTTCCACAGGTTCAAGTCGAGCCACAAGCCCGAACAGACGCGTGCTCTCTCACGCTCTCTCTCTCTCTCTGTCGTAAAGGGGATGGCATGCAGAACGTGTCCGCGGAGCTCACAGGCCCCTCGCAGACCGTGACTGCAGGCCCTGATGACAACCTCACCCAGAATGACGACAACAACCCAGAATTGCCTGTCCAGACATTCACGCCCGCCTCAGGCAATGACGATAGCTGCCAGGCCAAATACGAGGCAGATGACGAGGACTTGGACATGGATCCGACCTCACCTCCTGCCGACAATGCTGAAGACCTTCAGCAGGCCGATACGAGTGGCACTTCAGACTTATCGCAATCACCAACGCACTTCGTTCTCGAATCGTCCATTGGTGACTCAGGCCAGAGCGCGGCCGAAGATGGCGAAGACACCTCTAGCGACGAGCTGAACTCCCACAGTTCTGACGAGTTCGAAGGAATTGCTCTTGTTGGCGATGATCAATGGATAAACCCCCATTCACCGGAATTTTGGGTGATTGATCAGGAGCTCGACGCTGTGATCAATCAAGGACTGTTTGAGTCTGATGAAGAGGAGCGAGAGTGAGCGTGAGGTGAAGGTCCTGGTAACCGGCAAGTGAAGTCATGGGGATTCGGGCTGTAAGGTCATTCCGTCGACAAAAAGGGAGGAAGGGCGGGGCGAAGCTCGACAAGGCTGCCAATTCACACCAAGACCGATCATGACGCTGAGAGTTTAGCGACGACAAGGTTGATGCAAGAGTGAAGGTAGAGATGATTGATGCCCGCACATGGTGGAGCCCGCCGAGTCAGGCAAGCATAACCTTGATTTCCCGAACCTCGGCCCCTTCCGCGGTCAAATGGCCCAGGTTTCAGTGCGGTGCTGATCATATTTATTTCCTCTTCCCACCCTTTCCAGTCATTCTCGAGGAGCTGGTTATTCTCATCTTCTCGTCTCAGCATGACAGACCCCAAGCATCCCACAGACGCCTCGAAGGCGACAGCGCACGACCAACATGTGGGGAAGGGCTCAATAGCCGCGGGGAAAGCAGGATCCCAGCAACAGCTGCTGGCGGCGTTGACAGCGACAGATGCGACAATCCGACGGTTAAATCTGTAAGGAGTCCCCTCGACCTCGCGATTGAACGGCACTTTGCACTGTCTGGTCCCGACACGTGTGCTGTCATTCGAGAGCCAAAGCTGATCGACTTTGCGGTATGCTATCTACGGCCGATGGCCAGGAAAGAGTCCTGGCGACAGTCAACTATGTCGCCTCGATGCTGCATCATCTGTGTGCATCCGCGCCTTGGATTGCTTTTCAGACACGATTGAGTCTTCTCGCCCGCTTGAAGGGTCGCTCCAAACCCGCCTCACAGCATGTGAAACCCACCCCGTCGGGCTCGAAATTCGCGGCGCTCTCTTCCCTCGCCTCGGAAACACGGTACAATCTTCGCCTATTTGGCCTGCTCCCCCTCTGGATCTGGGGATCTGAAACCCTCAAGTCGCCACCGGCCGACCCGATCATTCACGGCTTGACCGTCCTGCAAGTCATCTCGAACGTCGTCTACCAGCTCCTCGAGAATGTCGCATACCTGGCTGAGAAGGGGGTGATATCTAAGCATTGGGTGGAAAAGTATGGCAGCATCAACAGCTGGTACATCTGGAGCACGCGTGGCTGGTTCGGTCACATCTTCTTGCAGTTCTTCGTTCTCTGGCGACAACACGTCCTTCGGAAACGCCGCGTGGCGGCGCAACGTGCTGCCTCTGTTGCCCTCGAAGCCAAAGAGACCAAGGCAGAGGACGGTGACGAACTACGAAAGGAGATTCGCGCATGGCGCAAGAGTCTTGTCAACAACGCCATCTGGGCACCCTTGTGCATCCACTGGTGCTTTGAGAAGGGGATCGGTATTCCAGACCATCTCCACGGTCTGATTAGCTTCATGGCTGGCGCATGGTCTTTGCATGATCTATGGGCTGGGACAGCCAAGGCATGAGCTCGGTGGCTGTTGACATTTCCTTCTTTTTTTTTTTCTTTCCCTCTGTATGAACATACCACTTTGTTAGAGATCTAGACCAAGAATACCCGATGCTCATGAATAGAATATACTCTCTACAAGCTCCGTCCTAGAGTTGGTTTCCTGTAGAACACGCATTTAATACTCGTACTTTCAGCGAGGTGTTGATAGGCCGGACGACCTGTCCCCTGCTGTGCATAGCCGCCAGCGCCCAACCAGCTTGACCGATTCCTCAGAGATCAACGACCGCGCTCTACACCACCTTTTCATCCACTGTCTCTCAATCTACAAGCCAGAATGTCTTACAAAGTATACACCGTCGAATCCCTCGGAAACGGCGAGCGCAACCACATAGCGATCTACATCGAAACAGACCCCTCCGCACCCCAAGACTCCATACGAGGCCACCTCTACCACGTAACCGGCACAATCCTAAACGGCATGAAATACGACCCGCGCGAAACAGTAGATCCAGAACGTCTGCCGGAGCACATCCCCGGCTCAAAGAAGCAGATCGCGACAGTTTCTCGCGAGGACCTGGCCCGATTCGAATCCAAGTGTTGTCTGGCTGTCCCACCGCCGAAAGCGCAGGTCACCCTTAGCGGGAAACGGTTGTATCCTGGTGAGCCGCTTTATCGCTGTGGGGACTGGCTGGAGGATGTGGAGAAGGTGGCGATTGAAAAGGGTATCTTCCAGCGATAGGGCTGGAGATTTTCGATATTGATGCTGTGGGAAGCGCTGAAGGGCTTCGAAGGTTTTATCTAAAGCGTGATTTTGCCAACGATCGTCTGAAGGCGATACTTGCGGAAGAAAGCTGTTTGGACTTGCCATATTGGGAATGCGTCTACGTTCTCGTCCTGATAACTTGGTCTTCGAAAATTGGAACAGAAACTGGTATTACTTAGGTCGTTTAATCATCTCGGAATTCAAATGAGCGCTCTCATTGTTTGATATGGCTCGCCTTCATTTCAACATTCTCGAAAGTCATCATTCAAGCTAGCAAAGGTGTCCACAAAAATACCACCGCTCTTCGTCTGAATTTATTTCAACCTTTTAGGCTCTGTGACTGACAATATGTTGTATATTGAAAGTTCTCGGGCCAATGAAGCTCGTTCTTGTCAGAATGAACATAGGTCCTTGCATGCTCGAAGGTGGCATTGAGCTGATCAATACCTGACAGCGAAGCTCCAAGTCGTATAGCTTGAATACACGACGGACTGAATCCCATGTAAGATAAGAAGGCATACACAGCTCAAGCCTACCAAGTCAGCAATGCTCATGCGAAGTACGGTAAAACCAGCCTGGAGTATGGCAAATTCCTTGATGTTGAGATCCGTGGTTTATATAGATCGGGCCGTGGACAATTCCTGTCACACCCAAGGGACAACAGTCCTGAAAATTTTGTTTCTTGGGCTGTCCGCTGTTCTACTTACGGCATACAACGAGGTCAAGAATCGAGAACAGTGATTTGACCCTGCTAAGAACACTCTCAGGCACCAACATGGGACACCCCATCAATCAGGCGCGAAGGCGGCCAGATCGACGCCCTTCCATCAGATTCGCTGGTGGCGGACAGCCTGCTGACATAAACACGTGAGCTTAAGTCAGCGTCCCGGGCATATCGTCACTCAACGGGTACCTGGGAGCTCCAACACCTTCTCTCATCTCTCGTCGCCGCCAGGTCTCTCTCTTGATCTGCCGGTTCTCCTTCATCTCCATCGTCACTTCCTCCATCCCTTTCCTCTGTTCACTTTCTCGGGCTCTCTAGCTCAGTTGTGGACACCTTGACCTTTCCCTACCTCAAGCTCCATTCGTCAACGTCACACACCTCAGATCTTTCACCATGTCGGCCGAACCTGATCACACTCACGAGAAGAAGAGGGTCCATCTTCAGTATGTTCATCTCCAGCAGTTTGCTTTGACTTCAGCTTGCTAACGATGACCGTAGGGACGCCTCTGGCGCTGAACACAAGGAGGTCAGCTAGACCCATCACAACTTCGAAACTACCCCAGTCCTAACGCATCCTACAGGAACTTGACACCTCCACTGCTATTCTCAAGAAGAAGAAGAAGCCTAACTCCTTGATGTAAGAGCAAATTGAGCTGCCCCAACTGTTCTTCGCGCAGAAGCTGACAACTCATCAACAGCGTGACGGACGCCGTCAACGATGACAACTCGGTTATCGCCTTGTCGAACAACACCATGGAGACTCTCCAGCTCTTCCGGGGTGACACAGTTCTGGTGAAGGGCAAGAAGCGCAAGGATACTGTTTTGATCGTCCTTGCCGATGATGATCTGGATGACGGTAGCGCCCGCATCAACCGTGTCGTGCGCCACAACCTCCGCGTCAAGCACGGCGACATCATCACCGTGCACCCTTGCCCTGATATCAAATATGTAAGATGGGATCCCTCAACCTCTTGTACGTCTACTAATATTTGTCTTCTCGCTTTCAGGCCAAGCGTATCGCTGTCCTCCCCATCGCCGACACCATCGAGGGCCTGACCGGCTCCCTCTTCGACGTCTACCTTGCTCCCTACTTCCGTGAGGCCTACCGACCAGTGAGACAGGGCGACCTGTTCACAGTACGAGGTGGTATGAGACAGGTGGAGTTTAAGGTGGTCGAGGTCGACCCTCCAGAGTACGGAATCGTTGCACAGGACACAATCATCCACTGCGAGGGCGAACCTATTCAACGAGAGGATGAAGAGGGCAACCTTAATGAAGTTGGCTACGATGACATTGGTGGCTGCCGGAAACAGATGGCTCAGATCCGTGAGTTGGTTGAGCTGCCTCTTCGCCACCCCCAGCTGTTCAAGTCTATCGGTATCAAGCCCCCTCGTGGTATTCTGATGTACGGTCCCCCGGGTACCGGTAAGACCTTGATGGCTCGTGCTGTCGCCAACGAGACTGGTGCTTTCTTCTTCCTGATCAACGGTCCTGAGATCATGTCTAAGATGGCTGGTGAATCCGAGTCGAACCTCCGCAAGGCCTTCGAGGAGGCCGAGAAGAACTCTCCTGCTATTATCTTCATTGATGAGATCGACTCCATTGCTCCCAAGCGTGAGAAGACCAACGGTGAAGTCGAGCGCCGTGTCGTCTCCCAACTCTTGACCCTTATGGATGGCATGAAGGCCCGCTCCAACGTTGTGGTCATGGCCGCCACGAACCGCCCCAACTCTATTGATCCTGCTCTTCGCCGCTTCGGTCGTTTCGACCGCGAGGTCGACATCGGTATTCCCGACCCCACCGGTCGTCTGGAGATTATGCAGATTCACACCAAGAACATGAAGCTTGCTGAGGATGTTGATCTCGAGACCATCGCCGCCGAGACCCACGGTTACGTTGGTTCCGATTTGGCCTCTCTGTGCTCTGAGGCTGCTATGCAGCAGATTCGTGAAAAGATGGATCTAATTGATCTGGACGAGGACACTATCGACGCCGAGGTCCTTGACTCGCTCGGTGTTACCATGGAGAACTTCCGCTACGCCCTGGGTGTCTCCAACCCGTCCGCCCTGCGCGAGGTCGCCGTGGTCGAAGTTCCCAACGTCCGCTGGGACGACATTGGTGGTCTGGAGGAGGTCAAGCGCGAGCTCATCGAGAGCGTCCAGTACCCTGTGGATCACCCCGAGAAGTTCCAAAAGTTCGGTCTTTCGCCTTCTCGTGGTGTTCTCTTCTATGGTCCTCCTGGTACTGGTAAGACCATGTTGGCCAAGGCTGTTGCCAACGAGTGCGCTGCCAACTTCATCTCCGTCAAGGGTCCTGAGCTGCTGAGCATGTGGTTCGGTGAGTCTGAGAGCAACATCCGTGACATCTTCGACAAGGCCCGTGCCGCTGCTCCTTGCGTTGTCTTCCTTGACGAGTTGGACTCCATTGCCAAGTCCCGTGGTGGCTCTGTCGGTGATGCTGGTGGTGCTTCCGACCGTGTTGTTAACCAGCTTCTGACCGGTATGTTTCTATCCTAACTCCTTAACTTGAAACACTGCTAACTTTCCTAACAGAGATGGATGGCATGACCTCCAAGAAGAACGTCTTCGTCATCGGTGCCACCAACCGTCCTGAGCAGCTGGATGCTGCCCTGGTCCGTCCCGGTCGTCTCGACACCCTGGTCTACGTTCCCCTGCCCGACCAGGCCTCCCGTGAGGGTATTCTCAAGGCCCAGCTCCGCAAGACCCCTGTTGCATCCGACGTCGACTTGGCCTTCATTGCCAGCAAGACCCACGGCTTCTCCGGTGCCGACCTTGGCTTCGTGACTCAGCGTGCCGTCAAGCTCGCCATCAAGGAAGCTATCACCGCTGACATCGAGCGCACCAAGGCGCGTGAGGCCGCCGGCGAGGATGTCACCATGGGTGATGAGGAGGACCTGCAGGAGGAGGACCCCGTGCCAGAGCTGACCCGCGCCCACTTCGAGGAGGCCATGAAGTCTGCTCGTCGCTCAGTCAGCGATGTCGAGATCCGCCGCTACGAGGCCTTCGCTCAGAGCTTGAAGAACTCCGGAGGCTCCAGCTTCTTCCGCTTCCCGTCCGCCGGTGAAGTCCAGGAGAACGACACCTTCGGCGAAGCCGGCAATGATGACAGCCTCTACGACTAAACGGGTTATTTTTCCAATTGCTCTGAGTGACGACTTTGATTTTTAGGCCGCTCGGTCTCGGCCGGGGTTCCTGCTGAAGATACTATAGGAATCGTTTTTAGGTGGGAACTTGCTTTGAGAACTGGGTCGTGCCTTATTTTCTTTTGTGCTTGCCTTCCTTCATACAATGTGCCATAATAGCCAATACAAGTGAAGAGTTCTCACGAGTTTCTCCCGGTGTTCAGTAAATAGCTATGTAGGTGTCTACTCCGTTTATACTGTTCTAGTTGTATCCGTAGGTGTAGCTTAGCACGCTTCTTCCTCGAATGATTGAGTTTCATGCTCAGATGTTCACCATACACATATGCAATGCAGTAGATTATCTATTAGTCTATAGTATGCACGTAAGCTCTTTAGTCATGAAACAATGCAGCGCCAAAAAAAAAAAACGTCGAGAGCAAAGAACAGTAGCCCCAACTCCAGTAGTGCAGACGAGCAGAGAGGCAGAGATCTCCTACACCAACTCCAAGAGCAAAGCCATCTCAAAACTTGGGCGTAAACCGACTCATAGCACGGATCTTGGCACCATAAAAGTAGAACAAGATGGGGATTGGGATCATCGCAACCGTAATGAAGCCCAACACGCTGGACGCCCAATCCACGCCGAGATTGTGGTACATCTGCGTCGCGAAGAGAGGGAATGCACCGCCCAGAGCGGAACGGATGAGGGTGTTCGCTGCGATGGCGGAGTTGGCGAACATCATGTACACGTCGATGATGTAGTTCAGGCCCTGCATGAAGATAACCAGGATACCCATGCCGATGGGAACACCGGCTATCACCTGCGGAACCCAGGAGATGTGCGGGCTGGAGGTCCAGCCGAACCAGAAGAGGCCGACGGGTAGGAGGACGGAGGCGATCATCATTGGGATGAGACGCTCTTCTGGCACGACGCGGCCGTGTTTGGCGAGTTTGCGGGCGAAGCGTGTTTTGGTCGTGTAGATGATTAGAGCTACGCCGAGGAGGACACCGATCATGATGCCGATGAAGGGGAGGGCGGCGATGCCTTCGTGAGTCCAGCCGCGGACTTCGCCGAAGGAGACCGGGTAGGCTTCGAAGAAGAGGTAGAGGATGCCGTAGATGAGGGCGAGGTAGATGGTCATGCAGATGAGGATGGGTTCCAGGGCGAGCATCTGGAATGGGCGGAGGAGGTACTTGTAGCCTATTTCGGAGAGGGTGGGCTTGTGCTCGTCCAGGAAGGAGTGGAGGGCCCAGTTCTTGGTTGAGCGGCGGAGACGGGCGGCGCGGTCTTGGAGGAGTTTGGGGCCGTAGGTTTCTGGCACGACGAAGAGGGCGATTAGCCCGAAGAAGGCGGATGCGATGAGTGTGATCCAGGCGGTCCAGCGCCAGCCGAGGTAGGAGTCTGTGATGAAGCCTCCGCTGTGACAAGTTAGTGGACTGGTAGAGGAGAGGGAATCTTGTCTGGCAACTTACACAATGGGTCCAAGGACAGGGCCGAGGAAAGTGGCTGCACTGAACATGGCGATGGCCACGGCACGGTCGACGGGGTTCCAGATATCAGCCATGGCACCGCCTACAACTGCTAGTGGAGAGCAGCCGAAGACGCCCACCAAGAATCGGCATATCATGATGGTCTGCAGGTCCTGTGCCACGGCTACTGGGATCTGGAAGATTGCGAAGATGGCATAGCCAGAGAATAACGGGAGTCGACGTCCATATAGCTCACTCAATGGAGCCCAGCAGAGAGGCCCAAGGGCAAAGCCAAACACGGTCAGACTAGTTCCCAGAGTCATCACTTCAGTTGACACGCCGAATTCCTTTGCGGTGACGATAGTTGCGGTTGAGAAGACACTGCTCGCGAATGTGATCCACATGGTCATGGAGGACATGGTCACTGTGATGACCCATTTGCGCAGCCGAGAGAAATTCTGAGGGTTCTCAGGATCCTCGGGGCCATCCCAATCGACCAGATTGGGGTCTTTCTCAGCAGGCTTCTCGGGCACTTGGTGGTTCTGCGCACTTTCAACGTCGGTTTCATCCTGCGGTGACTGTGATGATTCCTTGTCGGGAACATTCTCGTCCACAGTGGGCTCGCTTTGAGGAGCACGATGCTCCATGCTGATCCGTGGCGTGGTAGCGGTTGAGTCGAATCGATTGGCACTCATGTCGAGTCCAGGATGGGGTATTGGTATGAGTCGAAATACAGCTTGCTGTAGGTGCACCACACAAGCCGATTTCAAGATCTTGGAGCTTTTGACGGATCAGGAGACCCCCGAAGCGGGCATGGAGCCACATTTAAGCGCATACTCATCCACGCTCTCGCGTGCCTTCTAGAAGATAACAGGATCGGAGCTAACAAAAGGAGAAAGAGCCATGGAGACCAGCGAAACTGTCCGTGGCATCATCATCTCATTTGTTCATTCGCTGAGATCACCAGCAAAGTCGTCGACGATTTCTCCACCGCATTGCTATGTCCGTCTCGCGGTCCGTGGGCTAAGTCCGAGACGCGAGGTAAGACCTTTTTGATAAACAGGTGCCGGTTCTTCCGTCATAACCACGTTTTGGACATGGGCATCTCTTCATAACCCACGGCTGGTCTGGGTATCTCATTGGCCATAGAACCAGGCCAGACATCCACCCGAGCTTTCTCGCGTCGCGATGAACCCGGATTGCGTAAGTCGCCACAGAAGATCGATGGAAAAAAAGAGAGTCGGCCTTCGCGTGGACCGAAGACCGAGTGGAGCAGTTCGGCAGATGCCGTCGCCGTAGCTTCCGATTATCAATCTCTCGGTCTACAGTCATCAGTCATCACTTGATCCTCTGGCCTAAGATCACCTCATTTGCAAACATTCAGGCATTTACCAGATGGTCTGATGTCTCCTGGTCTGCTTGATCTTCGATCCGTTTACCGCTAGAGTGCCCTCGGTCTCCTTCGGTCTAGTGCAGAGGTTTGCATGAAGCAGAGGGCTTTTGGTGCACGTCGTCTAGGATCCCTAGACTATTCTGAGAGCTCATCGTGATAGTGAGATGCAAGCCGCTGGCTTGCAAGCTCTTCCAAGATCAAATCACGACGAATCGAATCCTTTGAAAACTGCCGGGCAAACATGATGATACTAAAGTCCCCAGGGGATCAATTTGCAATTCAACGTTCAAAATCAAGGCTTGATCTCGCGGGTTTGGAAGACGAGTTCTAGTGTAAAACTTTTACATCTGATGTTTGGAAGAGTAATATCATCGTCAAGGGGATGTCAAACCCTATCCGAAGCCAGATCTGGACATGGATCTCTCTTCGCCTGCACACACTGTTGATTAGAACTTTGAAAATTCTCAAATATTCCTCATCTCGTCAGGGCTTTATACTATAGCACCGCATCCTTCTTGCATCGCTAAGCCAACATGACGAGTGATCTTGATGCAATTACACTCTCACCTATCCAAGCATCTACCTCATCAAGTCCACCTCCATACAAAGCTATCCAAGTCCCCCCAAACGTCCACATCTACATCCCTATAGAGCGTTCGATCTATTATACACTTCCAGCTCAACCTGTCTCATTTTCACCTTCCCCTGCACCGCCACGTTCTCAGCCTCGCCGTCGTCTCCGTCACAAACTGGTACTTGCAGGGATCGGGATATTTGCTCTTTGCGTTTTCCTCTTTATTATACTCTGGGCGCATTTGGCTATAGAATGGTTATGATCAAGAAACTTCGGTCTAAGTTGGTAACGCCATGAGAACAGTGCCATCTGTGCCAGGCAGCCTCGCTCTTGATGAAGCTATTTATTACTTGCTTGTCGCTGCTTATCAATTCTATCCTCGCTGTGCTGCTGCAGATCAACAATAGCTCACCAAATTCAGGCCATTGAAGCCTCTCGGCATACTTCCCTTGGTATACTAGCGGAGTAGTAGTCGGTGCATGTAATGCTGATGCATCATACAACATGAATTTTACTGGTTGAAGAGTATAAGACAATTATTCAAGTCAAGTTAATCAAGCAATAGTGGCTCATGAAATGTCCAAACTCATAAACTGACCGACCAATGCCTCTGATAACGTTGTAGGGCAGACGCGATCCCGTGCGACGCGTCGGGGCGGTCAACCTCTCCACTCGACTCGAAACCCGCTTTGCACCGCGTCCACTCTCCCTCCTTCCCATCTCCCATGTGAGCCTGGTTTCATCATGCCGTCGCGCACTCGAGCTCCTGCCGACGATCCAGAGGAGGGCTCTGGGCTTCGCAGCCTCTCCTTCAATCAACCGCTATCCTGGCGCGTGGGGCGCTCCGCCATCCCCATCGCCGATCTACTCGAACGTCTCCAGACTCTCGCCCAGGAATTGCGCAAACTTGAACAGGAGGAAATTGACAAGGAATCTCTGCGCAAGGTTTCAGAAGAACTTGCAAGCGCGCATTTGCTCGCACACAAGGATAGGGGAGTACGGGCGTGGGCTACATGCTGCATCGTCGATGTCTTGCGACTCTGCGCGCCGGACGCGCCTTTCACAAGAAATCAGCTCAAGGTGCGCTTTATGAGAAGGCCAGGATTGGTGTCATGAGGGTCCAATTGGAGACATGCTAACGCAGGCTGGACGCAGGATATCTTCACCTGTATCGTGACCTCGATCATCCCCGCACTGGCCGATCCGTCCAATGCCTACAATGCGCAGCACATCTATGTCTTGGGCTCCCTCGCCGAGGTCAAGAGTGTGGTATTGATGACTGATCTCGACCACCCCGACTCGCTCATCGTCCCGCTATTTACGAGCTGCTTCGACATCGTCTCCGGCTCGTCAAAGGCCTCCACTGGTGAGGAAGTGGCCAAGGGGGTCGAGTTTGACATGACCCGTCTCCTGGTGACTGTAATTGATGAAACACCTGTTTTGGCTCCGGAGGTCGTGGATACCATTGTGGCTCAATTCTTGCGGGTAGACCCCCGGGTGCTGGACAACCCCAAGAAAGGCAAACGCACGGATGCACCAGTCGACGACAAGCAGGATACATTACTGCTCAAGGACTACCCCCCAGCCTACAACATGGCCAAGGCTATCTGCCAAGCCTGTCCAGAGCGAATGACGAGTCATATCAGCCAGTACTTCAACAACGTTATCATCGATGCGTCTGGTCAGACCAATGGCAACAAGCACGGTTCCCGAAAGCCCCATCTCGACGACTCGGACGAGGAAGGAGAAGACATTAAGGAATTGAGCAAGGCTCACCGCCTGATTCGGGAGCTCTGGCGCGCCTGCCCTGAGGTCTTGCAGAATGTCATTCCGCAGATTGAGGCGGAATTGTCAGCAGAGTCTGTGGCCCTCCGCCTGCTGGCCACCCAAACCATTGGCGATCTTGCGGCGGGTATCGGCGTTGCAGGACCTCCACCATCACCACCCATGGACCCTTCGACGTATCCACCAGTCACACTCGAAGACTACGCGCAGACAATCACCCAGCCCAACGTACTTCTCACTCCAGTCTCTCCGAAACCTTTCTCACAAATCCATACCTCGGCCTACGATGCCTTTTTGAGCCGGCGTCTGGACAAGACCCCTTCGGTACGTGCTGCTTGGGCCACAGTCGTTGGTCGGATTCTCTTGACCTCTGCTGGAGGCTCGGGTTTGAGCGAAAGCGAGGAGCAGGGACTTGTTCAAAGTCTTGCCTCCATGCTTCGAGATGCTGATGAGAAGGTCCGTGTCGCGGCTGTTGATACCGTTGGGCGGTTTGGATATTCCGACATTGTTCACAAACTGTGCACGAAAGGCGGATGTTCTTCGCCCGACTCGGTTCTTGCGATTCTCGCAGAGCGAGTCAAAGATCGCAAACCGCAAGTGCGTGAGCATGCGATGAAGATCCTGGCTCGTATCTGGGCTGTAGCTGCTGGTGACATCGAGCAGAACACAGAGCCAGTTGTGTCACTCTTGAAGGATGCACCGTCGAGAATCTTTGACGCTTTCTACACCAACGACCAAGAAATACATGTACTCATCGATCGAGTACTGTTTGAGACCCTTCTTCCGCTCAACTATCCTCCCATCAAGTCCAAACTCTCACGGGGCGGTTCCAATCAGTCTCAAAAACAAAAGGACAGCCAGGCTTCCGAGCCTGAGCAAGAAAATGACGTCGACAAAATTCGCGTACGGCGAATCCTCACCTTGCTTCGGGGCTTGGACGAGAAGGCCCGGCGAGTCTTCTTCGTCATGCTGGCTCGTCAATTGTCAATGAGATCGGCGGTAACGCTCTATCTGGAGGCTTGTGAGAAGTACAATGTAAGCACTCTTACCACAATGCCAAAATGCTCACTTCACCTACTAATCATTTTAGGGCGGAGTCGTCAACAAGGATGCGGATCAGGCTAAGGCCCAGCTTTCAAGGGTCATTGACTCCTTGTCCAAGACATTCCCAGATCCCTCGCGCGCCTCGGCGGATTTGTGGAAGTTTGCCAAGGTCCATGACCGACGCAGCTACCAGCTCATTCGCTTTTCCATGGCTGCTGTGAGCGACTATCGTACTGTCATCAAGGCCATCAGGGAGCTCCAACGCCGGGCACAGAGCGCCAACAATTCTCCTCTTCTCGAAACTCTGACACCTCTCCTGTACCGGTGCGGCTCTTTGATCTTCAACCGAAGCCACATTCCAGCCATTATGAGCCTCTCTCGCACAGACGAGAACGGCCTGGCCAATGCTGCGCAGGAGATGTTGAAGCAGATCTCTTCCCAAAATCCAGAGGTGTTAGAAGCGCAGGTCCAAGAAATGTGCAAAGATCTTGAGGCACAGGCTCCCAAAGCCAATGCGCCCGGCGACGCTAGCACTGAAGAAATCTTGAAAGCTTGCGCTGGTTTCGCCAAAAAGCTCCCTGCCAAGCTGCCCAAGGAGCGCAAGTTCTTCCAAGCTCTTACCAATTACGCCCTTTACAGTACCTCGCCTCATTCTGCAAAGCATGCTATCTCTATTCTCATGGCAACTGCCGATAAGAAGGAGATGTACGCGAAAGACTTGGTGTCAAAGTGTGTCAAGAAATGGACCTACGGCTCCGATCACTTCCTCACTCGCCTCGCCGCCTTGTCACAATTGAACCTACTTGCGCCTAGGGAAGCAGATGGAGAAAGTGACGCGATTATTTCAATCGCTATCAATAAGACCCTCCTCACCAACCGTGCTCCTGAAACAGATCCGAAATACCTTTGGTCTGATGTGGTTGACGAGGAAACCCAGGCGAAGGAGTGGGCGCTCAAGATCATCGTCAACCGCCTGCGGGCTAAAGACGGTTCTGACAACGAGGCAGACTTCCGTGCTCATGCGGAGCCTGTTTACGATACTTTGAACAAGCTGGTTGCCGGCGAAGGCGAATTATCCAAGAAAAAGGATACACCTGCGACCCAGAAGTCGCGGCTGCGCCTTCTTGCAGCCAAGTCCCTGGTCAAACTGTGTGCCTCCAGCACCCTCTGTGATCAGCTCCTGGCCCCAGCGGACTTCAACTCGATCGCACTGGTAGCTCAAGATCCACTCCTGGAAGTACGCAGCGGGTTTGTCAACCATCTCAAGAAGAAACTTGTCCAAAGATCCCACTTGGGATATCGCTGGTATATCGTCCCCTGCCTGCTTGCTTTCGAGCCTAGCAAAACTTTCAAAGAGAGCACGCTTACCTGGCTGCGATCTCGTGCTGCCTATTTCGCGCAGCAAGCCCAGGCCAGTGGGAAGCGGACCGAACAGACCATGGTCATGGAGTTGATCTTCTCGCGTCTCCTGTCTCTGCTTGCCTACCACCCCGACTATCCGTCCGATGATCTCGATGAAGCAACGAAACTCGGTGATCTGAGTGACTTCTCCCAGTATATCCTCTTCTACCTCTCTGCCGTGGCGAACGAGCACAACATGTCCCTGATCTTCCACGTCGCTCAGCGCGTCAAACAATTCCGCGATGGCATCACTAAGTCCGATGAGATTTCTACCCGTCTCCACACACTGTCCGACTTGGCCCAGGCGGTCATCCGCCGCTTTGCCGACATATACTCTCAACAACACAAGCTCGGCGGCGCTGCCGGTGGAACCAACATCTTGCAAATCTACCCGGGCAAAATGGGCGTTCCAAGCTCTCTCTTCGCGTCAATGACTAGCCACCGTGAGGCTCAAGATGTTGCAGACAAGAACTTCCTCCCTGACGAGATGGATGATATCTTGGACCGTGTTGTGCGCGCTGCAATGAAACCCCGGAGCTCGTCGAGTGCGCAGAGTAGCACCGCCAAGAAGCGCAAGCCGGAGTCTCTCGATGCCAACGGTAACTCTGCGGCCAAGAAGGCACGCAAGGAAAAAACCAGTCGCCCAGCTCGCAAGTCCTCTTCGTCCGTCGGTGTCTCGAGCAAGGCTTCCCGCAAGCGCAAGGGCGATGACGATTGGTCGTCCGATGGTGGCGCAACGGAGGATGTCCCTACGTCCGCTCGCCGGCGCAGCAGTCGCGGCACCGGAAAGAAGGGCGTAAGCTATGCAGACAAGGACAGTGAAGAAGAGGACGAAGAGATGGATCAATGGGATCAAGCCAATGCTGACGAAGGCGGCGATGAAGAGAATGGCGACGAAAAAATGCAGGAAGACGACGAGAACGGCGAGAAATCGGAAGAGGACAATCCCGAAGCTGAAGACCCTGCACAAGCGAGCGGAAAGGAGAACTCGCCGCCGATGTCTTCGAAGCGAGGCTACAGGGTCTCTGATACCAACAGCCGCACAAAGAAACCAGTGACAACCACATTGCCCACCCGCCGGTCCTCTCGTCGAGGCTAAACGAAGCATAAGAGATGGACGGAAATACTTTCTTCTTTTTTTCATCACTTTCATTCCTCTACGGTTTCTCTTCTTTGCAGCACTGTCATATGAATGCTTTCCTATCTCGCACTTTATTCATATCTATGTCCCGTGTCTTTTCTGCTGTTCATGACAGTCCGAGATGTATACCCAATCTGCTTTGATGTCTATCAACCTGCTTTGCGCTGGCCTTGATCTTCTTATTCGTCTATTCGTTCCATATGATTACGTCTGTTTTAGCCGTTGCCAGTCAATAGCATGATTATGTATCTACACAGGAATATTTGCAGTTCAGTAAGAACATAATCACCTAACTACCACGTCTGTAGTGGTTTCAGGTTGTAAGTCGTAAAATGGTGCAATCATGTCCTCGTAGTATGACTTGAACCCGCAGGCGAATCGTGTCACTCATCTTAGTCTGGATATGGCATGGTGTTCATCCTCGAAGAGATTGATATCAGGACACACAAGTTGCTATTTCCCAAAGTCCTACTCTAAACAGCTAATTACGCACGAGGCCATAGATGTGAGGCACAAAGCTTGAAAACACAAGAATCAACAATGAATTCGCTCTGCCGCTGCAGATCAAAAGTATCCTGTACACCAACAACAGAAGGTGAAATGCACCCCTGAAAAATCAAAGGTAAAGAGGCTTGTGTAAGATGGAGGACAGAGAGAAGGATACAGATCATCGGAACAGTGTATCGAACCAGAAGATCACACACGCAAAGACGCCATTGTCGTCACTTCATCAAGTGGATATGAATCTCATGACTATGACTGCGTCCCAGGGGCAGGGCTCGCGCTGGCGGAGGTTCCGGCGCCAGGGGCAGGGCTGGCACTCGCGCTGGCACTGCCGCCGACTTCAGATGCGCCGCTCGCGTTTCGTGCTAAGCGCTCATCGACGCGTTCTTTGTGTTGTCGATTACGGAGATGGACTTCGAAGTTGTCGACTGTCATGGCGGGGCCGGGGGTGTAGAGTTTGCCGGGGCAGTCGTGGCAGCGGATACGGGGCAGGTACTGGTATTTGATCTTCTGGTTTGGTTGGAGGTTGTTCGGGTTGGCCACGGGGGCGAGGGTTTCCGTGTCCACGGCGGAGTAGCGCATCACGCCTTCGAAAGAGTCGTTGGGATGGGTTTGTTTCAGCTTGTTAAGTCCAGCTTGGAGCCAGGTAGGGGGTGGAGGCTAGGTGGTGCACACGGGTCAGCCTTGGGCTCGGGAAAATTGTTGATATTTCTCTCTCAGTATCTACTCACACCTGGGACCCCGGGTTGGGGCGGGTTCGGTGCATCGACAGCTCCTGTTTGTTGTAGCCGTGGGGGATGTGGTTGTCGGGCCTTGTCCGATGGAGGAGCCATGTTGCGTGTGTTGGACTGGGTCGAAGAGGCAGGAGGCACGATCCGCTGTCCATTTTTCAGAGCAACCAGCTTATCCACCGGGAGCTTCAGCTTCACAATCATCTTTTCAAAGTCTTCCACGCTTTCTTCCCGATACTGCTGCCTTCGAGCAGATGTTCGGGGCTCGTGGAGTACAGGCTCTGGTGTCGCTGATTGACCTAAGCTAGCACGCAACGCGGCATGGGCTGCTGTCGCGGCACCTCTCATGCCTCTTGTCCGGGCGGTTCCTTGAGCGAGGTTGGGGCCGATGGCTGGAGATCCTTCGTCCGAGTCGTCTTCGTCGTCGAATTCGTCCGAATCATCATCACGTTGGGTGTATCCACGCCGGCGGCCCGATCCAGTACGCTTGATCACGTTGCTTTCTTCGAACGTAGCTGCTGAGTTAGGAATCACAGATGACAAGGCCAATGTACGGATTGTGCGTTGGCGGTCCTTCAAGTCTGGTAGAGCAGGGCCACCACGGCGATTGACTGATCGCTTCTGGCGACGTTGCTCTCGGCTCATCGAGATCTCGGTACGCTCAAGGTCTGCTTCATTGAGCTCGTAGAGGTACGGAGTGTGTTCCTTCGCTGCTTGGTAAGGTCTGAAGGCGGATGCCACCGGAGTGGGGAGGAAGGAGGCGCTCAAATCGGGGTCCTCAATGGGACGACCGTCGAATGGATGAGCGACGATGTAGAGTGACTTGGTAAACATTTGGGCCTGTTCACGGATGGAATGGGCGATGGCGGTGGTGAATTCACCTGACAAGGAAAGCTCGTTTGTCATGCGTAAAGCGAACTCTTCAGGCGAGTTCTGGGGATCATTGATGTCCCACTCAAACTGGTCAATCAAAGTGTGCTGACCAATGGTGATATTGAGCTTGATCAAAATCCGCATCTCTTCATTTCTGTATGCGGTGTAAGGAAGTTCCGGGTCAAGAGGCTCCTCGTGCATGTAGACATGAGGATAATATTCCACCAGCTGCTCCGATACAGCCTTTGCAATATCGCGTATGAGTTGAGCTGATGTTTCCAAAGGGAGACCGAGGTCCTCCACCAGTTTCTCAGCAAACAATTCCGGCGACACCACTCGATCGTGAAGGTTCCATGTGAAAGTATCTCGGAGCTTGATCTTGTCTGAGTCGATGTCGAGGCGGATAGGCACAAGATCTTCTAGCTGCTCGCTTTGGATCTTCATATCTCGGCGAGATACCCGCAATTCTCGTGTCTTTCGATTGCCAGGTCGACGCCGATTTGTGGGATATAACAACTGGGGGTGCTGATTGCGCAAGTCCGTCCTCGGGTTACCAAACCCTTCATATCCCGCGCCATACAATGCAGCTGGGTTGCCTTGGGTTTCGCGGCGTAATTGCAAGTAAAAGTCACGCTCAGCACGTTTCTGCTGCTGCAGTTCCTGACTGGGGTTCTGCCAAGCAGCTGCGGCTGCATATTCGAATTCACGGTTGACATATTGTTCGAGCTGAATCTTCTCGACCGGTGTCTCGCGAGTGCGGACGGTCATCGTCCCTGACACATCTGAGGACTGGATCACGGATCCGTCGCGTGATCGTTTCCTGATTTGCGCAGAGCCATCGGTGCCGTTGGATTTGGATGTGCCGTTGACGGCGTTACTGGACCCAGAAATGTCTGACGCTTCCATCCTGGCTTTTGCATCCTGCTTCCCTTCTGAGATTGTGTCGGCCGCTGAACCATTCGTCGGATGCTCAATTGTAGGGTCGGTGCTGTCTTCGCCACTGCCTCCCACGCCAGGCGTGCCTGAGCCATTCTGCATGTCTGCCTGGGAGTCTGCTGCAGACTGCTCTGGCGGTAGTGAGCCGCTCGTCAGTTCGGGAGAAGGCATTATCGCTAAGGTGGCCGATTCAGCAGCTATCGTCCGGTACTACTCGCTCTATAATCGATGCAGGTGGCACTAAACGCGAAGATGATGAGCTCGATGTCTAGAGCAGCATCATTGAGCGAGACCTAAAAGGCAAATCCATATTAGCATATCATCTCGGACAACGGACACCCGGGCGATATCAAGTCGCGACCGCGCAGCCACTTGTGTCGTTGTCGCGCAAATGGACAGACTTGTCGCGACTTGCGCGTTCACAGAACAAGACACCATTGCGGGCGAATATCGCACCAAGGGCCAGGAACTGACACAATGACGCTTGAACGAAGCGACTCGAGGCCAGTTCAGGGACGACATGACATACCGTAGGTGAAGGGGGTCGAGACTAATTGCGCGGTCGAACGAGCCAACCAACAAGATTCGGCGGGTCTCCAGACTGGTAAATCGGCTGATCGCACGTCGCTAGACGCGCAGATACAAAAGTTCTTGTTCCAAGACGGTTTGATTGCGCGGACGCTGCGGCTCGTGGCGTTTCCTCTGAGCGCGGGTGTGTGAGAGAAGTTCAAAGGAGTCCCGATTGGGAGGATTACGAGATGTCCGCTCTCGGGCAGAGGCAAGAAAGGCCTCGGCGCCCCTGTCGCGACCACGACTGCTATATTTTACAAGGAAACACAATTCGTTCACTTGGGGGACAGCTAATTGCACTTGTCAAATTTACTTCTTCATTTCAACCGATGAGGACGCTGCGCCAGGACCGATTAATCGGCATGCCATGGTCACGTGAGGGGCTGGTAGTTTCATGTTGATGCCTTTTCCTTCAGGTGTCAATATCTGCGTATTGCAACCAGGCCGCTCTCTTGAGAGCTCAATTGGAGGCGCGCTATTTCGCGTTGTCCAGAGGTATTATTGACGAGCTATTACAGCACTGTAATCCAGAGTTATCTTAAGCTTTATGAGCTATCATCCAAAAAATTAGGCCACACGGTCCATCAAACTATATATTGAGGACCTACTACATATACAGACCACCTTTGCTAGACAACAAGATCCCCAAGGCCCAAATTTATCATCCTAACACGGTAAAAGCGGAAGAAAGACACAGGAACCGTTGAAGAGGGGCAATACTTGGTCCATTCAGCCTACCAGGGTGAGGTCTGCAACAACTGCACAATGATCTGAGTTGAAGACATCATCATCAAACTTATTGGCCATAACGGAATATCCTTCCACACTCCAAGATTGATGGCCCACGGAAGCAAGAAGCACATAATCAATTCGTGATGGTGGCGCATCCTCATACCCAAACCCAGTGAAGGTATGGTGGTTGCCATACCGCCGAGAAGAATCGATTAGTTTGTAGGTATCTTGGAAATCCCCCGACCCAGTCAAATCGGAGTAAGCTTCTTCATCTTCCTGGCTATTCAAGTCTCCGGCCAAGAAGGCGCCCGAAATTAGAGGTCCGAATTCGCCCTCGTTGTACTCTCGAGTCTTGGCCCGGATGATATGGGCGGCTTCGAGACGCGAGCGAGACCCCTGGTCATCAAGATGCGTGTTCATTGAGAGTACAGTATTGCCGCTTGATCGATGGGTGAACACGCCAATAGTGACAATGCGGATGGACGCCGCATCCCAGCTTTTGGAAGGCTTCCAAGGTGTCTCGGATAGCCACACCGTCTCCCAGTGCAACAGATTCCACACGGAGGGCCGGTAAAAGATTGGAGAGTACTCGCCGGCTTGTTGACCATCGTCGCGACCAACACCGATATACGCCCAAGCTTGAGTAGTTGCAGCTCCCATTCCGGAGTTTAGTCCGGCGCGAATGTCCTCAAGCTGATTGTGCAGAACCTCCTGTAGACAGATGAACGCATCTGCAGCATAGCGCGTATGATACTCGAGCTCATTCAGAAGAAGCTGTCTGCGTTCTGGCCAGGGCCGTTCTCCTCTGAACGGGGAGTCGGTTGCATATCGAATGTTGTGGGTCAATACGCGGATCGGAAGTTTTGGCGTGGATCTCATCCTGCGTCAGGAAATCGCAATGCTTGAAGCTTAAATGGCGCCTCAAGTGCCTCTGACTTTGTAACGAGGCAAAAGTAGAAGGTAAGATGGTCTGGTCCATCTCGTGTCAATGAGGAGAAGCCAAGGAAGGAGGGGTTTATAGACGATCCCTGCATCACTTGACCTCACGAGACATTCGAAAATAACTGAACAAATGGAGAAATAGTTAGCAATCCTGCAGGTCAGCCTATCAGCTAGTCGATTTAGGTGCCTATAGAAAGTCTCGTCTTTCCCCGAGCACATTGTAATGCGAAGTTGGTCAAAGCCAGCGATGACGTCTTTTTGCAGCCGTAACCCTAGCCTCGAGGCGCCTGAATTGTCAGGCGTCGATGGCTCCCCCACCACCGCTAAACGCTCGTTCGCTGCACACGACTTGCTTTCGATCCATTCCTCTCCAGTTCCCCGTTAGGTTCTGCTGCCAATACCATCTACTTCCATTCATTCCTCGCACCACTGCGAGGTCAATTCATTTCACAATGGCGGAGACCCAGACACCCGAGGTTGGTAAGTGAACTTGGTCCCACGAAAGCTCTGACGTTTGTGGGCATTGACGGTCAATGCTCGTGAGCTTCACTGGTCGTCTCAAGACGCTCGCTCTCTCTTTGAATCAAGGCTGATTGTTGCTACGTGCGCTAGACTACACCCTCAACAACCCTGATACTTTGACAAAGTACAAGACCGCTGCTCAGATCTCGCACAAGGTGCTCGAGGCCGTCAGCGGTGCGTTGCGTTCCCCTCCATTCGCCGTGTCTTGCGACCTAACAACCATATGCAGCTCTGTGCTCGGAGGGCGAGAAGATTGTCGAAATTTGCCAGAAGGGTGACAAGCTTCTCGACGAGGAGATTGCCAAGGTCTACAAGGGCAAAAAGATCTCCAAGGGTTCGTTTCTTCTCGTGCTTGCCGGCATGTTGACTACCATACTGAAAATGTTCCACGAAAGGTATCTCTCACCCAACTACTATCTCGCCTAGCTCCTATGTGACCCCCTACACCCCCCTGGTCTCCGACACTGCTGAGGCCGAGACCACTCTGAAGGCCGGTGAGATCATCAAGATCCAGCTTGGTGCTCAGATCGATGGTTTCGGAACCATTGTGTGCGACATGGTCGTTATTGCCAAGAAGGATGGTCCAAAGGAGCCTGTCACTGGCCGCGAGGCCGATCTGATCGTCGCGACTCACTACGCCAACGAGCTATTGCTGCGACTCATGATTCCTCCGGGATTGCTTGCCCAGGGTACCGACGAGGAGAAGAAGAAGGCGGCTGCTCAGAAGCCCCCGACGCAGGCTCAAATCTCTACTCTTTTGGAGAAGGTCGCCAAGGCTTACGATTGCAACGTCGTCGAGAACACCACCAGCTGGCTCTTCGACCGCAACGAGATCGAGGGCGCCAAGAAGATCATCCTTTCCCCAGGCGACGGTGTTCGTGGTGACGGTGTTCCCGAGGTCGGTGAGGTCTGGGGTGTGGAGGTTGGCTTGACCCTGGGCAACGGTAAGGTCAAGAATCTCGACCACCGTGCCACCCTGCACCGTCGTACCACCACCACCTACGGCCTCAAGCGCCCCAGCTCCCGTCAAACTCTTTCCGAGATCGTCAAGAAGTTCGGTACTTTCCCGTTCAGCTTGCGCCAGCTTGATGACGAGAAGGCCGCCAAGGTTGGTGTCGTCGAGTGTGTTCGCAGCGGCGTCCTTCGCCAGTACGAGCCGGCCGGCAGTGCCGATGGTACCCCCGTTTCCCGCTTACTGACCACCCTTGGTAAGTATTCTACGCGAATGCGCTAGATTCTGCTATTGATCATGTTTTGCAGCCATCACAAAGAACGGCATCACCCGTCTTGCCGCTCCCAGTGCCCCCGATTTCTCGCAGTTCAAGACCGACAAGAAGATCGAGGATGAGGAGATCCTGAAGATCCTGGAGCAGCCTCTGTCTCGCTCGACCGGCAACAAGAAGAACAAGAACAAGAAGAAGAAGGCCACCGGTGGTGAAGAGTAAATGCATCGAGACCTCTCCGTCTTTCATGCACCCTTAACTCGGATCTCACGACGAGCACATTCCTCGATTTGCAAACCAATCTAAAATCAGATATCCAACGACCAATCCTCAACGGATCATGCAATCCCTGGCAATCAAAAGAAAATGAATAATGTTCGAATGAAGTGCACGTTGGAAGCAGTTGCTATAGGCACTCATTGACGATCTCGGTATATATCGGTCACCTCGTCGACGTGCAAGGGCAGTTGAGGGCTTGCTGGCGTGGCTGTCATGTAATTAGCAGCGCAGAAGAGACTCTATGACCTAGTAGAGACTTCATCAGCCCACTCTTAAGCAATGTTTTCAGGAATCGTGGATACCCCCAACCACTACTTAGGAACCTGCGTAAAATCGTGTCCTCTAATTCGCCCATCTAGATAATTCCTCCTTCACGCTACTTGCTTTCCGTTCAGTCTTAGCTTTCTGTCTTCTCGCTCTTACTATTACTACTGCTATCACTGCTAGTGTTACTGCTACTATGATTGTTTCTGTGCTTCGTAATGTCTTCCTGAACGTTCTTCTATTGCATCTGATACTTCTTCTGCTACTGCTCTATCCTCCTTATAACGCTTTATAGTCGCCTTCACATTCCCTACAGTTTACACGATCAGGAATGGAAAACTAAAAAAGCAGTATTAGATCTTTCTAACTAAAGTGCTTGAGGCTTGTCCTCTGCTGTGTAGCAAACAGGTATAGTCTTATAGTAGGACTGAGAAAGGCGTGCAACATTGCCTCCGTCTTGTCAACCATCGTCCTGGCGCTTCTTCCCTCGCCGTTTCTACATAGTATGGGCTTGAACGGAGCTCCTCTTGTTTTCCTATATAGGACGCGTTCTAAGATGGCCAGCAGTTACATAGACACATCGTGGTCTACTACTCGACCCATTTACTACGGTAGCCCGTTCTAGACTCGATAGCTTGATCCTCAATGACCTTGCTATTGTGCTCACTACTGTTTCGTATATCCAATCAATAGATGGCCTAGTCCAGGCCGCAAAGGGAGAGTGAAGTGAGGTGAAGGAAGCCTTGTTTATAGATTTAAGATGCCCTCATTCACTGGGTTGTTTTGATGCCTGGAGTCACAAGACTTGCCTGCCTTCTCAATTCACTTTTCTGCCCACCACCTCGATCATTCACTACAGAGGCACCACCACCTCCTTCCTCCCAAAAAATATAAAAACCCCCTCTCGCCTCCCCTTCTCTTCTTCCTCTTCTCTCTCTCTCTTCCCCCAGTTCACCCCCTGCCTCCCTCCGTCCAGCACCCATGCTGGACAAGTTGCTTGCGCGAGCCAAGAACACTTTCAACAAAGGTAAGACCCTTCATTCCTTCTCTCACATCTCAAAACACCTCGAGTACCTCGAAGCCCCCCAGGTACCTCTGACCTCAGAGCAACCTGAGGCATCTTGGTTTCACTCTCTCTTCTGAATCCCTTCAACCCCCACTTACTGATCACACATGCTGACTTCCCCTACAGCCCATATCGAAGAGGAAGCCCCGTGGAGGGAAACGGTGGCCAGGAAAAGTGAGTTGATGGAACTTCCTCTCAGTTAGGGCACAACGTGGGGCTTGGCACTGACACTCCATCACAGGGCTGCACCGCCTACCAAAATGGGGTATTTCCTTCGATCCCTTGGCCGCCGCGCCAATTCTCAACCCGCCGAGGAAGCAAAGCCTCGAAAGCTTCAGAAGAAGAAGCAGTCCGGCGTGACACGCGCCGAATCGTCCGAGTCGCGCACCGAACCTGCGCCCATCCAGCCTGCGCGAGAAAGTCCGCAGCCAGCGCGTTCGGCCAATGACGACGACGGCTCGCTCGCCAGGCCGACAGAGACCGACGAGGAGGCCATGAAGCCGATTGGGGAATACCCATCGCCCGCTGAGTACAAGGGCGTTGGTCTGACTCCTCCCGTCAAGAATGCCGCCGTGACCAAGGGCGCCAATCTGGCGCCCTCCGGTGACAAGGGAGTCATGTCCGACGTTCCCTTTACTCTGGCCGCCGAGGAAGTCATCGCCTCTGCCGGCACGCGTGTCGACGACAACGCCATCGATGGCAGCGCCCCTCACCGCGGGGTTGAGAACGTGACGAGCCTCAAGGGCTCTGTTGAAAGTGTTCTTGGAGAGGAACTCTTGGGTGGAGGTGTGGTGGAAGTTGACGCCGTTCCTTCCACCACCCTCACCACAACACCTACCGTTGACGAAGCAGTCGGACCCAGGACTGCTCTTGCCTCTTTCTCTCCTGTGGAATCACCGGCCGACACGACGGTCGACGAGACCATGACCGATTTTGTTCCGACTGTGCCCGAGACGCACATCACCGCCCCCGACGCCGGGACACAGTCGCCCCCAGTCATCGCAGCAGACGGGATGGCTTCTGAAACCGAGAAGACCATCATCCGTGACTACATCGCTGTGTTGAACTCCCTTCCCTTGCCTGCGTCCAACGTCTACGACGTCTCCCAGCTGAAGCGGGTGCTTGAGATCGCCATTGCTCACGCCCAGGAAGCTGGTGATGACGACGTAGCGTTGAGTCTCGTTTACTACTGGTCGAAAGTTTCCCACGATGAGTTCAAGCTATCGCTCATCTACAACATTGGCTGCGAGGATTCCGATCACAAGCTGGAACTCGCCCTGAAAGCCATGTTGCGACACTCCTTCGACGATGCGACCAAGTGGTACGAGGCTCACGAGTTGGATCGCGCAAAGGCACTCTTGCGCGGAAACAGCGAGTCAGGTTTGTCATCCGGCAGGTCCCCCGGGGCTGAGCCTCTCGGCCAGACCCCATTCAAGGTCGCGGACATCTACCGTGACACCAGTGGACCGAGACTGGAAGAAGCCTTCATCACAGGCAAGACAAACACTGTTCCGCTGAAACGGCCGAAGAAACCAGTTCCAGTCAATGAAAACTCGTTCAAGCGCCGGCGAGAGTGGGAAGCGGATTCGACGCTGGAAGAAGTGCTCCGCGAGAAACGTGCCCGTCTTACGGAGGACGCGGCAAGCGAAAGCCAGATCTCGCAACGAAGCTCTGTTCGTCCGGAACCAGTCCCAGAGATCCAGATGGAAGAGACTTCAACCCAAACCCAACAATCTCAACGCACCTCTCTTCCCGTCGACAGCACAGCCGATGAAGCACGGGCCGCTGCTGCTCCCTCAACATCTTCACCTCGATTGCAGCGTGCTGCCAAAGGACGACAAGCTCAAAGGGGCAAAGGGAAACAACAACCTGAGACAGCGACAGGAGGGCGAGCCGCCCCGAGCACAACAGGCCGTGCCGCCGCTCCTCCCATTCAGCCGCTTTCAACGGTTGACTCGGGCTACGATTCTGATCACCCCTACTTCTCGCCCAAAACCAGACCATGGGGACTTGGCCGGACTCATCCATCTCTATTTGAATCAAGGTACGTTTTTACGCGGGTTTCGACGCGTTTAAACGCGTTTACTACGCTTTCTGATTTCCTTTACACATGCTAACTCTGACCACAGCCAGCCGTTCGAGAACATGGACGAGTGCTACAACTGCGATGGTCCGGGCGAGTTGCTTTGCTGCGACACTTGTGAGAATGCCCTTCACTTCGATTGTGTCAGGCCTCCAGTGGATCCCGACGATCCGCTTGAAGGCGAGTGGCACTGCCGCAGATGTGATGCTAAAGGGTCGTACACGAAAATTTCAAATACTGTGGAGGAGCCGAGTGGACCGCACAAGAACTCACTGAAATTCGAATACGGTGCTCCCAAGGAGGCCCAGGAGAGATTCATCGGCGTTGCAGAGTTCGAGACGACTCTCATTGGGGACCGCCCGGATCTCGCTCAACGCTACTACAGCACCGTGCCGCACCTCCCCCGGCTTACTAAGCTCCCGCCCAAAAACGCGCCTCGACCGGAATACAATGATCCTGAACTCTTGAAGCTCTTCGAAAACGGACGTCCCATCTTCTGCACCAAGTGCGGTCGCTCTACTGAATGGGTACGGCCCATTATTCGCTGTGACTACTGCGAGTGCCGTTTCCACCTTGACTGTCTTGATCCCCCCCTGCCCAACCCCCCAGATCCTGTCAAGGGTTGGATGTGTCCCACCCACATTCGGCCTGATGAACTTGTTGTGACCAAAATGGTCAACGGCCGGATCCAGCAGCGCCGTGTGCGCCGTCCAAAGACTTTTGCCTCCTTGGACATTGAAATCGACACTACCGATGATTTCAGAGAGACGACTTTTGATGAGGACTGGCGCGAAAGCCGGGGTCATCTGCCTGCCGGCGACGTCGTCCTGGATTTTGTCACTTCTGTCAAGCAGAAAAACAAGAACGTCATGCGTGACTACTGCGAAAGCCTTACCAAGGCGAGCATTGAATGGGTCAAGAAGCGACATGAGGCGTATCTGGAGCATCACGGCATACCTCTTGAGGGAAACGAACTCCCCGAGGAATTTTCAGCAGACATCAGCACTGCCATCGAAAACATGCGTTCTGGCAAAATCCCCGTTGAGCAGTACAATGCTGCTTTCGACCTTCTCTCCTTCTCTCGGGGCGGGCGTAATGCCACTCCCGCTCCTGAATCAAGTTCTACATCCACTACCGATTCTACCGATTCTACCCCTCCTCCTCCGGTCGGCCCAAGGAAACGCGCTCGCACGGAGCCCGAAGAAGACTCTGGTGCAAAAGAGCCGGCGTCAAAACGCCAGAACAGAAACTCCGATTAATCCATTGTGAAACGGAGTACCTAGTAGGCCAGAAATACCGTTTTTCCTAATGGTTTGGGACTTGTTTTTGCTTTTGTCCAAATCTTTTGTGTTCTGAATTTTTCTTTTTGTTTTGCGAAACCGATATGCAAGCATGGAACGGCGTATCGAGGCCCGGGGAATCGTATGTACAATAAGCATGGGGCGAATGGATGATTCCTAAATTTCATTTTCAACTTACGCTTCTGGATGACAATGGTAAAGAATTTGCCTAACAGTGATATTCGTACTCTACATGAAGACCCGAAAGAACATAGGCCAAATGGCTCGACATCAAGCTTTAAAAACAACACGCAAGAACAGTATTGCCACGCCCCAGAACACCCGACGGACAAACATCTCTGGATGGGATGAAATGTTCAGAGGAACTTCTTTGGCATATTGGCACGACGGCGCTTGTAGATGATGTAGGAGGCGGCGAGGAGAACTTGGAAGGCGATGATGAGGAAGATGAAGAAGCCCATGCGAGGGGTTGATGCGGTGATGGCTGATTAGGATGTCAGTATGCTTTGAAACGAATGCCTCTTTTGAGGAAGAGGACAGGATGGAAAGAGGAATGACTTACCGCTCAGCAAGTGGCCCTGCAAGTTCTCAGTCAAGCTGAGATGCGATGACCGCAGGGTATCCTGGAGCTGGTTAAAGCGGCTGCTGTAGTCCTTGCCTTCCAGGTCACGCTGGACATTCTGGAGCATCTGCTCGATGCGCTGGAGTCGGGCGTCCAAGGCAGCCACCTGGTCCTTTGTTGCGAGGCTCTGGAGGAGCTCGGAGTGGCGGGACTCGATTCTGGAATTTTGGCTTCTCATGTCTTGGAGGATGGTGTTGGTGGCCTTGTTGGTGAGCTGGAGGCGGCCGCCGAGGTCGACGAATTGTGCGGCGATACCGGCGTCAATGACCGTGTTGCCTCCATTGCTGGCTTGGATCGGCGGAGGCTGGTTCTGGATGGGTTGTTGTTGAGGAGCACTGCCCTGGTTGGAGGCGAAGTTCTGGGTGGCAGTGGGTTCAAGGGTAAACTTGAAGATCTCGAAGGAGTCAGGGTTCTCGGGTGTAGCTGCTGTGATACCGAAGGTGTTGCCGGCAGGGAGGGAAACCTATACAAGGTGAGTGGATTTGCAGACGAGCTGTTAAACTTGGGGTTTGATACGTACCTTGTTGGTAGAGAAGCAGACCTTGTCGTCCACAGTCACCTCAAAGAGCGAGTTGGTGTGCTTCAACTTCACGACCGAGGGACGGCCCAGGTTGCGGTAGGCATAGTCACAGTGTCCGAAAGCAAGGCTGTCGACACTGCGGTGACTCTTGTAGTCTGTTGTGCCATCGTTCAAAAATCCACGAATGCTTCCGCCCCTTTCACCGTGTGTATCAACGACAAGAGCGAAGCCATCAAATTGGCCCACGGTGTAAATGCTGGAGGTGCCAACACGAGCCTGGCCGTCTTTGGTATACCACAGCTGTAGGATGCCACCAGCTCTCTCGGGGCCGCTGGCTCGGAATTGGAATTCGGCGGTCCATTCTTGTTGGGAGGCACTGCAAAAACGTTAGCTTCCCTCCAATCTTGCTACGCCGCAACCAAATAGACCACTTACGGACTCTGTGCCCAGGCCGATCCTCGTGTGTTTCCGGGGTAAGGTGGAGTCAAGATAAGTTTATCAGACAGCTAAACATATTGTTAGAATTGCAGTATACGAATATCAAGGCACTGACTCACCAGAGAAGGTTGGTGACCCTCTCCACCAATGTTCCAACCTGGAATGGAGTCTCGGCTTGGTGAGATACTGTTCGACAGTCAGTTGTCACCTTCAAGACAAGCGTGCACAAGGCTCTCAGCGTACGTTTTTCCATATCCAAAGCTTTGGCTTTCAATCACCTGGGCAGTAGCCCCAAAGGCAAGGAAAGCCAGCGAAGCCAATGTCCTCATCGTGTCGTTTTAATTGGAGTCGTGCGAAGTATAGCGGAAGGACAAGAAAAGCTCAAGATGCCCCGTCAATTCAGTATAGACACGTCGCAGGTGTTTCGTATGCGGATTATTCGGTATTTGGGCCTTTTCGAGAGCGATTGGCGTCACAATGGTTACACGGGTTTCGAGAAAGACCGCAAAGGCTGGCAACAACACGAGTGGTGATCCACCCGACAACAACAGCAATCACGCAGAGTCTGGCCTCTTTGGCAACGGCAGCGGCGGAAGGAGAGACGTCAATGAAATGATGCAGCTGAACACTATTGAGTATGGTGTGTCGGACGCCGACGTCCGTGAAGTCCATGCGGGAGGTTTGCTATTGATACCTGGCCTCCCTGATTTGATCTCCGCATACGGTCATGTGACGCCGCAATGCGGAGGAACTGAAGCTCCTCCGTTTCTTCTTGAACGACTCGACAGCCCGACAATGTGCCCTGGTACTCATGGCTGAGTTTTACCCGTCATTGGCGCAGTGCGCCATAGTTGCGACAGCCCTGAAGGTGCTGTTGTTCCCCGCATAGTGAGTCTTGTTCTTGCGCACAGTCCATGCCATTACTCTAATCATCCCGCGTTATTTACAGCAAGTCGACCGACTTCGAGGTACATCGCAACTGGCTCGCCATTACTCATTCGCTTCCTGTCAAGGAATGGTACTATGAGGTGGGATCTTGGACGCTTTGTGTACGCATTGCAGAGTCTAACAGTGTTCCAGAAAACGTCCGAATGGACGCTCGACTACCCCCCGTTCTTCGCAGTCTTCGAATGGCTGATGTCGCAGGTGGCCGCATATGTCGATCCTGCAATGCTTGTTGTGAAGAACCTGGGCTATGATTCGTGGCAGACGATTTATTTCCAGCGAACCACAGTCATTGTGACCGAACTGGTTCTGGTCTATGCGCTGAGCCGGTAGGACTGGCAACTTTTTGAAGGTCGGACAGGGCTAATGCCTGACGGCTTTAGGTTTATCAAATCTGCTCCTTTGCCCAACAAGCAGGCTGCTCATGTGGCCAGTCTCTCCATCCTCCTCTCACCGGGCCTCTTCATTATCGACCACATCCACTTTCAATACAACGGATTCTTGTATGGGATCTTGATCCTGTCAATTGTCCTGGCTCGCAAGCAATCCACACTCCTCTACAGCGGGATTCTATTCGCCGCACTTCTTTGTCTCAAGCACATCTACCTCTATCTTTCCCTCGCCTACTTCGTCTACCTGGGACGGGCATACTGCCTCGACCCTCAGAATATCCTACGGCCCCGTTTTGGAAACATCATCAAGCTCGGTGTATGTGTGCTCGGCGTGTTTGGCATTGCTTTTGGACCTTTCGTCCAATGGGGTCAGCTGCTCCAGTTGAAGGACCGACTTTTCCCTTTCTCGAGAGGGCTGTGCCACGCTTACTGGGCACCGAACATCTGGGCCATGTACTCGTTCACCGACCGAGCCTTGATTCCACGTATGTCTGAACTTCTTCTCGTTCATGGCCCACGCTGACACATTTCATAGTTGCTCCTCGCTTGGGACTGCCGGTGAATCGTGATGCTCTCAACAGTGTCACCCGAGGTCTTGTGGGCGACACCTCCTTTGCCATTCTTCCAGAAGTCACCAAGGAGCAGACTTTTTTGCTCACCTTCATCTTCCAACTGGTATGTCGTCCTCGCAAGAGCTAGTGATCTCGCTAATATCAGTCAGATTCCCTTGGTGAAGCTCTGGTTCCGCCCTGAGTGGGAAACCTTCGTCGGGGCAGTCACTTTGTGTGGCTATGCATCCTTTCTCTTTGGATGGCACGTCCACGAGAAAGCTGTGCTCCTGATCATCATCCCCTTCAGCCTGATCGCACTGAAGGACCGCCGCTACTTCAGTGCATTCCGGCCCTTGGCAGTGGCCGGTCACGTATCACTCTTCCCGCTGTTATTTACAGCCGCGGAATTCCCGCTCAAGACTGTTTATACAATCTTCTGGCTAGTCTTGTTCCTCTTCGTCTTCGACCGTGTTGCGCCAGTCCCAGAACGGCCACGAATCTTCATCTTTGATCGACTCTCGCTTCTATACCTCATCGTCTCGATCCCTCTGGTTGTTTACTGCTCATTGCTGCATCACTTGATCTTTGGCTGGGAGCGGCTGCAGTTCTTGCCCTTGATGTTTATGAGCAGTTACTCAGCCCTGGGTGTCGTTGGAAGCTGGGTTGGGTTCATGGTGGTTTATTTTCTAGCTTAATATCAGTCTCACATGGTGTCTCAATAGAACAATCCAATTTGCTCTTTGAAATCTCCCGCCCCTCATCCGTTCGTGTAGAAGATATTCCCATCCATCGGACTGCCAGGTGAAGCCAAATACAATGATGTAACATGTTTGCACTGTTTGCGTTCCACGTGGGCCAGACCCACCCGACCACCGACTCTATTGTCCACTAGACCAAATCAGGTTAGGCTTCCCCGGTGAATCCATGCGGCATGCCGTCTGCGAGATGCAGCCTGGATACAAATCGCGGGTGTAACGGTTATTTTGGCCAGAACTTGGTATTGATCCCACTGCTGAGCTTGAGTTTTGTTCATATGATAATCTTACAATTTGCATCTGCTTTCATGTGGGTTTGACATCGATCCGACCGTGTTGTATATTTGTTGCCGATTGTAGCCTGTGGGTGTATGCACCAGACAATTTTGGTCAAATCATTGTTTGTTTGTACACAAGGTCAAACCTCGGTAAAATGATATCCAGTTGTATTGTCTAGTATGAGGCATAATTCGGAATCGCCTTTCGGTACATGTTGGCCAGTCGAGTGCCCGTATGATATATCTTGGTCCTGTCAAGAGCTTTTAAGCTCTGAAACACTGCTGATGAAAAGGGGATGGAACGATAATAGATGAACTTAGCTTAAGTGTAGCATTAGTTCCATGGTCTATCCATTCAGGTCAATGCCCGTCCTGAGTATCAGATACCCGCTCCGGCTCACTTTGGTGCAGGCAAGCGTGCGCTGCCCTAGAAACTGGAAAACATCAAAACATTCATTACCGATACCTTTGGCGTGAAAGATATGGCGGAAGTACATTGTTCAAATCAGTAACTAGATCGGGCCGACGATATGTAATATTATCACAGCGTCCAGTCTGTCCCTTGAGGTATGGCCAGATCTCCAGTGGAGAATATCTCCCTAAGGCCTTGGATAATCTTTATGAAAAGTCTTAGGACCTTTTCTTTCTTGCAATATAGGGAAGCATTTAGCTCAACTGGATCTGGGGTTATGGATCCACTGTACATCAGAATCCAAGACTCGAGCCATTGTAAGGGGGTTTCATCTTTAATGATTAGGGTACTAATGTTTCCAGATTCGATATTATAACAAAAACCCATGAAAAACCACGAGAGAAAAACTCCGAATCCTTGAAGCAGGAGGTGAAAGAATGGGATGAAGGGTGAGTACAGAGGATGAGGCTCAACAAGCAATGCGTCTTACTCTAGTCTTACCCTCATAGCCACGGCTTAAGATAGTTTCCAATTGTCCGAGCCATAGTTCATGCCGAGTATCTTGAGCCTGGATGTTAGTATTCTCGAAATAGCCCATATGAATTGTAGAAATGGCGGGCACCTGGAAGAGAGTGTGCCTGCTTCCTAAAATAGGACATTCTTTATGAAAAGCAATCTGGGTCTAGAGAACAAAGAAATGTGCGAGGCACATTGCTTGAGTAGTTGTTTCATTCAAACAAAGGCGGTGGTGGAGAAGTATACTGCTTTGCATGCGTTTGCCAGTCATTGACACGGGTCTGACCCCGGTAGGTTGGATGGGAGCTGAAGATTTGAATTGATAGTCGCCAGCAGACCTTTATTTTTGATGGAAATTGAAATCGTACTCATTTTCAGTAGAGTCTCCTCGCTCTGACGATTCGAATGAGTGCAAATACCGTGGGAGTTGGGGGAGTAGAAAGGGTAGGGGTGGGTACAACGCGAGTAGACGAAGAAGGGAGGGCCCCGAGGGAAGTTCGATTTTCGGTTTTCTGCTGGCGTCGGGACTCCCGCTCTGCTCCTCCTCTCCGCCAATCAGCGCCCACCGCCGGTTCGCGGTTGATCTGCCTTTCTCCTCTGTCCTTTTTCACCTTGTTCCTCTCTTCTTCCTTCCACCTCCCCCCCGTTGCAATTCTTCATCTTCCCCAACGCGACTTGCGCGTCCACGTTGTCAATTTATCTCAGTTTGCGAGTTCCTGGAATTGCTTGCGACTGCTCCAGGTCGATTCAAGACGCGTTTCTCCGGTAAGTCCGCGACTTTCGGTCCATGTCATGATTGCATCCTCTCCTGGTTGTCCGGCCCGGGTCGCTTCCACCACGATTTTGGTCACTATGAGATTCAAGCTCGTATTTACTTCGAATCTATGCGTTTACTGCACCGTCCTTCCCCATCTTTACTTGTTGCCGACATGACACAAACACATACTCAAATGCCACCGGTGGACTGTCTTGGCTAATACGAGTCGCGCTCACTCTAGTCCGTTGATGATCGAGCCCCTTTGCGGTAGCCTCCAGCAGACTGGCGCGCGCCCGCACAGTCTATAGAGGATAATGGTATGCGAGGTCCAGTCCGTTGTTGGTGGTCTGCAATAGTCGCTGGTGGTGGATTCATATTTTTGATGGGGAGGTTTGGCTTACACTCGCATGACCTAGGTCCTATTTAAACGAAAACCCGTTCAATACCTCCCACAGCCCGTTATTGAAGATGACAGCTCCGAGGTACGTCGAAGAGTGCGACGCGAGAAAGGGAATAATGGTTGACATCCGCATTTAGGTCTGGGTTATTCCCGAAACCAATGAGGTCTTCACCAGCTATGACCCGTATCTTCAACGGATGGACTTCTACAAGCAGCGCCGTTTCATCTGTGAGATCACGGGTCATTCGGGTATGACCTTTTTTGAGGCACTGCGGAGTGAGGTATGTGGTGACGGGCACGATGTGGATTTAGGGCGGACTGGATACTGAGCTTGAGGCAGATGGAAGAATCGCGAGAGGTCAACAACAGTTTCCCCGAGGCGCTGAAGGAGCCGATTTTGCGCCGGATACAGTTCTCCACAGTCTCGCGGCTTGATAATTTGGGTATGTTGTCGAAGAATTGTTGTGTGCTGAAGCCGAGCTGACACTTCATTCACTGCAGTGGACGAAATATACGATGTGAGAAGCATTCACTGTTGCCTCGCGATTCATTAACTGACAAGACAACCAGGAATTCAAGCAAGACTTCTATCCAGGGGAGCCCGTCTTGATCCTGCTGGAAGATAGCAGCAGGCTCCATGGTATAATCAGAGACAAGGCGAATTTTGCTGAGCAGCTTTACGCTGATGGGACGATCAAGACCCCAGCATACGCCCGGTACTTAGTAAAGATTTCAGACCGACCAAACGAGGAGGCGCTACTGGACCAAGATCACATCACGCGGGACCGCAAATCATTCACTAAACTGATGCTGCGCGGCTTCATCAAGAACAATGTCACCCGTGAATCCTGGACGGGGGCGCCCTGGTTAGTGAAGCCTTCGGTCGCCGAAGAGTACAAAATCCCCACAGAGGTCCCCAAACACCTCCAATACGGCGCAAAGGTGGCAGAGAAGAAGGCAATGAAAAAGGCAGACCAAGAGGGCTATTTCGGCTTTTTCTCTTCCCAACAGCTGCCTGAACTGAAGCCAGCAGTGAAGGGTCAGAAATCAAAACTGTCGGCTCAAGACCTCGCCAAATCCCGCGAAGCTCAATATCAAGAGTACCAGCGCTCCCTCAACGGCAATCCTTCCTTCCTTCTTCCTTCCAACCCACTGCGTCCGTCGAAACCACCGCTGGTCGGTGACAAGAAGATGCCTCCGCCTCCTGCTGTGATTGTCAAGAACGAGTCCCGTCCTCCCTCTCCACCTCCTGTCAAATATCCGATGGAGGATTTGGAACTCGCGCCGAGTCGCGACAAGGATCCTCGGCCTACTTTGAAGTTTCTCATGGCCAGCGAACAGGATGAGGAAGAGACCCAGGATCTCCTGCCAGACGACCTGGAACCCGAGTCTGTTGGGTTACTTCTCGAGACCTGGGATACTCTCAACGTGTACTGCCAGGTCTTTCAACTTGACTCATTCACCTTTGATGATTTCGTGCAAGCCATGCGTTACTCATCAGAGGAAATGGATTGTGAGCTCTTTGTTGAAATCCACTGCGCAATCTTGAAGAAACTGGTCAACTCAGAGGACGAAGGTGGCGCTGTTCAGGTCTCGCTCCCGGACTTCCCTGTCGAGGAGTCTGATGACTCCGAGGAGGAGGAAGCCGAAGAGGAAGAGGAGAACGGCGAGGAAGAGCCAGAGCCCAAGTCTACAAGAATGACTACCCGCGGTAGCCTGGCCAAGAAGGAGGCAGATGCGATCAAATCACAGCTCGTCGACGAGCCAGCCGATGCACGGATTCATCGTGCCGCTGAGATGTTTGAGAAGTACGGATGGATGGACCGCCTCCGCCGGCGAGACTTCCGGAATGGAGGATGGGAGCTGGTCATGATCGGCCTGCTCCACCAGCTCTCTGTCCGTCCTCGCTCCCAGAAGACTTGCAATGAAATTCTAGAGCATCTTGCTCCTCTGGATATGCCTGCTACACAGAAGACCGCACGAGACCAATACCGCACCCTCGATATCAACTTGCGTGTCAAGGCCCTCCAGATCATCTGCATGCTCAGCCTGGAGACCAAGGCGATTCGGAACTACCTGGAAGAGTGCAGCGTTCAGATGACAGAGTTCCGCAAGGTGAAGATTGAACACCAGAAGGCGCGCAAAGCAGCGTGAGTACTCCCCACATCCCGTTGACTATACAGTTGCTGATGCCTGTACAAGACTCGTTGTCCTTCGCCAGCTGCATCAGGAACGCAAGGAGCTTGCACCTGAGCCGGAGAAGACCGAGAAGTCGCCAACGCCCGTACCCGAACTGGAGGAGGGCTTGGATGACTCGAAGATGAGCGGGATCGAAGGAGACTCCGAAATCCCCGTCGACTCGGAGGATGACGATACTCCACGTCCACGCGCTCTGCGTGGCGGGGTTGATCGCGCTCTTGAACGCAAGCGCAAGCAGGAAGAGGAGCGGGAGCGAAAGGAACAGCTCGCCAAACAGCCCAAGGGCTCCAAGCAGTACCAGAAAGTACTCAAGAAGATTGAGGAACAGAAGGCAAAGATCAAAGAGTGCGAGGAGCAGATCGAGATCTGTGAGAATGACCTGCGGGAGGCCGACTGCCCCCGAACCCGATGCCTGGGGCTGGACCGTTTCTGCAACCGGTATTGGTGGTTTGAGCGCAATGCCATGCCCTATGAGGGCTTGCCGAACAGCTCCACGGCCGAGGCCAAGTATGCCAACGGCCGGCTCTGGGTGCAGGGCCCTGATGACATGGAGCGTGCGGGCTTCATTGATTTGACGGAGGAGCAGCGCAAGCAATACCAAAAGCATTTCCAGACCACCCCGGCCGAGCGCAAGAAGCACGAGGAAGGCCCTACGCATGTTTCGAATGCCCGGGAATGGGGCTACTACGAGGACCCAGAGTCGCTCTCACAACTCATTGAATGGCTTGATCCGCGCGGCAACCGTGAGTCCAAGCTACTGAAGGAGCTCCAACTGCAGAGACATGTCATCGCCCAGTACATGAAGAACCGCCTCGAGTACTTGGACGAGACCCGTGAACGGGCCGAGTCTGAGGAAATGCCAACCAAGCGCGTCACCACCCGCACCAAGACCTACGTCGATGTGAACGACCATCATCTCCGCTGCCTCCGCTGGAGGAACACCACGGCCTTGAATGAGATCGGTCACCTTCATGTGGACCCAGACCGTCCTCACAAGCGGACCAAGCGGGCTTCCGATGACACTCGGGAGACCAAGGCGACTCGGGGCAAGCCAGTGACCCGCCGAGGCTCTCGCCGAGGATGAGCTCCCCGCGAGATGATGTGACCACGATGCATGTTGTTTGTCTGTACACTTTTGCTCGGCGAGGTGGTGATCTGTTGACCATGAACATTGCACTGCATTGCAACCGGAGTCGTCCAGGAGGGGAGCAGGCTGGTTCAATTCTACGTTTATCTTTTGTTATTCATTGTCTTTACCATAAGCCGAGATAGAAATGGGACATATGAGGGCATAGCTCTCTGAAATAGCTCTCTATAATCATTTACCATAACGTAGTGCCGTGATAATTGAAGGATGACAATTCGGCTTCTCGGGACTGGAGCGCATCGCATACCCGCCACTCGGGACGCCCGTTGGGTAACCGTACGGTAATTGGGCGGTTATTTGCGGGGCGCGGCTTGTATCGGCTTGTCAGTCCGTACGCCGACCTTCTGGCAAACCGACGTCAGCGTGCACCGTCAATTCTTTGCCAAACACTCCCCACGCTCTTTCTTACCTCCTCTACTCTCCATTTTTCTGAGCATATATCACCTTGACACTCAACTATCCCTTTGTCACTACTCAGTCAGTCCCTGCATAGCCCGTCCAGCGTCCCGACAAGCCTCCGGTAGCCCGAACTTTTCCTGATTATCGCCGAGTGATCACGAGGGGGAACCGTTCTTCCCCAGACCCTCTTCTCCCGGCGCGCCTCGGCCGCACACAAGCGCACATTTTGTTCTCATGTCGGCTGCGATCCCAGACCATGCGCAGTCCGAGTCTCGCGTCTTCTCCCCGTCCAGTCCGCAATACAACATTCCGATGAGTGGGATCGCTCATCCTCGATCGTCGCCGGGGCCCATTGCAGGTGGCGCGGGTGGGCAGATTGCCCACGCCGGTGTGGAGGAGCACAAGAATGGCGGGGCGAATAAGAAGGTCAAGACACGGAGTCTGGACTATGTATTACGCAGTGGTCTGGCTGGGGGTTTAGCGGGTTGTGCGGTAAGTGCAGCAGACTCGCATATCGATTGAAAGACTTCACACTGACCGTGGAGTTGGAAATCAGGCAAAAACAGTCGTGGCACCGCTGGACCGCGTCAAGATTCTTTTCCAAGCGTCGAATCCGCAATTTGCAAAATACACCGGCAGCTGGGCAGGCCTGGCCGCTGCCATCCGCGACATCAAACGCTCTGAAGGCGCCACGGGCCTGTTCAAGGGTCACTCCGCTACTCTCCTCCGTATCTTCCCTTACGCCGCCATAAAGTTCCTCGCCTATGAACAGATCCGAGCCATTGTGATCACCTCGCGCGATCAAGAAACCCCAATGCGCCGCCTGGTGTCCGGCAGCTTAGCCGGGATTACCTCCGTGTTCTTTACATACCCCCTAGAACTCGTTCGAGTACGATTAGCATTCGAGACCAAGAAGTCGTCCAGGTCATCCCTCTCGGACATCTGCCGCCAGATCTACCACGAACGCGTGCAGCCGCCTTCCGCAGGCCCCGCAGCTGGTGCAGGGCCGCAGTCGCCCTCTGCCACGGTGGCTGCCGCTGAGAATGTCACGTCGACTGTCAACAAGGTAGTGCCTCGCTCAGGCATTGCCAACTTCTACCGCGGATTTGGGCCGACCATCCTCGGCATGCTCCCTTACGCAGGCATGTCCTTCCTCACCCACGACACTGTTGGCGATTGGCTTCGCCATCCCGCCGTCGCGCCATACACCACAATTCCCGACTCAGAAAGCAAGCGGAAGAAGGGCTCTCGACATCCCCAGCTCACCGCTGCCGCGGAGCTGTTCTCCGGCGCAGTAGCCGGCCTGGTGTCACAGACCTCGTCATACCCGCTTGAGGTAATCCGCCGACGGATGCAGGTCAGCGGCGCAGTTGGTGACGGTCACCGTCTTGGAATTGTCGAGACAGCCCGGAAGGTATGGCTTGAACGTGGGTTTCGTGGTTTCTTTGTTGGTTTGACTATTGGGTACATCAAGGTGGTGCCGATGGTAGCCACCAGTTTCTTTGTTTACGAGCGGTTGAAATGGTCTTTGGGGATTTAGACCGCTGTCTGTCGATTTCTGCTTGCTGCTCATGTTTGATACCTCGTCCTCGCGCTGCATATAGTGTATGCTTGGCGATAGATCATTTGGTTTCTGTTGATGCGATCCTCGTCATCTTGATTCCCACTGGCGTTATGTGAATATGTTTTTGGACTCTTTAAGCGATAGAGAGCCCCAGGTGGCTCAGCTGAGATACTCTGTTGAATACACACATATATGTCCCTGTGTCATTTGAAATCCAACGATCTCTATTTGATTCCATCTATATCGATGTGTAGTCGCATTGTCGAAGGACGAGCAACGCACGGACCACCAAGATCGCCGCAAAAAAAGTTGGAGACTTCCGCCCTTACGCTCCAACTTGGGCTTCCTCTTCCTACAATACCAATCGCCTACAACATGACAACCCGCAAACACAACGAGTTCCTGGACATTGCTCCTAGCGATGAAGATGAAGCCAGTGACCGCGGCTACGACTCGGAGGAGAAGGGGGATAGTAAGAGCCGGGCTGTGAAGCGGCGGCGGACAACAGACACGCAAGACCTTTTCGGTCTGAACTCCGATGAGGACGAGTCTGCGGATGAGGAGGATAAGGAGGAGTCTCGCGCAGAAGTCAAGGGCAAGGGCCAAGACCGGAAGAGGTCAAAGACGAAGTCCACCCACGCCAGCGACGACATCGAGGACGACGATGACGACGAAGATGCAGACGACCAAGACGGAGGGGCACACCTGGATGCCACGAAGCCAGCACCCTCCAAAACCAAAGAACCCAAGAAGACAAAACCACTCTCCACCAAACCCCTCAAACCCACCAAGAAGACCAAGACCAGCAAACCAGGCGTGGTCTACCTCTCCTCCCTCCCACCGTACCTAAAGCCCTACAGCCTGAAAAACCTCATCGAAGCACGCGGCTTCGCGCCTATCACAAAGATCTTCCTCGCCCCCCTCCTCCCCAGCAACGCGGGCCAAAAGAAACGCAGCAACAAGCGCAAGATCTACACGGAGGGGTGGGTGGAATTCGCCTCGAAGAAGACAGCCAAGCTGTGCGCGGAGACGCTGAATGCGCAGATCATCGGCGGCAAGAAGGGGGGTTACTACCACGATGATATTTTTAATATGAAGTATTTGCGCGGGTATAAGTGGGATGATTTGAATGAGTCCATTCAAAGGGAGCGATCGGAAAGAGAGGCCAGGCAGAGGATTGAGGATGCCAGGGCCAGGAAGGAGGAGAAGATTTTCTTGGCTGGTGTCGAGGCGGGACGGGTTGCGGATGGGATGGCGAGGAAGAATGAGGAGAAGAGGAGGAGGGCGTTGGCTGAGGCTGATGCTGCTGGTGCGGTGGAAGAGGAGAAGCCTTTGCCGCCGGTTAAGAGGCGGTTTGTGCAGAATGATGTTGTGAGGAAGAAGGATGATGGTGTCATTGGGGATGATGCTAAGAGGGTGCTGGGGAAGATCTTTTGATCTGTTCTAGGTTGTTGTTCAGGTGTATCAGGTATATTGTCCATTTTGAGACTATGAGATATCCATCCATGAGAAAGTATTTGCATCCATTGTGCCATAATCTATTCAAGACTTTTATGTTGCAGACCCATAAGAAAGAAGAACAATAAACGCCAGCCATGATCGGATCGTGGAGGATATCACGCAAAAGCTCATTCATCATCCATGTTCAGCTCATCAAAGTCATCAAGCAGCTCATCCATGTTGATCTTCGGCACCTCATCACCGCTTTCACTATCCTCATCCATCTCATCATCTTGCTGCGTCTTACGACGAGCCTTGTACAGATCCAATGTTTGCCGCAGCTCCTGATCCTCCTCAACATCCCGCAAGAACATCTCAAAGTCTGCCTCGAGACGCTCTTGCTCCTGCTCCTGGCGACGGGTCTGCTGGCCGCCAGCAGCGGCAAGTGCCTCTTCCTCGTACTCGCGGGCCATGCGCTTGAGGCGCCAGGCGCGGTTCTTCGGCTTCTTCTTGCGGGCGTAGTATTTCTTGACGAGGACCACGTCGGGGATTGTTGAGCTGTACTGGTTGCTTGCTTCGATGGCTTCGAAGTTGTCATCGTTGAAGATCGTCCCGGTCAGATGGTAGCCGAGGACGGAGTCACCGACGTGCAGAATACCACCCAGATGGGTCCGTGTGAAGTAGGTCGTGTCGTTGGAGCCTAGGTCTGAGGCACGGGCAACGGTGGCTTCGGCCAGGTGGTATCGGCCATTGGACTTGCCGACTGGCTCGATGTCCATAATGATGAACTCCTTGAGCTCGGTGACATCCGCCAGGTTCTTGAACGGTGAACGCCAGTAGGTGCCCGTGGGGACATCGGTGGTCTGAAGAGTTTGGGGGTCGATGAGATTGACGGCGGTGCCGACGCGGTAGCAGAGAGTCAAGGGTGAGATGTTACCCAATTGACGGGCCAACTTGATGGGAAGCGCGACCAGATCGTCCTTGCAGATGGGGATCAGCTCGACAGAGAAAGTGAACTTGTAGGACTTCTCTGAGGAGTGGATGTTCTCGGAAATGAGTTCAGAACTCTTCTTGCTCTTGCACGGGACTGTCGAGCTCAAAAACTCGACCATCTTTTCGGCGTGGTTGCGCTGAGCAAAGTAGAAGTCCAGACCATCCTTCGCCTCCTTGATGTTGACTGTATCCTTGTGCGCGCCGTTCTTCAAGATCAACTGCTCGAGGTACAGGAAAGTCCGCTTGTGCGGCACCTTTTGGCGCACCTGGACTGCAGCACGCCACGTATTGGCAGTGTAGCTCTTCTGACAGTCTGGGCATTGCTGTGTAGCGACCACATACTCCACCTCAAATGTCTGCTGAATGATTGTACCCTGGAAAGCCTCCTGCTGAATCGTGATCTTGACCTTGATACGGCGGGAGTGGGGTTCGGTCCAGATGAAACTCGCATCGATGATCCGAACCTTCGAGAGACCGCGGAGCTTGCGGAGGCAGATAGCCAACAGCTCCTTCGACTCTGGTGCAGCCACAAGCCAGCTGTCCGGCGGTTGCAGCCATCGCTCGCAGTCCTTGCATGTATGGAGGGTGGCTTCTCGTTGAATGCCTTGGCTAACGTCGACTTGGAGGCGAACACAGTCCTGACAGAGGGCACCGGCAGCGGTAGTGCCATCGATGGGAACACCACAGTTGCAGCAGAGAATACTGCGAGTAAATTAGTATCGAGTCCTATCTCCGGCAACAAAAAAAGTTTCCAGCGATAAGAGAAGACTTACGTCGCAGTAGTCGGCTGCTCCTGCTGCAGCGGCGACATGTAAACGGGGGCATCCAGATCCATCGACATCTTGAATCAGAACCCAAGCAACGGATCTGACTGGAATCAGTTCAAGAGTCTGAGAGAGACTGAATCTCAAGAAGTTCGATTTGTAACTTTTGCCCCGCAGCGAATCTTTTTGCAGATGAGTCAGCTGTTTGCACTGTTTGCATTTGCGATAGTCGTATCGCCGTGTTTCCAGATTTGAGCTGAGCACCATTGCGCCGCCATGAGCAGAGCTATACTGCGAGGGGCCGTGTGCCAATCTTGTCGCCATGAGGTCCTCCGATCATTCCTTGCTGTCTCCGGCGTGCCAATGCCCCGATACGCCTATGCTCTCCGGCCGACTGTCGCCACAAGAACTTTCTCTGCAGTAAGCCCGTTGCGGTCTGATCGTCCCCCTATCTCGCAACACCCAGAAATCACACTGTCGACGCCGGGAGAAAGCACAGTTGAACCAGAGAGCAATGCGACAACTTCATCTCATGTTCCTTGGTATCTCCAGGAGGAGCCACCAGCTATCGAAGCTCGCCCGGTTCCCGGAGATCATATCCCCGAGATTCCAGAGAATTCGCCCGAAATGCTCCCAGTCCTCCTCGAATACACATACAAAGACCTTGGTCTAGACAATCTGAAGCTCTTCGATCTCCGTGGCCTCGAAATTCCCGCTGCCCTAGGCGCCAATGTTATCATGATCATCGGCACTGCTCGCAGTGTGAAACATCTGAATGTTTCCGCGGATCGTCTATGTCGATGGTTGCGAAGCAAGTGTAAACTCGCTCCACATGCGGATGGGCTATTGGGTCGCAACGAGCTGAAGATCAAACTCCGCCGCAAAGCCAAGCGAGCACGTGCTGCTGCTAACGCTGGCGCGATGATCGATGAGAAGGACGATGGGATTACCACAGGCTGGATTTGCGTGAATGCGGGTGTTGTCGACAAGGATGCAGTGAGGACAGAGCTCAGCGACGCTGGCTTTGAAGGATTTGGCCAGGTTGAAGCGGGCACCAGCGTCGTTGTCCAAATATTTACAGAGGAAAAGAGAGCGGAAATTGACCTAGAGAGTCTCTGGCAAGGAACGCTTGATCGGGCTGAGCGGAAGAGACTCCAGGACGAGAACGCAGAATCTACCTCTCCAACTGGCTCTCCATCTTCAACGGGAATGGACTCGCCCTTCAGCACTCCCGGTGGTCAGAGGAGAGCTGTTCATACTGCCCGCCAGACTGTGAATCCAAGTGATCGGCATGGCAAGCTGGATTCAGGCGCTTCTTTGAACCCGTCCTCCGCCGCTTCAAAAGCACTTGGACACGGGATGAGTACAGAGTCATTGCTCAAGATGCTGGTCGAACTCCCCCACGACAGCGCCCGGAGTGAGCTTGGAACCGGTCCCGAGGATCAGAATTCTACACTTTTCCTACAGCTTCTGTACGCCAGTCTCCCACCGGATTTGTCCCAGCAGGAGCGAGCCATTCTGCGGCTGAAGCTGTTCTCGATCGCTATAACTCGACAGCACACGCAATACAGCAAAGAAGCGCTATTCCAAGCCTTCAACGACTGTCTCCATCATGGCTATGAGCTGTCAGATAATCTTGCATTTGATATTGTTGCCGCTCTCCTGGCTCCACGGGCAGTGGAAGACAATGCATCCTATCTCCCAGAAGAAGACATCGATCTCGCTTTGCAAGTGTTGGACCGTCTCAGCTTACGCGGCGTACCCATTTTGAACTTCAAGGTGTTCAACATGCTTTATCAAGTGGCTGACACGCCAAAGACACCTATTTCGGAGCAAGACTTGGCGGAAGAAACATCACAAACAACGAGCGGCAAGAAATGGATCAAGTCTCAGCGGCTGATGCTCAGTCGAATCTCAAAAATCGTTGCTGCAGCGGACGTCCCCTTCGACGCAGACGAGGCTCGCCGGCTCATGGTCACTCAATTCCGATGCGAAGACTACGACGGCTACTGGCGTTTGTGGCACCAACTTCCTCTGAAAGGCTCTCGTCGCACGCGAGACGACTACGCCCAGCTGTTCCAATTGCACGCAGATCTAGGAGAGGAGCGGAGAGCGCGAGACTGTCTCTCGATGTGGGTGCCCATGATGAGTCGCGAACAGGTCCCGATCGTGCTGCAAGGCGAGATTGTGACTGCTCTCATGCACTGTCTTCTTGTGGCAGATCCAGATATCCAGAACCGTGCCCAAGATGATTCGCCGAGCTACTTCTTGGAGGTGTGGACACAGTGCCAAAGGGCCCTTGAGCGGGAGAATTGGTGAGAAGACAAAAAAAAAATTGTACTATAATCTAGCATATACTGTTCCAAAAGAAAGAAGCATTTGTACAATTCAAGATCAGTCATCAAATGTAGAAACGTTGAGGTCAGAGTGCTCGGGCAAATTGAGCCTCGGCTGACGCCGATCTCTGGATCCGGCGAGTCACTTCCCTCCTCCACACTTTGTTCCTCGTCTTCCCCGACAACCATCCACTTTTGCCCCCTTTCGAGGATGACCGGTACTCCTCACAATGGAGTACCTTCCTAGTCTTCAACAGGAGTTCGATGAGTCCAAGCCATCACTCTTCGGTAAGCCCCGAGGACTTGCCCTTGCGGGGGAACCAAGTCACCCCGGATACGGGGAACTCACGCACGCGGAGTTGCTAACCAAGGTCTTGTATTCATTCAGAACTCCTCGCTGAACAGCAACTCTCTGATCTCCTTCCACCATCGCTCCGATACCTCCTCGCGGTTGCGACGCACCGCCACCCGCGGTACCTTCTCCGAATCCTCAATTCATATGACGAGGTCTACGCGCTCCTTTCCCTCGTCGTCGAACGCTACTACCTACGCAATTTCGGTGGCTCCTTCACAGAGAATTTCTATTCATTGAAGCGCGAGCGCGTTCTCCGCACAAAGAATGGCGAGATCCCGCGCGCCCAGGTCGGCGCTGCCGGTCCCGTCCGCGAGGCACTCAAGTTGCACTCGGTCGACGTGTGGAAGAACCTGCTCGTCATGGTTGGCATCCCATACTTGAAGCGCAAGCTCGACGAAGGCTACGACATTCACGCCGCGCCGCAGGCAGCTCTTGCGCTTGGCGGCGGGCCCCGGTACAATCCCAGTGATGACCTCCCGCCCAATCCGACGGTGCGCCAGCGCATCTTCCACTACTACAAGTGGTTCCTGCGCAATGTGTACCCGTCCGTGAATGCGGCATACTACTTTTCCATCTTGGCGTTCAACCTTGCCTACCTCTTCGATAATACTAAATACTCCTCTCCATTCCTTTGGCTTATTGGCACGCGCATTCGCCGTCTCGGGGCCGCAGATCATCGTGCCATCGCAGAGGTGCTGGATGCAAAGCCTGCCCCTGGCGGTGGGCGTTCTCAGCGCCCAGGCTCCGGCCTGCTAGGCCTTCTGAGCCCTCAGAATCTCTATCCGCACCTTCTGACTTCGCTGCGGTACTTCCTCCCTGCCTCGATCTTCGCCCTGAAGTTCCTCGAGTGGTGGCATGCCAGTGACTTCTCGCGGCAACTAGCTCGCAAAGCGATCGAGGTCCTGGACCTACCTGCTCCCGTCGTGTCGGGTCTGACCAACCCATCCGAACGACGAAAGTCAGGCCAGGAAGAGAAGGAGAAGAAACAGGCAGAACAAGAGAAGAAGTCTGCCGGAGAGCTCAAGTCCGCCCTAAAACCGCCGCGGCGCCATCAGCCGCCCATTTCCGCAACCTCCTATCTTCCCATCTTCACCGTGCCCTTGCCACCAGCCGATCCTTCCAGCGCAAATACTTGTCCCGTATGCCTGAACACGCTTGTCAATCCGACAGCCTGCCAGACAGGATATGTGTTCTGCTACGTGTGTATTTTCCACTGGTTGAATGGCGAACATCAGCGCCAGCTGGATTTCATGAATGGCGAGGGTGCAGGCGCACCGTGGGAAGAGGAGATTACTGGTGACGATGATGCTGCGAAGAACTCCTCTGATGATACAGAAGAGAGAGGTGCTCGCAAGCGCGGTGGAAAATGGGAAAGCGGCAAGGGGAGATGCCCGGTCACTGGGAGGAGAGTTCTCGGTGGAACTGAGGGTTTGCGGAGGGTGTTGATCTAGTTCTATACTGCTATATGTCTGTTGTAGCAGCTGTTTGGCAGCAGTCTCAGACTTATTATACCCTAAACAATAGACTTCACTTTGGATCACTGACCAAAGAACTAAGAGACATCATGCACGCACTACTCGTCTGACTCGCTCAAGTACACGGGTATCAATTCCACGCAGAATGCTCACGCTCACTACCAGAGTGAGAATGGTCATCAGTCGTAACAGAAAGATCCAAAGCACGCGTCACCTGCAAAACACCTTTCCCCAGATCCGCCTGATCCTGGACACCATCATGCAACTGTGTCTGAGACTCCGATCTCCCAGTATCTCGCAGCGCAATACTCCCCTCCTCGTCAATCTTCGAGTAAGTCGAGTCGGTAGTCATCCACGGCTTCGGCATAGAAGGCTTGGGAAGAGGATGTGACCCGTACCGGGGACCGGAGTTGGAGTTGTGATTAGATGGTTCGTTGGATCGTCCGCTGAAGCCGAGAGAGCTCTTGACTCGTCGTGGGAGTCCGGACTCCATGATTAGTTTTGAGAGGCAGGGAACGCTGAAGATGAAGAAGCCGCAGGTCATTTCGGCGCAGGCCCAGAAGAGGAGTGGGCCGATTAAGTACATGGTGTCTGTTGAGCCGGCGAAGGTGATTGTGTGGGCTAGACGGAAGCATGCTGCGACTGAAGCTCTGGGATCGGTTAGGTGGGTATGAAGATAGGATTGTGGCCAATGGGTGAGAAAGTCTTACAGAATACCGACTCCGAAGATGATCGAGATACCGACCTTCTTCTGCCAGTTCATTTGCAAGCCCCAGATGATCCTCTGGGGAAGGAGGAACATGGCAATGTCAGAAATGACCTGCACGCTGGCTGATGTGAGCATCACGTCCGGCAGCGAGTAGCATTTACTCGGGATGTAGAATTTCCAGATAGCCTCATGCGGGCGACACTGGGCGTTCAAAAGGATGATGCAAAGAACACCCCAGAGACACTGGAGAGTAATGACAATCATGCATCCCCACCAGAAGAGGTTCCTGGCTCTGTCAATGGGGACGAAGACTCGGCACCAGTCCAACAGGATGGCTGTTTTGATCAAGGGGAGGACTGCGGAGTAGCAGCAGCCATAGATGAGGATGAGCTGATATCGACGATCTATGGGTCAGCGCCTTTTGTATTGCTGGGCCAGGAAGATATTAACTCACGTAAAGTGGTCGTATCAGGTCACCCATTCGGAGATTCCATGTGTGGACATAGTAACCGGGGGTATAGATCATCCCATAGCCAGCATATGCGGTGCCCCAATAGGCCCCCTATAGATGGTGAGCTTGATTCAGTTCAGCCAATGCAGATGACAAGCGACGCACGTATGCAAGTATAGCCATGACTAGCAGCAGAAATGGATTGTTAGAGGGAACCTTGAATGCAGGACAGGTCGGGACTTACCGTCTTCAAATCGAATCTTCTTCTCCAACCATACTCGAGCAAACATGCGCAGAAACAAACACATTGTTGCAACCACCATGCAGAATGTAGTCACAAACCAGGCGAGCACATTACTGTTGGGAGGATTCTCGAAATTTGGCGTGACCCCAGGTGGTGCTGGGAGCGCTGGCGCAGCCAGCAGCTTCGCTAGGGCTTCTGGCGACATGTTGATAGCCAAAGCCCGTCACAGAAGGCTAGAGCACCAACAATAGAGGACGGCGACGCTCTCGACTGATATACAGCCTGACAACGGGATGAATATCAGGAATCGACAGCTTCGAAGCCCTCGCACTCTCATCCCCTGGTGACGATCGTGGCTCTCCATAGTGTCCAGGAGCTCGTGTTGAACCAGCAGACTGGGTAAAAAAGACTGGCGCTAGCCCATTGTGCATAATGAAGAAATTCCATCCCTGTACGGGATATAGTGAGGCGGTCATCAGACTCGACGAGACTCAGTCTCGATCTGGCAAGTGTGTCAAGTGGACCTGTCAACAATGCGATTGTCCATTGATATTGTCAGGAGCAAGTGCACCGTTTCCCCCCGTCACCTGTGAGTCTGTGACGAGACTAGAGGAACGTGTGGATCGAGATCGTCTTGACAGCCGGAAGTTTGAGGAAGTGAACTTCAGGATTTGGTGGCGGCAACTAAAGCCAACAAGGTAAGAGGAGCTTCTGCTTCTTAGTTCTCAGTCCGCGCGACTTGGCTTCTTCAACTCCCCACGATGTCACGACTAACACGGCACGTATTGAATCGGGAAATACGAAGGTGATCTGCGAATGGACACCTGCCGGCTTCATTCTGATTCTCATCGATAATTGACTGCGAACGAAACGTGCCCACTGTCGCCCTATGTGATCAGTCGAGTGTCAACTGCGGCCCCCATGTCTTGTGCATCTCCACTATGTTACCACGAACGATCTATAGGTTCGGATATGACTTCCACTGCCAAATACTCAAAGTGAAATTAAGTGCGAGGCCTCGAGGGCACAATGACAAATGTACTTTTGTCACTTGCAAGCGAGGAGCCAGAGCTTCGACCTCGGGGTACACTTGACCTCTCGCCGATCTCCAGAGTTCAAATCCACCCGAAGGAAGAGAAATAGCACGCCGCTGTCGCACTAAGCTCCATGGGCTTGGGACTTTGTACCGTCTCACTGGACAGCCCTGCTAGTCTCCATACGGCCGGAAGCCTGGGGCATGGGGTACCTCGACATGTCGAGAACTCGTGGAAAGCCCCCTGTTTCTTGAACTGCCTCCTTAACTGCAGTTGCAGACCTATCTACCACCCTCATATAGCGAGTTATGGCTACGAGTGAGTTCTCCATGCGCCTGTATTCTGCTGCAGTTTCAGTTAGATGAGGTCTGACGCATAGCATCAGACGGCAATGTATCCTCGTGGCACGAGGAGTATCCGCCCCGCGCGGACTTGCGCAAGATGATGGATGAAGAGCCGCTCCCTGCGCTTGCTCCTGGGTTGATTGATTCAGCGTCTATGGCCGGAGATGAGGCGACTATACAGGCAAATGCTGTGCTGAGTCGATTGAACGGTGCTCTGGCCGCTGACGATGCTGCTACTTTGGAGAGCTGCTTCTATGCCGGTCAGGCGTACTGGAAGGACCAGCTGGCGTTGACTTATCACCTGCGTACGATCAAGACGCCGGGTATTATCGCTGCGAGCTTGCTTGAAACGAAGGCGCTTAGAGGTGTTGCGAAGGGGCTTGAGGTCGATGGCAAGGCCCTGTTCCTTCCGGCTACTCCTGTTCTTGTGAGTGACGGTGGCATTAGCCGTTTCATGGTGTATGGACATATAGCTAACGAATGGAATAAACAGCAATTCATCGACTGCCCAATTGTCTTTCGAACCGAGTCGCCGGCCGCTACCTGCAAAGGAAAGATCTTGTTCTTGCCTGTTAAGAGTGAAACCAATGGAGCCGAGGCAATTGAGTGGAAGATCTGGATTTTGAGCACGAGACTTGATAGCTTGGACTTGCAATCTGAGAACACAGAATTGCTTCAGGCCCCAGCGAGGCATTTTGATGACCCGAGCTTTGAGACTGAGGTCTTCATAATCGGAGGTGGAAATGCGTGAGTACACTTGCAATGCCTTTGTCCATGATTGGTATCTAATTGACTAACCTGCACAGCGCAGCTGCTTTGGCTGCACGATTGAAGACACTCGGTGTCGACAGCGTCATGGCTGAGCGCAATCCCCGACCAGGCGACAATTGGGCTCTCCGCTACGACTGCATGCGGTTCCATATCCCGACCTCCTTCTGCGATCTTCCTTTCATGTGTGAGTTGACCGACGGGACCAGCCATGTATACACAAAAAACTGACACAAGCAGGCTATGACAAGGAGCTTCGAACTCCACACTTGCTCACACGGGATGAGCTCGCCTCGCAGCTTCGACGATATGTGGACACCTTCAATCTCAATATCATCAACTCGGCCCAGATCCAATCAACACATTATGACACCGCTACTGAACGATGGCAAGTCGAATTCCAGACTCCAGCTGGACCGCACACGGCCACAGCGAAGCAGCTCGTGTTGGCTACTGGCATCGGCTCACAAAAGCCCAATATGCCGCAAATCGCGGAACGTCAATTATATCAGGGCATCAGTGTGCACTCGGCAGAGTACAAGAATGCGCAAGAGTTGAAAGACAAGGGGGTCAAGGTAAGCAACAAGCCCACGCACCAGAAAGCCTCAATCACTAACTAGGCACTCAGTCCGTTCTAGTCATCGGTTCAGCCAACACAGCCTTCGACGTCCTCGAAGACTGCCACGCAACAGGCCTCCAGACAACAATGGTCGTCCGCTCCCCGACATACATCGTCCCCGTAGAATACTGCTGCGACAAGATGAGCCTAGGCGCATATGACTTCGGCGTCGAAGCAGCAGACAACCTGTTCATGACCCTCCCAACCTGCGTGGACGGCCAACTAGGCCGTGGATTGTTCCAGATGTTCGCTTCCAAAGAGCCGAAGCGCTACGCAGCCCTCGAGGCAGCGGGGTTCCCTGTTCTTGATAGCAGTCACCCCAGCTGCGCTTTGATGCATAACCTGCTTGAACGGGCTGGTGGTCACTACGTTGATGTTGGTGGTACCAAGCTGCTGGAAGAAGGGAAGGCTGGTATCAAGGCTGGTGTCGAACCTGTCGGGTATACAGCTACCGGTCTGAAATTCTCGGACGGGAGCACCGTCGATGCAGGCGCGGTCGTGTGGTGTACCGGGTTCGCGGATGCAGACGTGTGCAGCACGGCAGCTGAGATCCTCGGTGGTGGTTCATCCATTATGAACGGTGACGCCGAGAGCTCGCACCCGAACGGAGAGAGCAAGCATATCCTGGGCCCGAAGGAGATCGCTGCTCGACTTGACGGTACCTGGGGTATTGATGAGGAGGGTGAGATCCGCGGGATGTGGAAGCGTCATTTGCGTCTGGATAACTTCTGGATCATGGGTGGGTTTACCTCGCAGCATCGCTGGTTCTCGCGGACGCTGGCGCTGCAGATTAAGGCTGCGTTGGAGGGTGTACTGCCGCCTGCATATCGGGATACGCCTTCGCCAAGGGTGAAGTAATTCCTGTTGTGATGATGATGGTGGGATTAGGATATACGCGTTATGTTTTGAAGCTTTACGCCGTCGCAGATATCAGTGAAGCCACGCATAGCCGGTCAATAAATATAGTCGTATTCGCTTGCTATGAAGTACTGTACTAGAAGCAAGTAATCATGACACAAGTGCCACTTACGAGATACTATACGGTTGCCCATTCGGCCCAAAAATCAAGTGCGGACGCTCCTCTGCCACCTTGAGAAGAGTCTGCGAGAACACCGAGTTGGCCCATGAGAACCAGGGGCGCGTGTAAGACTTGATGTTAGTGACGTTGATGGACTCATGGATGAGACCGAGCAAACTCGAGTTGCGGACCAAGTTGATGCAGTCCATGATTTCGGTGTCGTTGTCGGATGTCTGGGCTTGGATGAGGAGGGACATGGGCCAGGCATTTTCGAGACCGACTGTACGGAGATTGTTAGGATGAAGATTGGAGTGTTATCGCGAGACTTACTATGAGGGCCACCGATGCCATGAAAGGCAGGACCTTCCAGGTAGTATGGGTTGCCGGACTTGTCTGTGATCATTTTGCGGGTGTTTTGGTAGACGGGATCACTCTGATCAAGGAAGCCGATATATGGCAGAGATAGAAGTGATGGGATGTTCGCGTCGTCCATCAAAATCCGGGATCCGTAGCCATCAATCTCGAAAGCGTAGACATCACCGTACTTGGGATGATTGATGATACCATGCTCCCGGACAGCCGCGGCAAGCTTGCGACCACGCTGGTCCAACTGCGAAGCTAGATCATTATGACCGCCAGCCTTTTGAAGTATTTGGCCTATCTTCTGGAGCTGGACGGACATCATCGCATTCGGGGGGATGAAATAACCCAGAATTGTAGCGTCGTCACTGGGACGGAACGCGCTGCGGATGAGACCCGTGCCGCCGTTCAAGGGGTTGCCAACGCCTTGCAGGTTCAAAGTTTCCGTGCCGATGTTGGTCTCCCGCTGGAAGGTGTACTGATTGCGGACGAATTGATTCTTCACGTTGAAAGTTGGCTGCGACTGTGCATCCAGCACGCGGAGGACCGTCTGCAGCGCCATGAACCAGCGATCGGTCAGGAACTCGGTCGAGTTGGTGTTCTCGTGGAATTGGATGCCCAGCAGTAAGAAGTGTGCCAATGAGTCGAGCTCATACTTGCATTCAAAGACAAATGAGGGATCATAAGTGGGGTGCACTGTGTCCTTCTGGGTACTGGCTTCAGGCTTGATGCCGCTAATTGAGGGCGGTTGGAAGGCATTACAGTAGGGTGACTGAATGACAAATTCCGCTTGGGTCGCGATTGCCCCAAGGATGAGGTTATAGAGGCTCTTGTCTTTTGCTGCCAGCTTTTGGTAGTTGGTGAGCTGGTTGGTCGAGTCGCGCAGCCATTCCGCGTTGATATCGCCAGTGACAATAAAAGTCTGCGGTCCAGTCCATTGTGGACTGTCGCGTTTGGCGACTTGGCTTTGCGTGGTAGAGCTAGTTCCGTTCTGATGCCACCTGATTGTGGTATCCAAAGTGTTGGGGAAGGTATTGCGGAAGAGCTGCGCAAGGTCCTTGTCGACCAGACGCGAAGTCATATCCTCAATAACCTTCTCGACTGCGGACGATGAGAATGTCCGACATGATTCTGAGGGCCTTTGATACGGTAAATTTAATGGACCACCGCTGTAAGGAGCGCTGGGGGGGTTGTTAGCCAAGCGATCGCGATATCTCATGTCCCATAGTGGGGACCACTTACTGCGGTGTCGAGGCGTATGAAGTGTAGTCGGGACATGCTCGTCGCAGGATCGCAGGGTTATTCTGTCCAGGTATCGCGCTGGCCTGCGCGGCCACTAAGGCGCCCACGAGTAATGTAGAGAGAAGCATGGCTGGGGAAAGAAGAGTTGAGAAGGAGAAGATGCATGGATCCGGGGGATCGGGGTAAATAAGAGAAGGAGAGGGGAGACATACAGTAGTCCACGCCGATCCCAACCAGGCAGAGATCACATTCCTCCGCATTTAGTAGATTAGACCTGGCTAGTTCACGACTATAATTGATATTCTGACTATTCGATCGGATAAAAGCGAGTTCAAGGTGACATCGTTCAACACGATGGTTGCACCGTCTCCTCTAGAAATGCGGAGAGATCGGCATTTGTTTAGATCAACGTTGATAGCACTGAGATCGGGGAGAATTCATCGCAATGAGATCTACTCTATACTATTCGGAGATTTGAAGATATTTGGAGCTACAGTATATCATCGCTAGGAAGCGGTTTGCTATTGAATTCGAGCAGGGCACCTGAAAACTACTGCTTCTTCCCAAAGAAGGACATGATATTCCCCTGTCCAGCCTTGCCTCCTTTCCCTTTGGGTGCAACACTCACTGCAGGCTTCTTCTTGGGCGCCGGCTCATCTTCGGAGAATGACTCCCAGGTGGGCTCCTCGCGAGTGACTGTCTGGTGTAAGTATAAGCCTTCACTAGGACAGGGTTGTACTTACCAAGATACCCCTCTTCGTCCTTGACAGTCCTCTTCTTCATGACCTGGCGCTTGCCGCGTCGGCGACCTCCTTGTACTGTGACCTCTTCTTTGAGCTCAGTGGGTTTGGGGGGTGGTGGTGACTCGACGGGGGTTGGTTCTCGCTCCGGTTCCTCATCGGCGTCGGGCATTTCTTCGTCTATAACTCCGTGAGCCATGGCAGGTCTGACCGCAGAGAAATTGAGCGTACCATCCGCATCATCATCATCATCCTCCTCCATCATTTGTTTCAATTTGTCTTCTCGTTCTTTCTTGCTTTCACGGGTGGATGCCGCGGCCTTATTACCGGAGTCGGGGAACAGGTCCTCCGCTTCCTCTTCAGAGGCATCGTCCAGGACAACTATAGAGCGTGAGTGTTGGCTTTCGTATCTGGAGCCGGAGCGACTGACCATCTTGTGCACTACTCTGTTCCGCCTGGTTTTTCGACTTAGCAAAACGGACCCAGCACCGAGAACCCATAGCATGACTTACCGATTCAGCAGGTGTTGAGGTCTTTTGCTTCGGCTTTGCCTTGGCAAAGGAGCTGAATAAGTCGCTCTTCTCGCGCTTGGGCGCGACCGGCTTGGAAGCAGCCTTCGCTGATGATTGAGAGTCGCTTGCTGGTGATGCCCGAGACTTAGCTTCTTCGGCTTTGCTTTCACTCTTTGCCGCAGAGGTAGGCTTTTCAAAAGGCCGCTTTGCGGGTACTGCCGAGTCAGGTTTGGCCTTTGGTGCTGAAGCAGCCGGGGGTGGTGGTGGACGTGCTCCCGTTCGCCGCTGTAGAATTGTCAGCTTATCGTGGCATGCCGCATCCTGAAGACCGTTTACCTTGACATTGCGATTTTGAATCATCCCCCATTGCTGCCCACGCTCCAACGGGTCATCCTGTGCATGGGCCGTGGCAATCTCCCGACAGACATCCGTCAACACATTAAGGTCTTGAAGAGCAGTGGGCTGCACGCTGTAGATATGGATCGTAGAAATTGATTGGAATGTCGCTTTGGCATCTAGTCGAAATGCCGTAATCAGCGTCTGAGTTTCGCAAGCATTGAATCAGACACGGTCTACCTTCCAAGTCCTCCTCACGAGCCAGTATGATGGAGAAAATGCGCACTGATTCAGAGGCATCATCCTGGTTTGGTATCGAGCTCGGCAGGTAGGGACTGCTCTGCATGATCTCATCCTCGTCGTTCACATGGCCGTTTGTCGCAGGTGGTTCGGGTGGTTTTTGGATACCGGAAATGACGTAGGTAGCATGGACGCTCTGAGGCTTCTTTGCATTCTCGTTGCGGTGAAATTCAAAAAGCATCCTATTGCCAAAGTGAGTCACTGGTCCTTTGACCAAGTGAGAGCGCAGGACGTACTGTTTCGCCTTGTTGGCGTGGACCTTGAGCGCACGGCTCAACAAACGATAAGTGACCTTCGATGTAAGTCAGTAACCGAGCTCAACGTCCAGTGAGGTCTACACATACCGTGCGCCGCTCATTGAGCACATTTTCTGCCAGAAACATCTTGGAGTCCATGGTGCTTGAAGCTTCCAAGTTGCTTGACGCGTGCCAAACCACTTTACGCGTATCAGTCAGCGGGTCTTGGCACTCACCGACACCGACTACTCCACCCTTCTTCATCTTCTTCCTCACGCGACAAGCCTCAGTCGGGTCGTTTACTCACTTTGAGACAGTCCCTCGCGCAGTCAGGACTGCTCTATCGCTCAGATGGAGAAGTCCTTTGATCTCCCGGACTCCACCGATTGGCTGGATACACCTCTGTCTCTTCTCGCGCCGCTCGAATCCTCACTACGATGCCAGATTTGCAAGGATTTCTACGATACCCCTGTCATCACTTCTTGCTCACACACCTTCTGCTCACTGTGCATTCGCCGCTGTCTTAGCGCGGAAGGAAAATGCCCGATCTGCCGGAGCCAGGATCAAGAGCTCAAGCTACGCGGCAACTGGCTCGTGCAGGAGCTTGTCGAGCAATTCATGAACGCCCGGGAGAGCGTGCTTTCACTTGCAAGGAAAGAGGCAGCGCGTATTGCGCGTGGGAACGACGCGACTGGGGAGCCTTCACCAAAGAAGCGGAAAGCCAGCCAAAGGGAGGCAGACGAGGCTACGGTGGATGATCCTGGATCGCAACGCATGCGTACCAGATCACAACAGGGGAAAGCAATCCAGGAGCCATCATTGGAACCGGAGATTATTGAAGATAGCCAGGATGAGGAATATGTTCCAGGTTCGTCTCGCTGTACCAGATGGATTGCAGACAAGTCTAACCTATTGCAGAGAACGGACTCGTTCAGTGTCCTGCCTGTGGCCGCAAGATGAAGGAGCAAGTGGTCAACAGCCATCTTGATGCCTGTCTCCAAGGCAAGTCTACTCCACCGAAGCAAACGGCATTCGGGTGAGTTGGGCAGATCACACGGAGTAAGGGTATCAAATCTAATTGCATGCTACGATAGATCATTACAAAAGCCGCGAAGCAACCAAGACTCTCCCTCCAAAGGGCCTGAACGACTTCCAGCGATCAACTACTCTTTAATGAAAGACGGGATGTTGCGCAAAAAGTTCCGAGATTTGGGTATTCCAGACTGGGGACATCGGCAGGTCCTTCAAAGACGGCACACAGAATGGGTGAACCTTTGGAATGCGAACTGCGATGCTAAATACCCCAAATCGAAGAGAGAGCTGCTGCGCGAGCTGGCTGTCTGGGAACAGACCCAGGGAGGAAATGCTGGACAATCCTCTTTTGGCTCGAATAACGCCAACACGGTCATGCGCAAGGATTTTGACGCGGCCAAATGGTCTGAAGAGCATGACAACGATTTTAAACGTCTGATTGCAAATGCTCGTAAGCGGAGTGATGCCCAGGTCAGATCAACCATCCCGGGTGCTTCTACGGCCCCAGAGACCAATCCAGCGCCGGAGGCAAATCTATTGCAACCGCCGCCTGCTTTTGTCGCTGACTCCCGCGAGAATGGTACGCCGCTCGTGACTGATTCGGAGCCCGGCCCTGGCCATGAAAGCACCCGCCCAGTGTGACCATTTGTCGGGATGAAGGCAGCAGCGCAATGGCATGTGTGATTCTCAAAGGGTATACCTGGACAGTCTATTTTGCCGGCATCGGGCGGTCTTCAACTGACATATTGGAGAGCTTGCCGATGCTCTCAGCCAGCTGGGTGTCGACATCTTTACCAGCCTGTGCTTGGCGAGCTGCTTCATCCGAGGCTTGCTTGATACTGTCCAACTCGGCCAGCTTTCTGCGTGTTGCCTCCGCTTCCTCCTTTTCTTGCACTTCCTGCTCGCTCTTCTCCAGAGCCTCGAGCTCATCATCGATCTCACCCTCGTCAATGACTGGCGCGGCTTCATTCATGATACCGCCAACCTCATCCACCTTCGTCATCTCCTCACGCAAATCCTCGATCACATCCTCCACTCTCTCTGCACCGCCGATTTGCGCATGCAGACCGCGAAGCACACCGGTACTCGCCTCCATGACTTGCACCAGCTCCACCTGGCCGGTCGCCTGCTCAATCTTTGAATACACTTCCTCGAGCTGCGCAAGCGTGTTAAGCCGTTGCTGGAGGTTGTGCTCAACCATCTTCTTGGACCGCATCGCTGACAAGGCGGAGATGCGATTCTTGTTGGTCAGAGCCGCCTTCGCAGAGGCTGTCAACTCCTCGATCTTCGCTTCCAGGGTCGATACCTGCTTTGAGGTCATGGATACGAGCGTCTTAATGGAGGTGATGGTCGTATCCTGCTGCGTTATTTGCGCGGGCTCATCTGCGGACTTGAACTTGATGGTCTGGTGGGCCTTCATCAGCATCGATAGATTTCTCGCATATATTTTCTGCATACCTTGCCATCATATGCAATGGCTCCGCAATCGCGGGATAGATAGACCAAAAGAATATCAAAATCTGCGTCAGATAATTCTGTCGCATCGTGCATTATGGTCGCAAATTGCTCAACGAAGCTCTCTTTCGAGTATATAAGGTCCAGCTTAGATGAGGTACCACCTGTGGCCTTCTTGACAATCATGTCTGCCGCTTCCTATAGCAACAACCCAGAATCAGCATGGAACGTGGAGTCTTGCGCACTAGCAGCCCAAACTCACCTGCAAATTCTCCACGAGAACCAATTCCTGCACCTGCAACTTGGGCGCAGACTCGTCCGAGCCAATAACAAAGCCCTTCAACTGCCGTACGCCCCAGCTCATCACATTCCACGGGCTCAAAGCACCGGGATCAATAAGTCTCCACTGACTCTTCCGCAAACTCCCCGCATTCGTCTTGTATATTTGCAATGGGATCATGGTCTGTTTTCGCATCGCTTCGTCCTATGCACCAGTAAGCACTGCGCCCCTAAAACGCTTATAGAGACCCAGAATAACCACATACAAAGACAGCCCCAAGCGCAACGGGCCTCCCCCACTCGGGAAGCTCCAGATCCCGAAGTAAAGACTCGTCTGTTCGAAGGATGAGATGATCGGTCTTCTTCCGCCTCGTTGTGCCATTCTTCTGTGATGTCGTCGAGCCCGAGCGTACTCGAATCCCGCGTGAGGACGTGTATCCGCGCTTGGCGGCTCGGTTCAGGGCTTGTTCCCATGCGGCGACGTTGATGGCGTAGCCATCAGGGTTTGTCTTCTTCTGGAGGGTGAAGTCGGAGTAGAGAGACGGAAGGCGGTTTCTAGAGAGGCCCTGTAAGCTAATCCGCTCGCATATACTGGCTCTGTTGCATGCTTTGTCTTGCTTCGCGCGGGCCGCGGACTTGACTATACCTTCGAAATGCATCCTCATTGTTGAGGATGTAGTCGAGGAGCTCGCTCATGCTGCGCAAGCTCGTGCAACGTGGAACAAAGCTAGCCCCAGAAGTTTTGTATGGTCTGGACGGGCGTCAGACGAGTGAAAGTGAGATAGGCCTCGGTTGATTGCGTTGCTGGGAGCGTTGCGGTGCGCGGGCGTCGCTATCAACACCCACATGGGAGCTTTATCGATAAGCACACGTGATTCCATCTACAGGTCTCCAAATAAACAATGAAAAAGATTGAAATGCACGAAGAAGATTGTACTCTATTCTTATATGCTACTATCAGATATTATGGCCTATGCTCGTTCAAAGTCGTCATTCGGTGGGTTCTCGGGATCCCTAGACCCCGGACTCATGTTCAGATTCCCTGCATCCAGCTGGGCGGGAAGACCGATCAGAGAGCGGCGATGGTTGCGCTTATCGAGTTTCTCGCTGGTCTCTTCTGTACCGGCAGAATCCTCAGCAGCAGGTTCATCGCGAGCGTCGAAGCCTCTCGCCTCAAGATATCCAACCTTCACGGCATGACGCAGATTGTCAACAAAGTTCTGCATCTCGGGCATCGGAAAAACGCCGTCGGTCTCGAGCACATCGGCATAGAAATGCTCGGCCTCTTCGAGACAAGCTGAAGCCAGAGTAGGCTTTCCTATCCTGAGCCATTGATCGGCTGCGAAGATACTCCACATGCCAGCTTTCCGCCGACGTGCACCCCATTTAGCTCCACTGGCAGGAGTCTTGGAGGCATAGCATGCTGCCACTCTCTCCATGAAAAGGACCTGACCGACTGAACCCACCAGGCCGAAATCCATGACCCGCATGGCCCACCTGGCTGCACTTTCAGTGGCAGAACCGCCCCGAGACTTGAGAAGCTCTACGGCCAAGGCAAGGCACCGAAGGGCGTGAGACGCGTCTGAACAGCGAGTGAGATAAGAGTAGCATGCAGTTTCAAACATCTGGTCGATACTCTCGAGCTTGATCTTGACTGATGTCGCGAGAGGATTGAGCAGCGTTGTGACTGCACACATTTCATGTGCTCCTGCATGATACTTCCATGCCTTGTCATTTCCAAAATCTGAGCGGATCATCTCGTATGTTGAGGCAGCCAGCTTGAAATCCCGCAACATGAAAGCAAAGTCGGCCATCTTCCGCAATATAGCCTCGGGGGCATCCGGGCGATAGAAGTTCTGTGTCGAATCGTAGTTCCCGCTGCTGCCGCCAGATGAGCCAGTCACACTAGATCGTGAGCTGGATCCGAAGCCAGCCCATCGTCGCGACATCGACATAAACCGGCCACTAATACCACGTCTTCGAGATGCAACTTGATCATTCCAGACAGCGACACGGTTCTCCATGAACGGGATTACCGACTGCACGATGAGTTCGCGAATGAAGCTCTTTATCGCGGTGACATCAGAATCGAAGAGGTACGGGGTGCCGTCTGTCCCAAGATCCACCAGAGTTTCTGAAAAGTGTGTTAGGTATAATCGGTGTATTGTGCGGGCTTGGGACTTACCAGATTCACCTGCCCCTGAAAGTCGTTCTTGAGGAGACAGCCACTCGCACTGGGGTACTTGTACACTATCATCATCCGTCACCACACATTGACTGCTCCGTAACCTCAAAAGGTGGCAATGTAATCCAAAATGTCGCTTCATCTGATCGTATAATTTGGTCGACTCGGTGATATCATCGCGCTCTTCGTCATGAACCAAAACATAGTAACGAAGATACTCTTGGTTGACCCAATCGGGCAATCGACTATTGCCAGTGCTGCTCTCGGCGTAAAGTTGCCTGAGCGTCTCCAATGGGGCTGGGTTCCGTGAGCTGATGGTGATAACGCTAGCCACCGGGTGGCCGAACGTCTCGTGAGGAGCGGCCGATGCAACCGACAGAAGCTGCCGCAAGAACAACTTGCATAAAGGCGTCGTCGCAGGAAATCCCAACACATCCTTCGACGGTACAGACCCGCCAAGTGGCCCATCTGCAGAGTCCAGCTGCTTCCCTAGCACTTCTTCAATCTGTGCTAAAGGGTTGTCACGACCAGAATCTCGACCAGCGGGAGTCTGGCCAAACCCTTTCAAATCCACGAATCGTACACCATAGTCTTCCCAAGCTCGGCTCGATCCAACACTATCTCGAATTACCACCTTCCCTGGAACAGTCTCCCCATACGGTCTGACCAGCTCGCAGAACCCCGCTTTGAACCCCTTATTCCGCACCAATTCATCAGTGTCTTCGGACGCATACACGGCGACCGCTGGAGAAAAAGCCCGAATGATGAGGGATCTGATATCCTCCGAGCCATCGGGTCGTCCCTCAAAAGGGGAGCCGAGTGACGAGCGGGCTAATTGGGGCGTAGATGACCTGGCGGAACGGGAGTGCGGTGACGCTGACCGAATGGGCAGCTCTGCAGTCGTGGCCGACAGGGGCGGTGTCGGAGACGACCCTGACCTAGCCTCCGCCAGCTCGCCATCTATGGATGGTGTACTTTCCGGCTCGTCTGGGTATCGTGACTTCGATGCGACTCGCGCGGCGCCGGGAGAAAAGGACGGCGGAGGTTTCACCGGAGTACCATCTCCGGGCGATGTCATGGACACCGATTGCTGTATGCGAACCTGAGGCTAGTGTAGAAGGTCAAAGGGCCCCATCGACTGGGAGATTGGCGAGGGGGACGTGGGCGTTGATGACGAGACGAAGGTGAACGTTTGGGAGTCGCTGAGTGGTGTGGTTGTTTTTCTAGAAGGAAGCCATATCATCCGATTCGGCTAGAAGGACAGAGACGGTGACAACCCGACAATGGATTCAAGCGGACTGAGAATATAACCTGCGAAGCGAGTTGGGAATGCAAACCGAAGCAAGAAACGTGTAGATCTCTGGAATAGTCGAAATAGTTGGGCGCATCGACAGACCGCGGGTAATGATGCAACCACGTGAGGCCGGATCTTATCGACGATCAGTGAGTCACTTTTTCCTTGAAGCTACATTTCTTTGTCAGGGATTCCTCCATGGCTACTTTCGATGCCCAGATTACGCGCTCTTGGGTCTTTGCTTGAGGCCTGTCGCCCTTCTCCCACGAGCATATCGTCTGCCCGCGCTCTAACGAGACCGACACCTCAAACACGCCGGCGCAGTTCCCTTAGCATTCCCTTCCAAACAATCGCAACCACCTACAGCCCATTCATGCGTGACCGCGAGCTCGATTCACCTTCGTTGGAACGAGCAACCAAAAGACGACGCATTTCCATCTCGCCCACGCGGGGTGGCCAGAACACAATGAGCCAGGAACACCCCACCATCCAACTTACTCCGATTGAGAGCACCCTACGAACATTACTACTCGATGTGGCACAATACATTCGCGAACAAGCGATTGTTGCTGGAGGAAGCGATCTGGTCAATCATCCTGAGACGGTCTTGCGGTTTACGGGCGGTTGGGTTCGAGACAAGTTACTCGGAGTCGACAGCCACGACATCGATGTGGGGATCAGCAGCATGACGGGTTACCAATTCGGTATGGCACTGAAGCAGTACCTGGATGACCCAAAGAATCTCGAGAAATACAGAAAAGGTCTTCCAAATGGAGAAATGAGCGATGCGATTGTGAGCTTGCACAAGATCGAGGCCAATCCGGAAAAGTCCAAGCACCTGGAGACTGTTACTACCAAGATCTTTGGGCTGGATATTGACCTGGTCAATCTGCGCAAAGAGACATATTCAGAAGACAGTCGCAACCCGCAGATGGAGTTCGGGACCGCGGTTGAAGATGCTTTGCGACGTGACGCAACAATCAATGCGCTCTTCTACAACCTTAATGAATCACGACTGGAGGATCTGACCGAACGAGGTCTTGACGACATGAAGAATAAGCTCATTCGCACCCCACTGGAGCCATACCAGACCTTCAAGGATGATCCCCTTCGGGTACTCCGATTGATTCGATTCGCAAGTAGGCTGGGGTATCAGATTGATCCCGACACTGAAGCTGCGATGCAGAATGAAGACATCAGGGTTGCTTTGAAACTAAAGATCAGCAAGGAACGTGTTGGGACCGAATTGGAGAAGATGCTCCGAGGTGAGTGTGTTACTATCAGGGTGAAGCAACATATGCCTGACAAGCTGCCTAGGTCCTGACCCTCGTGGTGCCTTGGAATTCATCGACCGGCTCCATCTGTACCACACCATCTTGGCGAATCACCAAGACGGCGTCAATGCTGATATCTCAACCTGGCCCCTCGCCTACAACGCGCTAGCACGATTGCTGCAACCAAACGCCGAAGATGGTGAAGAAGTCAAGGCTGCGGCGCGGCGCCTTCGCAAGATTCTAGTGAGCGATGATGCCAGTCAATATTACGCTTGGGTAATTGCAGCTTTTGCTCCTTGGACATCTATCCCTCCACGGGAGGGGTTGGGAACCAAGTCGAGGCCTCCACCCCAACGGGCAGTCGAGGTTGGCAGAGACAGCCTTCGGTCTGACAACAAAACTCTCAATATTCTTCGCGATGGGACCTTGCACTATGAAGAAATCATCAAGTGCAAAGGTTCGTTGATCTCAGACACCATTGACGGCACTCCCGCAGAGGTCCGACAACAAGTTGGACTGAGCATCCGATCCTGGGGCAAGGAATGGAGGCTGTGTGTGATCTTGGCCATACTCCAGGAAGTCATGCAGGGACGCGACTTCGGCGAAGGTGAGATTGTTCCTCTGTCCTCAATATTCTGACTGATACTAATGTTCAGCAGTGATCCAAGGGTATGACCGATTCCTTGCATATATTGTAGAAAAGGATCTAGAGAACGTATGCGAGCTGAAGCCCATCGTCAATGGCGCTGAGATCATGAAGAGTCTGGGTGCTGAGACAGGACCATGGATGAGCAAGGCGATGACAATGGCTCTCCAGTGGCAGCTACTTCATCCTGAAGGTGATAAAACAGCAGCGTTGGAGGCCATCTCTAGTTGTCGAGGAGAGTTGGGATTGTGAAGAAGACGTGAAGATCAAGTGACGCGGGGAACCACAGAAAATCAATTCCGCCTCTGCCGCAACTTTATCTCTTCTCTCTGTACTCTTCTCCTCTTGTAGACAATACATGACACCTTCCCAGCATGGATAAGCTGCGTAAAGAGGCCCGTGAAGCTCTTCAACGAGATCCCTGGAATCTGCCAGACGTCCTTTGGGTAGCTCGCGAGGCGGCGGCACAGAATGATCTGCACCAGCTGTGGTTGAACGTATCGACCCACGATAACTCCACCCATCTGAATGTGAGTGTCTTCGAGTCCAAGCTGGTGCGGTTCTAACGGACATTCCAGGCTTGTGAAAGCCTCTATGCTGCATTCAGCTTCATCGATAGTGGCTGGGATCCGCTGCTGCCGGACGATGCAGGCCCGAAGCCATTGGAAGGAGACGAAGCTCAAGCCGTCGCCAATCTGCATAATTGGGCCGGTGCTTTAGCTCTTCCAGGCGCAGAGTTTGCTGCTGCCTTTGAAGAGTATGCCGAAGTGACTGAGGGTACGGCTCACTTGAACAAGATCGAAGAAGTTCTACTGACCAGTGGAAAGAAACCAAGCGAGCCCAGAAAGAGACTCGCCTCAGAGGCGCATTGGCTGTGCAACTCATTCTCATGCTGTCGGCAAAGGCTGTCATAGGCCTGGAAGATCGCGCACCGGTATCAGGTTCCCCAGACGTCATCTTGGCGATGGCCAGCTTCACATCAGAGCAGGATCCATGGACCACAGAACGCAGCCTGGATGAAGCTTCCATGCACTTGCAGGTGACACTTCAGCGGGGGAAGTGGGCGATGATCGAACGAGTCCTGAAAGAAAAGCTTCGGCCTCTATTTACCAAAGCGAAGAATCCTGCTATCACCAGCGAAGGGCGAAAGAACTTTCACCCTGTTCCACGGACTCGTTTTGATGGGAGCGTCCTGGATGATTCAACCAAGCCGTGGAAGAACACTGACATCTACGCTACAAGCGTGTTGTCGTGGATTATCTCCCAGTACGAAGTAGGTGCGACGAAATACAACCAGTAGACCTGACATGCTAACTTCATCCCAGCCCTCGGACAAGGCACAGCTGGAAGCGCATTTTCCACTCCTTGTACCCGCCATTCTATCCCTGATAGACGACAGCAGTATCCACTTCAAAACCAAAGGCTGCAATATCCTTAACGAGCTCCTCAAACCTATCCAAAAAAGCGGCTCCGACATCCTGTTGCGAACAAACCTGGCCTCCGTCTTCCAGGACGCCATCACTCCATGCCTTCTCTCCCTACCGAGGATCACGCCCGAGGACAGCTCTCTCAAGCTTCTCGGAGCGGCTTACCCAGCACTTTTATCCTTGCTCAAGACAGTTCACAAAAACTCCTCCAAAAAGTCCCAGTCGCAGACTGAGAATGACAAGGAAACATACATCGACAACCTCACCAAAATTCTCCGGTCAAACCTCATCTCCTCCTTCCACCACATCAGCTTCTCCACCCCCGCCATCACCACTACATCCGCCTCCTTCCCATACCCGCGGCTCTCAACCTTCCTGCTCGAATGGATCGCCACCTTCATCAACGAACTGGGAATCCATACAACCAAGTACCTGCAGGACATAGTCCCAGTCTTATACACCACCCTCGCCAATCCCTTCGGCACAGCACATCCACCCCTGCTCTTCGCCGCAGTATCAACGACCAAGAGACTGATCTTAAACGCACACCCGCGAATCTGGAGATGGCGCGGCGAGATTCTCGGAGGACTGACAGCATGCTGGCTCCACCTTGTTGGCGATAGCAAGGAGGCGAATACGGCTAAACAACAAGCATCCGTAACGGAGTTGACCAGGTTGATGCAGGAGTTGAAGAGCGCTGTGCATGTTCTGAAACATGCTCTGCAGAACCCCGCCGGCGAACCGGATGATGATCAGCTTGCTGCGAAGAACGCGATGCAGAAGGAATTTCAGGAGCTTGTTACTGCGGACGTGGAGTTGGAAGGGCTTTTGTTTGCGGACGCGAGATCTTGATGTGGTGTCTCTGCTGTCAGTGGGATGGACCAAGCAATTGATTACAAGATATGCTTTGGTTCAAGTCACAGGAACGGTCTCTGAATACTTGCTCGATGAGTCTAATCAATCTAATGAATGATATGAGGATCTCAAAACGATGAATGTAATGCAATGGGTATCGAATTTTAAATATGCAAGTGCCAGTAGGATCATTACACATCAACACGTTGCTTGAACAGACTCTTCCCCCTCAGCCACTGGCGGTATCGTTTGTACCGCTTCATCTCATAATCTTCACTGACAACAGTAAGCCCTTCCTCCGAGACATTGAGGAATTCAGCGTAGTCAGCCTCGTTCTCCTCGGCGTTCGCTTCAAGGACAGCATCTTCGACGTTGCACTTGTTGACGTACTCCAGCAGGTCCAGGTTCGTGCCATGCTCGCGCATCGAGGCGGCCGTCATCTCATCTTCAGAAGTAACCACCAAAGGAACTTTGAGGGGATGGTTGATGTACCGCTCATATTCTTCTGCCTCCGTTGCTGTGACGGACGGATTCAGTGAGTCGGTGACTAATTGGCCGAGCGTCCACTGGGCGATTTGTGCTTTGCTCGGGGTTGACGAAGTAATTGATGCATTCATTGGTGGGATGTGGGAGCTTTGTGATACCTCGAAGGTCGATTCTTTGATGATTCCCATCGATGGAGGGTGCTTGGATGAAGACGGTGCTTGGCGAGACCAGGTATCGGAGACCTCTGGAATGGTCGGTGTGGATGGCGCATAGCGAACGTGAGCATCAGAAGGCTCTTGAATTTTGACGCTTCGATGAGGGCGTTCACGCTGAACCTGATCGGGCGGTATGCGAGGGACAAAGGGGCTGAGGTCTGGAGCGGCTTGTCCTGGGCGAAACGGGGGTAAATACCGGAGGGTGGAGTTCATTTTGTAAGAGAAGATCTTGGAAAGCGTCGAGAGTGCAAGAGGCCGATAGTATTCCAACCAGTAGTCATCGTAGTGCGAGAGAGGCTCTTTCGGACGAGATGGAGGAGGGGGTGCTTCCATCTCTTTCAAGTTCTCTGGCTTGTACCATGCAATGTAATTTGGACGCTTGTTCTGCAGGTAAGATCTGGGATCGGCGTGGTGCAAGTAATAGTCGGTAGAAAGATCCCAGAGCATGGGGGAACCTTGTGAATAGATGTAGTTCCCAAGGAACAGATTGTATGCCTCTTGGCGTTGCGCATCGAGGAACGAGTTATTGTAGTACCGTTTGAAACTTTCGACCATATCGCGAGAGTGGCTGCTCCACTGGTTGATCTTGCGGTATGTGGCCATTGTGTTGACCAGATGAGATCCTCCATACTGAATGGCAATGGTGTCCCCGTGATCATGCCACATGTTGGTGAACAGATTCACGGCATCGGTATCGTACTCAACTGTCGTCCCATCGATGACACCAAGGGCATGCAGCTGATAGCCAAGGGCGCGTTTCCCAATGACGAATTGCGCCGCGTTCGTCCGGTCGAGACAGTCAATACAATTTGTTCGTGCGACCCCATTCTGAAGATGCAAGCCAGACTCAGTGTCGTAGCCATTCTTGAAGAAGCCAGTTTTCGGTATGATATCCCCTGCAATTTCCTCCAAGGTTTCAATGACATCTTGATCTCGACTTTTTGCCGCGCGACTCATATCCCACGCCTTGTAGATTAGCTTCTTGTCCGGGGGGAGAAACTGATTCAGATAGGTCACGGCATTGGTGAACTCTTTGAGTAGCTTGGATTCTCTTGGGGTTCGTTCGCGGGACTTGACAAGATTCAAGATGTAGATCGGTGTACCGTATCTTTCAAAGAGGTTGTCAAAATGCATTGCAGCGGCCGAGTAGAATGGGTCGACCAGGTTGAGCTCGATGTCTGGTTTGGGCGATACTCCCGTGTTCTCCTGGGTCCAATAGAGCGGAATACTGCCACGATGTTGGATGTAGGAGGTGTAGTTGGGGTTGGCGTGCAGAGTGGGACCAGCTGAATGGAAGGATGTTGTCGTCTGCTCACACACAATTTGTTCTGTCTCCACGTCGTTCGCCACATAGCCAAGATCGTTCGCTCCTCGCTTGAGGAATCGCGCTCCCGCGAAGAACCTCGATCGTCGAGCAATGACCGAGATGTAGACGAGTCGACCGTATACACTCATTTTTGACTGGTCGACATAGCCATGGATGATAGGGAGACACCACTCATATGGGTTCTTGAGTGCACCCAAAGCCGGAGCGAGGAGATGATGATTCCAAACAAACATTGTATTGTAATCTGCCGGCAAAGATCCAGAAAGACCATCTTGATGTAGCTTCCGTTCCCGACAGATATTGTGCTGCAAAGTCTGAGTGATATCGTAGGAATAGCTGAAATAGAAAGACCGGGTCAGATCAAGATTGTTCAAAATGGCCTTGTATCTCTCTTCCTCTGATTGCTTCTCTGGCTTCAGCCGGGAATCCGATGTTGTCAACGAAACTAGCTCTGTTCCATCAATCTGATAGACATTGTGGCCACCTAGCATCGCCACTTGGCTTCTCTTTGTGACCAAAAGCATGTAGTATGCCCCCGTAAATCGAATGAAACCGAGTAATGCCCATGCACTACACTTTTGGTTCAAGCCGCCGGAGCTCTTGTTGCCGTCATCGATAGCATCCAGCAGCTGCACCATCTCCCTCTTCGTGTAGACCATGTCATCCTCAATAATGTTCAGCTCGCCTGATTCTGAAGTGCGATCAATCTTGAGGATCCGAAACTGCGTCTCTGCAAGGTTGATGCCAACCATGTAGAACCGAGTTGCAGTCTCATAGAGAGTAAACTTGTGCATGCGGTTGATCCCTTCATCCTCAATATCCAGTCCTGACCGGTGTTTTTGCGCAGAAGTGGGTGACGACTCCCGCTCAAAGGAAGTTGCGACGCGAGGCTCCTCATCGTCCTCCTCTGGCGGGAATTCAGATGAAAGCGGTGGAGCAGTCGGTATTTCGGTGTCATTATTAGCGTCCACTTGCGGAGCATGGCCTGCTTTCAACGAGTTGCTCGAGGTGGGGGTGCTCGGTCCTGCCGATTCTGCATCCGCTGGTTTTCGTGTCTTCGTTTCAGTCGTAGGAAGGTGTTCGTCAATCGGAGAAGGGTTTGAGACTGGCCCAACCAGCGTCACGTCGTCGAAGCTCTCCATCGCGCCGGGCGATGTAAGTAGGAGGTTCTATGGCGCGAGCAGCAGGAAGGTGATAGCTTTCCCCACAGCAGTGACGTTGGGCGCTCAGACAGCTGCCCCATTCCGCTGGCGAATGAGATTCGTCGATCAGAGCCGCAGTACGCAGTACGGTAAAGGTAATCAAAGATGGAAGTCCATACCACTAGGTTGAATTGAAGAAAGACATCAGGAATATCATTATATGGATACTATAAAGAACAGCCTGAATCATGTAAGATTATTTTTCACCTAATTTTGAAATCCTGATCGCTTTAACAATGAGATGCAAGACTATGCCGATCACATGATCTGCACTACCGGCGGCTCTGGCTGCCCGTAAAGTTTTCGTTGATTTCGAGATCGCATCGCATCGTTGTAGACTCCATCGACATTGCGACTTCACCATGGCCGCCCCAACACAATCACAAATAGACACCAAAATCCAACGGGAAAAGGACTATGAGCGCTTCAAAAACTACACAGCCATAACGTTCCTCATCGCCTCCCCAGTCCTAATCGCCCTCCCACCCCGCAAACTCGACCACCTAACCGTCCTCCTGGCGAGTGCGTTCTGCATCTCCGCAAACCATATCACACGCGAACGGACAGGCCGCAGCATCATTGACCGGATCGAGTCAAAAATAACCACCCGCCCGGCGATCTTCCGCGAATTGCCGTCCGACCGCGCAGAGGAGATTCAGGCGCGACTGCGGGCGGCGCGAGACAAGCAGCTTCGTGAGGCGAGGGGCGAGGAATTGGAGAAATTGAAGGCTCGGGAGGTGCAGGAGAAGGGAATTGCGCAGCGGGTTTGGATGGGTGGGGAGTCGGAGGGGTGGATGGAACGAAGGTTGAAGGAGGAGCAGAAGGCTATTGAGGAGGGGAAGGGGTACGGAGATTTGATTATGGATCACATTTGGGATGTATGGAATTGGGGGAAGAAGCGTGAAGAGGACGATGAGTGATTGTGATTCATCACTTGCTCCTCGACAAGGCAGTTGCTGATGCCTCGGTCTCTCATACCCGGGACGTCAATGAGTGCTGGATACTCCCAACCGACCTCATCAACCACCACCAGCCTCATGCGCGTTTCTTTCTTAAACCCATCTGTACAACTATTTCGCTTGGATTCAGCATTGGGAAACGGCGTTCGGACCTTATTCTTGTCATTTACACTCCACTCCTCGGGACGTCCTGTGAGTTATGTCTATATCAAGTCTACACATCATCTACGAAAAGGACCATCAATTGAGTTGAATGTGCAGCCAGGTTCATTCAGACACACACCGTTAATACATGAAGAGTCCAATAATTGCAAACCGCAGATGCCCAACACACATCACGTAGTTGAAAAAAACATCAGAATGTTCCAATCGTCTTGGTTTCCCTTTTTTTTTCATGTCGTGGTCCAGTACGGACCAAAGTCCAGTACGGACCAAAGTCCAGTAGACAGACTCGAGCATGGCCTCCCAGGTTGTCGCCATAGCAATGATGAGGTACATGCCACCTTTTCCTTTAATCAGACACATTGACAGTAAAGATATGAATATAATAATAAGAAAAGAATGTTCACAATCATGATTAAATGTGCAACCGGGCTCATCAGACATCACATGTTCATGTTTGAAGAAAACACCAATTGCAAACCAGCCCTGGAGAGATGACCAGCATACATCAGATAAGCACATCGTAAGGAAGCTTTGATCAACACCTTTGTTTGTCAGGTCGTGGTTCAGTATCAAAGTCCTGGCAGGCATACACGAGCATGGCCTCCCGTGAATGCTGCCAGAGCAATGATGAGATCGGTACCACATTTTCCTTTTGACAAGACACATTCAAAGTAAAGATATGAAGATAAGAATAGAAAGTCAACCACCATCATGAATGAGAGACAATAGTTGGAAAGGTACATGAAAGCGTGTATACATGAAAAATCAACCGTAACGCTTGACGAGTTCGAGCATGACGCCTTCGAGTGTGACTTGTGCAACATTGCGTACAGCAAGCATGCCCTCTGCTAATAGTCGATTGTCTGCCAATAATTGAATGACGTCGGATTCCATTGGAGGAGCATCAATCATCTCTACATCGCCGTCACCGTCGATCCCGCATTGGAGGACCTCAAATGGAGGGACCAGGTATTGAGGCTGGTCTTCAGGGATGTCAGGCAGCAGGAAAATATCCTCAGTGATTTCAGGTGGAGATGGTGAACCCAGTGGGACCTGCTGGTTCCGATTGTTGCGACGATTGCGACCTCCACGGCGCTTGCCTCTTGGTCGTTGGTTGTGATCCACGAACGTTGGTTGTGGATCTTGATTGGCATTGTACCCTTGACGATAAAAGGGTTGTATCTGGTTGTTGGCCTGTCCTGGGGGTTGGTATGGTTGGAACCCAGGATGGATGTGGCCTTGATGATGGCCTTGAGGGCGGCCTTGGCTCTGGTATTGGTTTGGACGGGGCATTCGCTGATAGCTTTGATCTGCCGCAGGTCCATTGTGGTAGTTGTTGTTACCAGGCCGGTAGTTCTATTGAATCGTCAGTGTCATGTATACAATTTAGATGAACGGGGGTGACTTACTTCTTGGCCTCTGTGGGGCCGTGGCCCTCTCCGTTGCCCTTGGTGGCCGTTCTCCCACCTGCCGCCATTGTTGTTTCGAGATCGATTGTTTTGCCAGGGGTTGCCCGCCTCTCCATTGTTCCGCGGTCCAGGGCCGTTAGTGGGATTTGGTTGAAAGAACCCGGCCTGTTGGTTGGATGTTGGACCGTCACCCCGCGGACGTTGATTTTGGTGGTGTTGGTGCCGCGGGGGGCGCCCGCCGAAAGATTGCTTTGAGTAAGACATCTTTGCTTGTTAACGGACGCAGTTGTGGTAAGTGGTATTCCCGGCCTTGCACTCTCCAAGGAACTCGAGACAAGAGGGACCTTGCTGCCGGCCTTCAAGAACTGGATTTCCACTTCAGAGGCTCTCACCTATCTCTTGGATCCACAGGATTGTAAACGATTGAACGATTTTTGTTTGAAACGATTTTTTCGATTTTGCACGCAGAAGGGATCCTTGAGACTCGTTGACCCCCTACAAGTCCAGCCACTCGAAGGTAGCTATGGGGTACAGGCACGCTTGCCCGAGACTTGAGAGAGGAAAGGGCGGTTTGGTTCTTTCTGAGTGAGCAAGAGGCGGGACCCCTGGCTTGGTGGTCTGAATAAAGATAGTGAATGGCAGCAGGGGGGAGCAAAGGGTCGGAGAGGGAAAGGAGGGCCTGAGGTGGAAGGAGGGAGGGAAATGGATGTGAGTGAAGGTGACCTCTCGAGAGAAGAGAGAGAGGTGGAAGAAGAAGAAAGAGAGAAGGAGTGAGACGGGGGTGGGCAGCTCTTTTGTACCCGTCCTGCTTGACTTTGAGCTATACCTTGCAGGTTGTCGGAGTGTCGAGGCTGTTGCAGAGGCTCAATGCAGCATCTCCGCATTCAAAATTGGATGAGACAACGCTGGCACCGACGAGGTAAACGGCAAAATGTCCAGTAGTACCCTGGTTGCGCACTGGTTTCTGATCTGATTTCAGGAACAGAGGCAATGTGATCACTCTGGAGTGCTAAGTATAGCAGGAAGTTTGTGAAGCCCTGGTTGAGCACGAATTTCAATCGGAATTGAGAGGTGAAGCCAAAAGACGAAGCCCTAACTAGGTCGCGACGACCATGGTACCCGGTATGTCTGGTCGGAAAACTCTTCAGCGAAACTGAAACGATATCACTTTCGTGTCGGGTGACTATCGAAATTCCGGACTCCGTTCAAAGATGTAACAGTCCGGTATTCAGGATGGTAAGCGAGCGTTGAGGGATGACCATGGATGCAAGCTCTACGACGAGAATAGAGGTTTCAGTCGCCCGTGAGTAGAGACGGAACGAGTGACGTGCGGATGAACTCCAAGGCAGGTCTGCTTGAGAACAGATCTGGTCCACCCACGCCTCAGAACGAGTGTGACGATGATAACAACGGAATATGAGGCTTGTCAGGAAGAACCTGGATAACAGACAAATATCTTTTCCGTGGAAAAGGCGACTGAAGAGCTCTTCAGGAGTGTGCTATAGCCGCTTCCTGATTAGGAAAAGTTGGGCTATGACGAGGATGATCGTAAGAGCAGCTGTAGAGACGGAAAGGCGGTCTTGAAGCTTGAAGACGTTCTGAGCTTTCTTTAGGTATCGGCCTCATCCAAGGTCCATGGAAACATCAATGACCGGAGAGTGCTGCGCCTCACTGCACCATGGATGAGAAAAGCGAGAGAGGTGTTTGCGATGCCTGATCAGGAACGGAGGAGAGAAATGACGATCCGTCGACGTATGGCGACTTGGATCTGGGGATGAGGAGGGTGAACTCGTCGAAAAGACCGAAAGTGAGGTCTATAGTGAGAGGGTATTGAGTACGCTGTAGCAGACAAGTAGTCGTGGTGAGTGTTGGAAGTTAGTGATATTTGGTATCTATGCTGTCAACTAGTGCGGAGCCCGGCCTTAAATAGGATAAGCACCTCAAAGAAAGGCCCTCCCTTTGACGATGAAGCAGGCTCTGAAACAAACTATGCGAAGACTCGAAAGGCTCAGATGTCAGTAGAATATACTTCAAAGCGATGAATCAAAGCGATGAATCAAAGCGATAAATATAGCTGTGACAGCTACGACCTGAGAATAGACCTGCGAGCAAAGCCAAAGAGGACAGAGAAAAAGTCACTCACAGTCACTCGATCAAGCCCGCGACTTCTTCAGCTTCTTATTCTTGACGTCTGACTCCATCTCTGACACTGCTCCTCCTCTTTTCAACTCGTTCGCCGTTTTGGCGCGCTTTTTTCGAGGTCGTGATGCGCCGGGCGACTTGCTTTCGTTCGATAACAGACTCTCGCGTTTTCGCTTCTCTGGCTGGGCGTTTTCTTTCATGCGACGCCTTTCTTCTTTGATCCTGAGTCGACGCTGCACTTCTTCAGAGATGTCTTCTGTTTCGGTGGTCCCCGAGACGTTGTACTGGTCTTCGTCGACACCTGAGTAGGAGCCAGTGTCACGCTTGCGCTTGGATGCTCGCGCCTCCTCCGACGAGTCCGAATGCGCATATAGTTCAGGTGTGGCAGAGTTTGTGTCGCCCTCTTTCTGTGTACGAGACCGTTTCCTCCGACTGCTGGTGTCTGTATCGGTGGAGTGCGGGGTGGGCGTGGGACGAGCGCTCATGTTGGGCGCAGAGGCTGAGGAGTGAGATGGATTGTCAAAAGCCTTCTCTGCGATGAAATGTCAATACTCGTAGGAGATATGCAGCAAAGTAGGCTCCGTGTAGGTTCGTAGAGAGTTCAGGGTGAATCGAGAGGAATAGAAACGTACTGTTCATCTGAAAGGAAAGAAACGTCAGCCGCAGTTTCCCAAAGAAACCCAAAGAAGACAACGCACCATATGCTTCCGGATAACTTTGAATTGATTCATTACCTGGATTGTCTTGTTCACCATCGACGACACAGCACGAAAGGCCTCGCCGTCTGGTGCAACATGGCCCTTCATCAAGTCAAGCATTTCCAAATGGGAGTTGAGGACGGTCTCATGTCGAGAGAAGATCTGCCAAGCAAATGCATGTCAATTGGGTCTGTTTGCCAGGGGAGGAGGAAATCTGGGCTTTCGCGCGCAGCTCGCATCGTTTGCGCTGCCACGCGACTGACAGATTTGGTGATGACGACATACCTCTGTCCAGGGGATTGGCGAGCCATTCGCTTGAAAATTGTATGCTGCCGAAGAAGACTGACCACTCCCATTGCTGTCTTGCGGTATATTCATAGTGAGCTTGGGCTCCGGGGGCATCATCTTCGATGGTCGAAAGTGGAAAACGGAAAGAGGGAGCTCGCAGGGATCGGCGGAGATGCGCTCCTCTCCGCGCCAAGCATTCGGAGTGGATCAAGTAGCGATCTGACAGTCCTGAGAACCCAATAGAGCTACATCTACTAAGACTTCATGCTACGAAGAGTGGAAAGGCGAGGGTATATCATGCATCTGTTGTGTATTATTCGTCGAACTATTGTGTAACGCCTGCGCCTCCAACGCCGTTGAAACCCCTTGTCCTCGTCAAGATCCTATGCTTGTGCATAATGCAATAACCCATCACCACGCTCCGGCATCAAAATCAAATCGTGCCAGCTCTTTCTGCGAGTCCTCGACGTCCTTCTTTGCCTTCATACGCATGTAGAAGATCGGACAGTCGCGTGACGAGCAGATGACCTCACAATGAAGACTGCCCTGACAGCGCTGGCATTGAGTCCAGAGACGACCAAAGCGCACCTCCAGATCGGACACTTTCGTCAAGGCTTTGGTATAGAGCTCGCCGAGACGAGGGCGGCAGTTCTGGCACACGGCACCGTCCATCTCCTCCTTGCCTGACAGCGGCTTCTTGCATCCCATGCAGGTCTGGGTACGCTTGGTGAACTTCATCAATCCACCCAAGCTGGGGGCAGCAACTGAGATGGATCTAGTATGCTCGCCTGTGAGCAGCTGGTTGGCCTTCTTTTCACCCAAAATGGGCTCGAAAATACGGCCGAGCGGGTTCGCGAGCTGGTTGTCAAGGTAGTACTTGGTATCGATAGGAATGTTGTTCTCCAGTACGAAAATGGGATCTTCGGCCCGCTCGTAGCCCTTGGAGTTGGCAGCGCCTTTGATCATCACGTACGCCACACGATCACCCAGAGCTGGTGCAGAACCAGCGTCACGCTTTGCCATGCGCTTGGCAAGCTCAACGTGCGCTTGCTTCGCAGCGTATTCCTTCTGCGACAGGGCTTTTGTGATGACCAGCTTTGACATATCAATTTTGTTCTGGAGGAGATCTGAGATCGTCGATTTGACATACCTAGAGTTACGTTAGCCGTCGATTCAAGAGGTAAAGCAGTTCCTTGTACTCACTCTTGGGCGCTGTCGATATCTCGGTCAATGAGAATTTTGTTCAACACAGTCTCGATGACGTTTTGGACCAGCAGACAGTTATCACGTCGTACGGTCTCAATACCCTTCGTGTCCATCTTGTCATGCTTCTTGGTGTTGGTCCAGAAGAGACCCGCGTAGCGCTTCTTGTTGATGAGCAGGTAAGGGAAGTAGACCTTTTCGAACTCCAACTTGATGGGCTTGATGAATTTTGAAGAGACATAGTCTGCCGCTTCCTGCCCGAGCTTCATTGCATCCTCGAGTTCGGTGACTCCAAATTTGACCATGACGGAATCGGTATCACCGTAGATGACCTGAGCATCATGAGAATAACCATTGGCAATGGTGTAGCGTGCTTCCACTTCCTGCTTGGTCTTCTCGATCATTTGACGACCATAACTGGTCGTACTACTGGCGATGGGCAAACAGGGCAATTTGCCAACTGTGGCACCAGTCAAACCGTACACACTGTTGGCGCTGACCTTCAAAGCAAGCTGTCGACCGTTCAGCACAGCCTTCTTGAACGGGTCCGTTTCGACGGCGAGTTCTTTCCTCGCACGCTTTCGTGCACTTAGTAGTTCTTCAAGAATCTGGGACAGAAGACCCTTGCGGACTTTAGTGGTGCAGAACATGTCCCCGTTTGGTGTTACAATGTAGTCTTCATCTTTTTTGAGACCCAGCTTCTCCACACTACTCTTGTTGAGAAGGGTGGTGTAGCAAAGGTTGTGAGCTTGGATGATAGAGGGATACAGCGAGGCGAAATCGAGAGTGGCAATGGGCACGCCGTAGTAACCGCGCTTCGGTTCGATGACAGTAGCACCTTCGTAATCCTGCTCGTCCTGCGATTTGGCGTTGGGAATGACGAGCTGTTCGTCCAAGGCTTTGCGGAAGAGTTGACTGATGAATTTGACTTGTTGGCCTCGAGACAGCAGGTAGTTGAAAGGTACACCCGTTACTCTTGCCATCTCAGTGTAGTTGACCAAACACATCAGCTTGTCCATCAACCTTTGCGGCAGATAGGCATCCTTCAAGCAGTACACTGCCAATCGCCGTCTCGAGTCTGGAGTTCCGTTGAACAACTCAGTGATCATCGTATGGTGAACGTCCTCTTTCTGCTCGCCCAAGAACTCGTAGGATACGGAGTTGAGAGTGTAACTTCGCAGGTGATGATCTCTCTGAACCAACTGGAGAAGATCAAGTTGAATTCTGCCGTTTGTGTTGGTGGCTTTGGTCTCGCGGTTGCCCATCTGCTTGCTGGAGAAGCTAGCCTCTTTGGCTTCCGTCTTCATGTTCTTGATTCTTGTCCAGTACGGGAAATTAGTGCACTTCAAGTGCTTCGCGCGATCCAGAAGATAAGGGAAATCGAAGTTCGCAATGTTATATCCGATGATCACGTCTGGGTCCACCTTCTGCACGAATTCCTTCCATGCCATGAGCATCTTCTCTTCCTTGTCGAATTCCAGAATTTGAGTGTTGACAATCAGACTGCAAGTGTCCAAGCAGAACACATTTCGAACGAAAGGTTTGGAATCTCCGTAGCGAGTGACGACATTCGCAATTTGGATGACTGGATCCACGTTGGGTTCAGGGAAGATACCTTGTCGTCCAGCACACTCAATATCAAACGACAAAATACGGAGGGGAGCCATTTTGGCCCATTCGCCGTTTGGCGCATGGGCAATCATATCATGGTAGTCGATGATAGCCTCTAGCTGGCAATTTGATTGCTTTTCGCCCTCGGAGACGAGGCGGTATTTCCCGGCCTTTGCTTCAACCCAGGACATGCCGTAGAGACCGGTATCAATCATGAATCGGAGGAGATACGGGATGTTGTCGAACGTGAGAATACCCGAGTCTGACGAGCTCCACAAGCCCTTGTAATTCATTGTTCCACTGCCTGTTTCGAGTGCACTCCGGAGCCGAGCAATGAACTTCGGATCGGTCACAGTGATCTTCAAGTACCAGCTTTTCTGGTTCCCTTGGAAGCCATAAATGTTCTCCCGCAATGTGACCTGGACGGACTGAATGACTGGGACGGATTGGGCGAGTTTTGTCTCGAGAAAAGCTCGATACGGGTCGCAGTCTTCTTTGGTGAAACCGACGGGGGCGGCGATGTAAAGGTAATGTTGGAATCCGGTTACATGGAGTAAGACCGACTGACCAGCCTATATTGCATTGGGTCAGATCCATTCGGATGAAGGATTCGGTACTATTATGACATACCTCAGTGACACCAAAGAGTCGAACTGACATCTTGTCGCCTGGCAATCGTCCTTCCTCTGCATCGATCTGTTGGAAACAGATATTCTCTTTCGTCGCATCGAACGGCCCGAGGGGCGGGCGTTCCCATTGTTGGTCCTTCTCGGCATTGCTCTCTTTCAAATCACCGATATCCTGAGTGAGTTTTTCCAGAACCTCCTCCTCAAACTGACTCTTCTGCGGCTGGCTGGAGCCAAACTGTTTGCGTGGAGCTGTTGAAGAAGGTGGCTTGAGCTGTGCACTCGCTTCATTGTCAAGCTTCCGCTTTTTCAGCGCATTGGGAGACACGAAGGTGTTGCGCGAATTATTGGTCGCATCGCCCAACACCCGCTTCTGAGGCATTATTGCTTCAGGCATTGTAGCGATTCGTTCAGTGTACGCGAATACACTGTCAAAACGCTATAGTGAGAAGACGTGAAGCAAGGTGGAAGTGAAAGAGTTGAGCGGGCAGCTATCGGAGTCGTGTCGCAAGTCGCGCCTTCGACGTGACGCTCTTAACGCGTGAAGGGTCACATGGAGATAAGATAAGACTAGCATGGAAAAGAACAACATCAGATGATGGACAGAGCAGCCTTTCAGGTAGGACAAATGCAATGCCGAAATGCTTCCTTTAAATCAGGTTTATTTACCAACCGAGCGACTATTCAAGTAAATTTGGTACTCTAGTCAATCCCTCCGCTGCTCAATGTTGATATTCCATTTATTGTGGCTCCCGGCTGACGTGGATATTCTGCCGGCAGAAACCGATGAGTCTCTTGCATATTCGCCTCCTTCGCCTTGACAACAGCATACTTCCTCATGTTTCAAGAGAGGTGTGAGGCTTTTCCTGAAATATTGTTTCCTCAGACATCGCAACCCGTCACCTAGGCAATTTTCCGATGTCATTGTTGCCTGCTCACCTTGAACCTGATACAGTCCGCCTGACACGCCCTGCCAGAGACACAGAGAATCCAATCGAAGGTTCAGTCACACATCCCCCCTTCTAGGGCCCGAGACGTGTTTACTTTTCGCTCTATCTGATCGGAAAGTCAAACGTGGCATCTCGAACTCTTCTGACACTCCCTTGGTCTGGTCCTCACCTTGAAAGTGAGACCTGGCCTCTTGTGATCGTGTTCGCCCTTGAAATCTATACATCCCACTCTGCTCGGGAAGAAGCAATTCATCTTGATGATTCTCTTTTGATGCCCGCAAGGTTCTCTTCAATTCATGGCGCAGGTTTAAATTGGATTGGGTCTTTCTCAGCGCGCTGACCTGCAATTCTAAGAATTGTCATCAGCATGTCAATGTTCAGGTCCGCTGCAGACATATCATCATCAGATTCCGAGTCGGATGGTGACCAGAGTGAGAATGACATCCAATCTCCAGTTTCCAACAATGAGTTGAGCCATGGGTCACGACGCGCCAGCAAAGACAGGGCAATAGGCCAAAAGCCAGGTTCTAGCGGTGATGTGGATTCATCAATTTCCCTCGATGATCTATCAGTTCCACAAGATGCCCTTGAAGCGAATGCTGAGCAACATGGCAACATGATGACGGCAGCCCTGTTGGAATTCTACTGCACAACTCGAGCTGCAGACATTCTCAATGCTCAACCAGGGTCTACCAGGAAATTCACTCGCCAATCTCCCGAAGCGCAGTATCTTGGAAAGAAGTTGTACAAGTACAAGTCTCAATTTCTATCCTCACATGGTGTCCTCGCAGACGGTGTCGACAGAGAAGAGCTCAGTGTCACGAGGCAGAGCTACCGAGACAACCTTGACCTGCTTGGTCGCGCTGCTCTTGAAGATCTCAATCTGAACGAACAGCAGCCACGGACTCCCATTGAAGATGGCCAGGAGTTCGCATTGATATCACGCAACCAGCACAAAGTTCGTGCCTCAGAAAATCAGTTCTGGCAGGATGAACGAAGGCAGCTTCCCCCTGTTGGCAAGGTGGATGTACTAGAAGGCATCCCTACTGGTGCAAAGGCTTTGCCGCAGCCATCGAGGTCCCTTTTCGGCAGCTCGCCAGTGAGCATGCCGTTATTCAATACACCTGCGGCCCCATCGTATAATCACATGTCACGCTACTCTGTCGAGTTCCAGGAGTTGAAGGTCCTTGGACGTGGGTCATTCGGTGAAGTCTACCATGTAAAGAACCACATTGACGGGCAAGAGTATGCCGTCAAGAAAATTCCTCTCAGCCAGAGGCGTCTTGACCAGTTGCAATATGGGGGCCAGAACCAGCTGGAAGCCATCATGAAAGAAATCCGAACTCTCGCTCGTCTGGAGCATACCAATGTCGTGCGGTACTACGGGGCGTGGGTGGAACAGGCACATGTGGATCTCTCCAACTATCACCTGAAAGACTTCCAAAAGGACTTCCAGAGAGACAGTAACATGCCCTTCGAGCACCGTCTCCACACGACACACGAACGCTCGGAGATCAACCTATCGAGTCCAGGCTCGACTAATGAACCTAGTATGGGCATCGTCTTCGAGCATTCCGAGAATTCAGTCGTCCAGTCTCACGCGAGCTCTGTACGCTCTGACCATGGCTCTTCTACAAAGATCTCGCGCTGGGACAGCCATGCGACCACCTCTTCCCGTCATTCAAAGAAGAGCTCGGTGATAGGGGTGGAAGACGAGGAAATTGAATCAATTCCACGCCATTTCGACAACTATGGCCAGACATCAACATTTGGCGAGACAGATGATATCTTCACCGACGGTCTGAGCCAAGATCAATCAAGGCTGCAGGTGCAACGACGTCTCCGAGCGAGTCAGCAACCGCCTCCGGCTGTCATCCTTCACATCCAGATGTCACTTCATCCAATCTCTCTCAACACCTATTTGAATCCTCAAGCCACAAGTGGAGACAGCACCCTTTCACCTGCTCGTCGTCACTGCTTCCATTTGATGCCGTCTCTGAGACTCATGCTGGACATTGTTTCGGGCGTCGAATACCTTCATTCGAAGGACATTGTGCACCGCGATCTGAAACCCGCCAACATCTTCCTATCTACCCCGGAGAAGACCGAAAAGGACACTTGCACCACGTGCACGTCTGGGTCAAGTTCACCGACCCAATTCTGTCGCCCTCGCATTGGAGACTTTGGCCTGGTGGCGGATATTTCTCATCTGAATGAGGCCACGGCGCAAGGTTCTATCACTCCATACCACAGTGGCCCCAAGATCCAGCGTGTCGTGGGAACCGAGTTCTACCGGCCACCCGCAAACGATGCGACTGGATATTTTGAAGAATACAAAATCGACGAGAAACTGGACGTGTACGCTTTGGGCGTCATTCTGTTCGAGCTTGTCTATCGCCTTAGCACGAAGATGGAACGACAGTTGGTCCTTAACAACTTGACTCGGGGTTCAATCAAATTCCCCGACGATTTCGCTACCAAGATCGATCACGGCGAGACACGTTTGGATACCGGCGACATAGTAGCCGACTCGTTGAGGATATGCATCCGAGGCATGTTAACGCCGCAGTCACAGCACCGGTGGAGCTGCCAGCAGGTCAAAGAGCACCTCCGTCGGACTCAAAAGGCTGTGAAAAGGCTACTTGCGGCGCACCAGGCATAGTGGAGGTCATTATTGGAGCGAGAAGCAAGATTTGCAGCGCATACATACACATCAGTTAGAAGCACAAAATACATAATTGCATACTCCTCTCTTTTTGTGGATAATGCACATCATGCACGCTGGACTCGGGCCTCGGTTTGGTGGAGCTTCCCTTCACAGGCTGCCGAGTGTCTTCCCCGCATTCGATTTATCTCTAGAGACACCACAGGCGATCTACAATGTAGAGACCATTCCAGACTTCGTTCTTGTCAAAGAATCTCTCAGAACCTCATCCATCAACATGGCGCGCTCCCTCCGCGCCCCAACAGCTCCCTACAGCGAGCCCCTTCTCCCTCAGCTCGACGTGCACAATCCCTACTACACAGACCTACACCACAACCTCCGCGCCTGGGTTCGCGACTACGTCGACACAAACATCGCCCCCTACGCGCAAGAATGGGAAGCAGCCGGGCAGGTCCCCGAGACCGTGCGAAGACGCCATTGCGAGCTCGGCTTCAGCATCGTCCATCCCCTCACGACTGAGGAGAACGCGGCTGGCCTGGCCTTGCCGGGGAATGTACCGCGCGACAAGTGGGATACATGGTGCTCGCTTATTGTGAGCGATGAGCTTACGCGTGTGGGATTCGTCGGAGTGATTTGGGGTCTTGGTGGTGGGAATGGAATCGGGTGTCCGCCTATTGCGAAGTTCGGCACGCTTGAGCAGCAGAGGCGGTGGTTGCCTGGTGTCGCGAGGGGTGATATCAGGTTCTGCCTGGGTATTACGGAGCCGGACGGTGAGATTACTTCTTCGACCTTAGCTAGTTGAGGGTGGAGCTGATTTAACGCGATTTATTCTAGCTGGTTCCGACGTCGCCAATATTAAGACGACTGCCAAGCGCGATGGTGACCATTACATTGTCAATGGAGCCAAGAAGTGGATTACCAATGGTATCTGGGCCGACTATTGTACCGCTGCAGTGCGCACAGGTGGCCCAGGGCGATCGGGTATCAGCTTGTTGGTCATTCCCTTGAAGGCTGAGGGAGTGACGCGCAGACGGATGTTCAACTCGGGCGTGAACGCGAGTGGTCGGTCTACCATTGGGGAAATTGCATCGAACTACCACTAATTCACTGATAGGATCGACCTTCATTGAGCTTGACGATGTTCGCGTGCCCGTCGAGAACCGGATCGGTGAAGAGAACAAGGGCTTCCCTCTCATCATGTCGAGTGAGTGTATTACAGTATCATTTGAACCCCAGTGCCTAACATTCTTCAAGACTTCAACCCTGAACGCCTTGCCCTTGCATGCGCATCCCTACGACTAGCCCGCGTCTGTGCCGAAGATGCCTTCAACTACGCCATTCAACGTGAGACATTCGGCTCACCCCTGATCCAGAAGCAGGCAATCCAATCCAAGATTTTCAAGTTCGGACTGATGATCGAGCCAGCATATGCCTTTATGGAACAACTGGTCAACATCCTCGAGCTGACGAAGGATCGACCAGTCGACGATGTCAAGATCGGTGGTATGACTGCTTTACTAAAGGTCATGTCTACGAGAGCCTTGGAGAAGAGCGTTCGCGAAGCACAGCAGATCCTTGGAGGTGCTGGTTACAACAAGGCTGGAAAGGGGGCTCGGATTGAGCAGATTAGTCGTGATGCCCGTGTACATGTCGTTGGTGGTGGTAGTGAGGAGATCATGATGGGGCTGGCACTTCAGGAGGAGACTAAGGCCCTCAGGACACGGCGAAAGGCGCTTGAGAAGAGGCAGTCTAAGGTGTAAAGAAGCTGATTGATTGCAATTCATTGGAAACTTGTCTTTCACTGTGTCTCATGTATTGCGTGCATAACTTGCGGGAAAGATTCATGTCACTGTATGAGTGACCCTGCTGTTCCAGGTCCATAGATCTCAACTCTGCGAAGGCTGGTACCACGAAACAATTTCAAAATGATACCGAACGCCTCTGATGCGGTAGATCCATGTACAGATTCAAAAGACTGAGAAAAAGAACGAGAGAAAATCAGACTGAGAATACCCAGTCTCACCCGAAGGTCTGTCTTCTTTCATCTGTTCCATCCACATGGCTATCACCGTGAAGATGCACCATTCACCATTTGGTCTCTGGCCATTCCGACGAGTCACTCCACGGGAAAGTCACCACATCAGCACGCGGGATTTCAATTGGCAGCTCTTCTGGGGGTCCAACTTCGGAGAGCATGTCGAAACAGACGGCGCCAAAGATCCTTGTCGAAAGACCCTGGGTGCAGGAGGACATCAAGGTTGATTGTGGCTTCAATCCAGTACTCCCAATTTTCTCCAGCTGGGCTGAAGCTGGCTGTCACCTCTGTGCCGCATTCGGCGCAGATTGTTTGGGCTGGGCAATCTTCCTGGCAGAGTATATCGAACAGCCCGATGTGTGGGCACAGCATGACAGGAATCCAAGAGCCTTCGAAGATCTCTGGCCAAGTCAATCAAATCCAGTAGAAAACCACAGCTCGAAGTAACTGCGCCTGTTCTGTGAATCCTCGAAAAAGCTCAACCGTCCTCACAGTTGAGATGCTGGTCCCGACTTCAGGGATGTCATATTCGTAGATCCGTGGCAGGGCATGGTCATTCGGGCGGCTGAGACAGAAGGACAGATCGGATCGCAGAGCGTAATAGCAGGGGAAAACCACCACTCCTGGCCGTTGGCACGATCTCTCGTGCGGGTGCATTTCAAGGGCTGCTTTGTCAAACTCTTGTGGCGGGTGCAGTTTGAAGCAGCTGGCGCAGTAGAGCCAACTCTCCGATTCGAGCAGGATCAGAAATTCCATCAAGTTCTCATCAGCCAGTTTGCTGTAGTAGTAGCTCCAGGACTGTGGGCGAGAGATGTTGGCGTTTCGGGATTGCATCCATGATGACTCCAAAACGGACTTGCAAAGCTCAAATAAGCCTTTGCAAGTGAGTGCGAGGCTTGCCTGGGCTGGACGTGGGAGCTGTTCAAAGATGATAGTGGAGACATCCAAGGGAATGTCCAGGAGTTTGGACTCCATGCTGTCGTAGTTATGGAGGCCACAGGTTGCCGAAGACCTGGCGTAGAGAAGTACAGGAGGGACGCAGATGGAGGGACGCAGTGTAGAAGAGCAGTGTAGAAGAGAGGATGTCGAGAGGAGGATGTCGAGAGGACGATGGTAGGTGGACGAGCGTATAGTAACGACAGTGCAAGAGGAATTGTAGAGCAAGGAAGCTAAAGGAAAGATGTGAGAGGAACGATGATAGAGAAATGACTATATAGAGATAACACAAAGATGCTAAAGAGATAATGGTAAGAGCTAAGGTCAGAACTGAGACTCGAACTGAGGTTCAAACTGATGTCAAACATAATATCAGAACTAAAGATGAGTCTCTAATGGGCGACTTGCGATCCCTCTTCAGCATATACGCTATCACGACAATGAAGGAGCGATCCATCTTCTCTGAAACTCGAAAGGAGTCAAAAGCGAGTGGACATCGAAGGTTGAGTGCGTAAGAGGCTCGCGGCTAGGGATGAAGCAATCAATTTTGAAGGTTGTAGAAAGTCGTGTCCACAGTTTCCTGTCATCGTTCACATTTGAGGGATATGTCTAGCTTGATGTTGAGATCATTAGTGATGAAAGTATCTAGTAGTTTCCTCTGACAGCAATTTGCAACAGTTTGATTCGTGCTAGAACAAGATCTAGACGCATGTTGAAATGGGAATGATGATCTCGATTCAGATATTCCATCTAGGGGATCTAGAGGATGTATGGTGGTGTCTGTTGTTATTTTTGTATTGTAGAGCAATTAGAAGGACAGAAGAGGGAGAAGGGAAAAAGGAGAATATATACGGAGTAGAGGCACCAAACAAAGAAGCAAACGCAGGAGAACGGAATGAGCTGTGGATCTTTCCATGCTTCAGGGCCCTGGCGTCTATCCAAACATGAGTTCGTTAGGTCTCGAAATTTGGAAGTACAAGGCATTTCTCATTCCCAATACTATGCGGCGTCTTACTTGGGCCGATGGACTCAATGTCCCTGCTAAGTCTCCTATCCGCGCGAGCCACATGTTGATGCCTAACGCAGTATATTCGAATCCTCGAAGACCTGTTTACTTCTAGAATAAAGTGATCGGCCACAAATTCTTCCTCGGAAAGTGTTCGAACTTGGGCTGAAGCTGAGCCGTTTATGTACACTTTCCTATGGCCCGTAAATGGGCCATTCCGAGGTCTCAACTGGGCAAAACGAATCGTCTGAAGTCATTCTTCCCGGCCGAAACACTGGATAAGAACGTGGCGCCGTGAGAGGCTCCGGGCCTAACCTGCACGAATGGCTGGAAGAAGTGTATTTTGATGGACGCTGGACCCCTGATCTCACAAGAGAGGATACAACGAAGCTGGGAGAAGTCATTGGAAGCTTGTTGTGTTTTGAATCGTCGGCAAGAGCATCAGCGAGACAGATCCTCGATTACCTGTGGTTCAATGAGTAGGCTAAGCTGACTGTTCGTGAGAAACTTGACCCTAGCTCGCGCCTAACAACTTCCTCAGACTTGTTCATTTTCAACCCTGCATGTCGAAAATGGCCTTTAGCACTCTCTTCCTTTGCACCCACCACACTAATGCACCATTCAAGGAAGGCAGCAAATCCTCTCTCGGGGTCTTTTTCATAGTGATTCCAGTTCCGCCGAATGAATCCCTTGAGTTCAGCAAAAAACTCTTCGATTGGGTTCAGGTTCGGCAAGTACGGTGGCAAATAGATTAGCTTCACCCCTGAGTCTTCAAGGAAAAGAGAGAGAAGAGTAATAGATAGTTTCTAAACGAAGATTTAGAGTTCCTTATATATTCTAACATCATACACGAGCTAGGGCCATAATGTGTGATGTATAGGTATAATTGTAAACACGCTATACCTACTTTAGCTAATGTAGTGTCGATGCGAGCTCTAAGTGAAAAGACCACGGTTCCTCATCTAAACCCCACGCACAACCGTGGTCTTTTCGCCGTCACCCTGATTTACTGCGTAGTGTTGCAGACGGAAGAACACCGAGACTAAAAATAAGGCACGAATGACGAAGCTTGACCGAAGCTTAGCGCTCTAGGGCTGAGCAGTGGGTCTGTTCCATGGTGACATTATTCAACTAGGCATCCACGATTCACGATTCAGGGGTTCACCACGATCAAAGATGAGATTGATAGAAAATAATTTTCGATCCTCTTGGTTATCAAGGCTGTCCTATTCTGTAGCCTTCGCCCGATGGACATGGGTATGAATGAAATCATTCCAACTATGAAATCCCTTGCCACGTTCAAGTCGTTCAAGTTTCGGATGGATGATCAGGGCGGTCAGAGTGATCAGAGTGATCAATCAGACGCCAACGTGGCAGGGCTTAGGGCGATGAGTGGAGGTCAGGCCCAATCGCATGGTCAGTCTGCGATTCCGCATGGTCATCATTACGACGCCAGGACCTCCGGTTTAACCGAAGCCGCTGTGTTGATTTGAGGCTGGGATGTGGCAGTGGTAATACATGCATGGCCTTGTACACTCGGCGCTAAACAGAGTACCGACATGGGTATAGTGTGTAGTAGCTGAGACCGTCGAGTCGATCCATATAAAACATCCCGCTTCCCCTCGTCAGCTCTTTCCCCTATACTTTCTCCCGCAAAACCCTCAACCTTCAACCTTCTCTATTGTTTACATTTCCTCTCCCACACTATCCACACAATATGTTCGACCGCATCTCCTCCTGGTTCTCTTCGTCCAAGCAGGAGCAGCCTGCTCCTGCTACCTGGGACGCTACCACTGGCAACGTCCAGAACCAGCAGCCAACTAGTCCAGAGGGCCCGTCCATCGAGCGGATCGTGACTGAGCAGCCCGTATGTTACTCCTTGATTTCCTTACAGACAATACCTTTGTACTGACCCAGATTTCTTTGTTGCAGAACTCCCAGGAGAACATGATGAAGCTGCGTGGTGGCGGTGCTGGTGATGTCTGCTGCGGCATGTGAGTCCCACTTTACCTCGAGCGACTGTCTGATCGCAAGGCAGATGAGTTCATATTGACACAAACGCTGACTGCTTGTAGCTGCGCTGGTCTCGCCTGCTTCGAGTGCTGCGAGATCTGCTGCTAAATGTCTCGCGCCGAATCATCGCCGTCGATGCCATGATCTCACAATCCATACCGCCTCATCGGCTTCTTTATTCGACCACAGATCCAGTCTGCAACGCCGCTGACAATATGGGCTTGGATGAGATTGGAGCGGGATAGGAGACTCTTGTTGGCTATTCCCTTCTACGATCATACATTGTTCTTGGTGTCACGTCCTGCCACTCATTGCCTTCCACGTCTTTGTATGGAGTTCATTATCAATACCCTTTAGCTGAGCAATTTTACTTGAAGCCTGAGATCTGCTACAAGATTGGAGATATCAACAAAGAACAGTATCTCATGAGGACATCAGAAGTACTTCGTATTCGGGCATGATCGGACAGAATCGCATTATGCTGCTGACCTGACAAGGTCAGAAACGAGAAAACGGCAACCTGGCGCACTAGTTAGACACTCTCGACAATGGCTCACAAGGGGAAAAAATCTCACCACTTCCCACGCAGCGTAATAACAGCCCAATTATTCCCATCCGCATCCGTCTCCTTCTCAACCTTGGTCGAAAACGAAATCGCACTCATAATCCCATCCCCAAACTTCTCATTCAGCACAGCCTTATACGCATACCCATAATTCTGCACAATCTCATACAACCGATAAATCAACGGCTCCTTGGGCGGCATATCAACCGACTTGCCACGATCGGGGAACCCGCTCAGCTGCTCTTCCAGCTGGGGGTGGGGGATGTCAAGCAGGGAGGACAGTTTCTGGATGTCTTCCGGGGAGGCTTTGGCTTGGCCGTAGAAGATGGCTGCGGCGGCTACTTCATTGCGGCCGATGTGTTGGGCGATTTGCTCAAAGCTGAGCTTTTTGGCGGATTTGGCTGTGAAGAGGGTTGCTGATGCGGTTGGGAGATTGGAGTGTTGGGAGGTCTGGCTGAGGTTAGTTTCTTACTGGGACTGTGTGTATGGGAGTCTGTACATCTAGGGTTGCCAGCGACATGTTGGAATGTGTAGATCCAGACAAAGTTATCAAATAACAGGATGGTGGACACGTTTATATACTTCGCTGATTGCGGGGTTGATCTCATCGTTAGATAAGTGCGGGGGCTCAGTACTTTTGATTGGCTTCACAAAGGATCTTATCATGATCAAGAAGATGGCCTGATATCTCGAGGTATTCGACTCTGGTTACGTAGTGTGGTCAGAATCACGCTTGGGAGCTATCTACCGCCTTACTGGCATCGTGTCGCCCTCGGTTTACCCTTCCTTTAATAGAAAATCCTTCAAGGATCGTACAACATACATTGCTCTTGCAAAAACTCTTCTCGTCTCATTCAGACGACCGGAAGTATCCCCACTGAAGGTTAACTCTGGAAAAAAACTCCCCGCTGATTTATTATCAGACCACATGATTGACTCGACAGGTGAACGCAGAACGTTGAACCCTCGCTTGACCGTTTCCTCTCGCGTTTCAGATCCTGTCGTAATTAGATTCTGTACCTTCTTTCAAACAATCTACGCAGTAATTCTTTTCCGTTTCGCGAGGTGTGAGTGATCCAGTGTCATATGACTCCCTTCGCTTCTTCTTCCCACAGATTTCTCTCTTTGTTTTCTCTCTTCTCTCTGCAGCATCCAATACATTCGTATTTTCGACCTCCCTTTCTCTCGTCTCTCCTCACACGAGGTCTTTCGCCTGGCCCACGACCACCAAGTATGGACTCTGCGGAACTGCCGGACGGTGCTTGCCATCCTCGATGGGACGTCCTTTATTCCGCCCCAGGGTTTTCCCCGCCTGTTCCAGAGTCTATTAGCGATCGAGCTAACGAAAAGAGCGATATGCTGAATCCGGGGGTTGTCACAGTATTAAGACTATCTCCCGAGATGGTCGTGAAATATGGGTCACATGTCACCATCACTGAAGCACAGTCCATGATATTCGTGGCAGAACACACAAAATCGATCCCCGTTCCGAAGGTTTTCGCCTATTGCACTCATGGTCCACTCAACAGAGACATCGATGACTATGGAAGCCTTTTTGACACCTACGTATTTATGAGTCTTGTTGAGGGTCAAACTCTGGACTCGGCTTGGGATTCATACGATGAGCTGACGAAGACCCATATTGCGAATCAGCTGAAAACATACATGGACGAGCTTCGTCAGATCAGAAGCGAACCCTACATTGGGTCTGTCAACAAAGGACCTGTCAGGGACCAGATTTTTGACAACTTCCACGTCAAAGGTTCTCCCCTGACATTGGCACTATAAAGACCAATATCTAATTTATCATCTAAGGACCCTTTGAATCAGAGGAGGCATTCAACGAAACCATCATCGATGCCTATCAGGCAAATGCCCCAAAGCGACACATCAGAAGTGTTCTTGCGGGAATGCTCTCCCAGAAAAGACACAGGATTTGTTTTACTCATGGTGATTTGCGTCCGCAAAACATCATGGTGCGAGCCGGGAGCATCACTGGTATCATCGATTGGGAAATCAGCGGCTGGTATCCCGAATACTGGGAGTTTGCGAAAGCGCTCTACGTGTGGAGGTGGCAAAACGACTGGGTCGATTACTTGATCAGGGCCTTGGAACCGTACTATACTGAATACGCTGTCCATTCGTTTCTGGTCGAGACCTTGTGGTGACACAAGGATCTTGCTATTCTAATAGATTTATCGATCTTTGAGCCTTAGGTAGGGAACCACGTCCTAGGTGTTGGCTTATAGTCCTACCCAAAGTACGATCCTAACGATATTCCAAAGAGGTAGACTTCTAGGTCAAAAGATGGTTTTCTAAACGTTTGGCCAAATGTTCACTAGGTATGATCTAAGACACCTTTTTTGAGACCGTTAGAGACCCAGTGCTATACTAAACTAGAGAATAGGAGTGTCTACTTACCATATCAGCCTCCAATATGTAGGCCTCCATCTTCCGCCCTAAGATGATGCTCCCACATGTGCCCAGGAGGATATAGGCCCATCTCGCTGACTCCTGGGCAGTAACAGCATGGTAGATGCAATATGTGCTATAGCGAGTTGATAATCAGAAGGGTTACCCGCGGGTCTATATCACACTAGCAAAAGTGGCCGTGTGTGAGCTGTCGCCTGTCAGCGACGGACTCCACTGGGGCTGCCGATCTTTAGGTGCACCTGGTCCGATGATGCACTAGGCATACGGACGTAAACATAGGGGGGGATGAAGTGAGCACAGCTGAAACCTGACATATGTACTCAGCTGTCACGTCTACAATGCAAAATAGAAATCTCAGCAGTCGATCGTAAGAAAAGGACGTGTCAGACACAGCCACTGACCTTCACGACTCCATCGTGGCTGGGTAGCGGGGCATCGGAGCTTCTTAAATTAATCCCCCGCTCAGCCATCTCTCCAGGTCGTTTGACTTTCTTTTCTTTCCCCTCCAACTCTCACTGCCAAAATGTCAGGACGTGATGATGACCTGGCCTATGGCCAATACCACGAATCCGAGCGTGGTGCGTCTGGTGAAGGAATCAGGGGGCTCGGCGACACTTTCAAGAAGCTCCGAGACACCTACAAGGCCCACAGCTCTTCGCAGCCATCTGGGCAGAGCTACAATCAGCCTGGATATCATGGGGTACGTGTGCTTTTCCCCTGTTGATTCCTTCCTAACAAGTGCCTAACAGAGCTACCAGCCTCAGAGCCAAAACCCGTACGGATACAGCAGTCAGAGCCACGGCGCGGCTCCCCCGCAGTACCAGCAACCTCAGTACCAGGGACAGCCGCCGAAAGATGACAAACTGTCCGGCTTCCTAGGAAAGATCCAAGGCGCCGTCACTGATCTCGGCACCGAGGTTGCCCAAAAATTGGGCACCACCATCGATCCCCAAGCCTATGCCCAGTATGGTCCCAGCAAGCCGAGTACAGAGCACCGATTTGGGAGCTTCGCACCGCCGCGGGAACACAATGACGTGAAATGGTACGTGGACGGATGCAGCTATTTCTGGGCTGTGTCTCGGGCGCTTGAGAATGCGCGAGAATCGATTTGGATCTTGGATTGTGAGTTCTGGTTCCTGCTTGAGAAACAAAACATCAATTGACAACTGTACAGGGTGGCTGTCTCCCGAACTCTACCTGAGAAGACCCCCCGCCAAGAACGAACAGTACCGTTTGGATCGGATGCTGCAGGCTGCGGCTCAGCGCGGCGTCCGCGTCAACATCATCGTCTACAAGGAAGTTACCCAGGCTTTGACCCTGTCGTCCTCTCACACAAAGCATGCGCTTGAGAGCTTGCACCCCAATATCGCCGTGTTCCGCCACCCTGACCACTTGCCTGACCGCCAGGAGCTGGCATCGGATATCACAGCTTCTTTCCAGCACATGTCGCTCGACTCGGCCAGTCTTACGAAGATGTCGAAGAGCGCCCTGAAAGGCCTGTACGGCATGAACGACGATGTTATTCTGTACTGGGCCCATCATGAAAAGCTGTGCGTAATCGACGGGCAGATCGCTTTCATGGGAGGTCTCGATATGTGCTTTGGCCGCTGGGACACGCATCAGCATGCTATCGCCGATGTGCATCCCGAGGACATCAACGAGACAGTGTTCCCGGGCCAAGACTACAACAATTCCCGAGTGCTTGACTTCCATGACGTCGTCCACTGGGAGCAGAATCAGCTGGACCGTAAGACAATGTCTCGTATGGGATGGTCTGATATCTCTGTCAGTCTGCATGGTGCTGTCGTTGAAGACTTGCGCCGTCATTTCGTGGAGCGATGGAATTTCATCTACGACTCGAAGTACAAGGTCCGGAATGACACGAGATACGCCAGACTTGCACTTTACGGCCGACCCCTTTCGTCGTCTGGACAGCAGCATGGCGGTCCTCAGCAGTCCAGCCCATACCCACCCGGAAACGCGGCCCCTCATCCCCAGCAGGCGCCGAGTCCACAATGGCAATCTCATACCGGTGGTGCTCCCACTTATCCTCCTCCTCCGGGCCAACACCAACAGTATCCGCAACAGCACCAACCGTCTGCCTCGCCTTCCCAGCCATATCAGGCCGGTGGCGCTGGGGCATACCCTCCGCCCCCCGGTCAAGTCCCATCCGATCCATATCAACAACAGCACAGCCCTGCCCCGTCCTATCAGTCTAGCCATAGCCCCAGCTATCTGCCTCCCCCAAGCCAACAGTCTTCCCAGTATACCTATACTGGAGACTCGTTCCCTCCACCTCCTCCTGGACCTCCACCGAGTCACTCTCCTGCTGGCCAGTCTTATCAGCCTTACCAACCTCAGCAACAAAGTCAAACGCCGTACTACCCTCCCCCGCCGACCCAGCCTTCTGATGGCGCTTCGCATCAAAGCTCAGGCCAGAGTCAAGTCCCCTATTACCCACCTCCGCCTGGCCAGGATGCTGCTCATTCGGGCACTCGCGGACTGGATGACCAGCAGTATGAAGGTGAACGAGGATTTGCTCCACGACGTCTGCGCGAAGATCTCAATCAATATGGCAACCAGCTGCGCGGTCACCTTGCTGGCCAGATCCATCAGTATCAGGATCGTTTGACTACCTATGGGCGACCAATGTCGCAGGGCCGTGGCAACATGTCGTGCCAGATTGTGCGCAGCTGTGCCAAGTGGAGCAACGGAAGTCCCCTGGAACACTCGATTGCCGATGCATATGCTGCCGTAATCAAGAACAGCGAACATTTCGTGTACATTGAGAATCAGTTCTTCATTACAGCAACAGGCGACTCCCAGCGCCCAGTGAGAAACAAGATCGGGGCTGCCATTGTGGAGCGCATCCTGCGTGCTGCTCGTGCAGGCCAGAAGTACAAGATCATCGTTGTCATTCCGTCGGTGCCTTGTTTCGCCGGAGATCTGAGGGACGATGAGACCCTCGGTACTCGGGCTATCATGGAGTTCCAGTACAATTCGATCAACCGCGGTGGAAACAGCATTATGGAGCTGATCGCCAAGGAAGGCTTCAACCCGATGGAGTACATTCGATTCTACAACCTCCGCAACTACGATCGGATCAATAATGCCGGTCTGATGGCGGCAGTGGAGCACCAGAGTGGTGTCAACTACGAAGATGCGCGTCGACAGTATGATGTGAACACTGCGGGCCCAGGTGGCTATGCTCCCGGTGCTGCCCGGAGTGCATTTGATACAACTGCTCCATTCCAGCAATACCAGCAGGCTGCACACCAAGTGCAAGGTGCAAAGGTTGGCTCTGGTCGTTGGGACAGTGTCAGCTCGTGCTACATGCTGGGGGGAGAGGACATTCGCAATGTGCCGTGGGATGGACACCCAGATGCTGAGATTGACGCTTTTGTGAGCGAGGAGCTCTATGTGCATTCCAAGGTATGTTCTCCTTGCTCATTTCTATCACAACTGTTCTAACAGATACAGGTCCTCATTGCTGACGACCGTGTTGTGATCTGCGGCTCCGCAAACTTGAACGACCGTTCACAACTGGGTGACCATGACTCGGAGATTGCCGTGATCATCGAGGACTTCACCCCTGTGCAGTCGAGCATGAACGGTCAGCCCTGGACCGCCAGCCGCTTCGCCGCCTCTCTCCGCCGCGAGCTGTTCCGCAAGCATCTAGGATTGCTCCCCGTGCAAGACTTCCAGCGCCCTGACGCAAACTTCGAACCTGTCGGCATCCCCAACAACTTCGACTTTGATTGCCCCGAGAGCAAGGTGGTCGCCGATCCGCTATCAGACACCCTTCAAAGCCTGTGGAACTCTCGAGCTCGCACAAACACCGAGGTCTTCCGCAAGGTGTTCCACGCGGTCCCCGATGACACCGTGCGCAACTGGGCCACGTACAAAGAGTTCTACGAGTACTACTTCCACAAGGCGGATAAGGAAGCCGAGGGCAAGGGCGAGGTCGCACGGCCAGCCCGCTTCCAATGGGGCCATGTGGTTCGTGATGACTTTGCGCCGGGTGCTGAGGGGGCGCGACAGGTCAAAGAACTGCTCAGCCAGGTCAAAGGGACCCTGGTCGAGATGCCGCTAATGTTCTTGATTGAGGAGGATGTTGCGAAGGAGGGATTGACACTGAATGATCTGACGGAGCCGATCTATACCTGAGCGGACATTGGAGTACATGTTGAATTTGAGATCTACTAACATCCAGCTATGAGTTGCGAGACTGCATTTGATCCAAATTGACCTTCTGATATGTCCACGTCCCCGTGTACTCCGTACATGCTCCAGTGCGTGAGTGAATGATGTCGCAGTATCCGAAGTAGTACCTGCCAAGGGACCTTAGCATTGTCCCACCAGAACAATATCAAGCGCCGCGAGGCTCTTTGTCCTGTGAATGCCCCCACCACGTGATTGGTGCACTGCAGCCCCTCGATAAGCTTCTTTCAACCTCCTTAATATTGTTCTTCGCTGTTGACTGCTCTTTCCAGAATATTCCCCCGCATGCTGCCGGTCATCTTTCATCTGATTCCAGATGACCACCTCGTGGCTTGCTGCTGTCAAAGAAAGTCTCGAGATATCTGACATAGATTGTACCTGCAGAGAACAATACTAAGACTCGTCGAACCAAGTTAATCTTCTGCCACTACGCAACATTCTGTACTCTGAGTCAAGCACGATAATGAGAACCTTCTTTCATCTCGTCGCAGGAACCGCCAGGCCCCAGCAAGCAAGTCCATGATGTCCAATCCCAATCTCCATTCAAGAAATGAGGGAACAATACTAAGATCCTCCGCCCGGAGGAATAATACTAAGCCCCTGTCACCCACTCCACCAACATTCACATCCACCGAATGATCCAGTAAATCCTTAGTATTGTCCAGCATGAACCTCTCCAGATCAACTCACCAGCATTCAAGATCATCCTTCATATATAAAAGACCCCAAATCCACTCCCAAACCAGCTCTTCTCCTCCCCATCATCCGCTACAATCTCATCTTCCAATCCAACTATCAAACAACTTTCCGCTTTTCCAAAGCAAACCCACTCAATCGCAATGGAGTTCCAGACCGTCGCTGTTTCCAAGGGTACGTCTCCATCTGATCATCTACATCCTCCAACTCCTTCTTTGAGGCAAATACTAACATGGTCACAGCTGCCCCCGGTGGTGGTTGCGTTGTCATGTAAATACCCTACATGCACGCCCCGAACCGGAATCACCAAGCACCACCATGAAGTGACCAGGATCGACGGTCACCATGGCCCTTGAAGAGAACCTCCAACAAAAACCAACTCATCACCAAACCCAAGATTGAAATCCACATGCAAAACCCACAAAAAAAAAGGACCATGCCTCGAAACACGACCAGCGACTGATACATACAACAAAACCTTTGCTTTTTGTTTCACATCCGTCCAGTTCATTCCTTACCGGCATCTCCGGAACCCGTCTCTTCACGCTGTCCATCTCTTTTGCAATCCACACTCCTCAAACGACGAGGGTGGATGTCCCCAGCGAAATGGACATCTCAAACACCAAGAAACGGAGAACGGAGTCGTTGACCTTCGTGGACGATCTGCGGATCAGGGGGGAGTTACTTGAAACCGTAGGAGGATCATTTGTCTATTTGCCGTTCAACTGTATGAGGCTTGGTTTCTTAACTTGCAAAATTGGTTGTGGGGTTTGATCTTGGTGATGGGGGTGAAATGGTTTACCTTTTTTCTTTTCGAGTTTGGTGTGAGGTGTGCTTGGTTCGGGTTATTTGATCTAGTTGGTCATGGCAGTTGAATGGATGCAAATACCTCCGAGATCTTATTGGTTTCTTGTAGTTTGTAGATTGATGGGTATGAGGAGCTGTAGTTTGGAGAGTGGAGGAGTGAAGTTGATGGTGCCTCTGTGCTTCGTTCTACAAGTGGTCTTGGAGCGTGGGATGGACTCTCTTTTGCGGCTTCATAATGCTCCAGAGTATACTTCTTTCAACTCGACGGGATGATGTGTAATTGGTAGTAGATTCGACGAGCCAGCACCGAATATACCCATCTATTTACATCTACCCGTCATCAGCAATGACGTCTTATATACAACCTCAACTTGCTTCAATATTCTTGCGAATCTCCCACACCCGAGCCTCCTCTTCCACCGTGTACCCCTCCAAATCCCGGTCATCAGTCCCATACACGTCATTGACTATCTCCTCAGTCTGATCCAGTGTAAGACCGATGAACCCCACGGAGCGGGCATTACCAAGCGCGCACATCTCCTCGCCCACCGAGTTCTGGATGAGACCGGCGCCGCCGTTGGATGGGAGGTCAGCCTCGATGTCTTGAAGGAGCTTGCGGAGTGGTTTGAGGACGTCGTTGCGGAAGAATGGGACGTTCTTCTCTATGTGTAGACGGCCACCGAGAAATTCATGCTTGAGGATGAGGTAGTACAGGTTCAGGGCGGAGTGGACGGCCGCGCCTACGGATTCGGTGAGGAGCATCCAGCTGTTGACGAGATCTTTGGAGACGACGATCCGCACAGAGTGGAAGAGATGGGGGAACACGGCCCAGAAGTAGCATGGGTCGTGGAAGATAGTGGCAGCGGCGTCAGCACTGAGCATCTCCTGTTTCAGCCAGGAAATGGCGCTGTCCCAAGCGAATTCCAGATGGGTATCTTTCAGGGTCTCGTAAATGAGCTTGAACCGCGCTTCTCGGGATCGGTGGCTGTGAACGACGGTGCCTGGGAGTTGTCTGACAATGCCATGGTTCTGACGGACAGTGCATCCGGTCAAGGTGATGACGAATCTCTTGAACTCGCCGTCGCCACTTGGACTTCCCATCGACTTCTGCATGGCGCTGATGGCGAGAGCGACCAATGCATCCAATAGTGCCGGGGGATGGCCATAGTTCACCTGGTCGAGATTGTGGGCTGTGCCCAAGAAGTTGGTGAAGATCTTCGCGACATCTGGGAAGACGGGAAACATGGGTATTTCATGTCCAGATGCGAAGATTGTGGCCCCCGCGGCCCTGGCTGCGAGTAACAAGAGGCATCCGTGGCGTTCTAGCGGAATATCCTCTGGGTCATCGGGGAGATTGTGGAATTCCAGCAGAGGTGGCTGTTCTGAGGCAGGCAGGCCGATAATGACCCAGAGGACGATGTCGTTGAATTCCAAGTCTCGTGACAAAGCCTGCAATGAATGTCAATGCTGTTCACTGAATATAAAGCAGTGTATATGGATGCCAACGTACCACAATCTTTCCCATGATCATGTCCCGCTGTCTCAGCTCCTTCGTGTTCGAGAAAGCCTCCGTCTGCGACTGATCAGGCATCCGCAAAGAGGGATGCAAGTGCTCCTGCATGCGCACCGCCCAGTACATGACAGGGTCACCAGGGCTTTCAAATTTCAACAGATAGCCTTTGAGAAGTTCCAGTAAAGCAAACTGAAGAAACCTGTGTACCATAGCTGCCTCCTTATCGGCCGCCGGAGACGGCGAGGTCTCCTCCGCTTCGGGGTCTGGAGCCGATTGTTCTGAGACTCGGTGTACACTCGAATCGCTAGGAGCTCGGGGAGGCGGAGCAGGCCGCTTTTTGGGGGATACATCGCGCAGGAATTCGAGGACGGCTAGGGTAGTTTCGTCGCACGGCATCAGATTGTAGGCATCCAAGATTGCTTCGAGGGAGGTTGCGATGAATTTACTTGGGGACCTAGTCTGAAGGCGCGAATGGAGGACTGATAGCATGGCCAGCAGGCAATTGAATTGCTGTATTTGAGCTGGCGTGGCCTCACGCTTCTCGCCATAGGACCACGTATTCACATCGAAATTGTCCAGGTCGTTGTAGATCCGGTTCAAAGCATCTGTCACGCTCAGAATGACCTCTCGGGGGTTTCCTAGACGTGCGACATCATGAAGACATTCGGTTGATGCCGGGAGCATGCGCAGGAGCAGCTTGACGATGTCCCAGCCGATGTTGGTGGTAAGACGCTCATCTTGGAGGAGCTGGTGAAGGAGCGGGAGACGTTCCGGGGTCAATTGATGCTCGAGGAGGGTACAATAAGTCAGATAGTCTGTAGCTGGGGGCAGGGCCTGAACCAGGGGATCGTCGGTGTCCATGATGGATGGTGATGGTAAATTGTTGAGACGCGGGGGAAAAGCACGACGCGGGTGACATCATCAGCCACGATGCGGGACGAGTGGAGTGTGGCTTGATGGGCATAGATAGAGTCAACGATCATGGCAAGAGGAATGATATTAATATTGCTATAGAGTATTAAAGGTCTGACTTGCTATACATATTGTTAGGCAGGTTAGAACATCGTACGGAGTAGTAGGTCAGTTCTCCAAGTACTAGAAGCATGAGTCCATGTATAGGTTGGTTGAGACTGACATAGTCCATAGCATTCTAAGAACATAATGATAGTTCAACTAAAATATTCAACTAGCATCAATGTTCCCATTACTTATACTGATTCTCAGATAGTAAATCCGAATACGAGTCTTAGATGGTTGTGGCTGGATCCCGTGCAGATCGCTTCAGCCTTAGGAGTCTTCACCCATAGTTTGTGATCTTATAGAAAGTGGTATAGCTGCACGTTCTGATAGAAGAGGATTCTAGAATATAAAAAGTATCTCAAGTGACCTAGATTACACCAGTAATGAGTATCTCTACGTATCTCTACTATAATAATCATCAAAGAAACTGTCAGAATCCTCCAAATCCCGAATAAGCCAATCCTTGCCGACAACTCCGACCAATTTCTTCATTTCTTGTTTTTCCCCTTTCCCGCCCTCCACGCCTCGTCTTACTTCTTTACTCCTTCCCCTTGGCCTTCCACTAGCTCACCCTCTTCTGTCACTTGAAAACTACCATCTTTTTTTGGCCCTTCCATCACCTCCTGTGCCTGTTTGTGCTTGTGTCTGTGCCTGATCCCTCAAGCCGATCCGTCAGTGGCCTGTGCACTTCCGCCTGCATCCGGAAACCAAAGCGCAGGGAGATTTCAACCCGGTCCAAGTCGCTTCGCATGGGGGCTTTCCCCTGACTCAGACGCAGAAAAAAAACAAAAGGCATCAAGCAGAAGAGATCTCAACCCGACATTCGTTGAATCGCTCCCCCAATCACGATTGGCGAGTCCGTTGCAAGTGGCACGATGACGACCGAGATGCAGTCCTTCTATACCCCGACCACCTCGACACACATCTCCCACGCGCCTGCGGCCGTGGACGAGCTCATCAGCAAGTACTCATCGAGCATGAACACGAGCTCTTCTTCGACCGCCCCGCGAAACCAGAGTCGCAACCCATTCCAGCGCTTCGTCGACCGCGTACGACTCGAGTACTACCGGTACGAGGTCACCTTCGGACTCTACGTGATGACCCCGAGCGAGAAACTCGTTGCCAACACCTTTGTCATTGTCGTTCTGAGTCTCCTCCTCTGGGCACTCCTGCTCTACTTCCCACAATTACTATACCAGAAGCTCACTCGCCTGGTCTGGCTGTTGACGGGCCACAGCGGCGAGGAGGTGGGCGCTGTACTGGGCATCCTCGATAAGAATGGCAATCCTGTCCCGAATGCTTCGGTTGCCGAACATGCCTTGACTTCGTGACAATCTTCGCCGCGCCGAAAGAATCGTGTCCTTGTATAGATACCACTGTCGCCCTGGTTCCTTTGGTCTGTCCGGTCTCAGGATACCATGCTAGGGCGCCATTTGCTTTTCTTCTCGTTAAGAGCGACCATCCGTACACGACTAGCCGTATGCTGCGGCAGCGATGGCTTCTCATTTGGCTTTGGCTTTTGGCTTGTGATCTTTGTTTGCTTGGCTCATCTTGGGAGCCTGTACACTTTGGCGTTTGGGCAAAGGACATACCACATTTGTTTTAGGGCACCAGCACGCCCGATGGACACTAATGACGCGCACCGTCTATGGCGGTCGACGAGATGAAACACGAGCACCACGACCCTCGACCACGCACTTGGCAACAGGGAGCAGCAGCAACAAGATCTGTGTTCCAGGGCTGCGGGGATTGTACAGCATTGCTCATGGATCTTATTGCTACCCAGTCTAATAATTAATGTGAACTGTCTATGGCAATGGTTTGTTTCGAAATGGTTTCTTTGGGCTTTGGGCTGGAATGATGGTGACGTAGACCGCGTATGACCAACCTGGCAGTGAGGCTGACGGCCATCAGTAGAACAATAGAACCGACTAGAATAGCCATAGATAATTCTCAGCTCAGAAACATTCTGGATAGAAAATATAGATGAGAAAGAGTATACGAGTGGATCAAAAGACGCACACGCAGTCGCCGCGCGGCTGTGTTGATCGCCCAAAAATAACTTCCCCAAAGTTCCCAAGTAATGTGACTGCCTTTCTTTCACCAACTTCACTCTTTCACCACTCTCACTCACCTTGCTCCCATCAGCCCTTCGATCTCTTACAGGGCTCAAGTTCTTTCGCTTATCTTCTTTCACTACTTCCCTCTTTCAAGCATTCTGACGATTCTCACGACTCCTCGTGCCCGACCTCCCCGATCGCCTGCAACTATCCCCCAACCTCGGCAGCCCAGTATGGCCGCCAACGACTACTACCATCATCAAAACATCCCAGCGCCGCCCAGCTATGAGCATGCTACACCAGGCCAGATGGATCGGTTGCCAGCAGCGCCCGGCTATGGCTATGCAAGCCCCAACATGTACAACCACAACGACCCGTCAGCCCCCTACCACCACCGCCAGAGTCAACAATCTTTTCAATCAGATAATGGAGCCTACCCAGCAGCGGCAGGGCGTGTCACAGATGGCGACCAATATTCTGAGAATATCCCACTGAAGGCGCAGACGCAGTTTGGGAATAATCCGGATTGGACGCACCAGCAAACTCAATACCCACCGCCATCACCGGGCGGATTGGAGGATCGGAGGCGGATGGACAATAGGAAGAAGCGCGGTTTTTTCCGCAAGAAGCCGGCCTGGATGACATGGCTACTCACAACGATTCAAGTCATTGTGTTCATTGTGGAATTGGTCAAGAGTGGTACGTACGGACCGTGTTGGTGAACCCCCAAGCCTCAGCTTCATGAACTAACTGGATTCCTCTTCCAGCTCAATTGACAGGGTCACCAATCGAAACCAAACCCACGTTCAACCCCATGATCGGCCCTTCCCCCTACGTGCAGATCTACATGGGCGCACGATACGACCCATGCATGAAGAATATCCCCGGTGTCCAGGATGCCACCGAGCCCATCTACTGGCCATGCCCCAATGCCACCACTTTGACCAGCGAGTGTTCGCTATCTGAATCTTGCGGTTTCTCGGGAGTGCCCAACCCCCATCCCGGAGGGTCCCTCGATGACAAGCCAGCGCCGAATCAGTGGTTCCGATTCATTACCCCTATGTTTCTGCACGCTGGCTTCATCCACATCGGGTTCAACCAGCTGGTGCAGCTGACCATGGGCGCGGAAATGGAACGCATGATTGGCATCTGGCGGTATACCCTGACTTACCTGGCCAGTGGTATCTTTGGGTTCGTCTTCGGAGGAAACTACGCCGCACAACTTGAGCCCAGTGATGGCTGCTCGGGTGCCCTGTTCGGCATCCTGGCTCTTTACCTCTTGGATCTGTTGTATGACTGGCCACAACGTCAGTCTCCCTGGGTGGAATTGATCATTATGGTCCTGGGTGTGGCCGTCTCGTTCGTGCTCGGCCTGCTCCCAGGTCTAGACAATTTCTCTCACATCGGAGGGTTCATCATGGGCCTGGCCATTGGCCTAACCATCATGCGGTCACCCAACGCTCTGCGGGAGCGGATCGGTCTGGCCCGCCAGCCATACGTCGCCATGTCTGGTGGTGCCGGCCAGGCCACGGCGGAGAACAGGAAGACATCTTCGTTCAAAGACTTCTTCAAGAACAAGGGCAATATGGTCTCCTCATCTGATGAGAATGGCGAGTCCAGGGGCTTACTCGGTTTCTTCAAAGACCGCAAGCCGCTGTGGTGGGCCTGGTGGCTAGTCCGCGCTGGCGCATTGGTCGCCGTGCTGATTGCGTTCATTATGTTGATTGTTGATTTCTACCGATACCCCTCATCGAACTGCTCCTGGTGCTACCGCCTGAGCTGTCTGGTAAGTCACCTCCCTGCATTTGAGAGTCGACTCATGCTAATCAATCCTCTAGCCCGTCAATGGCTGGTGCAATCAGAACACTCTGCACTCGGTCAAGGCCAACTGAGCCTTACCCTCTTTTGACCTCATTACCTGAAGAAGGCAATGTATATAGAGCGCTATCTCAGCAAATCTACTGAACTGCGCATCCATCTCCGTGCTCACAGAGCCATAGTAGAGTAATGTGTGGCTTGCCAGGGACGAGTCGTATACTTCGAATCGTGCCTGGACTAATAGTATCACCGTCTCCTTGGCAAGAACCAAACATAGCCCACGTCATCTCAGTCTGAAATAGAATAATATCACACTATTTTCCCTAAATCATAGCTCCCTGACATCGAGTTCTGCCTTACGAGCGCCGCTAAAAATAAAGTGGCTGAGCCGCGTGGCTGAGTCAGGTCCTCCGCTTGTGCAGGCTGCTTCCAGCACTTTGTCAACGACACCGCATCTCCAGTGATGCAGGTCCGTTCGTGAAAGAAATCAACCCTCGATGCCCACCGTCAACCCTTCGCTTGTGCGATCGAGCATCCAAAATGGCCACTCTGGCCTCCTCACCCCCGACTTCACCCTCCTGGCCGAAACGGCGTCCTCGCGCCTGGGCGCTCCGCTGTGAGCGGTACTGCTGCGCCGCGGCCAGTTGCTTCCCCCTCGCTTTTGTCTATGGCTTGACAACTTGGGCTGTCTATGTTGAGGTTAGCATAGGGCTGAAGGATACGCGGAGTAACTGGATTGGTATGGGATCGACTAGGCCGAATCCCCAGTGGAAGTATGAGCTAATATGTTGGCCAGGAATTCCTAGCAGTCTCCTCGGTGTTGTCCTCTACGGTCTCCTCAATGCATCCTATACAGTCGCCGTCTTCACAGACCCCGGTTCGCCACTGACGACCCGCCGCGGCAACGACCGCCACAACTATAGCGCTCTGCCCGTCTCCGAGTACCCCGAGTTCACATCCTACACCGTCAGCTCGACCGGTGGATCGCGGTATTGCAAGAAATGCCAGTGTCCGAAGCCGGATCGCGCACACCACTGCTCCACATGCAAGCGCTGCGTGCTGAAGATGGACCACCACTGCCCCTGGCTGGCGACCTGTGTCGGACTGTATAACTACAAGGCATTCCTGCTGTTCCTGATTTATACCTCGTTGTTTTGCTGGGTGGATTTCGCTGTTGCGGCTACGTGGACTTGGACGGAGATTCTCAATGACACCCGCTATATGGACACATACCTGCCTGTGAATGTGGTTCTGCTGGCTATCCTGGGTGGGATCATCGGGTTGGTCCTGACTGGGTTTACCGGCTGGCATATCAGCCTGGCGATGCGTGGGACGACTACGATTGAGTGTCTGGAGAAGACTCGATACGTCTCGCCATTGCGTAAGGCCCTGGATCGCCGGCGGGGAGAGCAATTACCACCCAATGGCCATACTGGGGATCCGAATGAGGAAAGCCTCAGCCACCGACTCCAGGGCTATGGCAACCAGATCATTGATGCACACGCAAATGCCATACCCGGGGTCACTCGACCCGAGGAGGGCGAAGAGCGCTTCTCGCCTGCGCCCTACCCACCGAGCCAGGGACCTCAACTAGGCAATGAAGCCCAGCATCAGAACCTGACACCCGCACAGCAAGCGCTTTCACGATCTTACGCCGAGATGGAACGACAACGCGAGCGCGAACGATACCAAGAATACCTCAACGAGGAAGACAGCGAGAAAATGCCCAGCGCATTCGACCTCGGCTGGCGCCGTAACCTCCTCCACCTCTTCGGCGACCGACCTCTCCTCTGGCCGCTTCCCATCTGCACAACCACCGGCGACGGCTGGCGCTGGGAACCAAGCCCCCGCTTCCTCGAAGCGCGCGAGCGACTCCGACTCCGTCGTGAGCAGGACGCCAGCGACGAGCAACAATACTACCGGGATCTGTACCAGCGCAACCAGGATAACGGCCGGAGCTGGGTCGGCGGTGCAAGCACACCGCAGTCTACTTGGACTCCTACGCGACGCCAGGACACGCCCGAACGTCCGCCTACGAGTGTCTCGATGCAGACACTAGCGCCCATGTCCCCGCGTCCCAGGCCGGGAGACAGCGACTTTGAAGACGAGCCGGAGGGCAATGGACTCTTAGATCCGGCGAGGGCGATGCATCAACAGCCGCGAGAAACGGATGAGTGGCGCGACTGGGATTGAGAAGAAGAGGCATACGCAGTGTTTCGTTGCATAGTTCCGGCGTTGGGTAATTTAGCGATGAGCGATCAGCCGAAAGGCCAGATGGCATTTTCTGTATGACTAGTATTTGTACATTTGCGCTTGGAATCATCTTGACATACACATACATCAGTTTTATAAAAAATTCGAATTCATACTTCATCGTGACTCGCAACCACGGCGCATCCACCCGATCTAATCTTCCTGCATCTTCATCTTATCCATCCACTCCACTTCTCCTCCATCACCACCTCAACCACCTCAAACACACTCCCCAACATCAAGAGGCCAAAGAAGAAAACAAAGACAGAAGACAAAATGACCTCCCAATCCACAAAACGCCTCCTCAAAGAATCAACAGACCTCCACAAAAACCCAAGCCCGTACTTTACCGCATCCCCAACCTCCGACTCCAACCTCCACGACTGGCACTTCACCCTCGCCGGCCCCCCAGCACCAACCCCCTACGCCGGCGGACTCTACCACGGCCGCATCACCTTCCCACCAACATACCCGCTCCGCCCGCCCTCCTTCCGCTTCCTCACACCCTCGGGCCGCTTCGAGGTCAACCGCGAGATCTGCCTCAGTATCTCGGGTCACCATGAGGAAACGTGGCAGCCGGCGTGGGGGGTGCGCACGGCGCTGATGGCGATTCGGAGTGAGATTATGGGGGGTGAGAGTCGGGGGCAGGTTGGGGGAATGGAGGGGAGTGATGCTGTGAGACGGGAGTATGCGCGGCTTTCGAGGGGGTGGGTTTGTCGCGAGTGTGGGGAGACGAATTTGGAGGTTATGAGGGGGGTTTGGGAGGTTTGTAGGGAGAAAGGCGTGGAGGTTGAGAGGGAGTTGGAGATGGATTGGGGGGAGGTAGGGGAGGGGGGTGAGAAGGGGGAAGCTGAGGATGTTCAGGGTGTACAAAGTCCTGCACAGAATGCGCCAGACATTGGGGAGAGTGCGCCAGCGCGGACATCAGTGCCAGCTCCGGCTACAGTTCCAGCAACAGCTCTAGCTGCTCCGTCTACTGCTCCCATCAACCCTTTTCCTCGACCAACTCCCACCACCACTACGACTACGACAGCTACATCAGCACCAGCAAACAGTCCCTGGCTGGACCGGGCAATCGTCGCCGTGGTCATGGCGCTCATCCTGTTGATCCTGAAGCGAGTGTCTGGTGTCGACGAACTATGAACCACGTCCAGCAAGGTGTTTCAGTTTCATGGCTTTGTATCTTACAGCATGGCGTTCGGTTTGGGCACAGGAGTTAGGGATGATACCTCATGTGTATTATATTGACTAGCTTTGGCTTCAGTACATCCATTGTTATCATAAAATCATATTCATACATTGAAGAAAGTAATCTCACTCCTCAAGGGGAGGGCAGAATCAACCACCACCACTCATTGACCTTCCACCCAGCACTCTTATCACCACCATCTCGACTGACAACACCAACTGCAGCCAACCACCCAAGCAGCAACTCCGCCTCCCACGTATTCAGCGCAGGTCTAATCATGCGACAGATCACCTCGGCACTAAGGCCCTGCCGCATTGCAACACACCCAATAACAGACGCAACAGCCATATCCCAGATCTGGGGCACCAGCTGTCCGTGAATTCCAATCCAGAGCGGCATCTTAGGCGGTAGTCCTCGTTCAGTCGATGGTGGTGGCGCAGGAGGAGCGAGCGAAGTTGAGCGCTCTTTGATGGGATTGCCGTAGACGTATCCTGGCAAGGGGCGGATGTCAATGGTGAATCGCACCCTTGACCTATCCATTTTCCGCGTTATGTATCCGCCGTCCGTGAGACCGAATTTGTCTTGCGGAGGATCGCGAGGATGCAGGGAGATGCGGCCAGCCGCGGCGAGGTTGATCAAGGCGAGGATGTCTCCGTCGTTCGCGGCGTAGTTCACTTCGGATATACCATCGTCTTTCAGTTTTGGATCCAGAACAGTAGTCTTGAAATAGGCAGCGCGTCTGAGAATAGTACTCTCGATTGTGCGCTTGCGGTTAATCTGTTGGAGGAGATGCTCGGTGATATCGAAATTGCGTCCTGGTGTAACACGACCTCTATTCCGCGAGCCAATCACACGGTCGACCAAGAGAGACTGCACAGCAGAGTTGATAAGAGGCTCGCCGAACTGATCCAGCCGTTGTCGGGCTTCATCCGCGCGGTAACTCTGCTCTGGCGTGACGATGTTGGCACGAACCCACGTCTTGGCGACTTCGAGACGGGCAAGTTCTGCCTTCCGCGGGCCTGGTCGATCGATTTGCTTTCTTTCCATAGGAATGACGAAGGGAACTCTGGTTGTCAGTCTGGTCTTGCTGATGATTGTCATCGAGGACGTCGTTCCGTAGAGCTCATCTCCCGTAGCGATGGGCTCCTCGCGTAGTTCGAAGATGCTATCGAATTGCTCTCGAGTTGCCGGCAAAGATGGGACTTTGTCTGATGTAGAAACCTCGAGCTCGATATTCGCCCATTCAATGACAGCCGCCCAGTTGTATTGTTCCAGATGGTTGTAGTCGATCCTGGGAACCTGGTCCTTGGCATAGGCCTCGATGAACCTCTCCTGGAAATCTCGCTGCATCTTGATGATTTGCAACCGGTGTCGGGTGAGGACTTGCTTGGCTCGCTCTTGAATGTAGCTCCGGTCCTCCGATGGGAATGCAGCGGCAACAAGGTCCCAGTCGCACAGCTTGCCTTCCGCACCGCCTGCCAGCACACGCACAACAACAATGGCCACCATAAGCTTCCGGTGTAAGTGTTCAGGGAGCGGCGGATGAGGTCGTTGACGCCGAAACGGCGCACGCGGACTCTCTGCCGCGATTTCCTTACGCGCAGGAAGAGAAGTTTCCATCCTGTCCAATCGTCGTGGAAGAGGCGGAACCGGGCCCCGGGGCCGTAAGAGCCGATAACGCGTGGGCATAGGTGGACGAACTGGCGGAGGCTCTGGCGCCGGCTGGTCAATATCAAAGCGAATCTTGCCCGCAATGGGAGCTGCACGAAAGTGGTGATCTGGAATAGCCTGTTCGATGTATGGATGGTTCTCAAGCATGGCATCGAAGAATTCCTCGTGCTGAAGTTCCCATCGGAGGATCTTGTTAGTCGCTGACGACAGATCTCCAGTTTCCCGTGCCATCTGAACCAGCTCTTCAACATGGTCTGAAATTCTACCCAGTGGCTTTCTGGTAGGACCTCTCGGTCTCCTCGCGCCAGGTAGCAGTCCCGTGCCAAAGGTGCCAGTGGAAGGGTGATACGACTGTCCTGGGTCCATGAACATGGAAAATGCGGCGATAATGGCCACTGCCCTCAAAGGCAGCTTTGGTCGTCCCCTTGGCCGCGTAATGGGTCGAGAGATTGAGGTTTGTGTACGTGCCGAAGGACCTTCGGCCGATGGACGTAGAATCGTCATGAGCCGAAGCCCGGGTTCATTCTCGTCAATGTCCATGCTTTCGCGGAGCATTTGCTGCTCTAGTGCTCTTTGGATCATCCGTTTCTTTCTCCTCTCCTCATTTCTCACGGCCGCCGGCTTCTGGTGCAGTTGGACTTGTTTTCCAGCAACGACTGGTAACTGGAACTTCTGCACAGTAGGTATACCACCGCTCTTGGTCAAGGACGGATCCGCTTCGACGTGAGGTGAGTAAGATACCGCCGGCTCTCGGCGATCAGTAGCCAGGACTTTCTTTTGCATGTCTTTGATCAAAGGATCATCTGGCGACATTTCTGGCTTTGCCAGTATGGTCTTTGTAGTCATCATACCTTTGCTGTCTTTGCCGCTGAAGGTCAATTGCTTGAGTTTGCCAGTGTCAACAAGATGTTTGATGGCCGTTTTGATGGTCCGCAAGTCCGGTTTCTCCTTGCGATTCATCTTCAGCCATGCGGTTGCAAAGGGATACCAGATCTCAGTGCCAGAAGGATATGCACCGCCGGCTTTCTCCACGATATCCATGACAATTCTTCGCCGAAGAAGGCCGATAGAGCCGCCTCTGTCCCCTGTAGGATGAACCGTTTCAATGGGGACTCTGGGGGTTTCGGGGACAGCAGAGGGTGTGCGCTGCATCGATACATCTTCGGGCAAAGGCGTAATCGGGGTTGCAGAAGGAGACTCAGGCAGATCCGCCGGTATTTGCGAGGGGCCACTGACACTGGTCCGCTCTGGAGATTTGATTCGACGTCTTTTGGACGCTGTGTCGTGAGTTTGGTCAGTTTCCAAAGAATGGACAGCAGCTTTCTTTGCTTTGCCAGTCACGGGCGCCGGTTCTTCGGAGAACCGGGGTGCTACGATATCTGGCGATGTGCCTTCCGCGCATACAGAGGCCATAGAATCAGTGCCATCATTATCCAGACGTGGCCTTTTGTTAAGCCTTCCTCGATATGTCCGGTTAGAATCGGGACCAGGTACCGGAGTTGGGGAGCTTGTGTGATCCAGGGCAGCCTGAGCTCGTTTGGCCCTCCTGGTGCTGATATGTGTGAGATCTTCAGTACCAGCCACTCCGGGAGTAGGGGCCGGTACAGCGCTTTCGTGTGCAGCAGAAGTTGCAGGACTCTCGGGCACTTTCGTCTCTTCAATGTCGGAACCACCCTGCTCTCGCACGAACCACGGCAAAGAGCGCAGCTTCTCAGACTTGAAGATTGCAAGCCGACTTTTGGGGGGACGACCTTGTCTCTTCCCTGCCGGTCTTCGTTTTCCTTCGGGCGTGACGTACACGCCTGGGGTCGGTCGATCCATGAGTAGGACCTTGTATTCGACCCACGTCTCATCCATGCCCATGGCTTCGAGCCTTTCTTTCTTGGAAAGACCACCCAGATCCTTGCGCTTTGCTTTGAACGTACGTGGGGTGTGAAACGATGCCTCGGGGGGCAATTCAACAACCATCCCATCAGGCGTAGCAGGAGCAGGAGAGTCTCTTGCCGCTTTGAGATGAGTCGATCGACGTCGACGCGAAGCGCCAAGGGGCCGCCCTTGACGCCGAGCCTGAAGTGGCGACGGAACAGGTGTTCCAGTCGAGGATTTGGCGAGTCCAGATTGGATGGCTGGTTCAGCTTGTCAGTCTCACATTGCAAAACATTTCGCAGTGTCTAGTGGGTAATAAAAGGGAGAATAACATACTGTATCGGCCATCCGGGAGTTGGACTGGCATAGGATCACTGCTTGATAACAGGTAATTTGACGGCCTGCAATAGGCCACACCCTCGAAGAGACTAGCATTGCCGTTCTTCAAGAGACCCTGAGGAAGTTCTGACGGAAGACCGTATTGGTCAAGCTGGGGTTTGGCATCTGCTGGGGGCACGCGGATATTGTTTGCCTTTCCCTTGGCCGAGAATTCCACGGCCTCCCACATGGCTTGGCCAGATTCAACAAGCTTAGCAAAATTTCTCGCCGAGTAATGGATGTAGTAGAAGACAGTCTTCTCGATGGCTGTGTCGCGGACGATCGCCAAATGCCGGAGATGAAGTGGCTGTGAAAGTTGCCAGCAGTCGACGAGACGGTGCAGGGCGCTTTCTGACGGTCTGCGGTAATATTTTCCAAATAAAACCCGGTTTAGATCCTGAATACACGGTGGTGTTAGCCCAGTCAATATTGGATCAAAGTATTGGTACGTACCAGATTGGTAATACCAGTAGTCCCGGTCCTGTCAATAACGTCGAAAATCTGGTTGCTCATGTTGCGGTCCGGCGTCCAGCAAGGAACAGTTCGACCGGCATCTACCACATGTTCTTCTGTCTTGACAATCACTGCCCCGTTGTCTGCCACAGGAGCGGTCTTCTCCGCGGTCTCCAATTCGATTTCTTCGTCCAACTCAGCGGCATCGTCGTCTCGAATCATACTAATGCGGGTGAACTCATGGAACTTCTCCATGTCCCTCTCTGTCGGTTCTCGCAGGAGCATGACACATGGATGATACCGCCCATATTGCGACTCTGCGCTCACCCGCTTCAACACCCCAATGCGCTCGAATTTTCGAAGTGCTCGGGAAAGAATCCTCCATCGCCAACGGTCATTGAAACCCAAGGTCTTCTTGAGATCGTTACGGCTGATGATGCTGAACTTTTTGAGGATCTCAAACAGACTGTTGGTGAAAGCATCAAAGTCAATCATAGCGTTGTCCTGGCTGACACTTGGAAGCTGTTGGTCGGTTGGTCTGCCGGTGGCTGTTGGCAAGTACCGACGGAGGGTGCACAGGCTGGTTCGCGCTGATTTGACTTGAACCGCGCGCTTGTCGATGTATCCTTTCGCAGCCAAAGCATCGGTTCGTTTTGGAACAGACCGCTTGTCTTGGCCACTGATTTTCACCAGCTCCGTCTGTGCAACGCCCTTCGACTTGTACGAAGCAATGATGGAGAGTAGAGCCCATTCTGTTTTTGGAACTTTGCTCTCATCCGGCTCATGGCCGGCGATGGCAAGCCAGGTCCGTTCATTTGACACAAAGATCCGGACATATGAGAGAGGTTTTGCGGATGATTGATCTTCGTCACCAGCTGCCTCCTCGGCTTCGAGTTGTTTTTGCTTGTCAAGCTGCTCCACGTCGTCGAGACTTAAGTTGTTCCACTCCCTGTCCTTCCCCACAGAGACTTCCGGGTTGCGTGTCAGCCACGACCAGACCTTCACCTGAAAGCGGCGATCAATAGTCTGTTGGCGCTGGTTTGCATCTTTGCTTGCAGATTGATAGTATGTTTCAACGGATTGAAACACCCCCGAAAGTGTTGCACCTAGAAGACTGTCAGTCCATGACGAGATCGAAATGAAACAATTCAATCAGGCCGCTGAGCAATGATCAAGTTTAATGAGAGAGTGCGCCACACGATATATGCATGTCCCATCGAGGATATACCTCTCTGGATAAAGTGGGTCTAGGAACAGAGCTATACGCACCTTGGTTGCCACACAAGGCGACCTCATTGAGTACGAAGTCAATCAATCCCTGCAAGCTGGGCGCCATGATCAGGCCATCATTGTCTGAGAAGTACAAAGAAAGAGAGTGGGAAGTGGTGGGAAGAGGAAAGAAAGGGCGGGGGATAAAATGATCGTGAAAACTGTGAATCGAACCCGCGTCACTGGAATTTCGGGAAGGTCAGGTCATGTGACTTCATTCACTCGGTGGCTATTGTTGCCTGAGGTTTCGGGCGCCAATGATCTTCAGGCACCTACGGATTGACATTCACTTGGATAGTTACAGGAAGCCATCAGGCTTCAATTGTGTCAGCTATTCAGATTCTTCACTTTTTCTGACGCTCCATGTTGATCGGGAAACACCTCTCAAAGTACTTGATGAATACTAACATTCAACAACACTGTACTCTACGTCGAGGCTTGAACTCCAGGTTTGAGCTGGTCAGGAGGGTCAGTTTCGATGTGAACAACCTTGGAAATGTAGATAATTGGTCACTTGAGTGAGCTCTGCTCATTGGCGATAGGTTTTTTACCAAGATACGGATGTACGCTGGGGTAAATAGCCAGGTAAATGGTGTTCATCCTTGATTCGAGGCATATTGAAAGTCTCCTGGATGATTGCAGGCATGATAGGGCTATGGCTTCAATAATTGCCCATGCATGTCAGCATACTGGCAACGCTCATCCCTACCCTGAAGTGATGTAGATGATGATCATTGGTGGGTCAGGTTTTTGTGATGCTCTGTCAATACCGTAGATCGGGGTGATAGTCGCTACTCGAGATAGCAGCTCACTGCTCTGTTTGATGTACTCGCTGAACGAATTTGTACGTCAACATCGAGGGCGATATTGCATTCAATATAACATGGAATATAACATAGTTCTATTTTGCGAATGACCATTTTATGCTTTATGCATACGCGTCCAGGTGACATCACGGGTGACTTACGTCAGGGTACTTGTGCACACGCATAAAATTGTATGGCAACGGAAGTACCCGTGCGCTCCGTCGTTTCCGGTTGCGACTAAAAAAGCAAAAACTCGTTTTTGGGCTGAGCCTCCGCCTGATCACCCTTTCTTTGTTTTTCCTCTTCCTCATATCCTCCTCGTTCTGGCTGACAGAACAGATTGCAGCTGCTCCAACATGTCCTAGCCCTCGACCGTCTGTGTCGAGAGCCAAATAAACAGACCGCCATCTCCCGTCTCCGTCTCCTGATTTGAACCAAGTTCCGACTCGCGAGTCCGCCACTCTATAGCCGCGCCGATGGAGGAAGGAAACGGTCCTTTGCCTTCAGAGCCTCCTCCGCTCCCATATTCCCTGCACACGCGGAAGAAGTCCATTGCCTTCTTCTGGATCCTCTTTGTGATCGATACCTTGGGACAACCGCTGATTCTGTATTGGACACTATGGTATCTCACGGATCTGTCTCACAATTTGGGTATGTTCTGGTGGATGAGAATTATACTGGAGGCATTTGTTGATTTGGGGATCTAGTCTTCTCGATTGTGACGGCCTGCCTGGGAGGTATCTCGGTATTCGAATACTTCTATCGATTATACAACCTCTTCCGCAAAGGCTCCCGCGCTCGACCGTTGAATTCACCTAAATCACGGGTAGGAAACCTCTCCAATGGTGGAATAACTGCTCTGCTAACAAGCTGGCTAGCTGGACTTCTTCCACATCAACTTCACCATTGTCTGGCTGATTCTGGCTGTTGAGCTCATCGTTGGAACGGTGCCTCACGAGCCTTATGGTGCGACCAGTCTTGTTCCCCCGAGTTCACGGTCTTTGCTAACGCTCGAGACAGTTCGCCTGGTCGCCATGGTCCTCCCAACCGTCATGTTCTACTTCGGCTTCGTCCACCTTACACTCGACATCCTCCGAATGGCCGGTTACAAAGCACCCTTCCGAATCTCATCTACACCCAAAGGCTCCGTCATGCCAACCGCACTATACGCTCTCATCGAGGATGTGGTAGCCGTCGATGGAGGAGGTGGCCAGATCTATCGATACGCCCTGCGAACACGCTACCTATCGAGCCCCTACTTCCGGCGAATGCTGTTCGAGATGAACTGTTTCTGGAGCGGAGGATCCATCGTCTGTGCGGCCGCCATCACCGCCGTAGTCTTTACAGTCTCAGAGCCCGTTGCCTACACTGTGAGTGATCTCAATCTAGATTTGTCAATAGTCTGATTACTGACTGACGTCATCCACACAGCTGGGCTGGACCCTTCCCTTCGCCTGGGCCGGTATTTGGACGCTGATCACCATCCCTTGGGTCCAGAGCGATCTCCGTCGCGAGAAGAAGGCCTGGGCCGAAAACCGCGGCCAGGGCGGTATCCCTTGGACTGACGATATCGCCGCACCTACGGCACAAACGCGTTTTGAGGCGGTTCAAGAACACCTGCCCAATATTCTCCCTTGGGTCCGGGATAAACAGAGCGCCCCGTCCACTCCATCAGCAGAGTGTGCAGAAGGCGTCGCCGCCCCTGCAGGCAGCACTGCAGTCGGTGTTGAAGGAAGCGATGCTCATGATCCTCAGCACTCACCTGGCAGCGCCGGCAGTGTCCACGAAAAAGCAGTGGCCCCGGAGCAAGAAGCTCACTGAAAGGGTAATAACTGTGTAACATTATGACTTGATGATGCTTTTCGTCGATTTACTGGCCCAAGGTGCGCCAATCGGCTAGATCTTGTTTTGCACTAAGATGCTTTCGTGTTGCATTGGCTTTGAGAACGTACACTCCGGTGATACGCGGCTATGTACTTCTGGTCCACCTGAGCATATTATCGCATTGTATATAGATACCCAATCTTCAGCAAATATGTACTGATATCTCTGTCTACACTAACCGGCTGTGCCTCCAAGGCCACCTCAACAGTCATCTAGATTTCATTCGTAGGATTGACTGAGTCGTATCCCATTCCAGGCGAAGAAGCCAGAGAAAAAGGTATCCAATTGTGGTATGAAGAATCTAAGAAAAAAGCCGCCACTCCCTCTATGTATGCATGCAGAACAGGAATACAAAACCAACCCAAAGGAAGAGCTTCAAAACAGCTCTAGTCTTCTGCTCCATATGAGAGCAGTATAAAAAACCCAAACACGAAGTCAAACGCCTATATACGGCCCCGCTGGTACATAGAGGGTATCTCGGGAAGACGCGGGACCTGGGGATAACAAGCAGAAAGGGTGCTTTACAAAGTGTGAATGTGATCGGAGGTTGAAGATCACAGGATGGGAATGGTCAGAGGAGGGCGGGTGCTGATGGGGGAATGGGGTGATTGGGGTTGAAGTGTAGATGGGATCACTTCCGAGACATCAGTTTGCGGCCGAGGTTGCGGATTGTCTTTTTGTGGCTATTGGATGCGGTCAGCGACTTGATTTGCAAATGAAAGATGTTGGCTTCTTACCTTTCGTCTTGTTCAGCCCCATTGGCTTCGACTGAGGTCACTGTGTGGGCTGAAGTCACAGGTCTGGCGGGTGCATTAACAAAGCGGCGTGACTCCTAAAAGGTCAATGAGTATCGTGCGTGTCAAATCAAAGGATCAGTTCTAACATACCTCCCAACGAGAGTCTACGTCTGCCTCGCTGGTAGCCTGAGACACAGGACGAGAGGAAGATTCTTCCTGGGCATCGCGCGCCTCTGAATTGAGGGACACCGACCGCGCCAAGGGCGAGGCATTCGATTGCATCGACTTGCGAGACGGCGACTCAGAGAATTCACTGTTCGAGTCAAAGCTTGCCAGACTTGACGCATGGCTTTTCGCGGGGCCCGTGGCATTGCCCGTGCTTGGAAGAAGCTGGGACGAGGATGCAAGCTCACGGAACCGCTTCTGCTGTTGCTTCGAGGGACGATGGTGTGAGAACTTGTTGCCGAGGATTGCCGGCGCGTGCGAAATCAGAGCTTTGATGACATCTTTCTTCAAGCGCAAGGCAAGGTCCAGGTTCGACCACGTCTTGTTACTGTACTCGAGAACCGGGAGACGGAAAACAAAGTCGTGGAGATCTTCTAGGTTGTGTTCGCCCTTGCCCTTGTAGCTCATGCAGATAACCACGTCGTGAACCTTGACCCGCGCCAGGGTCATGTAGTTGGAAGCGCGAGACATCATCTGGGACAAATCATCCGTGGGTTCCTTGGATTTGCCACTCTTCGACCTGCTAAGAGCGAACTTCTTCTTCTCATCACCAGTGCTCGCACTGTGACTAGACAAAGACCTCTCCGTGGGCTGCTTTGCAAGGGCGCGGATGCTGTCGCCGGACTTCTTCTTTGACAAGGCGCCGGTAGTCGAAGGACGAGGCAGTTGTCGAGTGCTCTCGGAGACTCCCAAACGAGCGGTGTTGCTTCGATGGATTGGAGTCATTGCAAGTCCCTTGAGTTGGCTTGGGCGTCTGGACGATCTGCCCTCCTCAGACAGAGACAGCGTTGGTTGCAGTCGCAGTTCGATCGATCCAGGACCCTTCGAGGACTGCAAGTCATCCGTGTCATCGTCGGTAATGATGGACTGAGCTAGGGACGGGTTGGTCGAATCGTCCTCTTCATCGTCTTCGCTGTCGGATGCATCAAGGGGTTTCATATTCTTGATCATGAAAGGCGAGAAACCACCACTCTCGAATGCGCCAGAGCCCATGTTGGGGAAGATGTACTCGAAGAGCTTCTGACCGAGCTCGCGCTCCAACTGAACTTTGAGCGGAAACAGCGACACCTCGAAGTTGTCAACGACAGGAATGCCAGCAACAGCTTCCAGCATGTGCCACTTGACACGAAGCATGTAGTCGTTCAAAGGACGCGGTTGATCAAGGTACGGGGCGATGATCTGGGGATAGATAGCATCGGGCAGCAGATTCAGCCCGTTCACTCGCTCGATGGCCACCAGATTATGGTTGGAGCCGTCGGTGTTGTCTGTGCGTTCATATTGGGCGTTCTTGAGTTGGAACTCGACCAAAGGTGCGGAGGCTTCCCTCATCAAGTGCCAGACAACCTCGCTTGCAGAAATGCTCCATCGAAGGACACCGTTCGTCTTGGAAGGGCTTGCATCAGCGCGGCGCTGTGAGGTGGTGATTGCTTTCATCATGAAGAACAATTCATCCTCGCACTGAGACAGGTCGCGCTCAAGAGCCAACCGGTCTTCCCAGCCTTGCTTATCCAGGTACTTGGCGTTGATCTGGAAGTACTCCTTGATCTCCTCGAGTTGGCGGATGCGAGCCTGCAGCTTGAACACCGCTTCGGGGGCACCACGCAGATCGCTGAAGTCTGAAGTGAGCATGATCTTTTCCAAGCGCTCATTTCGGACCTTCTCGAGCGGCTCGCTGTAGAGCATGAGATCCAAAACAATGATGTACATGGAATAATACTCTGCAGAGTCGCAAATGGCGCGGAAATGCGGGAAGTCCACACTGATCTGATCCATCCGGGTTTCCTCGCCTCCAGGATGTGGTCCCGGATGACCCTTTGCCACCTCCTCGTTGTACTTGAGCCGAAGGTTGTTGTACTTGTCATAGCGGAGGGTAGCAGAAGTCCTCTGCACGATGCGAGAGAAGCCAAATGGATTCAGTTCAAAGTCAAACATCGCTTCCAGAGTCAACCAAGGCGGCCATGCAGAACCTGGTGCATTGCCATATTTGTTACCGGCGTAGAGCTGCAGGTTGGCCATGAGGTTCTTCTGCGTAGCAACGAAGAACTGCGCGCCGTCCATCTCAAGAGAGAACCGGCGTTGTACCAGGCCGCTCACATCGTCCGAAACACGTTCCTTGTCCATGATTGACACGACCTTGAGTTCCATGCCTTTTGCAGCCACCAGCAAGACTGATTTGCGATTCTTCTCGCTCATGAGCTGGATCTGAGGCGCAATGAGCCGCAAGTAGTAGCTGTTCTGCGGAGTAAACTCGGGTGCGATGTTTTCGCTGGAGTCGTCAGAATTGGTTGGCGACTGGTTGTTGGAGTCAGACGGCTCGTTCTCTTCGGCGTTCACATAGCGCTTGGCGTCGTTCAGCAATTGCTCGATGCGGTCCTCCACATCCTCATCTTCGTTGTCACTGCGAGTCTGCGTCTTGGACATCTTGGGCTGCTTCCGCTTGTTCTTGTTCTGTTCCTCCACGATATCAAGGATGAACTTCACCGCGCGTCTCGACATGTAGTAGACGAAGCCACGTCGCTGGCTAACCTGGTGGCTATAGCGAAGAATGATGTTTCGGAGCGAGTTGTTCCACTTAAGTTGCACGTTGTGAATCATGAAACGATTGTTGAAGTCGCTGGAGAAGTCATCGGCGGCCGAAGAATACAATCCATCAAGACCAGATGTTCGGCCATCAGTCGTAGAATCTGCATCCCGCCCGGTCCGAGAAGACGCATCACTGGGCATCACGTCCTCTCCCAATCTGCTGCGATTCGAGGTTCTTTCATCACGGGCCAGGTGTCTTTCGAGCCGTTGCAGAGTGGACGTCAAGAACTTGCGCCTCCGGGCAAGAGATTCAGCCTGGCGAAGGTAAATCTCGTACTGGTCTTTCAAGGCCGGGTTATGGTCCACATCCTTCATCAACTTGAGCTCGTGTTCACCAATTGTACGGTCATAGTTGCGAATCTGGCCCTCAACAGTAGCAAGGCGATCCTTGGTCAACTCAATCTGTACGCGGCGAGGATCATTGGTCTCAGACATGACACATTCATGAGTCGGCTCGTGCCCGAATGTACTGTAACCGGTCTGCTCTGGTTCAATGTCGCCATGGTCCGTCTGTCTGAAATATGTGAATCGGGGAGTAAATGCGAGCGGAAGGATTTGTGTTCGAGGATTTGACTCTTGGGGAAGAATCCAGTCGGGCTCGACGAAATCATCCATATCAATCCAATCCAAGTTCTGATCTGGAATAGTAAAGCGGGACAGATCCACCGAGGCCACTGGCTGCTGAAATGTAGAAATGATATCGTCCCGGTTCTGCTTGATGTCTTCAGAGGTCGTCCCTTCGATGTCGGCGGAAACAGCCCGAAAGTCGGCAGATTGCAGATCGATGAGGGCCTGGTTGATACGCATTGCGCTTGTCTTGGTCTGTTTCGAACGTCCACGAGTCACGGTACGAACTTGCTCCCTCCGCTGGTGAATATCAAGCTTCAGAGAGTCCAGCCGAACTTTGAGACCAGTAGCGGTGACGGCGTTTTCACCGTAATCTTCGCGGTCTTTGTGCTTGTAGATATGAGCAACGAACAAGGGAGCAAGGAGCAGCTTGTATTTGACAGTTGCCAGGTGACGATTGAACTTCTTGCTCGTCTTAGTGATCCCTGGGAAGAGCGGACCCTGACGAACCGGAAGAGACATCACGCCAGAGAAGAGCGACCACCAGTTAAAGAAATGGGTGAAGAAGCGAGGTGTCAAGTGCGTTGTGTTGTAGCTTGCCGATGGTTGAACGTCGTCAACCGCCCAATTTCTGCTTTGAGGCGCAATGACGGACACAGACAAATGGATATGGTCACTCCTGAAGCCACGGAACGCATCATAATCGGCACGCTGTGCTGGATCAACGAATTCAGGGTTCTTCAGGACAACATCGTAATGCGGTCTGAACGAGAAAGAGCGTGTGTCAGGGTCAACATCGCGCTCGAACACCAACCCAGTTGCCCATTTGACATCGCCGGAGAGTTTCATGACCACTTTCTTGAATTGAGCAGCATTCTTTTGCTCGCTTGAAGCAGAGCTGCTCTCCAGATCCTCCGTAGTCGACTCGTTCGCCCAGCGAGCTTCGGCGCTGTAGTCAGGAATTGCCAGCACGTACTCGCCACTGGTAACACTCATGAATTCCATCGGGTCGTCGCTGGTGTGAATCTCCCACTTGACATCTCTTCGCCAGCACATGACAAAGCCGCTTCCGAATCCTGTCACCACATATGGATCGCGCGAGCCCTTCAAACGGAGATGTACATCGCCATCTTCCTTCCAGAGCACCTTGAGTCGAGAATGGAAGCTTAGTCGGATCTTGTCCCAGAAGCCAACCCGTTCGGAAGGATCGATCTCCGGCTTGGTGAAGCCTTCGATGATCTTCATCATATCCTGAATGACGGGTTGATAGGATACTCCCCATGAGATACTCGTCGGTAAGCTGGTGTTGATCTCGATAGTAGGGTCCGAGTAAGTCTTGACGGGAGTCACGGACCGCCAGACCTTGATCTTGAACGGATCTGTGTGAGATCCGTCCGGCAGTTCAGTTGAAGGAACAAGCTCCACCTCAACTTGTCGAGCTGATTCGTGGTCCCTGAATTCCTCGGCAATGACAAAGTTGGTTCGTAATGACCAGCTAGGAAGTCTCGGAGATTGTCCAGGCCGCAGAGCTGGAATATGCAAGAGATCCAGTGGGTAATCCCGCAAGTTCACACGCGCCTCGCCCATTTCCAGGTTGAAACTCATTGGGACGAGCAGTCCATATTGCATGGACATGGGCATGCCTTTGCCAATTCGGTGCAAGAATTTGGGATATTCATCTTGCGGGAATGAGGGTTTGTCAATCACAAGATGCACATCACTGATCAACGCCGACATCAAGCCTGGTCTGTTGGGAATCGCCAGAATGGTCTCGGTCTCCTTCACATCGTCCGGAGGCTCGTCCGCACCAGAAAACAGGTTGCGGACTTCTTTGATAGACGAGCCCTGAAACTTGAGCGCGGCATCGATCTTCTCTTTCCAGACCTGGGCATTATGCTGCTGAAGCCGATTCCATGCAGTTTCTGTCGAGATTTTGTATTCCGATGACAGACAAGTAGCACCCTCTGTGTCATACCGGAATTTGCGGCCTCGGCCGCGTTCCTGCTCGTCCTGTCTTGGTCGTGTGTCGGCACTTCTGCTCCGTCTCGTATCTTGACTGGTTCGCTCGCTCCGCAGAGTCCGATGGCTCGACCTGGCTCGCAGTCTTGAGGAAGCCCTTTTTTGGTCGGACTCGCGAATTTTGTGAGCCTTCAAGTAGAAAGCCTCTTCTCGAGCCAAGCGCTGGGTCTGCTCCACCAGACCGGTTCGGTAGATGCAGCCCAGCTTCCATTCGAAAGCATCGTCCTCCAACTCAAAGAGAAGAGCTTTGCTGCGAAATGACACTCGTGGCACCTTCTTTGGCCCCTCGGGTTCCCTAACGGACACAAACTCTCTGCATCGGTTCTTGAAGCGATGATGCAGCTGCTTGAACGCCTTGGAGGTATTGATCAGGTTGTCGAAAATGCGGTGCATGACCATGTGATGAGGAACGCCGAGTCGAATGAAGTCCGCCCACAAATCGACGGATCTCTCCTCGACAAGGTTGGCGCCTTGCTTGATCTTCATCTTGCGGAAGTCGAGTCTGACATTGTTCATGCTACCGATTCTTGCCCAGACACCTTTGAGCTTCGGCGCCTCTGCATGCAAGCGAACAAGATTGGCCTTGACATAAGGGGTGGAGAGGCGCTGAGAGCCACCTGTCAGCCCGTAGATTTGGAGCATCATCGGCGGATCATTTGGCAAATTCGTCTTGAGCTGAAAAACAGTCACTTTGGCGTCGAAAGTAACGAGCTCACTCTTTGATGACGGAGACGATGGCGGCGGTGGTAGTGATATACTTGGAACACTCTTCGGTTTTCCTAAGCCGGAGTCCGGCTGTTTTTGCGGGAGAGGTGTGAATACATCTTGCATGACGGAAGTCGCAACACCGAGGCAATAAAACCGGTAGAGAGAATACTGAAGATATATGCCTTTGAACACGGAGTTGACATGTTGGACTGGCCCGAGACGGTCGCTGTGAGTGCTCAATGCAATCTCAAAGCGGGGAAGAGAGAAGAATGGCTCAGGTTCGAGATAATCATCTGATTCGATGACGAAACCATCGAAGCCGCGTACGTGGAGTGCGAGGCGTCGACCATCAGTGGCGCCGCGCTGGGTATTCTTTGGAGGCGAGGTTGGAGTAAAACGGAAAGGTGATTCATCGCCAATTGTGGAGTGACTGGACGTGCGGCGTCTGACAATGCTGCCAGAACTGTGTTCTGTTTTCTGGGCTTTGTATTCTGCTGTCCAGGATTGAAGCTGCAAAGACACACCACGAGAGATCTCCGAGACAGTGGTATCAACACCAGCGATTTCCAGACTGAACCCGGTGGCTTCGAATGAAAACTGGAGAAGCCATGGCGGTATCCGCCTCAATGGGCTTGCCTTGCGTTCCATGGGCATTGGAACCTTCTTCTGCGACTGCAGATGTGTCCTGAATTGTTCCAGTACTTCACGAATCCCGCGATTGACTTCGCCATTGATCATGTGTACTGAGCACTCATTCAAACTTCCTGAAGCAACGACACACACCTCAGGGCTTGCATTGAGATGTGTCTTGAATTCCAGACTCTCTGTTGTGAGCAAGTTGTGTTTGTCGCCGTCGGGTGTCTGATAATAGAATTTGTGGGATGCGACCCGATAGATTGAAGACAAAGAGTAGTGTGCGCCGCCCTCAGAAGAATGCGAAGACTCGATGTCAAGTGAGACCGACGAAATGGACGAGATCAGGAGATTGTAGTCTTCAGGCTTGCCAGAATCTTTCGGGATAGGCAGCACGAAACGAACCACCGGTTCGTGGACTGACACTTTGATGCTGGCCTTTGGGAGTAAACGCGAGATCAAATGAGAATTGTCCCTCTTCTTCACTCGTGAAGAGGAGGCTCGGGCCTGCGCCAATCTCAAGAGTCGGGAGACGTGTTGAGGTTGCAGGTCGAGCGAGGGTGACGTGACAACGAAGTTGGCGAAAAGGACGTTGGAGTTTCGCTCCTCTGGGTTCTCCTCATCATAGGCGCTCACCGTTTTCGACGGGAGTGTCGTCTTGATGGTCGTCGTAGCCATCGGTATGTACAGAATGTTGTCGGTTTCACCCGAGTCATCGTCCAAGCTGACCGAAAGGGAGATGGCAGCGAGCAACGCTTGGTGCGCAACGTCGCTCCGCTGGAAATACATGCGATGCTCAGGGCTCTTTTGGTCCATCCTGTGAAGGTCGATTCCAAGCTCATGCGAAACCACGTTCAGATATAGAGGATTTTGGCCGGCAGACAGAGACTCGAGGCCCCGTGAAAGCCGGAAGAAACTCAAAGCCACCTGGATCTCTTGTATACCACGAAGGAGCGAGCTGGCAAATTCCTTGGAATCTGCCACTGTCTGAACAATCGCATCGTCACGGCTTCCGGGCTTATCCAGTTCCTCGACAAAATCCGCAAATGACATCTCGTCGTCCGTCTCGTTCAAGGCCGGGCTCCTGGCGCTGGGCCTTTGGGCGGATTTGATACGCACTAGGAGTGAGTGAATATCATCATATGGAACATGCAGCCGCCCAATTTTGAGAGCCACCGACGCATCTCTGAGTCCCTCGCGATCTTTGTACAGCAGTCCATGGAGATTCACGCCAACATTGTCCAAGACCTCGACTGCTTCCCTGCCATCGACGGCCAACAGAACATTCTGCGCGTTCATGATCCATTCTGCCGGGCGCTGTTCATGGGACATATCCTTCTTTCGCCGAAAGAGCTTGCCGCGTTCCACCATCTTGCTCCGGGTGTCCACAGCCAGCGAAATAGATCCCACTTGAATCTGACCAGCATCGACAAAATGGACCGTAGTATTGACGGCGTTGAGATCGACCAGCGCCAGCCAATTGATCTGCCGGTGGAGCCGCTTCAGGCGCTCCTTGATGCGTGTCAAAGTCTTCCATGTTTTGCTCCGCGGGGTGGTCGAGTCGGGTGTAGGGTTGTCTTCGGACGGACTTCCTGGCGAAGGCGGCGAGCCCAACAAATCCCGCGATGGCTCAGGCTTCCCTTTGGCCAAAGTAGCCGTATCAACCGTGACTTTGAGATCGGTCAAGCGAATGCTGATCCATGTTGGCTGCGCGAAAGACGGCGGATGTAGCGAGAACCCTAGCCCACGAACTTCGATCTGCAGCCCTTCCTTCGGAGTGTAAGCGATGCGGCGGAGCGAAAAGTATCCGATGCGCTGGATCGAGATTCCGGTCGCAATGCGAACGATAGCGAAGACAAAGAAGGACGACAGGTAGAGCAAAAGGAAGCCCACGAGGATGGAGGTCGGATTGAAAAGGGTCATCTCGAGTCGCGATCAGCGCAAGCCGATCTGTCGAACTATGAGAGACAGCACCTCACAAGACATCGAGCGTAGAAGAGCTGAGGTGTCAAAATCGTGAGTGATGACTGAGTAGTAAGCTCCGGTGTTCAATCCTACCCTATGTTGACTGTCCGGGGGTGGGCAGTGGGAGAAAGATCGTAGCGATCTTCCACACAGACCCTGAAGCTTGAAGACAATCTGAAGGCTCAGAGAGATGAGCACCACACACCAGACGGACACCTAAGACGGTGTGGATGAAGCATTGCTATCCAGCATGGAGAGTCTGGAGAAGTGACAGATTCATGGTTCGGACGCGCCGGAGAAACGCCCACTGAGAGCGGAACGCTAATCTGCCACCCAAAGCCGGCTTTCTCGGCATCCGTCAGTCGGCATCTTATCTTCCTCTTCATCTTCACGGTGGTTCTTTCTTTCTATGCTTCTCCTCTACTCTACGGGGTTCATCCCGGTCATTACATGCATGCTGGTTGCTGGGGATGTTCTGGTCTTCTCCTATTCTGGAGCCAAGTCTCGTGTCCTGAGGCTCAATGATTTCACTGTGCAGAATTACCGTGGGGCTATTTCCTCGTAGTTTGCGATCGGCGCCCTCTGATTTGATCCCCTATTATTTATACGCTCCAGAATGGTCCATGGAGGAGATTGGCAGATCCACAAGTCAACAGGTCTGTAGGGGTAAAGAACACATTTGTCTCGTGCTTGGTATCGTACATCTATAATACAAAAAGGCGCTATTTGCATCAGCACGTGCCATCATACAATGGGGCTTTGTTGGGAACAAGGTGCAGTCTGACATGCAGAGATTGACGAACCATGAAGAGTGGGCAAGTGCTTCGCTGTCCGTGCGCTGCATCCTGGGCCTCCTGCCATTACCCAACCGGTCGTGAAGCAGAGTCGCACCGAAGCCGCGGTGTGCAGAGATCATAGAGGGCCTGTCATGATTTGGTGCTGGTGCTGGTGCTGGTGGCCGGACGGGTCTTCTCAAGTTTCTCAATCTTCTCATCGAGGAGAGCAAGCTCGGCCTCGATACTGAGCAGTTTCTCGCTCAGGATGCCCCGATATTCTTCATCAGAAAGGTGCCGAAGAGGAATCCATTTTGACTCTGCCATCCGCTGTGCTAGTGGTTTGGATGGGTTCTGGGCCCTTTCCATCTGCCATGTGTCCAATCGGTTGAAAGCACTCTGGCCACCGTAGCCAAGCAATGAGAACACAACGAGACCAGGTAGCAATCGACCTCCTATAGTAGAATGTCAGCATTCCTGTTCATCATGAGTTGGGGTCTCAATTGAGGGGCGTAGTACCCATAAGCCTAGTCACAATGCCACCGGAGATACCACCAGAGAGAGCGCTGACATATGCCCGCTCCTGCGGTGATGTTTTATCTTGGAAGTGAAGCTTGATGATATTGCTCCGCAGCCCTGCTTACAAGGTTAGTTCAATGAGCTGATACTTGGATAGTGCCATTATTGACGTACACCAAAATGTTGAACCACAAGCAAACCAGTGGATGCCACATGAAATGGAATGTACCACCGGGTTGGGAGATCGGATGACACCAGCAGCCCCTCCATAGATCAAGCCAGCAGTGCCTAAGTCAAAATCAGCGATGCGTGTTCTTGTGATGTTCCTTAGATCCGTCCTAAATTGAGAGAAGCAGAGACTAACCACTCAAAGCTCCCACTTTGGCTGCAGACAACAAGGCCTCTGTTTGGAAGCCAGCATCAGGGATATCCCGACTGCTCATGTTGTGACTGATCCGAGAGCAGCATGAGCATCTCCTGAAGCTTAAGCAGTATCGATGCAATCCCGTCGAAGCCAGACACGTAGCACGTGATTTGAATTATGTAATCACAATTGTCCATCGATGTGAGACTATACCTTCGACCTTTTTTTTTTTAGGGACAGACCCCGTTGATGAAACATTGGTGCTAATGGGCCATCTATGTGCCTCTGATACGCTCAAACTCTTTGTGAAATCCTGTGTCACTATCAGACCCAGTTGTTGCGAAAGCTCATGGACTGTTCTTACCCCACATATATATCTGCACAATCCATGGACATAACATTGTCAAGAAGCAAGACAAGCTAATCCACCGATGCAGATGGGACTATCAATGCTGAACAGGCAATTATTAAAATGCAGACTTGAGAACAGTCGCCTCCTTGGTTGGTCAGTTGTCCAGTAGCTCACTGACGGTACGCCTCAAGGTAATGTGCATCTTGTGAATTGAAGAATAAACCATTGACAGTACTGATTCCATGGAGAAGGGCCTTCCCAATGCTTCCTATTACGGTTAAATGACCTGACGCTCAGACTCAATTGCAAACAAAGAACTCAGATTGCCTTGCCTGTTTCCAAAGCACTTCTCCAGCACAAGAAGAGTCAGCCAGAGTAGACAGAACAACTGTGTGATAAATGACGTCTAGCATAAAAAGACCAAATCAATTACTTATTCTTCATCCAAATACGCCCAGATAGATCAATGTTGGTGTGTATATTTGTGTGTATAGTTTGAGGTTCCTCTCATAGTAGAGGGGCGATGCCCTGATTGGCCTAGCGTCACCACTAAAAATTATCACGGATTAACTAACCCTCCACTTCGTGCAGTCCCGATTGCCGACTTCCCCTCTAACCAACTTTTCCACGGTGGAGTTTTATCCTGGCATTTGACCTGAAAGACTCCTTGATCATTCTCCCTGCTTAAGTGTGACTCCTGGACTTACGGCCCGGTGTCTCCGAAATTTTCTCTCTCCTCCTACTCTCTTCAAAGCCGTCTGTGTGAGAAGCGCGCTCAATTTCGCTGGCGCGTTTCTTGATCCCTCCCAACCGCAAACATGGGTTCGTACAAGCCCCTTGAGGCTCCCTGGCTGATTTTTGCTGGGGCACTTGTGCTCTCCTGAATGGGCGCAGGTGTGGTGGTTGAGCATGGCTGACGAGTTTCCCACCAGCACCCCCAAAATCAAAGGCCCAGAAGATGGCCCTTGGGGCCTTCTTGGCCGATGAGAGTGAGTGATATGGAATCATGGCATGCAAGAATTGAGTACATACTGACTGCGATAAGGCCTTGGCTCTTGGGCTGATGAGATGGAGGACATGCCCCTCCCAGGTAAGCACCACAACCCTCTGCTATAGGTTTGTTGAACAGCTGCTGACAATATGTATAGCCGGTACGTTACCCACCCCGCGAATCTACCTGATTACCCGATAGTGTCTTGATCAGCTTGCTGAATATACGAATAGCTCCCCCTGCGACGTCCAGCTTTGGTGGTCGCCCAGCCGGTGGCATGGGTATGGGCAATGGATTTGGTATGGCGCTGAACATACGTAGTGGCATATTTGCTCCAGCGAGCATTTGATCTGACATTTGTGTTCTAGAACGGGCTGAACGTGGTGGATACGCTATTCGTGAGCCTCTTGCGCTCCCCACGGAGCCTCCGTACACGGCTCATGTTGGAAACCTCTCATTCGATGCGACGGCCGACGATATCTCCGATCTCTTTGCTGGCTGCGGTGTGACAAATGTGCGAATTGTCGAGGACAAATTGACAAAGGCCCCCAAGGGCTTCGGCTACGTTGAGTTCGAGACCGTCGAGGGTCTTCAGAAGGCTCTTGATCTGTCCGGTACCACTCTTCAAGGACGAACCATCCGCACCAGCGTCGCAGAGCCTCGTGAGTCCCTCTCAATCCCACATGGCCTATGATCAGAACTAATAAGTACACAGCCAAGGAATCTCGGCCTGACTTCCGCGAGCTCGACTGGAGTCGCCGTGGCCCTCTCCCCGAGCTGCCCCAGCGCCGTGTGCCCGACCGTGCCAGCTTTGGCCGTAACATGGATGCCGCATCTGACGCTGGAAGTGACCGCGGCGGCCGTCGCAACAACTTCGAATCTGACGGAAAGGTTCGTGACTTTGGCAACTGGGAGCGCAAGGGCCCGCTTTCGCCTCCTACTGCTCCTGTCCGTGAAGGTGGCCGCCCTCGCACCAACGAAGGCCCTGAGGGTGGTTTCCGGAGAAACTCCCCCGCATGGGGTGAAGGACGGTCCCAGGACGGATCGCGCCCACCGCGCCCAGAGCGCACTCCTACCGCCGCTGAGATGGACAACCAGTGGCGTGCCAGAATGCGTCCCGACCAGACGCCCAAGGAACCTAGCAACCCGCCGTCCCCAGTGGCGCCTGCCACTCGTCCGAAATTGAACTTGCAGAAGCGAACCGTGTCAGACGCCGTCTCTAGCCCCGCCTCGGCTGCCGGCGACTCCAAGGCTAGCCCTTTCGGTGCCGCCCGTCCTATTGATACCGCTGCTCGTGAGCGCGAGGTGGAGGAAAAGCGTCAGTTGGCGATCCGCCAAAAGAAGGAGAGCGAGGAAAAGGCGAAGGCCGAGAAGGCCGAGAAGGCCGAGAAGCAAAAGAAGGAGGGACGCGCTCCCGGCACCGACTCTAACAAGGATTCTGTCGAGACACCCCAGGGTGCGAAGAACTTTGAAATCCTCCGTCGGGCTGCTGGCGAGGAGGGTGGAATGGCTGCCGACCAGGAGCCCGAGGAAGCTGCTAATACTGCCGCCGCGGCATCTGAGGAGGCTCAGAAGGAGTCAACCGCCAATGGCACCTCGAGGGCCCCTGAGACTACTGCTGACGACGACGCCGGCTGGAGCACCGTTGGTGCGAAGCCGCGCAACAACCGCCGTGGCCAGGCTGGTCGTGGTTTCGCATAAACATTTCGATACCCTCCAAGCAAACCTCCGTCTTCGCCCGCGCTGTGACCTCTGGCTGAGATGGGCCTGATGCTGCCCTCAGATTCCGGCGGCGCACATCATGGGTCAAGAAATCCATGAGGGTCCAGGCGTCATTCATGCCCTCAGCGCCATTCAGCTGTGGCCATCTTCTCATCTCCATTGCATGCCAAGCGCAGCTGACGGTGGTTGTTTCCTCTTGACTTATACCTCAGCTTCGCCGCTTTCGTCTCTTTTCATGATTTCACCTCCACTCCCGGACTAGATTTCTCGATACGCATCTAGTTCTCGCTCTCATGATATTGGCAGTCTGAAAAGTTTTCTTCCGCCGTTTCCTTACGTCTTGTTATTCGCTATCTAGCTACTATTCCCATGCGTGATTCCAGTGATTTGCCATGACCATTACAGCCGATGCGAAATGAAGTTTCCTTTTTTCTCTTTTCTTTTCCTTTCTGATTGATTCCGGGTGGCCCTTTCACTCCACTTACCTGCCGCGGCTGGATCAGACCGGACGTTGGTTCATGGAGTCGGTGCTTGCGCACACTTCATCCTCGAACCACTGCCGTTGCTGGTTCCGCTCAGGCCGCTCTGTCTTCACGAATGACTCCATGAAAGACGAGGTAGTCATTTGAGCATATTGCCCGAGACCAATCTTTCGATGACAATGAATCTCCACGTTCTACTCCTTCCCCACTCCCGAGGACCGGTCAGACCACTGTATGAACTGCAAAGCTATGTGGATCTTGTGTGTCTGGTGTGAATTCTCCCCAAGAGCGGTTGTATCAGAATCACGTCCTCCAGTATAGATTGAAATGCAGTCTTCGTTGACATTCAATTGCCCTTTTGAGACGTCACGGTGTTGATGGGTCCTCCGTATGGGGTACATGCCCTCCCGCTATTTTCCACAGTGGAGCAATGACAGCACGGAGCAGGTCACACGTCCATTGTCTCGTGCGGTCAACGACTTTCCTTCATGGTTATAGCTTATGTTTGTATGTATCTCGAAGGAAATGTAGGGTCATGAGGAGACTACTGAACCTTACATACTGCCCCCCGCATGGTTGTGACTTCTAAGGGGTAAACCAGCCAGGAAGAAGCTATTGGTTGTGTTGGAGGTTCATTGAGCAAGGGCGTTATAAATAGGATGCACTAGACTCAATAGTACAGTGCCAATGGGGCATAGTTCAACGTCCACGAGAGTGCCTCGTGTCAGCACTTGGTGGGTTGGTTGTATGTACAACAGTTGATGCCACGGGGAATGGTGGGGAGTTTGGGAAGACTGAAAATGGCATAGAAGATCGAACTAGGACAGAATGATAGCAATGAACATGGCTAATCAAAGATCGATATTGAAGAAAAGGAAGGATTGTACATGAGACACGCATACCCGAGACCAGCCATGGGGCGGCACATACAAACCCGGTGGCGCAGTATGGAGTTGATGAACCCCTTCAAAGGGTCCAGCGATGGAAATGAATCGTGTTTCATGATCCTCAGACTCTGACCACTCTTTTAAATCCTCGTCCTCCTGCATCTTGTATTTTCTCCATCTCCAACTCGTCCTTCTCCAATCCACCCCTGTCCCTGGTATACCCGTGCTCCATTGTTTTCTGAAGATCTCGGGGTTAACCCCATGTTGACATGTCCGCAACGACCACCTCGACGCTCACGACTACCACCCTCGTTGGAACCCGCTCTGCTATGACGAATGCCTCGATCAGCACCGAGCGACCGTGTCCGACCTGTGGAGGCAATGGCAATCTACATGATCCCGCCGAGGCTCAGCATCGGATCCAGGAGTTGGAGGGGCAGATCCAGGAGTTGAATCAACGCGCTGCGGTGACCGGTAAGCTTCGATCTGATCCTTGGTCCTCATTGTTGAAGCGCCCATATCGCATGTCCGCATCGGGACTGCGGTCCTCTTTTCGAGTTACCGTCGCGTTGATCGAGAGGACCTTCGCTTACTGATGATCCCTGTCACCTGTACAGCCGTCAAACTCGCCGACTACGAAGAGGAAATCCACAGACTGCGATCGTCACAAGTCGCCTACGACACACCGCGGAGCAGTTCTTCACTCCGGCCAACCTCGTCGCAAGCAGAGAAAGCGCTCTCACCGACCCAAGTGCCCGACCCCGTCTCCCCAGAGTCAACATCGCAAACCTCCCAACAAGCCTACCACAGCAGACTAGCCACCCTCACCTCCCTCCTTCCATACCGCCGGGGAAGCGCCACGCCAACCAGCGCTCCAGCACCTGTCCCAACCACCCCGACAGCACCTACAAACCCACTCCAACACCAAGCCTCGCCCGCCAGCAGCGACAACACCTCCGAGCTGCAAGACGCCCTGACACGAGAACAGAGCCTGCGCAAAGCGGCCGAGACGCAGCTCACACAGGCGAGTACAGAGCTGGAGGAGTTGACGGTGCAGCTATTCAGCCAGGCGAACGAAATGGTCGCGCAGGAGCGCAAAGCAAGGGCTAAGCTGGAAGAACGGGTTGCGGTCCTGGAACGTCGAGACATCGAGAAACGCAGCCGTCTTGAGCGGTTGGAGAAGGCGATGGCGCGCGTGGACAGACTGAAAGCCTTGGTTAACGCGTGATGCTTGCCATGGTTCTTTCGCGGCTATGCCGATTATGACTGGTACGATTGGAATTTGCTTCATGATGGATATGAACCTGGGCGTCTGCTTGATTGGGATTGTTATTGGGTTGGATTTGTGATTCCCGCTTTGCATTGTGGTTTTATTGGGCTTTTTGGCGCTTGGTTTGGATATGGTGTCTGCCGATGGCGATGAGGTTTTGCTTGTATCGCGTGCTTCATAGGGTATACTCGACTTCCTGGTGCAATTTCATGCCTCTGAAGGAATTTCCAACCCATTCTCTTGACGTAGTCTTTTTTCCTGGTAGGCTATCGAGATTCCTGCCCATCTTGTGTCATGGTCTATAACCTGAGGCATGAGATGGCCATGCATGATGCTTGCTCAAGAACTGGGCAAATGTGAAGCGATAATCATTTCGAGTCCAAGAACAAGAATACAGATGTTTAACTCAATAGTCCATGGCTTCGAGAGGCTGGGCCTTCCCATTGCTATGAGAAGTGGACAACTCGCCTTGGTTCGCGGTGGATTTCAAAGACCCCACTCATTCCCTGCAGCCGCCTGCGTGACATCTGGCCTGATACCTTCTTTTTCTTAACCTCATCTTCTATCTGCATTGTACATTTTCACTATTGAGTAAATATGTCTGTCGGTGTTGCACTTATTGGTAGTGGTGAGTATTCATTCTCGATCTAGTGCTCCCTCAGATCTACTAACACACCTCAGGCCTCTTTGCCAAAGAGCAGCATCTGGTATGCAGTCTACATCGGATCTCTTCGTCAGACTCATATCTAACGATCAATATAGCCTGCCATTCAAGCTGCCTCTGATTTCCAGCTCAAGGCCATCTATTCCCGATCTCTAAAGTCGGCCCAGGCACTCGCTGGGAGCACTTCAGAGGTGGACCTCTATTCAGAGGACTCTGGTGCGGGCAAGTCTTATGACGATGTGCTAGCCCGTCCAGACATTGCAGCAGTGATCATTGCGTAGGTCTTGCATCTATGAAGCCCTATTGCAGAGACCATATAGAGCTGATCACCCGTCAGTCTCCCAATCCTGGTCCAACCAGAGTTCATCAAGAAGGCCCTCCTCGCCGGCAAGCATGTCTTGTCTGAGAAGCCCATTGCCAAGGATGTCGCAACAGCCCAGGAGCTGATGCAGTGGTACAAAACCAACGTCGACGCTAGCAAGGTCTTCTGGGCTGTGGGTGAGAACTTTAGGTATATGACCAAATTCCTCTACACGGCTGAGCAGGTGCGCAAGATGGGCAAGGTCCGCCATTTCCGGGTCAATGTCCACAATCTAGTGAAGCCTGATAATAAATACTACAGTATGTGTTATACTCCAACTCCCAGACCTATGATGGTTGTTGCTGACTCCGAACAGTGACTGCATGGCGCAAGACCCCCGAGTATCAAGGAGGATTCCTCTTGGACGGTGGCGTGCATATGCTTGCTGGTCTGCGCCTGATCCTGGGCACGGAGCAAGTGACCGCTGTCTCTGCACAGTCCCAACAGCAGCAGTCATACTTGCCACCGGTTGACACAGTGGATGCGGTTGTGCAGACCGAATCAGGTGCTACAGGTGTCGTTTCACTCTCCTTCGGGTCACCCTTCGGCGACGACAGTTTTGAGTTTGCTTGCGAAAAGGGTGTAGTCTCTCTGAAGGCTGATGATGTGACCATCAACGGTGAGACTCATACCATCGAGTTTGATGGGAAGGGAGTCGCTCCAGAGGTTGCTGAATTCGCAACGGCTATTGTTCATGGACACCCTGTTGAGAAACGGCAGTCACCCGAGGAGGCACTGGCAGACCTGGAAATGTTGGAGCAGATGCTGCAGAGTGGTGAGCGACAGGGTGAGAGACTGCCCCTCAAACTGCAGGTTTGAAGTGTCACATAAAGTAGCATACGCAGAAAAATAATGATCATGAAACCGAGCGTTGTACCACGAGACAATCAACAATCGACAATCTATACGTATAGATCCCGAAAGGGAAGTCTTGGCAGGGCACAGCCCACCAGAGCCCTATGATGACATAAGCACAAGTCATTCGCTTAGGTCGCTCGAAGCGCACTAGTGTGGAACGCCCACTCGCCCGCGCCAGTGTGAAGTTTTCGAGATTGATTTCGTCCCGACTCGACAACTCTCGAACGCCCGGCGAGACCCTGCAACACCGACAAAGTGAGTTCCGACACTCGTTTTTCGCCTTCTACAACCGCCATACTGACGTTTTGCCCAAGATGGTCGCCGCGAAGAAGCACATCCCCATCGTCAAGAAGCGTATGTTCCCGATTTCCCGACCGTGATCGTCCCAGGCCTGGATACCATCGCCCTTCGACCTACGAATGCTGTGGAAATACAGTTTGAAGGAGGAAGAGGAGGTTATTGTTGTGGTTTGGACAGTTGGTGGCAGAGATATTCGTGATGCGGTCGGAGGGCGCTTGTGTCCATGGAGCCTGGAATTCGATGCTATGACACTGGGACAATGAATGGAGGACTGACATGGACCGCATAGGCACCAACCGCTTCAACCGCCACCAGTCGGACCGCTTCAAGTGTGTGCCGTCGGCCTGGCGCAAGCCTAAGGGTATTGACAATGCCGTCCGCCGGCGTTTCAAGGGCCAGATTGCCATGCCCTCGGTACGACCTCATCACCGCAGATTCCTCCACGACATCCTCAGCTAATTCGCTCGATGTGTTAGATCGGCTACGGCAGCAACAAGAAGACCCGCCACATGATGCCCTCGGGCCACAAGGCCTTCCTCGTCCACAACCCCAAGGATGTCGAGCTCCTCCTGATGCACAACCGCACCTACGCTGCTGAGTATGTCCCGACAGATACGGTGGATCATGAACTAGATACTGATGATCGTTCAGGATTGCTCACGCCGTCTCTTCCCGCAAGCGTGTCGACATCCTCGCCAAGGCCAAGGCTCTCGGTGTCAAGGTCACCAACCCCAAGGGCCGTGTCACCACCGAGGCCTAAATGGAATGAACCCAAAAGTTCTGTTTCCTTTTTTCGGTGTGGTATTTGCAGGAGCTCGAGAGGGTCGGGGTTATTGTACGGTCGTGATATCCCTCTGGCGATAACGAATTTCAAGGATTGTGCATGGGCTGCCATGTGCGGCTTACGCTTGGTCTGTAGCTAAGCGGAGCGAGAGGAACTTCTCTGAAATGACAACAAAAATTCAAAAATCCTCTTCTGGAGTTCTCTGAGATATTGCTGTTGTCTATGTAAATGCCGTCTCTGATGAAAACTGCCAGTGTCAATATACGGTGTACTGTTCTGTATCATCAACTTAGGCTAATTGCGGAATGACGCTTATGGTATCCGCAGCCCCCAAGACCCCGTCTCCTGCCTACTCCCAGCTTCTCCTTGTCACCTCATCGTTCGCAAGATGGCCCCATTCTCGCATCCAAACTTTCAATCCCGTGGATGACGAATTGACCTGATCGCCAGACCCACATCTTCCAGGGGGCCTCGTGGTGGCCTACGTAACACGACACGATGAAGAGAAGCCCAGGGGAGTGCAAAGACCAGATCAAGCTAATCGGAGAGAAAAAACCACAGCACGAAGACGGTCGCAATTGCGATATGCAGTGGAATGAACACCTCCAGTGGCAATTCAATCCGCGAGCATATCAGAGAGGCGAGGCAGCCAGGATGCTCTCAGCTATCATTACTGAGTCGAGAATAGCGGTGCCACTTTTTGTCGCCGGGAACAGGGTCAGCCTCAACCGCCCCGAAACAAGCCCCCACGGGCTACGGTCAGACTTTAAAAAGGACCTCTCGACCTGTCTGCTCGTGCAGGCATCCTTATAGCAGAATTCGTCCTCCATCTCGTCATGGAGGGCGTCTGACTGTCCCAATTCACTCCCCGTGCTTTCCCTGCCGCCGTCCGCCGTCTCATCTCCCCGCACGATGCTCGTACTCCCCGCCCGGTATGGGCGCTGGGTGCCCATCCTCGCATCGTTGGCTTTCATCACACTCTTCTTACATTTCTACTCCGGCTTCGGTACGGACAATTCACAGGTCGTGATAGAGCCCTGGGAGTTTAATAATGGAACCGCTGAAACCGCCGTCGAAACCGACCATACCGCGCCGCCATCCTGCCGTGAGCTACCGGGCATCGAGGATATACTGGTGGTACTCAAGACGGGCATTACAGAGTCCCAGGATAAAGTACCGGTTCATGTCCGCACGACGCTCCGCTGCATTCCACACAAATTGATCGTGTCCGACTTTGAGGAGGAGGTTGGGGGCATGCGCACGCTGGACGTCTTCCGCAATGTTTCCGAAACGCTCTACCTGAACCAGGACTTTGCTTTATACAATCGCGCCCAGGTTGGTGGTCGCGGCGCCTTGACCGACAAGGACCACACCAAGGTGGCCAACGGCCCATCCGGCATGATGGATAACCCGGGCTGGAAGCTGGACAAATGGAAGTTCCTGCCGATGATCCAGGAGGCGCGGGCGTACCGCCCAGATGCGCAGTGGTACGTCTTCCTCGAGGCGGACACATACCCTATCTGGCCGAATCTGCTTGGGTGGTTGGAGAACTTTGACTCCACGAGCAAGCTGTATCTTGGCAACCAGATGCAAATTGGAGAACACACTTTTGCACACGGTGGATCGGGCTTCGTCATTTCCAATGCGGCAATGCATGCTGTCGCGGATTACCACGCCAAGAACATGGAGTATTGGGAGGAAGTGACTGATCGAGAATGGGCGGGCGATTGCGTGCTGGGCATGGCGCTCGCTGAAGCTGGGATCGGATTGACCTGGTCCTGGCCTCATGTTACCACCCAGTCTGTCTGGGAGCAAGATGCTCTCGGCGAGGGCTTCGGGAGGCGGCAGTGGTGTTATCCTCCTTTCACATTCCACCACATGACTCCTTCGGACGTGGAGCTCATGTATGAATTTGACCAGAAGTGGTTTGCAAATGTGAGTACCAGAATCTCTCCGACTGACCCACGCCTGTGCTGTACCTGACCATCACCCCATCACCAGGAAAACAACACGCTCCTGACATACGGCGACATCTTCAAAAACTTCATCCGCCCCATGCTCTCCGACCACCAAGACAATTGGGACAACAACGCCCCAGATGGCGACAACAACCCCTTCTACCGCGGCCCCTCGACACCAGCCACCATCTACGACTGTGCCGAGCACTGCGCCCACTCCTCAGACTGCATGCAGTACCGCATCGACGCCAACGGCCGCTGCTCAACATCCGGCTGGGCCCTCCGCGGCAAGTCTGCGGAGGGCGTCGTGTCTGGCACGATGCTGTGGAGAGTGGATGCCGCTATCAAGGAGAGGGGGCAATGTCGACAACCGAAGTGGATTACCAAGTAATCCTCTTGAACTTGGCATTCGACTTGTGACATATAGACATTTTCTTTAGCCTGGGTATACATACATTCATTGGGGCGCATGGCATTGGGTCTGATTGGACTGGAATGGGTTGTTTGAATTGGTGCATTATGTCTTTAGCGAGGGTATATATTGTTATTCTTATACAGGTTTCTGTCTCAAATCAATTTCCTGGTATTCTGTTCATCCAGCTCGCGGGATAAACTAGATTTCCTATACCCTGGAAGGAACTATCACCCTCCGCCAGAGGGTAACGACTTCTTCACCCGTCTAACAAGCCAGCCCACACATATTGACCCGACAAGCGTATAGATTGGGATAGTCCACGAATTCACAGCTACATCTCCGATGTTAAGGATCTAACAGAGAACAAAATTTGGCTCTATGCTGGGAAGTACTTGGGTAGTTACTTCGCCTCAAGGGATAGTGGTGCTTTGATTTCACTTTCTCTACCCTTTTTTTGGTCTTTGTCCTCAAGATATCCTCAGTTCTGGCCTCAGCCTTGTCCTCGGACTACTCATGTCTCATCAACCACTCCCCTGACTCCCACCATACACATTGCATGAACACATCCTTCTCTTGCTCCGAACGTCACGTATGAACGGCTGTACTCTGCGTGAACCGCGGTATATTCGAACATCCGCTCGCTGAGGCAGTTTCCTTGCAGCCTCACTTGAGAATTGGCCAGCCTTAAAGCCACGCCATGTCCGGTGTTGGCCGCGCAATACTGGACCATCTCCCGGCAGGAAATATTGCGTTCCAAAGCGGCAGTGACGACAACTGCATCTCGGGGACAGTTGAAGCCGGTCCTTGTACCTTCTCTTCTCGCCGGGCATTGGGCATACACGGATCACGGTGGGCCCTCTGTAGGCGATGTTAGAAGTCACCTCGTCTATCAGTTCCTGCATTTCTTGTGCGAACTCATCGGCAACAGCATGAGTAGAGTGAAGACAAACACCTGTTGACGAGTGGGGTCTTTGGGGCGTGGCTTTTCAACCTCCACCTTCTTTCAGGGCAACGACCTCCGCTCTCACTGGACCCCATATCGTATAAATTGAAGCACGACTTCAAGAAAGCACAGCCTGCTGGATCTCGGCCCTCAGGCGAGGCAGAATCCTCAAAGTGGTAGCAACAACTCTCTAGGGTCGCGAAATCCTCCACTGACAACAAGTCAATACCTGTAATGTTTTTGTCCTAAGATCGTGAAAAGAGTCGCTCACCTATCTGCGAGTAGGCCCTTCGGAGGATCGTTGAGCATAGCGGTCACCAGTTCATATGACTCCTGCCACGACAGATGGGGTTCATGTTTGCGATAGTCGTACGTCTTTGCCTCAAGAAGCAGTTGGGTCTGGCATGTAGGGGTAGAGAACAGATACCTGTCCAACTCAAAGCTGAACTGCGCCGTTCCTCGAGTAGAATGAAGAAAAAGAGAACAGAGAAGTTGGCGGAAGGGGTCTTGCAATAGTTGTTTGATGTAGCAAATGTGGCGAAGAATACAAGCCCCAGCACTGTTCCGAGTATACTTATATAGGGTGGAGGCAGTCTCATGGCTGCGAGGCCCCGATCATCGTCTGCTTCCCGGCAATTCTTCTCAAGGCTCGTTGAACATGTATCGCCCGTCGCAGAGTGCGCATTTGGTTCTGAGCCGCATCATTGCTGTCCTGGATGCCCTCTCCAATCACCTGTTTCGGACGAGATAGTCACGTTCTTGGGGCACTTTTGTATGCCGAACACGAGTCCGTCAACGACTCTTGCTGGGCTTGGGCAATTGAGGCCGGAATGTTTCATGCGGTCAGGCCGAGCGACTAGATTTTGTGAATTAGCCACGCACCATAAGACAGCAATATCATGCGCAGTACGTCTTACCCTCCCGGAGCTTTTTTGAATCTTTTTGAAACTTCCACGGTGTCTAGCCACGCAGCTGCCGACTCTGGTCGGCTCGACATTCTCATAGTCCTCAACTTCGCTCGTGAATCTACTCCCCTCGGATTCACTTGAGTCCTTCAACGACCTTTCTCGGCCTTGGGCACTTAAGGCCGAAGTGTCGTAGGCCTTCAGGCCCAGCATGAAGTTGATGAGCTGTGTGGAAGCCGTACATGGTTTGTCAACACCGAACTTTCCTGTCGGATGACGAGCGAGACTTCGAATGCGGGTCCAGGGCATGACCTCCCGGCGATTTTGAGGTCTTGCGGAGTCGCGCTTGTTGGTTGGGGAGAGCCCGGGTTGAGCATCGGGGTGCATCGAACAGAAGCTCATGATCGGTCCGATGGTGGGTTGCCGTCAGTATTGCTGAACAGGTATGATCAGGTGCGTTTGGGATGTGGCTTGAGGGTGATGTTGTGAAAGAACAGCCATTATATAAGATCCTTGCCAGTTCACTTAGTGCTCGACGAAAATTTGTATCAAGTGAGGACATACCAAAGGTGTCCCTCATTGCACATGAACATGATCAATGTTGATGATTTCCCCATCCTCCAGCATGTCTCCGTGGTGCTTGTCTTTCCATCTCTGAACGACCCCGCCACAGTTCGGCGAACTCAATCTCAAAAAGAGGTAGGTCCTGGAGACAAAAATGATTTAGAAAAATGTTATTCCACTGCTTTGAGGTGACGAGGCATGGAGATAAGACATGGAGATGGGCGACGAATATTCACCATTGCGTCCAGAATCAATGACCTGAGTTCTGCCACTGGTTGGCGATGACAGAGAGCCATCCACTTGACATGTCAAGTCGTCCGCTTCCTTGTTGCTTCTGCCTTTGTGAAATCGAATGACAACTCATCCCGACGGGGTGACCAGATACTTCGAACACCTGGCAGAGGAAAGATCGCTGAGGGTATATAACTTGGCGCTGGGCAGGCCGCGCTTACCTCTGACCCTGATGCCCAGTCTGACGATGGTTTGGTGGATGTTGATTGGTGTTGATATACTAATATTGGTAATCGTTGATGAGCGACACTCTCTCAGACAGTGCAAAGAGTATATACGATGAAGGAATAGGATGATGAATCAAGAAGTCATATTGCTATATTGAAGAACAAGAGAGGTGGAGAGAAAGTAGAAGAAAGAGAGGAACAGCGTCAAAGAGCTCTTATAAACAAGGTGCACAGATGCAAACACATTAAACAGAATGCCTTAGACCTATTAGCAGGACAGACATGCTCTTCGATAAATCAACAAGGAATGGAGTTGCAGGCTTTCGCCGGCTTGATCGATCATTGTTCATACTTGCTGTCCATCCTTTGTTAGTTCAACAACACACTGAGCGGCTGTTTCAAAATCCGCGTCAACAACTATATTGTCCAGACCCGAGTTTTCAATCTGCGATCTGTATCAGTATTCTTGTTAGAAACAATAATGAAGAGTTCAAGTCAAGTACCAATTTCAGCCCCCTGTCACAGTTCGTGCCCTGCAGACGAACGACAACCGGGATCTTGAAGCCTCCTGTGGCCCTCGCTGCTGCGATGATTGATTCGGCAATCATATCGCATCGAACAATACCTTCCATCATGTTAGCTGGGACCTGCATCCAATATGTGCGGCTTACCTCCATAAATATTCACCAAAATACCCTTGATGCGCGAATCACTGTTGAGAATCTCAAATGCCTTCGACAAAGTCTCCTTCGTCGCTCCCCCACCCACATCAAGGAAGTTCGCACATTTCCCACCAAACAATCTAATCAAGTCATTTGTCGCCATTGCCAGGCCTGCACCATTGACAATGTTCCCAATATTGCCGTCCAGACGAACATAGGAAAGGCCTAACTTGGAAGCTTCGTACTCAACCTCCTCTTCGGGTGATCGCTCTTCAAGATCGAAGAGTGCTTGCTGTCTGAAACGTGCCGAATTATCGAAATTAAATTTCGCGTCCAGACAGACGAAGGTACCCTCTTGAGTTCGCACAAGAGGATTGAGTTCCAGTAGCGTGGCATCTTTCTCGCGAAACAACTTCACCATCTGATGAAGGATATGATCGATGACCCTCATATCGGCATCGGAGAAGCCCATCTGCGCTTGGACATAAGAACTGATCTCAGTCGTAATACCGTGTGACAGATGGAACCAGTATCGCTGCAATTTATCCACGTTAGACTCGATATTGACGCCTCCTTCCTCAGAGATAAGGAGGACCGGCATAGACCGGCCACGGTCGAATGTCATGGCAACGTAAAACTCCTGCGCGACATCGATAGCTTTGTAGATGTATAGTTTCTTCACGAGGAGACCGCCTGGTGGGGTCTGCTTGGTGGTGAGGTGATGCCCGAGCATTTGCGAGGCATTCTGGTAGGCTTCGCTCGGCCTAAAGTAGATTTAGACCACCTCATGTTATTTTCTGGTCAAAGTGAGACCGACCAACTGACGATGCGGACTCCTCCTTTGCCATCGCTGTTGTACTTTCCCTTGCCGCGACCGCCGGCGAAGATTTGAGCTTTCAGCATGGATGGCGCGCCTTATGCAGTTTAGCGAAGTCCGTTGTAGGAAGCTTAAAATGTTCGAAAATTTGAACTCACTGATATCAGAAACCACATCTCTTGCCTCTGATGGGGTCGTCACCACGAAGCCATTAGGCACCGGGATCTGGGACTAAGTCGGGTGAGTTGAGCTCGCAGTTCAAAGTACGGAAGGCTGTCTCACATCTCTTAGAAGTTTGTGCGACTGGTACTCTAAGAGGCTCAGACACCTGACTTGCTTTTGGAATGGACAACGATGCTGTGCGATATTTAGCATCCCCTGCCAATAGAGGGGCATGAGGGCAAGGTGTTTCTGGTACTCTTGAGAAGAGGCGTGGAAGTGAACGCCGTCCGATCTTCGGGAGACTAGCTGCCATATTTCGATACTTTTGCTATTCAGATCGACTCTTTTCGAAGCCAACATGAGATGACAAGGCCGACGAGGTCCTTGATGACATCAAGACCGTTGTCATTAGACTAGAAGGAAGGCCAATTTGAGTTTGTGGGGTAAAAGCATATCTGAAGAAGACCCGTGGGTCGACTTCGTTTTTCCATTATGTATTTCTTGACATGGCGACTAGGGTGATTAGGGTGATCAACAGAATACCAGACGAGAACCATAGAAGGTATGAGTTGGTCCCTGATACGCCGTTGAAACCCGCAGGGTCGAGATGTTTCACCGTTGGCCGTTGGCCGTTGCATGCATCGGACCACGGCGGCCGCATGCATCGGAGAGTCAACTACTGGTTGAATAATATGCCGTCTGCATAACGGAAAATGATAGTCGAGATTCAGGCTGTAGGGAGGTTCGACCGACAGGATTGACAGGTGATTCCCACTCGAATCCACGTCTGCCACTGGATTGTTTAAAGTTCACTGGATGGATCCCCTGCGTTCCTGATGATAGTCTCAACGCGAATGAGAAGAGCCAGCCCGCCCTCACGACGTCTTCGGAAAAACAGAGTTCGACCAAGTGTGAACGTGCATAGTTCGGCAGGGAAAAGGTAACGAACTATGTCGATCAGGAATTAGTCTGGTTAGTCTATCGAATCTGCATCTGCGATCCTCCGATCCGTCGGCGATCTATAGAATGTAGATCCACTCTTCAGCAGCGAATCCTTCGAATAGACTTCCTCTAGCACGTACTTTTGACATGCCACGATCCCAACTCACTGGTTCTTGCCAGTGCAAGCCCCAATAATATCTAATAGTGCCTCGACTAGCGGTGTGGAAAAGTGACTTTCAGCTGGTGTCTTCCGGTTGCAGGAACTCGATCTGGCTCGAGGTGGTCCAGAGAACTATTGGGGAGAAGTCACCTAAAAGATCTGCTGTGACAGCGGGGTTTGTCCGTGTATAAATGCATTGACCTTGGGAGATCCCACTTGGACCTGTTTTCTTTTTCAGTAGGCACTAGGGCATAGATTGCTGTGAATTGCGTGGCTCTCCTTCACGATGCGAGTCACCTCTAGCTCCACGGCCATAGTGCCGTCTTTTCCCTCTTCTCACAAGGAAAACACTCTGCGATCGTGGAAAAAGCTCCACTCGCTAGTTCAGCAGGGATGGGTTGAGCTGGACGGAGAATCTCTCGACATCGCTAGCGTGGCGGCTGTTGCTCAGTATGTCATCTTCACATTCTTTCCTGATAAAGTTAAGGAAATGCACTGACAGGAAGATCGATCTCACAGTGATGGCTGTCATGCTCAAATCTCCAAGGAGCCCCGAGTGACACAAAAGGTTCATGGCAGCGTCGAGACGCTACACGAGTACCTCTCCAAGGGCTACTCGATCTATGGTAAGACCCGCTGAGACAGGATAGTGAAAGACATGCGCTGATTGACCGTGTTCCGTAGGTGTCAACACTGGCTTCGGCGGCAGCGCGGATACCCGCACCTCAGACGCCGTTCGGTTGCAACAAGCCCTTCTTCAGCTCACTCAAGCGGGGATCCTGACAAGTGGTGACTTTGGCCCACGCGTCGGCGATCAATACCTGGGGTCTCATGCGATGCCGGTCGCGTGGGTCCGGGCGACAATGTTGGTGCGGTGCAATCATATCTTGCGAGGCCACTCTGGTGTCCGGTTGGAGATCATAGAAGCTATGCTGAAGCTCCTTCGAGAGGGGTTCACTCCGGTCGTCCCTCTCCGGGGCTCCATTTCTGCATCTGGCGATTTGATGCCTCTTTCATACTTGGTTGCTGTCTTGGAAGGGAATCCGGATGTCAAGGTTCATTGGGACCGCAAGCCAGAGGCGCAGATCGTGTCGACGACCACCGCTCTAGAGGTAGCAGGTCTCAAGTCCTTCGTCTTTGGACCGAAGGAAGGTCTTGGTATGATCAATGGAGCAGCTGCATCCGCCGCAGTAGGTTCTTTGGCTGCATATGAGGCTAGCCAGCTCATTATCTTAGCCCAGTCTCTGACTGGGCTCACATGCGAGGCGATGATGGGAAACGCTGAGAATTACCACGAGTTTCCTGCCCTCGTTCGACCTCATCCTGGCCAAATTGAAGTGGCAGCCAATATCCGCAAGGGCCTTGACGGCTCGAAGATGGCTGAGATGCCCGCTGGGAAAGACCGGTTTCGCCCGGGTCTAGTCCAGGATCGATATGCCTTGCGAGGCGCGTCTCAATGGCTTGGACCGGTGGTGGAAGATCTTGAACTGTCTGTACAGCAGTTGACCATCGAGCTCAACGCTACTCAGGATAACCCTGTGATTGACTCGGAGTCCGGGGAAGTGTACTTTTGCTCCAACTTCCAGGCGGCATCTGTCTCCAGAGCTTTGGAAAAGATCCGCGAGGGGTTGCAGATGGTTGGCAAGCTTTTGTTCAGCTATTCGTCTGAGTTGATCAATCCTGATCTGAACAAGGGTCTACCACCGAACCTTGCGGCCGATGACCCCAGTCTCTCGTTCACGATGAAGGGTGTTGACATTTCTATGGCGGCGTACCTGTCTGAACTCGGATACCTTGCCAATTCTGTGACATCGCATGTCCAGTCCGCTGAGATGCACAACCAGTCGATCAACTCACTGGCACTCATCTCCGCACGGTATACTTTGCAGGCGGCCGAACTTGTCTCCATGATGAGTGCTGCTCTGCTTTATGTTGATTGTCAGGCGCTCGACCTGCGGATACTGCATGAGACATTCTTGGATTCTCTGGATAACGTGGTGCAATTGGCATTATCAGATATCTTGAACTCAACTGATCCAGCCGTGGTCCATGATCTCCAGTGCGAAATCATCAAAGCCATTCGAGCTTCATGGAACGGCTCTTCTCGCGATGACCTGTCCGTCCGTATACAAAAGATGTCCACAGCCATCGCACCCGTCGTGCTGGTCCAAGCGAAGAAGCTCAACGTGGACGATGCCATTGCAACAATTGAATCCGTCCAGAAGCGCATGTGCGAGGAGGCCAAATCACTCTTCGAGGCACTCCGGGAAAAGACCTTCTCAGGCGAGCTCAGTGCAGAAGCTTCATTGGGGTTAGCCTCTAAATCTCTCTATCGCTTTGTGCGACGGGATCTGGGCATTCCATTCCACTGCGGTGTCGTGGAGCACCCAACTATTGATGGTCTAACCGAGCCTGGTGTGCCGCGGCGGCCACGGAAGACCATCGGGTCGTGGATCTCAATAATCTACGAGGCGATCCGCGATGGGAGAATTCGGACACCTTTGGATGTGGATCATGTGCAGCCAAATGGCAATGGGCACGTCAATGGTAATGGGACGACTCATTGATTGCAACGATGAACGAGTATAATTTTCGGGAATGTTGTGCGTTCAACATACGACTGTGATTTGCAATAAGTTTATCATGAATTTTCTATCTATGCTGCTCGAACAGAATACGCTTTCGGCTATCCAAAATCATCACCTCCAACTCTTCATCAAGCACCACCTCCCATACCACCCCCAGCACCCCCAACTGCAGCTCCCATGGTGTAGACATTATCTCGGCTCCTCACAGACCGCGTATTCTGACGTCGCTGTCTTTCCCTGACAGCAACACCCGTAAGAAGTGCCCACCGATCAAACGATTCACCAAAATCTCTTTGTATATCCAGTCGACCCGTCACCAAGGAAAACGGGTCTGACGAGAATACAGCAAGAATCTCGTCACTCTGCTCGTTGACCAGCTTCATATTCCCATACGGACTCGATCCGTCTCCCATGGAGCGTGTCTTCTTCCATGCGAGATTGGTCGTCTGGCCTTGCAAGGGTATTCGAAAGGTGAAGCTCGGAGAGACAAGGCCCTTCTTCGTTATCGATTTCCATCCATCGGTGTCAACATGCTCGTTGACCATTTTCACATCGCAGTTTGACGAAAAGCGGTGGAATTTGCAGAGCCCGACAATCGGCCCTTGACTATCTGTCCCGTCGTAGATCGTCAAGTCTGCCTTCTTTGAAGCAGATGGAGAGTTCTCAATGAAGAACTGATGCTTGCCGCCTCCGTCGTCGGCCATTGTCACATTGTAATGATGGCCCAGGGATTCTTCGGTGACATGGAACTGTGTGAAAGGCATGATGGTAACTGTAGTAATTCTGATAATGGGGTTTCTGCCTTGCAAATATGATTGTCAGCGTTGCTCAACCCCACATTATCCTGTGGAAGGGTGACCTCATTCGATCTTCCCTCGTCTCCACAGACTTCTGCCCCATCATCGTCAAGATCGACGACGATTCTTCATTTGGCCCCCACGCAATGTCCAAGGGTTGTGTGCAGGGAACAAACCAAGCGATGCAGTTTAGCCCCCAAGATCGACTCATGTCCTCCTGGTGCCTGGTTTATCAGGCCAGACAGGCCTCTTCGTACAAGTATACTCAGAAACCCTCTCTCTAATCAGTTGGATTTGATTCTGAATACGAGTAATTACTAGATGAAAAATAGCTAGGATAGTTACTACAAATTGAATAAAGGGTATCTTAGCTAAGACCACAAGATCTTAACTAGTTAACTATCCAATCTTTAGTAACTATCCTAGGTAGCTGCTCTCTTTGGGTGATCTTAGATAGATCACGCTGTATGATCGCTGGGACTGAGCCACGAAAATCTTCCTGTCTCAACTCGATCAAACTGGGCCCATGGCGATCCAAGATGTCTTCGTCCATAAAGTCGTCTTGCCAATAGCGTATTGTTAAGGAGGATAATGGCCGCAGGTTCTTAAGAAGCCCCTTCGACTGCCGAGTAGCCGGAATGGATCTCCGCGCCGTTTAAAAGGAGAGATTTCAAGCAGGTGAAATCGACATGGGTTGTCAAATAGTCAAATGCTTCGGGCTTGATACATTTCTCAAGTTTGAGCACTTCCAGGACGGAGAAATCCGTATGAGCCACCAACAGCTTCATATGCTCCGTTCCAATGGCGAATGGGTACTGGATTCGAAGGTATCTCAAGGCGCCACGTCGGAGATCTTTCGCTAAGGTCGACTCCTCCCCCTGATCAACCCCATCCAAAGGCGACACAGAGGAGTTACTAGGTGGATTGAAATGGGTTGGATCAGGTAAAGTGACTTCTTTCAGGTTCGGGGCAAGCCTAGACAGAATCTACATCACAGCCCGTCGGTGGGCGGCACGAGTCAGATTGAATTGTGAACGTGCTGTGTGGGATTCTTCATACACGCCTTCGGTGTTGATACTGAAGAGGCATGGCGAGGTAGCCAGCTGAAAGTCGTATGGATCTCTCAAGGGGCCTTCCAGATCCTGGAAACTTCGCAGAAAGAAATGGCGGATATGAAGCCGACAATCTGGACGATGGCTGTGAATTGTCTCCAACAGGCACTGGGGAAATCCATTAGGAAAAAGAAAGACCACGTCGGATAGGGATCGCAGGCGTTCGACTAGACTCGCCAGAGGTTTCCAGGCATTGCTGGATACACGTGGTTCGCATGTTCTGGCCCCCAAAACCGGGGATAACCCTCGTAGTGATCCAGGCATCCATGTAGGTCGTCTCCAAATATCTCGATACGCTTGGTGCTTTTCTCTCTCCCTTCGAACTCTGGTTCTTCGTGTGACATCATCTCTCCATCGACCACGAGCCGTTTCACGTATTGGAGCCCCCCATTGCGTTGAAGGGTTTGTCCAAGTGTTTCAATGAGGTCACCAAATCCTTCCGTATCCTGAGCAGTGATCTCGAGGGTGTGATAGATGTACGGCTTGGCCAATGTGTTAAAGGTGCGACAGACGCTGCCGAAGCTCCGAACACTGGGTGCGTGTTGGTTGGCCAGGTGTCTCAGAATGATTCCATGGAGCTCTGGGGGCAAGCTCGAAAGGGACATAATGAAGCCTCAGTTAGAGAGAGCTGAATGCAGGTAAAGTAAGGTATTAGACGAGGGATCAGACGAGGGATCAGACGAGGGATCAGACGAGGGAGGCAGAGTGACACTCTTGACACACAGAATAGGAAAGAAGGTAATGTTCGAAGAGTCAAATGTGCTCAGTGGCTCTGAATGTGTCCCTTATAAAGAAGGCAAACGGAGAATTCCGGCAATCGACCGGTGTTCACGCGTGTTGTTTGTGTCTCTTTGAGGGAATTGTTCGCCCCTTCTCTGCGTCCTTCTCTCTCTCTCTCTCTCTCTCTCTCTCTCTCTCTCTCTCGCGTTCTCTTTATGAAGCATGACAGTCATCATTGGTACTTTCACACTCCAATTGTGGATGCTATCTTCCACTTCCTTGTTCTCTCAACATGGACACCCATTCACGATTCTAATGATGACCCGATTTTCCTGCCGTGCCACTTCACCCTGCAAGCCTCGATATTGCCAGAGACCAGAGCCGACAATGGCTTCCCCAAGTTGCTCAACATACAAACAAGTCAAATGGGTCAAGAAGCTGGCCCTCAAGCATCTGAGAAGTGCCATCAACCATGTCGACAGGCTCCTTATGCAGGAAAGTTTCACTCAAACACTGTACTTGGCCTGGGCAGATGGCCCTGAGGGAGTGCAACGGTCTTGCGCTGAGCCACTTGACCTGGACACTCTCAAGATGGCAACTTAGGAGTTCACACTATTCGTCACCAGCTATGACCTGAAGGAAGTGAGCGTCCTCATCGAGGAGGGTTGCAATGTGACTGGCTTGATCGGCTGAAAGCTGATCATACTCCTTCCATTTGGACTGAGCTTCGACCACGTTCATAATACGCTGCTGAACACATTGACTGGGGATTCTGATCGCCTGGTGCATTTGAGGATGATGAAAAGAGTCTTCCGGAACGAGCTGATTCATGGAATGCCAGCTGATGCTCGTGACAATTCGATGACACAATTGACTTTTCCAGGATGCCATCATCCTTGGGACTCTCTGGGTTGTCGTTCTTGTGAGACCTGGAAGGTAATTGCTGGCACAATTCCTGGAAGGGCTCTCCTGGAGCTTCTGACTTAGCGAATCTCTGCTGTTAGAGGAACTGAATCCACATAGAGATACAGAAGGCACGTAATATTCACGCAAGTCATTATTTTATGCAATGTCGAACACATTCTCATGCGCGGAACAGGATCTCCCGGGATTAGATGGTGTCCCCTCAAGGATCGGCTCCCCGGCTACATCGCCCCTGATCTGCATCGTGGGGGGCTCCACCTAGAATCAAGTCTGCTTGGTACATCACCCCATATAGAAGGTGCAGATCACAGAAGGGTTTCAGTCTCGGCTATCAATTCCCGATCAAACTGATACATCCTGGCTTCCTCACGTTGGTGAGAAAACCGGATGACTGGATATGCGGTGCTCACATACGGAGAATTAGTCTCCTTCTCCTGACATAGCAAATCCCTTCGGTAAAACGGCTTGATGGAATGACGTGAAGCATAAGCACTAAGAGAGGATCTTCATGCAGTTCATGAATATGAAACAGAGTTTGCCCTGGAAGCTCCTACCAGGCATGGGGCCCTCACATAATAGTGTAAGCTGAACATTCCTCAAAAAGTAGCTACTGAGAAGATCATCCCCCTCCGCAAGCACCTTGGAAGTGCCGTTTAACTTCAAGGTGGAGTTAGTTCATCTTATCCAGACCCACTGCAACTTGGGGGCTGTTATATGGTGCATGTTGGTGATGTCAAAGCATTCTTCTTCAAGTATCATATTTGCACAGACCGTGGGGGCCAGTATAAGACAACAGGTTGTGTCCGCTTCATGGTAGCAAAGATGTGCGCTTGAAGGAATCGGAGGATTCGGATCATCAGGAGACTACCGTTCTTCACTGTTGATCTCAGGGTATAAAGCAAAGCAAGATGGCATCCCCTTCATCTCTAGAGCATCAGACCACCCACTCTCCAGACTCCCTACAATATCAAGTCTCATTGATATCCAACAAACCTCCCAATCTCAAGAAGCAACCACCACGATGAAGACCATCCCCATTCTCTCAACAATCATCGCCCTCAGCACAGCAACCGCCCTCCCACCCAGACCAAGACCACACTCCCTCATCCGGCGTGACCCAAGTGACCAATCCGGCAACTCCCAATTCGTCCTGCAATGTGAAGGCATCACGCTCCCAAACCCCGGCGGCGCAAACGGCGAAGGCGAAGGCGGCTTCGGCTACTTCTACAGCAACCTGCTCTTCAACGCGAACGGGACCAAGATCTCCCCGTCGGCCTGCACAGACCAGGACTCGTACTGCTCGAACTGTCTCTTCAAGGGTGGGGGGCTGAGTTCGCCAACCAATGTGACGGGGTGCTGGAATCCGCCTGCTGGGGAAAGTGGGTGTAGCATTACTTTTGCTTATAATGGGTATAACTATGATAGCCAGGCGGGGCAGCCTTATTGTGGGCATCAGTCGGGGTTTGAGCCTTTTTCTTTTGATTTGAGTGCTATTTGTTACTTCAATGTTTGAGTCGGCTTAGGGGAACTGGGATTGTTTTGAAAGTATGTGAGGTATTGATTTTGTGACTACTGAGGTTGGAGGGTGCTTGGGAAGTTCCCGTATGTACGCGGACATTATGGAAAGGTGTTCTGTATGGCAATCAGTCTCTATGTTGGTGCTTAAATGAGTACATGGGTATACGAACGCTATTCTCTTACGCGTAGCTGTATATAGATCTAGGGCATGCATCAAATGATTCGTTCGTCAATAGTCCATCACATCGAGGGCGAAATATTCTAAATGCTATGCTTGAGCCCAATTTTAGAAACCGACCCCAAGGTCTTAATGCAAACTTTAACAAGGTGTATCAACCCAAAGACGACGCGGCCAAAGCCTCGACATCACAACATATAGATACCGGCTAAGGCGCAGCAGCATCTTGGGTCCCCTCCTGAGAAGGACTACCATTCAGCCCGTGCCTCGGATCAGAGAGATCCAAGATGCCAACACCCCGCAAAAGATATGTCTCACCCTGCTCAGAAGGCTTTTGCCCACGGCGAGGCTCACGATCATTCTCCGCATCAAACCCCGGCGGAACGGTCCCATTCCCAACAACAGTTTCCTCGCCTTCGGCAGCAGGAACCCAATCGGGTACCTCGCGCGGTCCATCAAACCCGGGTGGAGGCAAGCCCCAGCTAGGCATTGGGCTTCGGTAGGCCCAGTCGCCGTCTCGATCGGCGTAAGCAACAGCGTGCAGGAAAATACCTAGTTCGTGGACACCGGGGTCGGAGTATAGCTCTGTACCGCAGACTTCGCAGGTGTCTCCGGAGAGACGTTCTCCCTTGCGTTTTGCGTAGTCTTCTGATGCGGCTTGCTGCTCACGAGACATGATCTCTGCGATGACGTTCGGGTCGGTTCCTGGTGGGACGTCTGGGGCGGCGGTCAAGTGTGTGCGGTATGAATGAGTGTCAGGTAGCTCGGTTTTGCCCATGTGATTCAGTCTGTCCATGATTTCCTCATCGCGTTCGCCGTGCGCTTCATTCTTGGCCAAGTCAGGCCCAAAGACGCGTCGGTTGGAATAAATGGGGTCATTTGAGATAGGATATCCCAGGAACTGGAGGTGCACTCGAATCTGGTGCGTCCGTCCTGTCAATGGGAAACAGTGGACGATACTGTATCCCTCGCTCTCGTTGGAGAGGGCCGGCGGCGGAGTTGCAGGGCGACCACCCTCGCCAGAAGATTCATGGCTGGCCATGGATGCAGCTGATGCTTCAGGCGGGTAGTATGCAAGACGGCGGAATTTGGTGGTGGCTTCCTTGCCTGTGGCACGCACTCGGTTCAGGCCGAGTTTGGGACTGACCTGCATAATTGGCTGGTCGCAGACCACAACGCCATCAGGGAACTTGCCCTTGACGCGGGCCACGTACTCTTTCTGCACAGTCCTGGCCTTCAACTGGAGTGCCATTTTCTCCGCACCCTTTGGATGTTTGCCGATGAACATAATTCCCGAAGTTAGACGATCCAAGCGGTTGCAGGGTCGCGGCACCCACTCGGGTCCGCGCTGGGCGCGCAGAATCTCAACAACTGAATTGTAGTGGTATCGGCCTGCCGAGTGGACAGGGACACCGGCAGGCTTGTCAATGACCAGCATCTCGTCATCCTCGTGAATGATACCAATCGGCAGTCCGGTCACAGGAGGCTCGTGGCGATGGAGAGTATGCGAAATGATCTGTCCGTTCTTGATGACTGTGTCACGGCCAGCCGTCTTGCCATTCACATGGACAAGACCAGACTCGAGTGCCTTTCTATAGTAATCTGGTTTGCGGTCACGGAACTCCGAAGTAAAAATATCCTCCAACGTTCGACCCCGCCATCGCTCCTTGCAGTATGTGTTGTAGGTGTAATGGTACGGCTTGACGCGGCGGAACCCACCCTCCATGTAGTAAGGTGCCGGCCATGGATCACAGGGGGTCACGACGACATCGGGAGGCTGTTCGACGGGGTCGGAAGGTGGCACCTTCAGCGTGGTGTCGACGGGGACCATGGCCAGTGAGGGCGGCGGGGGCAGTGGCAGTTTGCCTCGCCGCAAAAGATAGGCCGTAACTCGAGGTGAGGGAGCCAGGGAGAATGGCTAGATGGTCAACAGCGACTGGTGCGTGGTTCACAACGGCGCGTTGGAGAGAAGTTGTGGCGGGACAAAGTTTGGGCGGAAGAAAAAAATTGGAGATTGGCGATAAGGTCAGGCACAGTTTCCTTGCGGAGGTGGATACTCCCCGCGCATCGCAAATACTTTTGTCTCTTACTCGAATCACAGCTTGAAGACATTCTGCAGATCACTATTGATCACTTCTATTAAAATGATTAACCTCGAGCAGTTGATCAGATGAATGTGCCTCCGCTTACCTAATCACCATCAGACCTCGGTCCATCAGCTCCGAAAGCCGCGGAGTCTCAATGCGGGCACCCAGCTCTCTGACTCCGCTGGACGGGTCCTAGAGAAACATTCCTCCTCAAACGCTTCTCTTGCCATAGACTAGTGTACAGAGCACACATCAACATGGCTCCCCAAGAGTATGAGGCCAAGAAGCGCCGCAAGCGCAGCGACTACGGCTATCACCAGGTGCACCAGACAAGATGGTACGCGAACTATCGTCAGAATATCAATCTCACCACTCACACGCATTTAGGTTCGACAATGACATGTATGCCCACCTCAACAACACAGTCTACACAGCCCTCTTCGACACAATCGCCAATGCCTATCTAATCGAACACTGCGGCATGAACCCCTTCAGCGTGAACAACCCCACCCCAAAGAGCGCCGACAGCCAGCCCTCCAACATAGCCGTGAGCACCGAGCAGATAGGTCTGATCGTCTCCACACATTGTGACTTCTTCGCTTCAGTTGCGTTCCCGGATGTACTGGAGGTCGGGTTGCGGGTTGCGAAGCTGGGCTCGTCGAGTGTGACGTGGGAGGTGGGTGTGTTTCGGAGGGGTGAGGAGGATGTTAAGATGGTTGGGACTTATACGCATGTTTTTGTTTTGAGGGAGACTATGCGTGTTGGGAAGGGGGGCATGGAGGCTGGTGTGCGAAGGGGATTGGAGAAGTTGTTGAGTCCGCCGGAAGCTAAGTTGTGAGGGTATGGGGAGGTATGGGATCCAACCGTCACAGCTGTACATATATTGGCGATAAGGGGTTCCGTAAGTATGGCGAGACTTCGCTGAGCTTTGAGATGTCCGCCCGCGGGACTTTCAGTTGCGGACATTTGAGACTATGATAGCGTTTGGTAGACGGCAACCTTGACCAAATAGTAGTTCCGAGTCTTGTAGCGATCGTCATATTAAATCTCTATGGAATGTGTCACCCAGCATAGGGGCGAATCTGACACTTGTGAACGTGCGCCGTTGCAGATCATCAAAGTGTCTTGTCAAAGCAAAGTCTAGTCTAAATCTATGACATTATAATCCAACAAAAGCAAACACCCTGAGAAATCGGAGACAGAACAACCATGGAAAGCGAACCCGAAAAAACTTTTGACAACCAGGAACACGCTGGAACGCTTTGCAAACACAGATATCAGCGCTAACAGTGCGTGCTGGGAATTGTCTCGAAACAAAGCAGTATGTGGTAAAGCAGCTTGATTAATCAAGCTGCGTGGTCGAGGCCTTCAATCGAACTTGCCCGCGATGAGACTGCTGCATCGGGACACATTGGCACTCGTTGGAGGGGACACGCCGCGGCGCATGGTCTCGCCATCCTCGTCGAGCCACCACTTGGGGTAAGGGCCAGGGATGAAACGACCCTTGGCGTCCCATCCAGCAACCCAATGGACGCCATCGTCGAGAAGGAAGAAGCGCAGCTGCTCCGGCTTGGCACCCTTGTGCAGCGGAGCCGTAAACCAGCGGCAGCGCTCTTCAAGTTCGGACTCGAACATGTATCGGTGGAGGATGCGGCAGTAGACCAGAGCGGCGGGGGCCTTTTCTTCATATTCGCATCCATCGCGGTGGATGAGGTGCCAGCCTCGACCAGGGAGGAACTTATAAGTTCCCGGGACGGGAGTCTCCCAGTGTTGCTCGCGGTTGACGTTGCCGTTGATGCGTTCACCTCGCTGGAACCAGTAGACTGGGCAGCAGAGGGTGCGCAGGCAGAGGAAAAGGTTGGGGGCCATGGTCGATGATGGCGGTGATTATTTGAGATGTGTCAAAAGATGAAAGACAAAAAGGTGGTATCAAGCCCGAATATGGGTATCGAAACAGCGCTGAAAATGCAAAAAAATCCCAGGGGAAAAGCGAGGTTACAAGTCGACGTCCATGGTGACAAGTTATCGAGATCAATGGTTCGAAATCGAGGTAAGATGAAATGGAGAGGGTTCCTTCGGCTTGCGCAGAAGCTCGGTGAAGGCCCTGGGTAGATATCTCTTTCAACAGAAAGAATGTGAGAAGATGACTGCAGCAGCCACAGGCACGGTCCGTGGTCCGAGGTAAGGACTGGTTGAGAATGCCCAATGGCACCAGTCAACGGAGGTCTTTGTTATCGTTGCGGTGAGTACCCGTCTTCCCGGCTTGAGAGTTTCGGGAAGGGCCGTGTCGAGCGTGATAAGCTTGCAGCTAGCGACGGGAACTCCGGGACGACAGCTTAGGCTCGAGAAACTGGGGAGGGAAGGAGAAGGAGGGCTTCGCGGCGAATGAGGAGGGAAGATAGGAGGTCGATCAGGCTGAGACGAAGGAGTCGGACAGCTCAGCAATCGGCAACACGCAGCACAGACTCGCGTGGGAGAGCCGGTGTTATTGCTCAGGACGAGCGCATGCTAGAGAGAAAGCATTTGACTGGAGGAAGGATGCCATGGTGTAGGAGTAAGACGGGGGTTGGAAGTTATAGGAAAGAGCACAGGGACTGTGTTTTGTGTGTGGTGGTTGTCAGGCGGTCTGCGAAAAAGTCAGTTGCCTGAAGCTCCATCGATCTAAACCGAACCAAGTCAACCGCTTGTGTCTCGATCGTCGATGATTTTTTTTGCTGCGGGTCTCCCGAGCCCTTGGCGCCCTGTTTCAACTCCCTTATGGTCCGCGGGATTTTCGTTGTTTACTTCGTCAGAGTTCTGCTATAGGAAGGTAAATTCTTCATTTCCATCGTCATACTATTGTCTTTTAGGGATTGGTTTTCCTTATAGAGTCTCCATCGCCTCATTATTGTTAACCGTCTCCGAAAAATTCCCGGAGTGCAAGCCACAAAGTGTGGCGCAGGCCTCGTGTTCAGCCTTACGGTGGCTGGTTTCATCGCGATGACACATCACTCCTGTCCATCCCGATCATATGACGCACTGTTCCAGCCCTTCTTGGCTGGTTGTTCTATCTATAACTTCTCTGTCGATTCGAGACTCGAGTTTTGACCTCTTCTCAATTCTAGACTACCACGTCATTCTCTCTTAAGAATTTTTTAGGTATGAGTCAAGAACTAGTCTTGACCAATTGCAGGGTCTATGCTGCTTCAACCCATACAGACGATCGCGGATCACTACGTTCAACAGTCCAACATAAGAATGTTACTCTAGGTGCAACACAGCTCCTGTATTTTCCTAGAATGGATTCTTGACGCTGCAGATCCGGATCTTCAAAGGAAGGTATACACTCTACGCTCATCTCTCGTGTTATGATGAAAACATACTAGACAACTTCGTTTTGTATTTCCTGCTAAGGCCAACTATACCCCAAGTTGTATTCAAAGCAGGCCGTTTCAAAGGAATTTGAGAGGGCAAGTACTGCTCATACGAGAAGCGATGAGCTAGATGGAGAACCCCATGACCCCATCAGGTATGGCCTAGGCCATGTGAATACCGTACAATCGCAGTTATAAGTCCAAGTGCTATGGCATTTAGAAGACATCTTTCTATCAGAGCTCTGCCAGTTATAGTATTTTACTAGTAGTCAGTGCACAAGTAGAAGAATGTCCAGATAAACCTCTTTCATCCCAGAAATCTACCTCTATCTAGTATCACGGAAGATATACGACAACAATTCTACCATACTTCCTGCAGTACTAGAAGAGCCAGTGCATACCAACTGGGGTAACGAGGTGTCCATCTATCTTATTCATGCATGAAGGACTTCATTTCCGTTCTGGGGAAAAAATTGGCGCTGGCTTGTCTTTGAAAACCGAGCAAGCCAGTTAGTGGGTTTCCGGATCTTCAAAGAGCCGCATAGTAAGCATAGATTGGATCTTGGCCATTATCAGACATCACATAGAAAATCAATAACATAGACAATACCGAAAATGAGTGCAAGCGGGGTTCATTATGTAGTTGAGAGTTCCATGAGCACCGGAACAGGTTTCTCCGCACTTCCCCGCTTCCCCAGATCCTCCATACACCACACTTCCAATGCCCCCTCGTATGAAAATCATGCAACATGGAGCTCGAAGCGGATACACAACCATCGCAGTGCCCAGAAAATGCCCAAACAGGCGCCCAGAAGCCAAAGAAGAAGCGCACCAGGAACTGGACAGCCGAAGATCGAGCCGTCCATCGTGTCTTTGAGAAATCGCGACGCGAGGCCTTCAGCGAGCGTTTGACGGTTGGTCACGAGCAGTACCTTCTACTGCTGGCCCATTTGCTGACTTTGCACTGCTTACAGGAGCTGGCCAAATTGTTGCCGACGCTGAAGAACGAGCAGCGCCTTTCGAAGCATATCATTGTCGACGCTAGTATATCGCATCATAAAGCCCAAGACGCCAAGTGTCTCCAAGCCTCCCAGGCCATCCAAGCGCTACTAGCTGAACGGGAGGATTTGCTCCGAGAAGTAAACGCACTTCGAACGCTCTGTGACCCTGGCGCTTGTATACCACGGCAAGCTCGGCCAATAGATCCCGGTGTGATTGAGACGCTCGCAGACCCAAAGGAGCTACCTGCAGATCCCAGTGTTAGGTCTGAAGGACTTGAAGAGCCTGTCCCAGTCTCTGCTGCGTCAGGTAACGCTTTGGCTCAGAACCGCCTACCTCAACCTCCCATCACCCTCTCGGATGACAGAGAGCCTCCGCCATTAACCAGCCACCAGGTGGACTGGCCCTGGGATCAAAGTAACATGAAGCCTACTCAGCCCACCACACTACCTACCATCACGGGCGCCGAACATTCTATATTGTTGAACGGGTCCCCCGGCGTCTTGACGCAGACACCACCGGAGGATCCAGAACTGGATTACGACACCAACATCAATCACCTCGTCGAGGACGCTGCACTGTTCTGGACACAGCATGCAGGCTCAATCAATACGACGCCCCCACAAGACCCCCAGATATCTTTCGATACTCATTTATCCGATGTGACCGGCGACCTTTCTATGCTATGGCCTCAAAACCTGGCAACCCCTGCCACGGCTCCACCACAAAACGATGATCTGGATACCACTCAGGGTTTATTCCATTCTGCAAATATTTTCCGCAACCAAGAAAGTCTATCCCTGTAACGACAGACATGAAGGATTACACAAAGCGACAAATCAAGCATCAAACACTCTTCATAGCCTCCTCAATCTTCTCCTGGCTCCTCTTCTCGGCCGCAACGAACAGCGCAAGAGCCTCCCGCAACCGCTTCTTGGTCTCCGGATCCGCCTCATTGGCCTTGTCCAGCTCGGCTCCTCCATTAGCCAGGTAGTCGATATCAGTTCGCGACAGCCTGCCGTCCCAGTTCGGCCCCACAAGCGGGTCAATTTGCGCAAGCTTCTTCAGGCGCTCGGGCGTTGGGGCTGCGTTGCGGTATGGGTGTTCGGGCTTGGGAACACCTTCTCCAGGCTGTTTGGTCCCATCGTATGGGAGATTCGCCAGCTGGGTGAGGACCTGGTGGGAGATGGTTGCCGAGTGGCAGCCTAGTTCACCTGCGGCCATGGCTTCCTGGGGGGAGATGAAACTGGGGTCGGCGTCTGTCAGCTGGGAGTTCTATATGTCACCTGTTGCTGTGCATACCTGGCATTCTTGAGGAAAGGCTGCTCCTTGCCCGTTTCCTTGTACAGACGCTTGTACGTCTCAAGGATCTGCACGAGACGCGGTGACATCGGGTGCAACAACGCTGGGTCATCAGATTTGGGCCACAGCTCTAGTTCATCGTGCGCGCGAACCTCTGCAGACATGGGTGTCAGTGACCATACCCTCTAGGGATAGGATCTCCATTGTCCTCACCGTTATAGTAGGGGCTGATATACAGACACCCAGCCTGACTAGCCGCAATGGCCTGATGAACGCTGAAGAGGGCAGTACCGAGAGTGCGAATGCCCTCTTGCAACAGGATCGGACAGGCACTCAACGCCGGGCCGGTACTGGGGATCTTGATGCAGAAGCGGTCCTTGGACACTCCAACACTCTCGAACTCCCGAGCGTAAGCGCGAGCATGCTCCAGAGTCTTCTGGGTGTCATATGCGTTTGACGGGAGAGTCTGGAGGAGGACGCGGCCTTGGATGTTGTCGATGTTGGCCTTGGACATGAGGACTGCCTGAAGACTGCGTGAGTTGCGTTGTCGCCGTGAATCTAGCAGGGGTAGTGTACCATGCGGGTATAGATAGCCAACCAGCCTTGATCCTTGTACTCCTTGACCACCTGCTTGAACAGCTCCTCATTGTCGGGGTGGCACATTTGTTCATGCACCCAGCCTTGGTTACTGGTCATGTCGTGAGGGACGATGGGAAGGCTCAGGGTGAACGCGGGATCCATCCAGTCCACGTCTACGTTCACTGCATTCGAGCTTTAGACTGTGTCTTGTATCTCTCTGTAGGCTTGTTGTACTTACGCTGCTCGCTGAGCTTTTGAAGCCATGTCACAGAGCCTGCGCTGCCCATTTTGGTGGTTGTGAATCGGATGCAGGTAGAGTGAATAGCTCAGACAGTTCTTTAGAAAAATTGTTTTGAAAACGGTCTGGAAAAATGTCTTGAGAAACGAACAGAGAAATATTTAGAACGCTATATATGTGACTACCTGTTTGTACGACCATCCTGTGACCTCCGTGGTAGATAGCTTTTTGCATAGACACACGCAGGGCATCGCAACTCCACCTCCAGCAAGCACCACAAACACGAGCGCTGATACGCGAAATCGCTTCTAGAGTGGAAACACCCACGCAGGGCACCCCCGTCAGCGCGGCACATTCCCGAGGCCCAGCAAGGAGCACCAAACCACCAGCTCCGATAGGCCAAGGACACACTGGTCGCACGCAGGGCAAAAAGACCCAGCGACGCCGCGAGCGACACACGCAGGGCACCGAGTCTGACGGCGTGGAATTGGCGGGGTCATGAGGCCACGATTGGTAGAATCGATGAACTCTTTTGCACTAGCGCACCCCGGATTCCCAGCCGACGATCCACGCGGGGACGCGCCAATTGCCTCGAGCTGTCACGACGGTGGAGTATATAACCCACCGGTTCCACCACGGTGCGAGATGCTGCTTGTTGTTGGCATTGCAGACTGAGTACTTTCATCGACATGTCGAAGATCAGCGTGGACGAGGATCTGAAGCCGAATGAGGTCTTTGTGGAGGATGCGGAGGCGCAGGGTCGGGATTTGGGGACTTATAGTCGCAATGTCAATGCGAGGTGAGTGGATGATGGCTTTACGATGACGGGTTCATGTTGACAGACCTGGTTCTCTAGAATCTACAACCCCCTTGCTGGGATCCCGAAAGGTGATCTATACGATCGTGTCCTCCGGTTCTGCCAGGAGTATGGCTTTGAAGACCATGTCGAGACCTTCCAGAAGGGCGCGCTGGCAGCGCAGCATCAGAAGGGGTTTGAGGATCTGCCTGAGCTGACAGAGGATGATAAGTATCATCTCAGGCGAGAATACACGCGTATGTGCTTCTTTTGCTGGTGATGTGTCTCATTCTCACTGTGTACAGACAAATGGCACCTGCCCAAGGCCTTGTACTTTAGTATTGCCTTGTGTTCTCTCGGATCTGCTATTCAGTGAGTTACGCATGCATTTTCGAGGATTCAGCACTAATATATCAGGGGATGGGACAACACTGGCGCCAATGGAGCCAATCTTTCCTTCCCGCAAGAGTTTGGTATCGCGGATAACGCTTGGTTGATTGGAGTCATCAACTCTGGGTATGTGAAGAACTATGCTGCTTTGTACTTGGCAACCTAACTGATCTCATAGACCTACACTGTTCGGACTTCTCAGGTCAGTATTGACAACCAGATGCCAACAGCAGCGTTAACAAATCCCAGTGCCTGGGCAGCCGATCCCCTCAATAACTGGCTTGGGCGACGTGGGACTATCTTTCTTACTGGACTATTGTGAGCACATCAAGCAGTGCTTGGTGTATACCTCAGCTAACCCTGGATCAGCTGCGTCTTCCCTGTGCTTGCACAAGCCTTCACCCAGAACTGGTGGAGCTTGTTGATCTGTCGGCTGTTCATGGGACTTGGTATGTGACATTTGCTGTCGAGCAGACAAACTGCTGATACATGATGTGTCTTCAGGAATGGGCGTTAAGATCTCCACCATCCCCGTCTTCAGCGCCGAGGTCAGCCCAGCTTCCATCCGGGGTGGCTTGGTCACTAGTTTCCAGCTTTGGGTGGCATTCGGTATCTTCATGTACGCTCGTTGCACTACCTTTTTGTATATAGCTGACCGTTCTGACCAGTGGCTTCTGCTCGAATCTGATCTTTTTCCGTGTTGGACGTCTTGCCTGGCGATTTCAACTCGCTGCTGCGTTTGCTCCAGCGATTCCGGTACTGATCTTCGTTTGGTTCTGTCCGGGTAAGTGGATGTTGAGAGCTATCGATGTTGACTTTTGTCATTTGGCGAAATCCACTAATTGGAATGACCCCAGAATCCCCTCGTTGGCTTATGAAGAAACGCCGGTATAGGGAAGCTTTCGAGTCCTTCTGTCGGTTGCGCAACACCAAGCTCATTGCTGCAAGAGACTTGGTACGTGGATTCCACTTTGTCGCACACATGCATAATACTGACCAGAAGTTTTAGTACTATGCTCATTGCCAGGTCATCACAGAGCGAGACGCCTTCGCAGGCAAATCACTCTCCCACCGAGTCTGGGAACTGTTCACCGTGCCCCGACTACGTCGCGCCATGACCTCAAGCGCAATCATCGTCGTCGCACAGCAATTTTCAGGCATTAATGCGATGGCCTTCTATTCTTCCACTATATTCTCAGAGGCTGGATACTCACCCCGAGACTGCCTGCTCGCCTCCCTCGGGTTTGGACTGACCACGTTCATATTCGCCTTCCCGGCCGTCTGGACGATGGACAGGTTTGGACGTCGCAATCTATTGCTTTTCACGTTCCCCAATATGGCTTGGTGTCTTGTTGCGGCAGGTTGTTGCTTCTTGCTACCGACAGAGTCAAGTGCTCGAGTGCCCTTGATTGCGTTCTTTATTTTCCTCTTTGGGGCATTCTACGGACCTGGTATGTCCCATCTCTCTCTTCAAATAATACGAGCATCAGCTTACGCTCACAGGTATTGGACCTATCCCGTCGATCTACTTCAGTGAGGCTTTCCCGCTTTCTCATCGTGAGCTTGGAGCAGCTTTTACGATCTGTGTCAACAATGCCGTTGGAAGCGCGCTGAGCCTTACATTCCCATCGCTGCTTCAGAAAACAACTCCAACAGGAGGTAAGATAGACTCTGCCACTCCAATTATGGATACTGATGAATCATAGCTTTTGGGTTCTACGCCGGCTTGAACATCCTCTCTTTCCTCACTATCTTCCTGGTAGTCCCAGAGACCATGTCAGTACTTCGTTTCGAATAATTGGAAATCACATCTGACGTGTCGCAGGCAACGCACTCTTGAGGAACTTGACTACACTTTTGGAGTGCCCATCTACCGACATGCTCGGTACCAGCTTGGAACCTGGTTGCCGTGGTTTGTCCGACGGTACATTTTCTTCCAGCGCTCTGCCAAGTTGGAGCCACTGTATCGGCTGGAGGGTCTGTGAGAAGTTATGGTTCAGAACTGGCTTAAATTTGACTTTCAGATGGCGGTTATATGAAGGGAGGGACACTGGCGTATCAAATTTTAAACGTATTGGATTCAGACAACGGAGAAGAGTGTTAGCTAAAACTTATCTTATAACATGTAAATGCCATTCTTTTTGCCGTTCTCATTATTACTCTAACTACTGATTGTCCTCTTTGTCTTCTCTCTAACTAGTTAACTACATAGTTCCACCTAATGCCCTTTGTTCACGTGATGAATATAACTAACGTTTACATGCCACAGGATTGGCCCGCCTTTATTCAGAACTAATTCTCCCGCTTTCCCCATAGCCCCATACAGATCCACCTGTCGCGGAATGTCCACCACCCGACCAGACATTTTTCGGAATTCCATCTCCCGATCTCCCTTTCCACTCAGACCACCTCAAATTCACCCTCTGCTCAGGTTTCCGTTGAGAAAAGCTTCCTGTGGCCCAAGCTGTCCCTTCTAACCTTGCTTGCCACGCCGTGCGATGGAGGGATGCCCGCCATCCGACCACAGACACATTTCGGAATTCCTTCTCCCGCTCTCTATTTCACCTCAGGCCACCCCAGATTCACCAACCCTGCAGACGTATTATGGCTTTAAATATCTTGGAAATAAATTTCGTACTTCATAGTACCTCACAATTTCCTTTCTCGCAAGGCTTTCTCTCGAGACGATTGTGGTACTCGACTGTCCCATTTTTCTATCCGTGGGTTAACAAATACCACGAAATCGTCTGATCGTCTCAAGAATTTCTCGCGCTCTTTTTCTGCAAACTACATTTCTCGTGTCTCTGCAATGGACCCCGCAAGGTTGGAACGCGAAGATCTCGTGCGTGACACCGAATTCAATCATGCGCTACATGGGAATTCTGCCAAGGCTAAGGGTGGCTTTACCGCCATGCGCGGAAAAAACTCCGCAGCTCAGGAACTAGCTATCAATGAGTACTTCAAGCATTGGGATGGCCAGGCGGCTGCAGATGAGACTGACGAGATTCGCAATGTGAGAGAAGATGTCTATACGCTATTCTATGAAGGCAACGGAGCTAATGCGTCCATGTCACAGGCCCGGCGAATGGAATATGCAACCCTAACTAAACAGTACGTATTTCGGTTCTATATCCTTTGGGACCAACAACGTTGATTGAAGTTCAGCTACTATAACCTTGCAACCGATCTCTACGAAAATGCATGGGGTTCTTCGTTTCATTTCTGCCGTTTCGCTTCAGGGGAGCCTTTTTTACAGGCCCTCGCCCGTCACGAGCATTATCTAGCCCTGCGAATGAACATCTTGGAAGGGATGCGGGTTTTGGATGTTGGTTGTGGTGTAGGGGGCCCCGCGTGTGAAATGGTCAAGTTCACTGGTGCAAACGTCGTTGGGTTGAACAACAACGACTATCAGGTCGACAGGGCGGTTCACTACGCACAGAAACAAGGCCTTACGGACAAGACAAGCTTCGTCAAAGGCGATTTTATGCAAATCAACTTCCCCGACAATAGCTTTGACGCAGTGTATGCAATTGAAGCCACTGTTCACGCACCGGATCTGGAGGGGGCATACTCAGAGATCTACCGTGTTCTCAAGCCTGGATCTAGGTTCGGTGTTTATGAATGGCTGATGACAGACAAATACGATGACAACGATCCAAATCATCGTCGAATCCGTTTGGGCATCGAGCAGGGTGACGGAATTTCAAACATGGTCAAGGTATCAGAAGGCCTAGCTGCGTTCCAGAAAGCTGGTTTTGAGATGGTTCATCATGAGGATCTGGCTGCTCGCCCAGATCCTATACCATGGTACTACCCTCTTGCAGGATCCTTCAAGCATATGGGCTCTATCTGGGATTTCTTGACCATCGCGCGTATGACTTGGTGGGGTCGTGGCATGGCTCACCGATTCGTCGGCTCTTTCGAGTCGCTTGGTTTCTTCCCTAAGGGATCGCGGAAGACTGCGGACAGCCTGGCCCTAGCCGCTGACTGCCTGGTTGAAGGCGCCCAAAAGGGCCTTTTCACCCCGATGTATCTCATGATCGGACGGAAGCCTGAGTGAGAATGTGCTGCGCGAAACCCATAGGCAATTGCTGTTTCTATATACAAACACGCGAACTCAGGCGGTGATCATGGATCGTTCAGAGCTCGTTGAGTCATCTATCTTGTTCTCGACGCTCAGTGCAGTATAGGGAATACTATGCCTGGAAAAGGAAATCAGAGCATTATTTTGCAACACGTATTTCCCTTAAGGCTAATGTACATTGTGATGTATCACAATATATCAAACGAGAATCTGATTACGCTTTCGCAACTCCGGAACTAAGCTTTGTATTGCACTGGCCCCTTATTCTTTCCTTCCTGACCCTGCGCTGGCTTGCTTTGATGTGAGACCCATCCTGAATAGGCTCTCTAGATTGAGTCAACCTTAGTGATCCGGAATATGATCGTGTTGAAGCCTTTTTTCCCATCGAGGATGACGCGCAAGAAGCCTCGCTCGTTTGAATGAAGGAAAAAATCATGGAATATCAACGCGACCTCATAGGTAACACGATGGAGTCGAAAGGAATGAATCCATGTGTATGTGGGACGACAACTTGACGGAGAGTAAAAAGGCCTCTGATCACCGTTTGGGCGATGCTTCGTGTGAACAACACTGTGACCTCGTCCATAAACAGAGATCGCAGGAGGGGTTCGAGATACTTCTCCTCATTTCTCCTTAGTCGCATGAGCATTTGCTGCTCGTTATGGTTCGACTTTTAACAGCAAGCCCCCCGGCACTTCCCCGGAGGGCTTGAAGAAGTCCGATTCCAGTCTGGCTTCTTGGAGTGAAACCGAGAGAAGAGGATGTCGAAGTTATGTGCCAGGGCAAGAACACTACTCGCCAAGATGGAGAGGTGTTTCTCCGGTCTGAGTGAAGATGAGAGGGCCAAGCTCTCAGGCGACCCTACCACTCTTAAAAGCATGAACCTCCCTTTCTGGGACGACTGGAAGAATGCTTTCGCAACGACCGAGTTTTGAAGGAGCTTCTTCCGAGTATCGGATAGTCAGTCGAGGAGATTCACGAAATCTTTGACAATTCGCTTACTTGAAATAGGTGACGGAATCGCAACATATGAAACGCGATATGATCTACCTTTCTGGGGCTCCTACGGGAAGCAGCAGGCGATTGAGTGTCTGAAAGGTCTATTGACGTGGGAACATCACATAGAGGTAAGTCTCCGGAACGGAAGAGGTTTTTTCTAAACGTTTTTCTACTTGTTTACCAACCACTAGTAAAACAGATTTCTCTATAGCCGGTAGAGCTCCGGTAGGTAGACGTTTTTCCAAATGCCATGGCACTCAGGTTTATACACTGCCACTGTACTTTATCACATGAACTAGACCATACCAGATGGGCCATGGGGGTGTCCATTATCCAGAGCGGGTGTACTTCAACCAGCCGGATTCTTACACGTAAACGGCGTAAGACTCGTAGACGCAAAATCCGCATGCATAGCCGTCACAGAAGCCCAAATCCCCAGCCCCGCAGTCGCCAGCGCTGCAAGCGAGTAAACCACATCAAAGGTATTCCAGAAGAACTTCTTCTTATACCCTCGCATCCACCGCTTGATACCGCCGTCCACGCGACGTGCTTGCCCTGTTTGCGGGTTGAACTCTTCTTCGGGGAGCATTGCGTCTTTCTGAACGTTGTAGCCGACGAGGAGCATTGGTGGGAAGGTGTAGGAGAATTGGAGGATGCAGGCGGCGCCGACGAAGGAGGTTAGGTTGCTGATTTGCGGGATTGCGGCGGCAATGACCCATGCCAGGGCCCAATAGAGCGGTACTGATGATTGGTTAGCTTCGGGTGTGACTTTTGTGCTGGGACAGGGGCTTACCCAGTCCGATCCAGAGGAATTTGCCGATTCGGCTGTCTAGTGCTGGGAAGTGGAAGACGTCGCGGAGGACGGCGGAGTAGAAGACTTTGATGCCGATGTTGCCATACAGAAGAGCGGCGATGGCGCCGGTGATGAATGAGATGGCGTTGCCTAGTGTCTGGAAGCGGTAGGCTGTATCGGGGATACCTGGTTCGAGATTAGTATCATGTTATGAAAGCGATGGAGAATGAAGACATACCCTGGTAGGCAGGGTTGAAGGTGAATTGTCCCTGCGCGCTGTACACAACTAGACCCATGATCAGATAGCAAGAGTAGATAAAGATCTCAGCACAGATGAACCCCTTCCAGAAGTCGTAAGGCCGTCGCATCTCCGCCATGAGCTCGTTGAACAGCGTGGCACCTCCGTAGGCAAAGACACCGTTCATCATCGCAGTGACCTTGTCGTTGAGCGTAGAGCTGGAAGGCCAGTATCCGCTGGTCTTGACCGGGCCTTTTGTGATGGTCGGATAGCTTGCTTGCACGGCTTGGTAGTTGGGAGGGTACTGGTGCACCACGACCATGGTCATGATGATGACGACAACATTCAGCCAGATGGCGATGTTGGCCAGAAAGGACAGACGTTGCAAAGTACGAATCTGCCCAAGCACGAAGCCGATCAGCATGAAGATAAGCTCAGCAACAATGAAGCAGAGAAAGCCGTTGCCGTTTTGGCCAGCTGCCATTTGCGCCAGACCCTGTCCGTTACTCGTGATCAACAGGGAGACATTGAGGAAGAACTGGAAGCTCTGGAGAACGTTCACCAGGATACGAGCCCAGTTACCGAAAACGCGGAATGCGACATCGCCGTAGTTGCGCATGGGGAACCGGGTCGAGTCCAGCCCGACAAAGATCCGCCACAGCTGCAGACCAGAATAACAAGCCATGGCGCCAAAGATGGTGTAGATGATGACACCTGGTCCATAGCCCATTCTGCTGATTGCCCACGGGACATTGGTCGGGCCCAGGATATCGGTGGTAATCAGGTAGAAGATCGAGCCCCAAGTCGCGGTTCGAGCTGCTCTCTGTGCCTGTTCCCACTCCGACTCAGTAACTCCCCAGTTGTCTGTTGCATCGTCGCTTTTGGCGGTAGAACTCGAAGAGCCGGGTCTAGCCTTCTCGCCCGCGGCCTTGTCGTTCGTATTCGAGGTATTCGGCGCAGAGGAATGCGGTGGTGTTCCTTGCGGCTTCTTCCCGATCATCAACTTGCCCACTTGCGAGAGACCGACATTATCGGTCGGTATCCTCTTCTCGACTTCACGAGAGCGATTGGCCCAGTAGTGGTAGCTCTCGAAAGTGATGCTGCTGTCCAAATAGATCGAGCCCGGTCCGTGCAGCACGGGAGCTGGGATGTCATGCTCTTTTGAGCCCTCGTAGACTGGGGGATCGCTGCCGTGGAAACTCGACTCTGGGTGCTCCTCCGCGGTGCCAATGATATCGGCCTCGGGTCCCAGACGAGGATCTGCGATGCCGCCGACATTTGCGGCCGAGATGTTGCCTGCCATGGTAAAGGACAGAGATCAGAGCAGCACAGTCCCGATTCCAGGGCTCCAGTACAGATCAAGCGAGTCTGCTGTATGTTCAAGGAGTAGAAGGGAGAAGAGGAAACATCAAACCCGAGCGCGTGCCTCCTTTATGAGAGCAGGCTAACCACACTATCGCGGAGATAAAACAGGACGAAGGTCCAACTTATCAGCTACCATTGGTGGCACGACCTTGTGGAGTAGGGAGTGGTCTCCTCTCGCAATAAGATCACCGAATGGCTCATCCACTGCATGTCCACGGTGTTATCAGCATTCGAGGGCACAATGTAACGCTCGCCCCATGTCTCATGTCTCACCGGGGCCCAGGGCACCCTGGCCAGCGCGACATCTGTGGCTGGCCATGACGAGGTCCTGATCCACCGCGCAGGCGAAACAGTGAACAGCCCCTGCGAAATCGCCTCGGCAAAAGCTTGACCTCTCCGCATTCGAGATGCCGTGGGTCACTGACTCCCAGACCAATGAGGTATGCGACCCGCTGCTTGCGGATGTCACGGCACACGAGGCTCCTTTGCCTGGCATCGCGTCGGAGAACCCACGGAGGCCGATTGGATTTGTTTCGCATGGCGATGGAAGTCATTTCGGGCGATTCATGCATGATTAGGCGGGTATTGGCGGCGGGCTGATTCTCGAAATCCCCCTTGGGTGATCTGGGACATGCCGATCCTGAGGTATCCGCGTGCAAGGACGCAGCACATAGTCGCGCTGTTCGTGTAATCACCGGTTTGGCTGATGGGTCTGAGTCTTCCGCCATCTTCTGGGAAATAGATTCATTGCGATCCACTACGGAGTATTCGCTTCCAGCAATGAACGGGGTCATTCACGTTGACTGAGCGATCCACCCTATCGCGCATGGGGCCTCGGTGAGCCCCATTGACCGTCCGGTTGCGGAAACGAGTCGCAAGTAAACATCCCAACACGCTTATAGAAGCAGACGCGAGACTTCAAGCGCAGAATAGAGCGAAACTGCTACTGAGGAGGTCGCGTGTCGTTGACTTTACCGCGACACTTTGATCGCGAGGTACGCCACCAACTAAGCCGCATCCGGATCACTCCTCAGTGCTTTTAGAGCCTCCAGATCAGAAGGTGCTAAATCGACACCCTTGTTTACTATTTTGACACAGCCTTTTCTTGTTAGCTATGCCTAGTCTATGTGACACAGTATAAGAGCGGTGTACTGTAGAACTCCGAGTCCTATGCACTTAGAAACGTCTCTTCCTACCGGAGAGCTCTTAGCTATTCCAAAAGATGTTCTACTTGCAGTCAGCAAACCAGTAGAAAGATGTTTTTCTAATTGACCTAGTGGCCCAGCTCTCTATGATTATTTTCGAGATAGAGTTTACGTAGAACTATAGACATACTATGTATACCACATGATTTTAGATATACTAGTCCATAGCTAACAAGGTAGTAGGGCGTCCATTTAGTAAACAGGAGTGTCGATTGACCATTCCTCCAGATCATCAGTATGTCAATACAGGCATAAGGATGTTCACGCCAGAAGAGCCCGATATACGCGAGATTTTGTGTTCGGCCTGGGAGGCACTAGGGGCCTCCGCCTCCCGAGGTTGATTGGATTGGCCGGTGTTGGCTTTAAGTAAAGATTGAATAGAATTCGTATCTTGTTCACGGTCTCTTCACCGATCACAAAAATCTTGGAACTCGTCATGGCGAGAAAGGCACGTCGTAGTGCCGTAAGCGGCGCTCTATACCACTCTTTCGGTTGACTGATGCCGGATGGTTCGAGAAAATCCATCATCGTAGGATGTAAATAATCTTTGTCAAGAAAGACAGGCTGGTATAGGCCACTAGAGGCTGCAGTCTCGATCATCCCCTTCGTATCGAGATGATCTCTGTACATTTCGCCAGTGGGTACTCGCCGACGGAGGCTATCATCATGAGACCGCCTCTCTCGATCCTAGAGCTCGAAGTCGATGAAGTATTGGATTTCAACGGTCAAACTCGGTGTGGTAGGTAGGGCAGGGGGTGATTCTAACTTCAACTACTTCTATACTGCTACTATACTACTCCTCTCCTCTTTCTACTGCTCTTTCTACTGCTCTTTCTAATACTTCTGCCAATGGTTCTTATGTTGACTATTTTTCTACTATAGATCAATCAACCTTTAATGATCTCTGATGCCACTGCCACAGTATGAGAATAGATGCTCTAGTCACTTGAGGACTAGCTCGTGTCTCCATAATGTCTACAACCTCACTACAGGGATGCGACCTGTTCCAAACGGCTCTAAATATAACAAGCCTAATGGTTATGCCTCGGCTCCTCCCACCGCTGCGCAACACGCTGAAACTTAACAGCATCCCTCAACACCATCCCCTCACTCAACTGATCCGTCTCACGACGGAAAATCTCCTGCCAGGGTGTCTGGCTCTCCGGTCCAGAATACCCACCCTTAGCATGAAGCTCCACCCGACGACGCTCAAGTTCCTCAGCATCGATCAAGATATCGACACGGCGCTTGTTCAGGTCAACACGGAGACGATCACCATCCCAAAGCAGGGCAAGGTTACCACCGGCTGCGGCCTCGGGACTTGCGTTTAGGATTGATGGGGATCCAGATGTACCGGATTGCCGGCCGTCGCCGATGCAAGGGAGGGAGTTGATTCCCTGGCGCAGAAGGCGTGCTGGCGGGTGCATGTTGACTACCTCTGCGGCGCCGGGATAGCCTAGCGGGCCGGCGCCACGCATGACCAGGATACTTGAGTCGTCGATTGGTGTCGATGGGTCGTCGAGGCGGTTGTGATAGTCTTCTGGTCCGTCGAAGACGACGACTGCGCCTTCGAAGGCGTTGGGGTCTTTCGGGTTCTCGAGGAACTTCTGTCGGAATGCCGGGGATATCACGCAGGTTTTCATAATGGCCGAGTTGAAGAGTGTACCTTTCAGATGCACGAACCCGGCATCTGGCATGAGCGGCTCGGTATAAGGTCTGATGATCTTCCGGTTCCAAGAGTGCTTCCCGCGCACGTTTGCTTCAATCGTCTTGCCGTTACAGGTCAAGGCATTTGGACGAAGCTTTCCAGCGTCTAGCAGTTCGGCCATGATTGCTGGTAGGCCGCCTGCACGGAAGTACTCCTCGCCTAGAAACTCGCCTGCGGGTTGCATGTTAAGGAGCAGGGGGATATGGAAACCGAGCTGGTCCCAGTCGTCAAGTGTTAGGTCAACGCCGATATGCTTGGCCATGGCATTGATGTGGATTGGGGCATTTGTGCTGCCACCTATGGCAGTGTTGGTGACAATGACGTTCTCGAAGGCTTCACGTGTCATGATGTCGCTTGGTTTGCGGTCTGCGTGCACCATTTCCACAATAGCCTCGCCCGTCTCGTAGGCACACTGTGTGCGCTCCCGGTAGGGTGCCGGGATAGCTGCTGAGCCTGGAAGGGCCATGCCGAGTGCCTCTGCAAGTGCATTCATCGTGGATGCTGTGCCCATAGTATTGCAATGGCCCGCAGATGGTGCTCTAGTGGTGCCTAGTCAGTCACCGTCTGACTTGATAGTCAGTACAAACGTACCCTCGAGAAACATAGTCGATGAATTCCTCGCGGTTGATCTCTCCCGCGGCGTACATCTCTCGTCCCTTCCACACCACCATGCCTGAGCCTGCCAGGTCATCCTTCACATATCCATTAAGCATCGGGCCGACATTAAGACAAATCGCAGGTATGTTCTGCAACGCATATGGTCAGCCCTAGTTCCCCGTGAAGAAGCACATCGGATAGACAAACCACTGTGGCCGCGGCCATCAACGCAGCCGGCGTCGTCTTATCACACCCAGTCAACAGCACCACCCCATCCAACGGATAAGCATAAAGAATCTCCACCAAGCCCAAATAAGCCAAATTCCGATCCAAACAAGCCGTCGGCCTCCGCGAACTCTCCTGAATAGGATGCGTCGGAAACTCAAACGCAATGCCCCCCGCACTCCGAATGCCCTCACGCACCCGCTTCGCCAGCTCCAAATGGTACCGATTACACGGCGCAATATCCGAACCCGACTGCGCAATCCCAATCACCGGTTTCCCGGACATGAGTTCCTCGCGCGTCATGCCGTAGTTCAGATACCGTTCGATATACAGCGCCGTCATGCCGGGGTTGCTGTCGCTGTTGAACCATCGTGCTGAGCGGAGCTTGCGGCCCTGGCGTGGGGGGATGGATCCGTCTTTGATGGAGGCGAGGGTCTTCTCCAGCTCGTGGGTGCGCTTGCGCAGGGCGAGCAGTTCCGCTTCGCAGTCTTCGATGTTGACTGGTTGCGAGCTGCTGCTGCTGCAGGAGCAGCCTTCGCAGGACGTCTTTGTCTCGCACGGCATGATCGGACAAGTCTGCGATGGTGGTGGCAAGGTTCTGAATGCGACTGCGGAGATAGCCCGACTATGTTGAGTCGGGTGGGTGTTAGACTTGAAGAATTGGATTCATGGCTCCTGGAGAGAGGGAATCCCAGGATTATAAAGGGTGCACAGAGGAAGTTGAGGGAAACCGAGGGCAAGCCGAGTTTCGAGTTGAAAAAGCCGGAGGCCAGTCGACCCCACGGAGTTGGTCCGGCATCTCACGCTGGAGCTCTGTTTAGCGCATGAATTGATATCAAGATCACACTAGAATACATTTAAGCCTATGTTAAAATGTATCTCACCGAGTCCAGCTCTGGTATAGTTCATCATCTTGCTTCTGGTGCTCCTATCATCCTTCATCGTTTCGAATGCTTCAGCAGAACCCCCACGCTTCATCGCTCCACACTGGAGATTGCACCCACACGCTCCCCACTGAGATTGAGTCAGATGGACTGAGAAAGGAATGCAACAAGTGCATTAATATTCTAGCGAGAAGAGTCGTTCTACTGTACTATCATAGTCGTGGAATGGAGAATCTTCGTGTCCAGAAAGACAACCCATCAAGAAGAAAATGCAAACCCCAGACGCCTTCTATGCCAAACAGCATGGAACCCTTGAATCATCATTTACTGAGCAGTGCACTGCGCTGTCTCCTCTTCATCATTCTCATCCTCCCAAGCCGAACCACCATGGGCATCCTTGGCACCAAAGTCTTCCAGCTTGGCCTTGGGGTCGTAGTCCACTTCGTCCACGGTGGTGGCAGTAATGGGCGGCTCGGGCTTGGGCAGGACCTCCTTGAGCTTCTCGAGCATGGCTGGCGTCGGCTTCCAGTTCTCTTCAGGGAACTTCACATTGACAATCAAGTACAGGTCGCCCCGCGAGTCGCTGCGCTTGATCGGCATGCCTTCGCCGGCAACCTTGAGGACTTGCCCGGATGAGAGAACCTTGCCAGCAGGGTGCTTGATCTCAATTCCACGCTCGTCGAGGTGCTTGAGCACAACCCGGGAGAACCCAGTCAGGGCCTCGGCCAGGGTAATGTCGATGGTTGCCTGCAAGTCTGCACCAGCCCGTTCAAAGACTGGATGTTCCTCCTGAACCAATCTGAAGACGATATCGCCAGGCTCTTGCTCTGGGACCTGGTCAGCCTCGCCTTCCAAGACAATCTTGTCTCCCTCCCTGTGGCTAGGTCAGTGATCTCTTCAAAATCAGCATAAGACCAAGGGCCTTACTTTGAGCCAGGAGGAATATAAATCTCCAGGATCTTCTTAGCCTCCACTGTTCTCTTGCCCTTGCACTTCTTACACTTGTCCTTGTCGCTGAAGAACGAGCCCCTTCCACTGCAAGTGGTGCAAGGCTGCGTAGCCTTGGTGAGGAACTGGCCCATGTTCCTGATGACCTCCTGGTATCCAACACCATCACAGGTCGAGCACTTCTTGGCTTTGGCCTTCTCCTTGCCACCTTTGCCGTTGCACAGGCTGCAGATGACGTTCTTGACGCTGGCAAACTTGACAGTCTTGCCCTTGTATAGATCCGCCAAGCTAACTTCATAGTCTTGTTCTTCATTGCGGCTCTTCCGGGGCCGCCCTCCAGGACCTCCAGGCATGCCTCCCATACCTGGCATCGGGCCCATGCCGGGCATACCGCCCATGCCGCCGAACATTTGCGCCAGGATATCGTCTAGGTCAGGGCCGGCGCCCATGCCGGGTTCTCCAGAGCCGTTGAACGCGCCCATGCCGTGTTTATCGTAGATCTCGCGCTTCTGTTCATCGTAAAGAATCTCGTATGCCTCCTGGACAGACTTGAACTTGATCTCGGCAGCGGGGCGCTCATCTTCGGGGACTTTATCAGGGTGGTTGGCGAGGGCAGCCTATTCAGGATAACTGTTAGTGTCACATGCAGGGAAACCAGTGAGGAATCTGCCATACCTTCCGGTACGCATGCCGAATCTCTTCTTTGGTTGCGTCGCGGTGGACCTCAAGGACCTCTGTGGTTGAAATCAATCTCGGTCAATGTTCCCTCCTTCTCAAGCCTCAAATGCGACAGCTGTACATACCGTAGAGGTCGACATCCGCTGTAGACACTGTTTGTTGTCAGCGGGGAACGAAAGAGCACAGCCGGATATTCGTACTGAGTGCGGACTCACTTCTTTTTCAAATTACCAGTCCGATTGGAGAATGCTCAGGGCACGTATAAATCGCGTCGACAGAGGCGAGGCAAGGAAGACGTGAGTGACGAGCAAGTAGTGAAGTGGATGTTGATCAAGCGGAGGCGCAAACCGAAATTTTGTCGGCAGCTTCGAGCGGAGCCGCCAAACCTCCGCAAAAACTCAAAGGACCAGCACCAACTCGGTTGATTGTCAAACTGCTTTACTCGAATCTCGACTGTCTTATAGCGACCCCAATGAGAACTCCCTCTAGCCGGCTATTTGCCCGGCGCACTTGGACCTGCGTCCAATGCAGGGCCTCCTCCTCCTCCGCTGGTGCGCAACTCCGCAAGTCGAAGAACAACCTGCCCGACACGCCTGCGCGCACGCGTTTTGCGCCCTCGCCGACCGGATACCTCCATTTGGGTTCATTGCGAACAGCGCTGTTTAACTACCTTCTGGCCAAACGAACCGGAGGTCAATTCTTGTTGCGCATCGAGGATACAGATCAGGTTCGCGTCTTGCCATGCTGGGTGTAGGCAGCTGCTGATCGAGACAGAAACGGACGATTCCAGGGGCGGAACAAAGATTGTACGATGATCTGCGGTGGGCAGGATTGCATTGGGATGAAGGTGGGATTTGTTGGGACATCTTAGGAAAGAATTGGGAGGGCTGACTTTGCGCTGGCAGGACCTGTTGTCGGTGGTCCATATGGGCCTTACAGACAAGTTGCGATCCCTGAGCTTCAACCAGACAACTACTGACTTCCATCTCTTATAGTCCGAGCGAACAGCCCTGTATCGTTCTCATGCCGACGACCTGATCTCCACCGGCCACGCCTACCGCTGTTTCTGCTCGCCGGAGCGACTCGATTCAATTGCACGCCACCGCAGCCAGGCGGGACTGGCCCCGGGATACGACAGGAAATGCGCTGATATCTCGTCCGAAGAGTCTGCAGACCGAGCATCTAAGGGCGAGGCGCATGTGGTGCGGCTCAAGGTGGAAGGATACCCCATGTTCAACGACCTGGTCTATGGGAAGACCGGACAGAACAAGCCCAACAATAGCAAGTTGGATTTGATTGACCGTGTATATGATGATCCGATTCTGTTGAAGTCGGATGGGCACCCAACATACCATCTGGCAAATGTGGTTGATGACCATTGTATGAAGATCACACATGTTATTCGGGGAACGGTACGCTCTACGCTCTTGTGCAGGGACCGCTTGCTGATATCAACAGGAATGGATGCCTTCTACTCCCATGCATGTGGCCTTGTATAATGCCTTCCAGTGGACACCTCCACGATTTGGCCATGTCCCATTGCTCGTCGACAAGTCCGGGCAAAAGCTGAGCAAACGAAATGCAGACATTGACCTGTCTTCTTTCAAGGACCAGCAAGGGATCTTCCCAGCTACATTAGTCAACTTCGCCGCGCTTTTGGGCTGGTCCCATACCCAGAAGTCGGATGTGTTCAGCCTCGAGGAGCTAGAGCAGATTGTAAGTTCCACCGTTGGCCGAAGGTTGCGTCGCTAACATGTCTTCAGTTCAATCTCAAGATCACTCGTGGTAACACCGTTGTCGCTTTCGAGAAGCTGTGGTTTCTCCAGAAGGCACATGCCCAGCGATTTGCAGCGGAAGGTGGTCCCGAATTCGACGAGATGGTCAAGAGAGTGTGTGCAGTCATTGAACAGAGCCACTTTCTGGAGAGCCTGTAAGTTCTATCTTCCTATCATTTTGGGATACGATCCTAACTCCTGGTTGCAGCTCCCCAATGCTGCAAGGCCGTACCCTCTCCGAGTATATCACTCCGCTACTCCGCGCCGATGCCAAGTCATACACAACGGCACAAGAGTTTGTGGAGCGCAACTCGACCTTCTTCACGACAAAGCTTGACCGAGCACCTTACACACCTGCCTCTACCTCCTCAGACTCAACACCTTCGGTCCCAATGCTTGCCCTTCACACCGCGGCTGCTGCACTGACACTCGTCCCACCAACCCACTGGGACATCGAGACGCACCGCTTCAACATTTCCTCCTACGACGGATCAGAGTCTGTGGCTCTTCCTGAAGCGAGTGACAGCTCTGCCAAAGCGATGGATAAGATCTTCAAGAAGGAGCTCTACCATTACCTCCGATGGGCCTTGTCAGCTTCAGCTCCAGGACCCGGCATTCCTGAGACGATGACAATTCTAGGAAGAGAGGAGACGCTCCGCCGGCTGCAGGATGCAAAGACCCTGACGCGGTCTCTGCTGCCTCCGGTTGGAAGACGAGTACCCAAATCTTCTGGAAATAGCAAAGAGACAGACGACCGCAGTTGGATGGGATCCCTTGCACCGCGATAGAAGCTGATCCAGCAGGTTTCACTTGCACAGTGTGTCTTTTGTATTATCACAGCGTCCTGTACCATATAGCCAGAATAGGAAGCGATCTTAGCTCCATCTCCTCATCTTCAGACTTTCCAAGGTTCTCCGCTCGGATCGTCCCATCTCACACTCCCCAACTCCCTAGGGATTCAGTGTTCAGTCTGCTATACCAACCATGTCCTTCTTCTACTACATCTACCTCAAACTCGTCGCCTCCCTCCTAAGAACCATATCCAAACTCGGTTGGAGAATCTCTCCAACCCCCGACAAAATCCAACACATCCCATCCCGCACCCCAAACCGAACAATCAAAGCCCACATCTACACACCACCACCCAGCAAAACCCAAACCCCAAGCCCAGTGCTCATCAACTTCCACGGCAGCGGCTTCATAATCCCCGCGCACGGCGGCGACGACGCCTTCTGCCGCGAACTGAGCCTCCGCACCAACCACACCGTTCTCGACATCCAGTACCGACTCTCCCCTGAACACCCCTTCCCAGCAGCAATCCAAGACGCCGAAGACGTAGTCAACTGGGTCCTCAGCCAGCCGTCCGTCTATGACGCATCCAACCTGTCCCTCTCCGGCTTCAGCGCAGGCGGAAACATCGCCCTCGTAACATGTTCAACCCTCTTCCCAGCGCACACATTCACCACCGTGCTAGCATTCTACCCCAGCGTGGCGCCATACATCGATCCAGGCACTCTAGTCGCACCGCAGCAAGGCGGCCGCCCACTCCCAGTCTGGGTATTGCGGTTTTTCAGGAAATGTTATCTGCAGGGTGGGGTTGATGCGCGGGATCCCCGCATTTCGCCGGCGCTGGCGGATGGAGACCGGTTCCCGAGGAAGGTGTTGATTATCACGGCTGGGTATGATACTCTGGCTGAGAATGCGGAGAAGTTGGCGAGGAGGTTGGAGGGTGATCCTGCTAGACGGGTTGTTCATCGGCGGATGGATCGGTGTGATCATGGCTGGGATAAGCGGGTGAAGGAGGGGACGAGGGAGTGGGAGCTGAAGGGGGAGGCTTATGATCTGGCGGTTGAATTGCTACAGTCTTAGAGTGATGAGATACGAGTGTTTATATGTTGACTTGTCTATACGCAATGAACTACGGGCTTTGAGTGATTTGAACAAGGTAAAATTATCAGCAGGGCTACAGAGAACTGCGCTGCGCTAGAATAAAACACATGAGATGCGCACATCAGAAACAAGAGGGAATAGCGTGCCGAAGCACAGAATCAGCAAGGAAAGCCATAAGACAGTGGAAATGAATCAGATAACACCATGCCAACCGAGAAGAGGAACGAAAGAGCAAGATTAAAGCCTGTCCGGACTTGAGAGAGAAGCATCCAGCTCTAGAAAAAGAACAGACAACCCTCCGGGCGCCGCAATCGCAGCAGTGGACATGAAAGCATCGACAAGAAGGAAAGCATGAACAGGAGTGACATGATGAAACTCGTAATTTTGAACACGAAGTTAAGAGCATGGCGGAGGTTGTCTGCGGAATAGTCACCAGCCCGTAGGGAATCTGAGATAGCTCAGTCGTAAAGGATCGTCAACGTCCATCGTGAGCCATGAGCCGTACCAGAGTCCAGTCGTGGGATCGTCAGTAAGCCAAGCGATTGCAAATCCACAGCTCAACGTCCAAAGCGCCAGAAGAGAATGAGACCAAATGAAGAGAATATGCTGTCAGCGCCGAGTCGTATGGCGGGTTAGTATTTGATGCGCGAGCAATTGGGCGGCTAGTAGGTCTCAAAGTCGTCCGTCCACTCAGTATCACTTCCTGCGACACGAAGCACCTGGCCAGGGTGAGGCCCGTCGGGGCTGACGCTTCGAATGCCCTTGGGCTTCTTGCCCATCAGACCCATCCCATCATCGGGCGCGATCCTCTTGCCGTGGGCAGCACGGAGCTTGGCATAGTAGACATCACTGGCATCAGCCTCAGATTCGGATGCATCGTCAAAAGTCTCCCAGTTTTCAGAACCAGAAGTGACAGTGTTGGCGCTGGATGAGTTGGATGTCTGACGAAGGGCCGGGGGAGGCGGTGCTTGTGACAGGTAGGGGTTAGGCCGTGGGTATCCTTGAATCGACGAATTCAGAGACAATGATGATTGGGACGAGTGAGAAGAGTGGGAGTAGCCGGTTGATCGCGAGTTCGACATGACAGATGCGCTCATGAAAGACCGCTGGCGGTCATCGTAGACATCCTCTGGGCTCACTGGCCGCACAAAGGCAGTGGACATGGCACTATTACATCGCGGCGGATCCATGGTATAGCTGCCTCGTTCCTTTGACTCAACTGTCAGAGCACGCATGCGTGGCGGTGGTGCGCGAGGAGGCGGCATCTTCCCACTGATAGTGCTTGAAGAGTACGAGCCAGGTCCGGTTCGTCGGTCAGGAGAGTTCTCTCCGTTCGGCATGTTGCTCAGCGGAGCCCGGGCAGGCAACTTGGAAGGCGACTTAGCACCTGACCGGCCACCAGAGTAACCAATGGTGTTGTGCTTTACTGGACCACCCCCAGTAGGAGTCTTGGTAGCAGAGCGAGGGGGAGGAGGCCCACGCATGGAGCTGCCAGGGCGGGAAGTTGGCTGCTGTCTGGTAGCACTGGATTTTGTGGTTGACGGCGGCGCAGAGGGCGTCTTCGAGCGAGGTGGTGGCTTGCTGACAGTAGGAGTCAAGCTGTCGAGATACCGGTCTCCGTGGACCAAGAATGGGCGGCCGAATTCTTCTTCCCATCGCTCCAGCTCCTTGCGCAGTTCCTGTTCCACCTTGGGCAACTCTCGAGCGATCCTCTTGCGCATCTTCTCCTCACGCAAAAGCTTTCCAGGGTCACGCTTCTCGCCCTTGTTACCGCGGCCCATCAGGCGAGAGGCATCTTGACTGGATGAGTTCAGAGCTTCCCGGTCGGCCAGCAGGCCGCGGTGTTTCTCAATCATTTCCAGGGTAGGGGCTCGTTGTTCCTTAAGCGTCTCCAGACGCGAGATCTCGGCCTCGTGAGCCTCCAGCAAAGCATCACTGCACACATCGGAGAAGGCGGGTGTGAAATCAAGCATCTCTTCCTCCGAGAAGTAGAGGCTATCCCAAAGCTCCTGCAGACGGCAGCGAGCATCCTCAACGAACAAGTGCAAGTTCTGTCTCTTCAATTCGTTGAGACGAGCCAGCTCCTCTTCGAATTCATTGATTGTGCGAAGACCGCAGCCCCGGTTGGCGGCAAGGAATGCCCTGCGGTCCGCTTCTTCAACACCGAATCGCTCCCAAAGAGCCTCAACTGAAGCGCGGAGTTCCTTGATCTTGCGCTCACGACCCTTCTTCTCTTCCACCAATTTATCGCGCTTGCCCATCAGGTTTTGAAGGTCGGCCTCGTGCAGTCCGAGCTGCTCAGGCGATTCACGATAGTTCTTCACAATGTTCGAGTCAGTTTGGGCCTGGGGAGTGCCAAGCTCAGCCCAGAGCTTGATGATTTCCTCCGAGGTGGTCTGAACGAAGGTAACGCGACGGTGGTACTCCTCGTAGACTCTGGTAAATTCGGAATCCAAAGCAGTCACGTAGGCAGGGGATAGATCGAAGCTTGGGGGGATAGTTGAGCCGGGAGCGGTAGGAGGCAGTTCAATTGACAGGAAGGAGGCCTCAAGGTGGGACGAGTAGGATTCGAGGGCATCGACGAGTTCTGAATCAGTCAGCGGGAGATACAGAATAGCGCACTGGAACGACTCACTTTTCACTTGCTCAAATCGCTCGCGGTGGAGTCGGCTCATTAGCTCATTCTTCTCGCGAAGTGAAACGATACACCGGTTGAGCGGGTAGGTAACGCGAAGGTCGTCGCGATTAAGCTCATACTGGCCATTGGCCCGTTCATCACCCAAGGAGGCCTCCATTTGTTGAATAGTCGTGATGAGACGCTGAGCTTCTTGTGTCATTTGCTCTTTTTCTCTATAAAGTGAACTGTCAACAACAACATGCGCCAATGAGGGATCGCTCGTTGCGCCAACTTACTCATCGACAAGCTTAAGATGATTATTCAAAGTCTCCGACAACGCGCTGAACAACTGCCATAACCATCAGCATTGGTGTCATTTCGCAATTGCTGCCAGGGAGCTTACCTCGGCCTCGCGCGAGTCCCGCTCGTGGGTGGGAACACCAATCTCATCGAAGATGCCATGCAACTGCTCGACGATGTTGTTGACCTGAGTGGTCAAGTAGCTCGTGTCAACAGCCATAGCTGTAAGGGGACCTTGTCAGGCAGCGAGGTGTTCTTCAGATCAAGGAATGTGAATCAGACCAACGGCAGGGTGTCGACAGTGCGACAAGTGACGCTGATGGGATCAAAACAGAGAACCCAACGCGTGGGGAACCCAACACACGGAACAAAGCAAAGAAACGAAGGTGGATTGCGAGGTCAATTGCGAAACATGGAGGATGGGGAGGAGAGGAGGTATGTTTATGAGGGGGCGCAGAAGCAGGGCTGAGTCGCAAATGATAACAGCTTCATCTCGCAGGGCCCCCGTTGTTTGGCCCCGATCGTCTCCATGGGCAACGGCTGACTCAGCTATTCACCGCTCAATAATTCTGCCAGTATCACACTCACCGCCTCTCTCCACGTTCATCGTTGTCGACAAGCTAATCTCAATCAGATTATCACTCCTGATATTACTGCTTCGATTCCACTGACAGAAACTCTTTCCTTCATTTTGACTGTCTCTTACCACACAAATATCGCAAATATGCAGGCTGCACAGCAGTCCTGGGGTTCGTGACCACTACCCCACCAAATGACGGAGCAAGTTCGAAAGACTAATACCAAATGCCACTGCAGAGCTCGAGAACGCAATCAGCGTCTTCGACCCGCAACGAGACGCTCTCTACCAATATGACGAAGCAACACAAAAAGCCCTCAACGCCGAACGACCCTGGGCCTCCGACCCCTACTACTTCAAATCCGTACGCATCTCAGCCACAGCACTCTTGAAAATGGTGATGCACGCTCGCTCAGGCGGGTCCCTGGAGGTCATGGGCCTGATGCAAGGCTACATCCTGCCGAACACATTCGTCGTCACGGACGCCTTCCGATTACCCGTTGAAGGCACGGAGACCCGCGTGAACGCACAGGACGAAGCGAACGAGTACATGGTTTCATATCTGCAGTCGTGCCGGGATGCCGGCCGAATGGAGAACGCCGTGGGGTGGTACCACAGTCACCCTGGGTATGGGTGCTGGTTGTCGGGGATTGATGTGGTGACTCAGCAGACGCAGCAGATGACAGGGCCGTTTGTGGCGGTCGTTATTGATCCTGAGCGTACGATCTCCGCTGGCCGGGTTGAGATCGGCGCATTCCGCACTTTCCCCCCGAACTATACCCCGCCGAAGGAGGCGAATGAGGACGACGAGTACCAGACTATCCCGCTGGGGAAGGCGGAGGACTTTGGCGCCCATGCGAACCAGTACTACGCTCTTGAGACGACACATTTCAAGAGTACGCTCGATTCGGAGATTCTGTCCCTTCTCTGGAACAAGTACTGGGTTGCTACACTGAGTCAGAGTCCGCTGTTCACCTCTCGTGACTATGGCAGCAAGCAGATGATGGATCTCAGTCAAAAGGTGCGCAAGGCAGCTCGAGGGATGGAGAACAGCGGTCCGCGAAGCGGTGCTGGCACGGCCAAGGATCAGCAGCTGGAGAAGGTCGTGCGTGGAGGACAGCGGATCGTTTCGGAGGAAGTCAAGGGGCTCCTTGCCTCTGAGGTGAAGAGGAAACTCTTCCAGGGCATTGGAGACCAGTCTACTTCGGCAGCTTAACATCGTCACTGGCATGACATACCTGAACATGAACATCATTTGCTACGACCTTTACAGTTTCGTCTTGAATTCGAAGGGGTGTTTCGGCGCTTGGCGGCTCTTCTCCACGCTTGCACATTGCTCTTGTCTGCTTGCCCTTAGGGTTCTCTCATAGATAGGACAGGCTGGTGGTCATGGGGGCATAGAGCATTCGTGATGCTAATGACTACATTCTCAAATACGATTGTTCTGTGTCTCTTCAAAACTTGGCTCGGCTCACCCGTGCTTGATAGGAAGACCCAGACCAGAACAAAAATGATAAGAGAACATCGACAGCCTTTATGTATTGATGGCGACCAAAGCAGATGCACTGGCTGAAGTATGAATCAGAGCATCATTGACATAATAGATACAAAGAAACAAGTCGAATAGGGCCGAAGTCCATCTTATGCTATGTAAAGGCACTCAAAATGTACCAGGCACGCACGAAACTCCCAGTCGTAATATCATTATGAGAAAAACCGTCCAGACATTATACCTGACAACCAAGGTCCACCTCACTCCGGCGACGATGAATATGGAATATATAAGGCAGGTAGAGAGCAAGCAAAGGCTGTCAAGAGTGGCCGGGAATATACACCGTGGAGATAGCCAATATGTGCGATGTTTGAGTACATGCGGTCCAGAGAGTAGCGCCCACCAGTCCAAGGTCAACAACGCTGACGACGCCGGAACGTGAGTGAATAGAAAGATCCAATCACACCAAAATCCTGTATCAAAAGTAGGTATATCGAACGGAAAAATGAGGGTATCGCTGTAGCGATAGAACATGGCAATGAGGTCGTGGTCATCAACAGCCACAGATCGTCGGAGAGGCTATGTGATCATTCCGCAGAAACGCAGAGTCATGATTCGAAAGGCATGGTGTTGATCTGCATGTGTTGTTGCATCTTCGACACGGGAAAGGCTGATGATCGATGTCGGGTGATCGATGATCGATGGCCGAAGGATCAGATGGATGAGCTTGTGCGGAGACTAATATGTCTTAGGCACGGTTGCAAAGTCCGGAGTGGCCCCATAGGAGGATCTTTGGTCGCTAAATGCGATGGTGAGACAGTGACTGTCCGTGTTGGCGACCTTGAATTTATCCCGCCGGACGTGATTGGAGCGCATCTCATAATAGCGGGGGTTCGTCCCCGAGTCGGTTGGCCACGGTCGCCCGTAGGTGCAGCGTTGACAGGGGTGTCACAGCCACAGCTTACAAGAAACCGGACTCTGATAGCAATCTACGAGGTTCAAAGTCAAAAGTGGTTAGTCTCATCGCCCACGAACAGAATTCAAAACGTTTGTTTCCGTTTCCAAAAAAGAAAAAAAGGTTGAAGAATTCGGAGTCGGATTGGGTATCGCCGAAAATGAGCCCAGACACCGTGCCCAACGGGGAAAAAAAGAAAAGAGGTAGGTAGAAGATCATCGCAGAAGCGCGACGGTGCTCGCAAAAAGCAAGGAGTTCTTGTCTCTGCTTGCAGTTTCAGCATACCTTGCAATCTTCTCATCCTCGCGCTCGCGGGGTTCAATCTCGAGACTTCGGTCGTACATGTCGTGTACGTCACCGGCGGCTTGGAGGTTGCTGAGGATGTAATCTTGAAGTTCAGGCACCGGTTGGAGGAGGTAGGGGACGTTCTGGTACTGTTGGATATCTCGAATGACTTCGGCGGTCTTGGCTCGCTTGTTGAAGTTGATCAGTTCGGATGGTGTGAGCGAAGGAATACCGTCCTCGATGAACGTTAGATCTGTCAGATAGACACCTGGAATGCAAATGTAAGCTGATGTCATGGAGAAGGGGAACAGACTCCAATAGCCTGAGGTGTAAATATGGTTGCAGGCATACCAAAGAACGGAATGCAAGGCGGATTGGCGAGATGGAGTGTCTCTCGATATTCGCCAAAGTTCTTCGTGCTCGCCATAAGTCTGCGCATCTGCTCCAAAATAGCAGATGTACGGCCGCTGACTTGACCCCATGTTCGGCCCAGCCGATGAATGGGAGCAGTGCCAAGAGCCGAGATGATGGATGTCAGGGTAGAGTAGTTGTTGAGAGCACGGCACTTGTCTGCGACATTGACAAAATGCTTGATGACGACCACACGCTTCTTGACATCGCCTTGGGTCAGAATCATTTCGGCAACCCAGTTCGTCAGCTGGTTCGAGTGAAGAATCAGAGCCTTGACATTCGAAGCAGGTTCAGGCTCGTCAGGGCCAACTTTCTTCTGCCATGTCTTGTTCAAACACTCAGTGGCCCTAATCTTGGAATATAAGCGCGATTCGATAATGGTTAACTGCCGAGCAAACTCCGTGGGATCAATGTCGAGGAACTTGAGTTTCTTCATGTTCTTCGGGAGAATCGGCGGCGGCGCAGGCACGTTCTGAGTTGGCACCAGACGCTTGACAGTTGTGTCTTGCCCGCGTAGTCGCTGTTCAATAACAGCGAGCAAGGTGGGAGAACCGGGAGTCTTGGTGGTCGCGATCGAATCCTTGGTAAAAGCATGAACGCGTCGCAAAAGATCCATGTGCTCTTCATCGTTTGGTTCCATCCAGAAGTGGTCGAACCAGCTCTTGAGAATGTTGACCACACGGAAACGGATTGGCTTCTGCTTCCGATCGACCCACATTTGCATGTCCTCTGAGTTCAAACCGAATGGGGGCTGGATGTTGAAGCGCTGTACGAGCATCTCGAAGAGTTCAGAGGCAGTTGTGAAGGAGCGGTAGGTGAGGAGGAAAGTGTTGTTAAAGGATGCATCGAGCTTGTCATGGCGAGTGAGATGCTCCACCAAGCCAGCCAGGGTTCCGCACTTGAGAATTGGTGCGTCTCCCTTGGTGTCGTAGAACACCTCGCCTTCATGGTCCATCTTCAAGAACCACGGGGTCTCTTCGGGTTCCCTCACTGGCTCTCGAATCGGCTCTCGGGTGACAGTCGTGGGTGGTGCTTGGCCAAAGAATCTTTGGGCTTTGTCCATATTGCGTCTCTTCTTGTCGTTGTCCTGGTCAAGAGCATAGGACGACGGGATGCCGATGGATCCTGAAGCGATGTTGGCTTGCGATTCACTTCGGCTATGACTGCCCTTGGACTGCTCATCTTCCTCTTCCAAGCGAGTTTCGCCTCGTGGACCCGCCGCCGAGTCCTCGGGAATTTGCTCAAGGAGTAAGGAGAGTGAGAAACCAATCTGCGAGACATAGTTCTCAAGCTGCTTTGCGACACTTCGCACAGCCGTGACTCGGTCATCAAGAGAATCACCGCGAAGCTCCGCCCACTCGTCTGGCAGAGGGGCGGAGACTGCCTGGCAACTCAAGACGAAGTCACCAATGCCATCATAGACTCGCTGTTTTTGCAAGCTGAAATCTACCAGCTGTGGGTTCTGGAAACTTGTCCCAAGCGGGACAAGATTGATCGACTCAATCGTAGAGATCCATGGACGGAATTGCTCGACGACCTTGATGGCTGCGGCGGATACCGCATCGGCAATTTCTCCATGTTCGGCCACAGTCACAATCTTCTGGTTCACCGCAAGTCGCTCTTCCAAGCGACGGATGCTGCCCACGAATGACCTCCTGAGGACATCAATGTGATCCAAAAGCGCCGTATCAAGAGATACGGAGGGCTCGGTCCGTGCATCGCTACCTTCCGGAACAAGGAAAGACGTCGGGCCTGAGGTGTTCAACGAGACGCCGTTGTTCTGCCAACTGCCGCCACAGAAGCTTCCACTGACAAAGCCAGGAACGATACGATTCACTGTGTCGCCGCGCTGCTGTCGAGCGATGTCAACATAGCCGTAGACTCCTTGCATAACACCATCAGCTTCTTGCAGACATTTATTGACCGAATCGGAACCCGGCCAATCAGCAGCTGCAATATGTGACGAAAGAACCAGCTTCGAGAATTTAGACATCATATCCCGGAAGTAGGGGTACAGTGCCTTGTTCGTCGAGATGATGGACGGGTTGCCCGAATGATTGTCAGTGGTGTCCGACCCAGCAGCCAAGAGCATACGCAGGTGGTCGGAGATATCCTCAGCCTTTCTGACGTACTCCGAACGCTCTCCTGCAAGGAGAGTCTGACGATAGACCTCGACTGCATATCGCATATTGTCCACAAGTAGAGCCCAGGTGACAGGCGCAGAGAAGCCGTCGTCCACAAAGTGTTGAGGGGTATTGGAGGAAATGGAGGGTCTTGAGAAGCTCTCGGCGATTGAAGTGTTGACACTGGTTGCAGCTCCACTGCTGAATGTCATTTGAGGACTCTTGCTCATCTGTCGCGAGGTATTTCCGTCCTTTGGCCCGGGAGGGTGAAGAGAATCCATCGAGGTGGCCGGAGACACACCGTCCATCAAGGACTGACGACGACGGGAAATGGAGTCATGCGAAGCCAACATCAGGGATTCGCCTTCTGCCTCGGAAGCCGAGCCATCGTAGTCATCCTCATCCCGCTCAAAGCCGCGTGCCATCATCTCAGGGGGTGGGCGAGTCTGATCCGGGACAAAAAAGTTGTTGCGATCCCGCGGACCATGCTCATTCGCAGCGGTGGGGTTCTCAAACGGCAGCTCCATAGTGGAATATCCTGTCAAGGTATTGAAGTAGAAAAGCCGACCGTCGGGCGTCGCTTGGGGAATCCAGAACGCTGCCTCTTCCTGCTCCTTGGGCGCGGGGATGCCCTCGATTGGGAGAATCGGCTGCGAGTCGCGCGGGTTACCCTCCGAATCCAGCTCGTCCTCGTCCTCGCGCCCATTGCCGTAGTCGTCATCCAGGCCTGAATCCGCGCTGATGTCCGTCTCTTCGTGGCCATGCATGATCAAGTGCTCGCCAAAGTCGTCCGCCTCTGTAATTATACTGCAGTAATTACTCGGAAACCAACCACGAACATTGTCTATAACTCCATCCCACCATCCGGTCTCCAGCTGATTCAACACCTGGATGATATCGCCGCGGCGGAAACTCAGGCTCGTGTGGTCGTCCGCATCGTAGTCGTACATGGCCCGCACAAACAGCGCCGGCGGCTCCGGGCTGATCGCATATCCGGTCGCCATTTTCTTGTGGGGAGAAGAATCCAGGCGGTCGGCGTGGTGCGAAAGGCTGCTTCCCCGGCCACGATGGCGGGCAGTGGCAGTGGGGGTAGTCGGTCGGTCGTCGGAGAACTCGAAAGCGGTCGCAAATGCACCAGCTTTAGTGGCCAACGCAGATCCTGTATCGACGGCCAAATTGGGGGCACGATATTCGAACATGGAGTGTTGCTCAAGACAGAGAAGGCACCCTTGCTAGGGACGTTGTGCTCACAGGGCCCAGTGGCTCATGGCTTGACAGTCGAGAAGAGAGAGAGGGGCGAGTGGGTAATTTTGCAACCCACTTTCCGGGGGGTGATAAGTGGTATATGAGTGGTCGAGTGCCGCAATTAGAAGCAGAACAACCACAGATTCAAGCACATTCAAAAGCCATGGAGGGCATCCAACATGATCATATAGAAGGTGAGATAAATCCAGTGAGGAAGAGAGAAGAGAAGAGAGGAGAGTCAGGGAGAGCGGGAGGCGCCTGGGCCAAAGACTGGAGGACAGCGCGGTATCTGCCGCCGTAAAATTACGCCGGGGCTTCTTCTTCTCTTCCTCTCTTCACACTGTTCGAACAAGGAATACTGAAGATACTGCTATCTCTGCGCTATTGACTGCTCACAGACATGCACTCACCATAGTTATCGCACTCGCCTTCTCGTCCACTTGTCTTACAAGTACGAGGTACACAGCTCGTCCAAGTGGTACCACGAGAGTCTGAGCCCCGGCTCCATAACGGACTCCTCCATCGACCCGACAAGCTTGGGATCGACTATGGCACGTTCTGAGTCCAACAGCCCTAAACGTACGGTACATACGCCTGTACAGTACCTGGCTATACTCCTAGTCCACTATGGAGGTTGCTCCTTGGCGATGATTGTGTGGTATCTCTCCGAATCTGACATCCCCCACGGTGTGACAGTAAGCGGGCGCGATGCCGTCACATCCCCACGACGTCTGACTGGAGGCAGAGTCCGGATCCATCGTCCCCATGCCATTCGAGGTCATCTCGACATCGAAGAGACCACGGACGGTCAGGAAAGCGTGTTACGCGGGATTTTGTTTCGTGAAGAGTGCGCCCATGTGGATCGCCAGCAGCTCACGCTGATTTGACACCCAAAGTGGGAACTCCGCGCGTGGACCAGCTTCGTTCCAAAGTACAGGACCCATGGTGAGGCGCCATCAGTGTTGAGGGGTTCTCCGAGCTACTGTACCTCCTCGCCAGATGTCGAATTTTGGTCAGTTCACTATCCTACATCACCCTCAATCTGGGAGATTCCGGTTTCAACTTGGTCAGAAGTACATTGCAATCGTGAGGCTTCACGCCGCTCCGCAATCAAACTCAATTCCCCAAGGTCCCAGGGGCGCGGTAGAACACAAGTCCACACGATCAAATCGCGTATTGACGAGTGGACTGGCACGACAAGTACAGACAAAGTGACCTTCTCATCTCTACCCCTGTTCATCAGCTCAATATCCAACCCAGCCAGACATCAGCACGGAGAATACATTCGCATTGCTGGCCGGCCCCCTGGCACCCGGGTAATATGTATGATCGCAAACTTCTTTCTCGTTCGAGAAGGAAATCAGCGTTAGGTTCTACACGCACGAGCCACCGACATGCACGAGGGCCCGAGTCCATAGCTCCAGAACCATTCTAGAAAGTCGTCCCCCGTCATTTACATTTTGTGGCTTGCACGGTCTCCGTTAAGGCCTGTTTCATCGGTGTGGGTTTGCATCGTGCTGACATTCGTTGACAGTAACTGCATTGAACAGATGAGTTCGCGCAGTCGTCGTCAAACGCAATTGGTCTCTTCAGTCAGGAACAGTGAACTAGAGCTAGGAACATCGAACTAGACAGGCATTATTCCAAGCCTCGGTGAGGTCAAGACATGGACATCGGATTATATGCCACATGCAGGGAGTCCGAGGCTCGGGCTTCTGATCCTGGTCTGCCCTATGTGGCCGGAGATGCTACGTAGTCATCGAGTCATATTCGGGCGACTTGAGGGAATTTACGATGATCCTTGCACGCAATGATAGGCCGCCTCGACTGTCGAATTGATTTAATTCGCTCAATTACTCGAGGCCATCCATTGAGGCATATTCATGACTCGACACGATGGACTGCTAGATGGACAATTACCGGGCCTCGTCAAAGTCAGGTACTACAAGGATTGAAGCCTCACCTTGAAAAGCATCATACTCCGGAGAGCAGAACGAATCCAGAAAGACGTCCTTGCAATTAAGCTCCTCGGGTTTTGCACTTCGTACGCAGACTACGTACAATACACAAGCGCGGGATTATAATAGTCTCCAACGCCTCCAACTCAGTCCTCCAGAGGTGTCCTCTTGATCCGAGGCAATACTGTTGACAAGGCTGTCTTGTGCTCATTCCCCAGAATCCATGCAAAACCGTTGGCTACTGCACCAATAGGGCGCACCCAAGACCCGACAGGAAGGATACACCTAGCAACAACAGGCCGGTTCCCTCGTGGACAAAGCCACTATCGAGCAATAGCGTCCAATCTTCGGCATGCTATTCCGCGGAGAGCCTTGAAAGGCGTGGCTGCCACTTCATCAACCGGTCGAGTAGATTCAAAAACCGAGGCCTCCTCCTGGCACAACTTCGATGGTGCCTGTAGATCTGCGGGGTAGAAGGTAGGTCCAGCCATGTGAATGTCTGGTTCGGAACAGACGACGCGGAGACTATATGCGAGCGAGAACAATTATTCGTTCGTGGGAGGAAGGATTCTCGGGGAACCGCGGTTCAGTTCCTATCATGAGGCCCGTTCTTAGGGCTTGGTGGTTTCTTTGTTGGTGGTCGATCTCAAAGTTGAGGCTCGGGCTGAATATTGGACCGTTGCGAGTCATGTGTTTGAACAGTTGGAGTCGTTAGCAGAGCTGTTGTTGTTTGGGCTGTTTTGTATTGGATAGTTCGTAGTAGTTTGCGACTGTGGGAGTTTCATTCTTGAAGGTTCTCTTGCGCCATGCGCAAGCGCCTGGTACTGGCTCTATATACCAGCTCGAAGGCACAGGCATGGACTCGATTAATTGGAGTATCGGGAAGTATCCAAATTACTAAAGTGCATCCTAAACATGTTGAATGTCGGCTTGTCTCGCGAATTTGGTTGACGATAATGACTTCTTACAGCCCGATGTATATCGGATATACAATGAGAACTACACTCATCGGAGCACAAAAAAGCGAGCATATCTCTAGCAAATTGGCAAGAATACGTGGCACAATCATGAGCAATGAACGAACAGACGCGGGAATATCGATTGAAATCTCTATTGATTCTATGTGCAATGTCTACTTGATGAGACCATCGAGGGCTGTCAACCTCGGCGACAAGACTCTACGTCAATGGAAACAACACGCAAACCCAGCCACCCATCACAAGGTGGACAGGAAATCCAGTCAGCAGCTTGCAAGTGCAAATTCACAGTGTCCAGCATCTCACTCACAAGCAGCAGCATACGAGGTCAACGCGAGTTATGATCGCCGAGGCTAATTTGCCACCGCAATCACCCGACTCCTGCTCTTCCTGTTCCTGTTCCTGTTCCTTACAGAGACCAACCATTCACAATGAACGAAAGACGCAGGAACAGCCCCTGTAACGACATCATCACCCTCCACCCAACCGGACGGATTTCCTTTTCCCAGCGGAGACTCATCCTCCCGCTCGGTGCAAGGCACAACCAATCCAAAGCAGCAGTGAAACCCTCATCCAGACACCCGGGACCTCGATCATCCCGATCATCACGAGTGTGCCCCCCTTTCAGCACTCCCGGTTTCAGGTTTCGCACCTGCTGAGGCGAGGACAGCTCAGTCGTCAGGGTAATATCGTCCAGAGTCTAGGCAGAAAGGAAGAGTGACCAGCCACCCCATTATTTCCTACGCCCGCTCTCCACCCACACTGAATGTTCTACATATTCAGGCACCTCGATTCGTCACTCACGGCTGTTGTGGGTCTACTCTTGACAACCGGCGTCAGGCGTTGAACCTTACGCCGCGAGAAGGCTTGCCGGGTTCTCCGTCGTTTTGGTTTCTGGGCTGTTCAGGAGGTGTCCACTGTCCATTGTCCACTGTCCACCTCTTCGAGAAAATTCGACGGAAGAGCTAACAAGTTCCGCGCGGGCGCTATCGACTCATCGAGAGAGACTTCTCCATTGAATATTCTCCAGCTCTTTACGTGAAATCCAATTATTGACTGCCGGCTCAGGTCCAATTTCAAGGTACCAAACCGCTTAATACGTATCCCCTGCGTCGGACCTGGCGCCTGTACTCGATCGAGCGTCAAACCACATACATGCATCACTGCAGCAGGGTCCCAGAGGCCCAGCTATTGGCTGGTATCTCATCCTTCCAGCCTGAAGCAGCCCGCTTGACGATATCCGACCTAAACGTGATCGTGAACCGAGATCTGGGTCGCGGGAGTGAACCATGGACCGGGAATATTTCCCCGGATGTCCCTTCCACCTCGATCCAGGGATGATCGCGAGTCGACAGGCTTCAATGGTTTGCGCCTTAGAGGTGTTATCCCGTGCTTGTCCGTAAATGATGTTGTGTTGTGGATTCTGTGGGAATACTGTAATAATGTCGGCGCAGACCTCCATCTCGTCGTTGATGATTTGCGGTCGGGGTCCGATGTCCTCTCCTCGTTCGTCAGGGACGACAAACGGGGCGCGAGTCTATCGACACAAGATACTCAGGATACGAAGGTACGAAGTAGGCAGGTGGGTTCTTTGCGTAAGATATCACAACACTGAACAGACAAGCCCACCTTCTTCTTGTGGGCCCGCTAGACAATCGGAGCTCTTGCTTTCCAGGGCACTGGGAACTGAAGTTGGGGGGTATCGAGGACCCAGTCTTTAGCGAAAGTGTATTCGAGATGGCGCGCACAATGGAGTCTCAGTTTGCGACTCTCAAAATTCAAACGGCCATGTCAAAAGTCCTAACAGTGGGGTGGAGGACCCGTTGATACCTGGCTGATAGCACAGAAGTCCGGACCGCCATTTCATGAGCGGTGAAGATGAGGGTCTAAGACGGGATACATATGTCTTCACCGACATCTGAAGTTCAAGACCCGCCAACTTGACTCCAGTCTGAAGAGATTCCAGACTGTCCTAGTCCAGACATCGACGGTAGCCCGCCCAAGCCCCAAGTACTAACAAGTCGTCGGGACGATAGAGCCCAGTCCAGCGCCCCGACTGCCGGCGGCCATTAGTTCAGGGGCCGGCGCGGGAGAGGATCCTGAATTGCTTGCAACGGTACAATCATAGAGTCAGACTGGCGTGCTGAGTGGAGCAGGACGAGAAACCATTTGGAAGTTTGATTCGTGACTGGGCCAATTTCGATCCCTTTGTAGATCCATTATTGGGCCGCTGGACGTGGTGTCTTCCTTGCTGTGGTTATTTCGGTAGATTTGATTGACTGCAGCGCAGTGGAATGCAGTAATAGTCTATCAAGGCTTGGAATGGTGGATCATCAGAGCTGCAACTGTATAATCTCGAGGCAAGGTATGTTCTGCATACGGAGTAGGATCAAGTTAAATCAAGGCGGTGACTTGACCGCTCTGCTCTCTTGCGCCGCCTCGTCATGAATCGTGAATCTTTCGTTCCTGCTTGGGTCGAGAACGTTGGACTGGGTCGGTCCGCTGCATCGGGATGTGGATCGGGGATTCCTGCACCGCGCACTGCTGGCCATTTGTCGTCTCCCTTTGCTCTCCCTTTCGCGGGCATGCCTCAGCTCCCCGGTTCACCGCTTTGCTGGGGACAAATTGCGTCGCGCGGCGGCTGAGAAGGTTCGTTGAAACTTCGATGATCATCCGGTAGCTCCACGGGGAGGATCCGGGATTTGCTTGTTGATTCAAGGGGTGATGATGGTAGTATATGTACGTAGTACCTGTTGATCTGATGCTAGTCAAGTCCTGCCACTGATCATGAATGATGCGAGGGAAACTGATATATTTGATAGCTTCGCTAGCTTTGACGATGATGGTCACTGGCTGACTGATGATCATTATTCTGTGAATCTGTGCCGTCCACCCCACCAGGATCAAGTGGCGCCAGACGCGTTTCCCAAGTAACCGCGTCGGCCCTCCGCGTCGTGGCGGATCTCCGGTTTGAATGATGATGCAGGGCCCACGGGAGCAAAGCGAGCAAGCCGGTCTTTACGATTCATCGCTTGCCAGTCGGTGTATAGAACCGCCAACTCAGCGACGGTGGGCCCGAACAGCTATCCGTACGCTCCAGCTGTCCAGCAATGATTGTTTACAGAAGTGAGTGTGAAGTGGGCATCACGTCCAACAACCGGCTTGGACGCATGGGTCACGCCCGAAAAAGCAAGAGCAGTGAATCAGATGATGTCGTTCAAGTCGAGCCCCGATTCGCAGTGCAGATCACCCTGCCGTCCGGCAGGTGATGACTCGAGGCCTGAAGCAGGATGTCGCACAGACATGAACCAGCTTGAGCCGTGGCTTTACATTAGGACCTACAGTCCCCATGACAGGACGCCTCGCTTTGGGATATCGCCGAGCGTGGCACAGTCGAACCGCCACAGAGCGGGGCAGCCGAGATGAAGGACGACTGGTAGGTATTCCGTACTTTGGGTGTGGGATAGTGATCTGTCAGACTGTCAGGGGTGAGACGTTAGTACATGGTAGCTGAAGCCGTGAATGAACGGCATCATCGAGATCAAGGTTGGTCGTTGTGGACTGATCGACTACACACGCGACATAGCGACCATCACTGCCGATCGAAGTACAAACATGAATACATACAGTAGGCACATACTACTGTGCGCATATAGAGACTATCTGGATCTATCCAGTTTGTAACTGTACAGATCGATCAAATGCCCGGGCCTTATCCCTGTCTCATTCCCAAATGACCCAGTCGATGTCTGACTCGGAAGTGTACGACGATGGCCCGATCCGAGTCAATCTATGATGCTTGTCGATCGCGAGGGGGTTAACACATTGAGGGGTAGTGGGTGAACCATGGTACAACCATATAAGATAGAAGATATCGTAGAGAATACAGCTACGGAGTAATCAACAACGATAAGAAGTAAAAGAAAGGCTCCCATCGTGCCACGATCGAGAACCGCCTCACATGCCAGCCACACATTTTCCATACGATAAACAAAGGCCCGCCTGAGGCCCACTAGGTCTGTCATGGTTGATGACCATATCCAGCCATAGTCATTGATCTCTATAGATCGTTGTTCGTCGAGCCCCTCCAATATCTATCATCTCTCATCTCTCATCTATACTATATAGTAGTCCATTCTGGAACATCTGGTGGAACCAAGTGATGCTAGTTCTCGAGCCATGTGGGCACTACATCGGGTCCAAGGACCAGGGCCTTACGACGTGTCGATTTCGTATGGTAAGAAAGAGGAAAGAAGGGCGAAAAAGGGGGGCTTTCTTCTCATTAGTGGGATGGCTGGCCGTGGGGATAGGAAGGAAGGGTGCGTGGCCGGAGTGTGGGGATCCCAGCCTCTTTTTTCTACAGTGATAATCAGTACTGACTAATGTAAGCACTGCTATTTCCACCGCCCACCCCCCTCTCTCCCCCTCTTTCTCCCTTGTCTCTCGTTCGTGTTCGTTACTTGGCCCTCTCTCTCACTCTCTCCCTCCCCCCCCGTTTCCCAAATTCATTTTCTCCTCATCCTCTTCCCCCCTCTCCCACTCCCTCTTCCCTCTTCCCCTCCTCATCCCCCCCCCCTCCCTCTTCCACTTCAACATCTATTCCCCTCCCTCTCGCGGTGCTTAACGCTCGCCCGCCTTTCTTTTCGAGCGTTCCTTTTTGCTGTTCCTCTTCAAGTCCGCCTGCGGCTGGACACACCAACTTCGCCCACCTTTGTTTCCCACCCGATCCCCCGCCACAAGGAATGATCAGACATCCCAACGAACTTCTGTCGTCGACACGCCTGCAGAACCGGTGCGAGCTCACTCAGGGTACCATACCACCGCCGTCCATTTCACTTCTCGCTTGAGACGATTCGGCTTGAATCCCCTCGCCCGTCTCCACCCGTCCACACACACAATGGCTCCCTCGGCTCCCGGGACGGCCAGCAACTCGCCGGCCAAGAAGACCTCTGCCCCCGAGAAGAAATACAAGTGCCAATTTTGCAATCGCGCTTTCAGTCGCAGTGAACACCGCAGCAGACATGAACGTTCCCGTAAGTTGGATCCCCTCTCAGGTCATGATGGTCTACTGACTCTTTGCAGACACAAAAGAACGCCCCTTCAAATGCTTGAAATGTCGGAGTACTTTCGTTCGCCGAGACCTTCTCCTGCGCCATGATCGAACCGTGCACGCCAAAGATGGCGGAATCCCCCTGGTCGCGGAGGGCCGCCGACGTGGTGGAGGGGTCCAGAAGTCTACACCGGCCCCGTCCAAGCCCTCAATCACGATTGATCCGGCGACGCTGGAGCAGATCGAGGCAAGCAGTGATGGTATGGTCGACCTTGAAACTGCAGCCATGTTGATGACAGATTTCCAACATAAGGCTGCAGCAGCGGCGACTGGTCAGGTTTCCGAGCGCTCCGAATCTCTCTCCCCCGGGCGTGGCTCCTTCGATCCCTACCTCTCCGGCAATGCAACGCTGCCGCAGATGCCCTGGGATACGCTCGTCGCCCCCGCGGATGCCAGCTCGATGCCCACTTTGGTCGATCGCCATGGCCCTGTCGGAGACGTTCTCTTGTCCAACTCATTGCCCATGTCTGGAAACTCAACCCCGAACGCGTTGTCCCCCTACCCGTCCATGACCGGCCCCGTCAGCCCCGTGAATTACCGTCGGTCGCCCGGCCCCAGTCAGGCATTGACCCTTCCCCGAGCCCCTCAAATTGTGGACGAGATGGAGCGCAACCTGGTGGTGGAGCGCGTGCAGAGTGCCGACACCCTCGGCGCTTTGCCGGACACCTTCCAGCTCCCGGCCACTGCTGCCCTAAACCGGTATTTGTCCACGTACTTTAACTTGTACCACCCTCATCTGCCGTTCCTTCACCAGCAGTCCTTTAACCCCACCTCGGTCTCGGCCCCGCTCTTGCTGGCTGTCTTGTCCATCGGCGCTCTGTACACTTTCGAGCGCGAGCACGCTTTCATGCTTCACGTTGGCTCCAAGGTCCTGGTCAACCAGTTCCTCCAGCACAAGGACAACTTTGACTCCCGCAAGTGTCCTCTGTGGTTGATGCAGAGCACCCTGCTGAACATGGTCTTCGAGAGCTGGAGTGGTGACCCCAAGGGTCTCGAGTGGACCTGCTCCATCAAGAGTCTCCTAGCCAACATGGTCGCCGGCAACCGCTACCAACTCAAGGTCCGGACCGAGGCTCGCCAGGGCGTCAAGCCTTCTCGCGAGGAGTGGATTGAGGATGAGTCGTGCCGTCGCACATACTTCGCCGTGTACATCTTCTTCGGCATGTTGACTTTGACCTTTAACCACACTCCTGCCATGAGTTTCGACGAGTTCGACAACCTCGAGCTGCCGTCCTCGGAGTCACTTTGGAACTTGGACGCATCTGATGAAGAGACTTGGCGCCGTAGCATTGGTTCCAACACCATGACTGTGCGCGAGGCTCATGACTTCCTGTTCCAGGGCGAGCAGACCCGCTACAGCGCATTTGCCACTCGTGTATTGATCAACGCACTCTTCTTGCAGGTGTGGAACCACAAGCGTAGCTTCGAGGCTCTGCAGGATGTCGTCACCGAGTACAAGCTGCGCCTGGCCCTCGAGACCTGGGAGAGCTCTCTGGAGGTGTGCGAGCCCGAGACCATCGTTGTCCCGCTCAGTACCCCCCAGAAGGGTCACCCGCTGATCTTCAACTCCATGGCGGTGTATCGCAACACTCGCGCTCGCCTGGAAGTTGACCTGAAGTCCATCCAGGAGGCCATGCGCTACCATTCTTCGTACGAAGTGGCAGCCGCCATGACCGTCGCTCGTGAGAAGGTCAAGCGCTCCCAGGAGATGAACAAGGTGGTGCAGCAGTGCTTCGAATGCATCGAGATTGCAGCTATCCAGGGCATCAACTGGGTGGCCAAGACCTCTGCCACCAACTGGAGTGTCGAGCACCCACTCTGCGGCCTGGACTTGATGGTCATCTTGAGTCTCTGGCTCTACCGCCTGGAACATGACGACGAGCCGGCGACTGAAGCTGAACTGGCCATCTACAACAAGGTGCGGAATCTGTTTGACGACGATGCCATCGATGCCTTTGGCAAGCTCAGCTCTACCGTGGCCCGTGTTTGGGGTAACATCCTTGACGGCGTGGTTGTCTGGGGGTGAGTCTTATCCCGTTGCTTTGGAGTATACCTAATACTAACTGTGTCATAGAATCACCAAGTTGATGGGCGAGTCATTCAAACTGCACTCCCAGGCCCTGGTCGGCTACGAAGATTCTCTGCGTGTTGCAAAGGATCAGCCGATCCACGCGGTACCTACCAAGTCGCTTGCTAGCGTTGGCACCGCCTACTAATCTTCACCACTCTCCTTGACTTTCTTGATCAGTCTTTCGGGCTTTCTTACTCTCGTTTCTGGACGCTTTCATTGGGACACATGGGACAGGAATGGACACGCCAGTGGTTCAGGCAGGGTGTTTTTGGCTTCCGAACATACCTACATCGCCACTTGACTTTGGTGATTCCTGCCTTGTTAATTTTCTTTTTTTTTTGGGTTGCATTTTCCGCCCTTTCTTTGCACCAGGGAGTCCGGTGTGGTGTTTTTCTCTGCTTTTTCCCTCGTCGACACCCGGCTGGTCCTGTGTGTTCTCTCGCACTCGATGGAGTTTTGATCGTTCTACCTTAGCCCCTAATCGTGCCCCCGTCCACTGCTTTGATCATCTGCTTTGATCTCTTGATACCTTTTGACATATTTGCCATATTGCTTGCGCTGTCTCGATCTGCTCTGTGGATAGGGCATCTCCAGCTGTATTTGACCTTGATGCATGTCTTTGTTTCCCCGCCTCGCACTGCTCGTTTCTCCGCTCTGCATTGCTTGCATTTGGCTTCTCTTGCACATGTTCGATGTTTCCATGTACTATACGTAATCGATGAATACAATTGGCGGGGAATATCTGATCATCGTAGATATCAATTGTAGAACTCAAATACTGTAGAGACACTCATCCATATACAATTACTTCCCAATCGCAACAAACAACCGATCCCCAATATCCCCAACCCCCGGCACAATCATCCCCTTCTCATCACAACGCCCATCAACAGCCCCAACCCAAACCTCCACCCCCTCCCCCCAAACCTCCGCCGCCCGTCTCACCCCCTCCTCACTCGCAAGCACGCTCAGCATAATCACCCTCTGCACCCCCCACTCCTTGAGCAACTGGATAGCCGCCTCGGCCGTCGCGCCCGTCGCGATGATCGGGTCGAGCAGGATGGCGAGCGAGGCCGCGGCGGTGTTGGTGCTGCTGGTACTGAGACTGGGGGTGGGGGTGGGAATTGCAGAGGGGGAGAGCTGCGAGCGGTGGAAGGGGAGGTTGTTGTAGTATTCTACGGGTTGGAGGGTGAATTTGTCGCGGAAGAGGCCGAGGTGGTAGATTGGGACGGCCGTGGGGAGGAGGGCGTTTAGGGCTGTGACGGGTGGTGGTGGTTGTTAGTCTGGTCTGTTGTGGATGGGATAGAGTGTGTAGCTTGGGGTTCATTTCGGTGGGTAATTGAAAGGGCTTGGGTTATGTTATGCTGTTGATGATGATGGAGGTGAGGAAAGGCTCTACAAACCCTCAACCATGCCCAGTCCAGACCGCAGAATGGGCACAAGTGCCAGATTGGCTGGGTCGATACCCTGCGTCTCGTACTCGACGCCGAGCGGGGTTTTGTCCTGAGATACACATCAGCTCTGAACTCCTGTTATGACCTATAGCTCATTTGTGTATTGATGAACTACCTTCCCCGTTGGTGTCAGCTTCAGGCCATCGGCGAATGCCTCCACCGCGAGGATGGAGGCGATCTCGTGCACGAGAGCTCTTGTTTCGCGGGGGTTGGTGGTGTGGGAGCGCAGCTGGGAGAGTTTTGCCTGGAGGCAGGGATGGGTGGAGATGTGGATGTTTGAGGGGAGGGACATTGTGGATGTAGAAGGGGGAGGTGTTGGTGTAGAGAAGGAGAAGGAAGATGTGGTGAGGTGGATGAGGTGAGGAGAGTTGAGGGGTAAGTATAGCGGGCTTCTTATCTGCGTTGCTGGTGCATGGCTTATCTCTTTGGCCTTTCTTCTTCTTTCTGCTTGTCTGCTTCTCCAATTGTCAATCTCTTGTATCTTTCTTTAATGCACTTTACTATCGAGTGGATGCTCACATCGTGCAGCCATACCTCCATGGCAGGTGAAGGTCAAGGGTCAGGGGCGAGATGGTGCTATACCTCGCATATGACAGACTACCTACTGATTATTGATAGCAGGCTCTTTCAATCACCAGAAATCTATATCTCCGAATCGTCTGAGACTACCATTGACCCGGCTGACCTCATGCCTATCTCTATACTCCTCCCCAGCAGTTATCGGCTCCATTCCGAGCTTATCAGCTCCACCGCAAACCCACTTCTCCAACTCACTCGACATCCAACTTCTCCTCTCCTCAGACATGGCACAGCCCAATCCCAGCCTTACAGAGGCTCCCTCTCAACCCCGGGATCCAGAAAAAGACAGCGAAGTACCCCCTCTGACCGAAACCACCGCCCCGCGACCCATCTCTCCCCTCCCCTCCCAACGACAACAATGGTACGCGCCAGAGATCCCTGAAGCAGAGGTCGCACCACCAGAACCAGCACCAGCACCAGCACCAGCACCAGCACCAGCACCGCCAACACCGCAAGCCAAACTGCTCTCCAAACACGCAACAAACCTCTACACAATCTCCCACCTCATCTTCTTCTCCCTCCTAGGCACACTCGCCCGTCTAGGCCTCCAAGCCCTAACCTTCTACACCGGCGCGCCAGTCACAACAGGCGTACTATGGGCCAACGTCGCCGGTAGCCTGATAATGGGCTTCCTAGCCGAAGACCGCAACCTCTTCCGCGAAGAATGGGGCACTCCAACCCCTAACCCGAAAGACGCGGACGAAGCGCACGAGCACCACAAGAAACACAAGGCCGTGAAAAAGACCATCCCCCTCTACATCGGCCTCACAACCGGCTTCTGCGGCTGCTGCACCTCCTTCTCCTCCTTCATGCGCGACGTCTTCCTCGCGCTAGCCAATGCCCTCCCGGACCCCTCCCTACCCCCCGGCACGCCTATCGCCCCCCGCAACGGCGGGTACAGCTTCATGGCGCTGGTGGCAGTCATCCTAGTGACGGTGTCGCTGAGCCTGTCGGCACTAATCTTCGGCGCGCATCTAGCCTTCGGTCTCACGCGCATCACACCCACAGTCCCCTTCGCACTGACGCGCCGCGTCCTCGACCGCGCAATGGTCGTTCTAGCCTGGGGCAGCTGGCTCGGCGCGGTATTCCTAGCCATCTGGCCGCCGGACCGGCACGAGCCCGGCAGAGACCACTGGCGCGGACGGGCGGTGTTCGCACTCGTCTTCGCGCCACTGGGTTGTCTTCTCCGGTTCTACGTCTCGCTCCGGCTGAACAGTCGGATTCCCAGTTTCCCGCTTGGCACCTTCGTGGTGAATATCTTCGGCACGGTGATCGAGGCTCTGTGCTGGGATTTGCAGCATGTCTCTGGTCTAGGTGCTGTGGTTCCTGCCGCGTGGACGGGGTGCCAGGTGTTGCAGGGTGTTATGGATGGGTTTTGTGGGAGCACCACGACGGTTAGTACGTGGGTTGCGGAGTTGAATGGGGTGTCGAGGCGGCGACATGCGTATTTTTATGGGGTTCTTAGTGTGGGTGTTGCGCTGGGGTTTTTGGTGGTCATAATGGGGTCGCTACTTTGGACTCGTGGGTTTGAGAGTGCGGTTTGTTGGTGATTTGACTTGGACATTGTACATCATACTCATAGCTCATAGCTCATTGCTCATAGATATAGACATGACTCCTAATGAACATAATGCCATCATAAGTGAGACCAAACACCAGCCAGTCTTCAATATCAATCCAGCAGCCAACACCAACACAATCCATCAAAAGAAAGAACCCTACAAAAGATCCCCCCTCCCTCCAAACCGACTCCCATTCCCACTCCCACTCCTCTCCCTCCCCCCAAGCCCACCATTGCCAATGCCAATCCCAACCTCATGAACAGGCAGCTCAACCAGCCCAACAGTCCCACGTCCATCCCCGGACACAGATCCAGACACAGATCCAGACACAGATCCAGACACAGATCCAGAAACAACCCCCCTCCCAACCCCCTTCTCAGACAGCCCCAACCCACCCCGCTCACTATGACTATACCCATCAAGACTCGACCCATTAGCCGGGGCGATACTCGAGACAGCCGTGCGCGCGGTCAGGTAGTGCGGGTTCGTGAGGGAGGCGCGGTTCTGGAAGGCTTTGCGCCGGGCGAGGTCTTGCGTTTTTGTACGGGATTGGTGGGCTTTTCCCTCTGTTGTTAGCTTTTTTTTCTTTTCTTTCATTGGACTTTGGTGGGTTGTGGGGGTGGATTGGTGAAGGGAGGGAGTAGGTGGAGTGGTATCGACGGTCGTGGATGTAGAATGGCTCGGGTCAGGTAGTGAGAGTGAGACAGCAAGACAAGACATGACCTGATATGACTGAAATCAAGGTGTATAGAAGCAAGAATAGAGAAAGACATACCCCTCCACGCAAAGGAATAAACCACCATCGTAACGACACAAGCCCCGATAAAAGCGAACATGATGCCCAGTTCGCGGCCGAGCGAGGCGAGGGGTGTGTAGGGTGGGTAGTTATCGGGGGCTGTGGACATTTCGACTTGACTCCGGCTTCCACTTCGACTTTTTAGTGGCCTTGGTTTCGATTCTTGGGTATGGGTAGTGGTGGATGTTCTTTTGGTCGTGCCGTGTGAGTCTGAGATGAGAGGACGATCGCGGGGTGTGGAGTGTGGAGTGCGGAGTCGGGCGTTGATTGATTTGGGGGCGAAATGGCTGTGGTTTTAGTTCGATTTCATTCTTCGTTGAATGCGAATACTCGAAGAGACGAGTGAAGAGATGTGTGTGGTGAATGTGTGGTGAATGTGTCGTGTACCCAGGTACTCGGCAGACAAAGAAATGACTCGTCACTACGAAGCAAACAAAGCACCATCTCATCTCAAGTGTGTTCTCATTCAGTATATACACACATTAACTATCTAAGAATTCCGTCCAGGATTCGAAATATTCACAGACTCAGGTATCATGTACAACATGCAGTTCTATACTCCCGCCGTCCGAGCGGGAATGCAACGGCTGAAAAACAATCCCACGCCTGACTCGTCGGTCAGACCATGGATGCAAATGGATCAATGGTGTAGTCGCTGGAAGCCACAGAATGGAATAAAGATGTCGGGTCAAAGGTGAAAGTGAAGATGAAGGATTAAACGGGTATGGTCGGGGCGCGTATTCACGTGTCGTATCAGTGAGTCGAGTCGAGTCGAAGATGAAGGTGAAGGTGAAGAAGGTAGGCAATGTGAAAGACGTGATGGTGCAAATGAGTTCTCTCTGTCCTAGCCCAGCATTACTGCCGCCAGAGCCGTGCAGGTAAGACCAATAGCCATCCCAATCCACGGTGTTTGACCGAGAGAGCCCTCACTGCGCGCCTGGAGAACATGCCGTGCCCCCAATCTTGAGATCATCGAATCGACGGGGACAAGCGGCTCCCGAGCGACGACATTTTCCGGTATTGATGCGGCGGGGGAGCGATGCGCGAGGTCGGGGGTCATGTCGCGCGCGCGTGGTTGTGACTCGGCGAGGACGGCCGGGGCCAGGGTGAGGAGGAGGAGGGCTGGTTTCATGGTGGATGGGGAATTGATGCCCTAGAGTCTGGATTCGTGCGGCAGTTCTGGTGTTCTGGCCTTTTGTTGCGAAACAAGCAATGCCAAGGAGGGCGGGTCGTCGTGTCGCGGATCGAGTTGGCGAGGCAACAGAGGGTTCAGTGGACGAGGGGTTCGCGCGAGGTCAATGATGAGGGTAATGGTCGACTCTTAAGGTGGGAGACTGCTGCTCGAGTCTCTAGAGGGGTTTGGTGGCTGTGAGAGATTGTCGGGGCGGTTGAGAATTGGGATAGGGGGCCGAAAAGCTGAGCTGCTCAGAGCCGCAACGTGGCCTGGTCGAGCTGCTAGGACCACGACTAGATCACAGAGTCGTCCGTAGTCGATTGAGCGTGAAGAAGCAGGCGTAACAACAGCAGGAGGATAACAGGAGAAGAAAAGAGACGAAACGAGGAAAAGACGAGAAAAGGGAAAAACGAAGCAAGAGACGCGCGCTGTGATTGGCTGGTGCAAGGGCGACTCCCAGGGACCGGGTGGGGCTTAATAGGGCGATGTGATTGGCTGCTATCTTTGGTTGCGTCCTTACTCATGACTTTTCACTTTTCTTTTCTTCTTCTTCCTTGATTCATCATTCAACTCTCATCAATCATCATCTACGCCACTTCATCATGCTGTCCGTGCTAGACTAACCCTCTGTTGACTGTCTGCTCAGTCAATTTCCTATCCTCTGCTGCCCTGCACCCCCCGACCCACCTCGATCGTCAAAAGGACCCAGAACACCAGTCGATTAGTGGGTCAAGCAACGGCCAATGACTCGGGGGGCATATCACGCAAGGAAACTGATCACTGGGGTCATGGGGATCACAGGCAGAGGGATCAATAAACAACCGCGAGGCTGGTTACCAGGTCAAAGTCCTGCCTGGTGTCTCTGTCTCTGCGACATCATGTCATCTTGTAGCTCTGCGTATGTACATACTGACCCTCTCGAAACAGGTCTGGTCTCTATCTCGGACGGCCCGGCTATTATTTCTGTCCCCTTGTCTTCCCGCACGAGGTGGAACTAGTTAGTTACTTCACTAGGTTGCTTCGCCAACTTATCCAGTTTGGTTACCGGCTGAAACGAGTGTGCGGTTGATGCCAGACTGCTCTTATACTATATACTGATAGTCACTACTATATCATATATCATACCTGCTAGAATGTATGTTGTGGTGGTTCATGTGATATGGTGGCTGTCTGCTAGAAGGTTCTGCAACATAACATAGTATCAAGAAGGTAACGGATAATCATAGCACTAACTTTGAGACTGTCACAGATAGATGATGTTCCAGAGCCAGAGCAATAAAATCATGTCCCTGAATAAAAAGAGTGATGGAGCCCCCAGCGAACCCATGGAACCGCTGCGGGTTCAGTTGCATACGGAACATACTGAACATACTCATTGGAGAGGTAGAAGTATATTTAATCATGTCTATGAGTGCCACTGTACACAACTCAACTTCGCCATGTCCATGTCCACAGTAGATGAAAGACCATTCAGAGCATCTCGTCCCAATTCGGCATCACCGTAAACTTGCCACTGAGCTGCCCCATCGACCACGCCCGGTACTCCCCCGACTCCTCCTTAACCGGCAGGCCAGGCTCCTCGTCCGCCGTCGACGAGACAATCAGCGCCTCCTGCACAAAATCCACCGCCGCGGCACGGTCAAGTTCAAAGCTGATCCCACCCCAGTCCATCGTGACGCGCCCGGACTTGTGCACGTTCAGTTTGCCCACTCGTCCCGCGGGGAGGGACCAGTCTGTCGCGGCCGTGATGACCTTGGGTGTCTGCTTCGGCGGTTGTGCGTCCGCGTCGATGACTTGGGTCTCGTTGCCTTCGGTTTTGACTTCGGTTTGGGGTGCTGTTGCTGTGGGTGTGGGTTCGGGGGCGGTTGGTTCAGCTGTTAAGCTGCCGGGGATGGTGAGGTTGGGTGTCATGGGTGGGAATTGCATGAGGAAGAGTTGGCCCAAGAGCGGGTTGGTTGCCTTGTCCTCGGTCTGTTGTTCGCCCTCTTGAGCCTCTGTTGCTCTTTCTTCCAGGTCTTCGCCCTCGGTAGTTTCCAATGCCTGGGGCTCCTCAGGTTGAGGCTCTCTGGCTGTAGGCTTCGGTTCTTCGTGGTAGAGCAGCTTTCGCACATGTTCCAGATCCTCGAGGTGTCGGTCATACTCGTCGATCTCCTCTTTCGTACGCAGAAGCTCTCGTGGGTCTCGCTTCGGCAAGGCTTGGGCGACCTTCCCCTTCTTTGCCCTGGCTTTCTGCGGCGAAGGAGGCACCTTCTGGCGCACGCGGACTGTTTGCATAGGCAGGAATCCATCGTCCTCGACGTGAGGCACCGCATCCACCATCGTAGTATCCTGGTCCTCCACAGGCTCCGCCTTCACACGCGGCTCCTCAGCTACCTCCACCTCGGCGGGAGCAGCCACATCCCCTTCCTGCGCTGCTTTCTCCTCCTCCGCCTGCTTGCGTAGCTCAGCAGACCTGCTGGAGCTAGACTCCATATTGACACTGACAACGCGCTCCTCATGCTCAATCCGATGCACGCGGAAGGGCTTCAAACCCCTTTCGCCCTTCGGCCGGTAAGGCAGCTTGCCCTTGATATCCTTGCGCTCATCCTGTTCATCCTCGCTCTCCGTATCATTAATGGCGTTGATATCCACCCGAATCTCAGACTCATACTCATCCGAGTCCTCATCCACAGGCGGCCGACTACCCCCACTAAAAGCAGAGCGAGTCCGATCACGTCCCACAACCCCAGCCCCAAACGGCCCACCACCACCACGACCTCTCCGCGCACCACCCAGCCCAGCGCCAGATCCCAATGGTCCACTCCCACCCATGCCCGCGGGCCCGCCGCGGCCACGGAAAGCACCCCGCCCCCCACGACCAGCACCACGCGCACGCTGGATAGCAGCTGCCTCCTTCAACCGCTCATTATTGCGCTCCTCCTCAAGCTTCTGCAGAGCCTCGCGCTCTTCCTTGCTGCGCCGGCCGACATTCTTCGGTTGGTACTTGAGTTTCGGTTTCGCACCCTCGCCGCCGAGTGCGGAGGGTGAGCGTCCAGATGGTGTGATGCTGCCGGATCCGCCGCGTTTCTTCAGGGACTGGAGACGTTGTACGGAGGGTCGACCGGATGAACCGGGTGTTGCGCTTTGCGCTGGTGTGCTGCGCGCTTCGGGTGTGTTTGTAGGTGTTGATTCTGCACCTGCAGGCGGCGTGGGGGTTGCTTCGGACCCTTCAGTTCGTCGCGTGGCTGTTCGGCGGGTGGCAGCAGCTTTGGGAGGCATTGTGATCTGCAGCGCTGGCAAGACGCCGTCGGCGTCCTGCTATCTGGTGGGTGTTGTTGAAGTTGAGGTTTCTCAGCGCATTTACTCGCTGGTTTTCGGAGCAATCGAGGCTAGATCAATTTTGCTAGCGGGGAGAGATGTGAGAGAATTAAAGAAAGCAATCGAGTAGTGAATGCGGGCAAAAGAGTTGCGGTCTTGATCGGCTCAAAAATGCTACGGGGCCTTTTTGCCAAGTCCGACCGCTTTTGTGAGTCACATGACACGCTCGAGGATGCGAAATGCATACTTGCAGAGTGTAGTTAGTAGACGTAGTGAAGGCATTGGGTGCTTAAATCTGAATATAAGAAAATTCAATTCCAAACTACTCATCCGAAACAAACATAAAACCACAGCATCTTATACAGCCCGTGTCAGCCTCAAACCATCTGCCACCACCAGATGTATATATATCATTTCCACTACCAAGGCAGATCAGCTCCAGCCTTCCACGACAGAAGAACAAGGGGACAGTAGCAGAAATGCACAGGCGACCGGTAGCATTGAGTCTGAAAGAGTGAATGGAAGTTGCAAGAGAGAAGAAGACAATATCCGCAAACACAAGACGCCCAAAGAACAGACAGACAAGAGATCAACCCGCTAGACTTTGTATAATCGGATTCGGGGACATCGGCAGGAGCCGGAAGAGAGTGTAAGAGGTAGGTAGAGTATAGGGAGTGTGGAATCTCACGCAGGGGGAGTCGAATGAGGGAAGTGGGTGCTTGTGAGATTCGTGCTTGCGCTGAGTGGCATGCTGAAGATCCAGGATAGGAGGACCGAGAGTGTGCGGTTGGACAATAGCATATGTCCGCTCAAGCGCAGACAACGTATGGAGCAAGACTAGCGCTTGCGCTTCTTGTTCTTGTCCGCAACGTCCGCTGCAACCAGCGGAGTGCCGGGCATCGGCGGGATCTCGTAGGATTCCTCGGTCGAGTCGGCAGTCTTCTTCACTGGGACACCCATGTGGCGACCGTACCGGCCCTTGCGACCATTGCCCTCATCCTCGCTGATGCATCCTTCAATTCCGATACCAGCGTCCTTGCAACGGCCACAAGGGCGCTGGCGATCGCAACCCTTCTTGCTCTTGCGGCATCGTTGGCAGCGAGGCTTGGTAGACAGATCCTCCTCGTCCGCACCAAGCTGGACACTCATCGAGCCACCAGAAACCTTGCGTGCTGAGCTGGGGCTGAGAGGCGGCATAGGAGCAGCCGTCTTGTCGGATGGCTTGCGAGGCACAGCGCTCTTACTCTTGCTCTGCTTCGCCACCGGCTTCTGGCTGCGAGGCTTGCTAGACACCGGACGACTCTTGGGCTTCTTGGACTTGGGCGCAAACTCCTTGTACAAGGCGTCCTCCTCGCCCTCACTCTTGATTCCATCGTCTGCGCCATCAGAGCTATGGTCACTGCTGTCCGCGCTGGGCAGAATGTCATCTAGGCGCTTGTGATGGCGCTTGATAGCGCCAGGTGGAAGCATCGGACTCGACTCGAGTCGGCGGCGAGCCGGCAGATCATCCTCGTCTTCGCTGAAGTCCTCTCCATCGCTAGTAGCACCTGTGGAAGAAGCGGCATCGGCAGCGCCGCTAAAGGCATCATCCAAAGTGGACGCTGAAGTGCGACCATGGGAGAAATTCGATGCATCGCCCAGACGAATCAGCTGCATGGCAACGTCTTCATCGGAAATGCAGCTGGCGATTGTGGGATCAGGTGTTGGCAAGACACCAGCGGCACCTACTCGCGGCGCCGAATTGCTGTACGGCATGCGATGCGCATGGTCAGAAGCCATCGGCGTCGCATACACTGTGTTACGACCCGTTTGTGTCCCATATTCGCTGTGGCCGTAGCTTTGTGGTGACGGCAGGGCGTGCTGGTAGCTATACGGGCGATGGGTAGGACGAGCAAAAGGTGAGCCGGCGCCTTCCTGGCCGACCGAGCGGCGTTGGGGAGAGATCGAGGAAGTGGAGGTAGTGAGGGGGACTTGAGGAGGAGCAAAGAGCGGAAGTTCCTAAGAATATGTTAGAGAAGCGAGCGACGAAGAGAAAACTTGGGCGCACACGATTCCACTTACCGAGCTGTCAAACTTGGGCCGTTTCCGACGACCATCCTGCAGTATATTCTCCATACTTATCTCAGAGCTGGCGAAAGTGTCGCCACGAGATTTACGAGTATAGCTGCTTTCGCTGTCGCTCACCCCGGGCTCGTCATCCGGGTAGCCGGCGTGGCTTGAGCCTCGACTCTTGATGCCACTGCGAGAGCCCTGCTTGTGCTGAGAAGCGCTGCGGAGACTCCGGTTGGACGGAGAGGTGCTGCGCTTCCTTGCGAGGCGTGATGACGGCCGCGATGGCTGATCCATCACTGGGCCCAAGCCATCGACCATCTGGAAGGGCTCGCCCAGACTGGGCCGCTTGTGCTCGGCCGGGAAGCCGCCGTAGAATTGTTCCCCATAGGCTTGAATGGGGATGACTCGCACGTATACAGTCATGTTGTTCTTCAGGTTTTCGTACCTTGCAATGAGGGTTGTCCCGTGTTCATCCTCGAAACTCACACCACTGGCAGTACCGTCGTAGATGCCGTAGAAATTTTTCACCGTTGTTACAATCGAGTCGGTAGTATCGTGAGGATATATTTGCACGCGCATTGGGATTCGGGCTCGAACTTTGGAGTTCTCGTCTAGCAGCAGCTCGAAGGCGACGTTCTTGGGGACGGGGCCTTTGAGCGACGGGTCTCGGGAGGTATCCGCCAGAGCCGACTGCTCTGCCAGGCCAGAGCGCCCTTCATGCTGGACTGCTTGCATGATGGGCAGGTCCAGAATGAAAAGGAGTCCTCTGCTGCTGTTCCGATGATTGCATCAACCCACTGCTTCTGTGTGATAAGAGGTGCGAAGGACGGGATCCATGGCCGGGCATAGGAAGGGTACTGGTGTAGAGGAAGAGGGAGGAGGAATCCATCAAACCTACCACAGTTATAGGATTCGAGAGGGTTGGCTGGAGGATGGACCACCCCCGGGGTTGTTGATGTGGAAAAGGGTCGACGCAGGGCTTTTCGATGGGGGGAGGGGAATCTGCTTGTCGCAACCGAGAACGAGCCGGGAAGAGGCAGAGTCGGTAAACTGAGAGGAAAGCCACGACGATGGTCAGCACAATGGGGTTCCAGATGGATTCTTTTGCAGTGACGATGGGTTTTGAGACTTGAGGATGAAAAGATGAGTCTTCGCTAGCCGAGTCCGGCCGACCTTGGGAGCCGGGCCTGGGGGGACGACGAGCGAGGGACTCGGAAGAGAATGGAGAGCAGTATAGACATACCTAGTCGTAGTCAAAGAGATTCCACCTGTGTCGCACGTATCCAGGAAATCCAGGACGAGGCCAAGGGACGATCGATGGGTTGGGTCGAGGGTGTGGGCGAGGGGAGTGTCGTCTCTACGAAGCGCTGGGGTCATGTCAGCGGTGGCCCAGTGGCCGAGAGGAAGCAGAGGAGATTTGGGACATGAGATAGGGCATCGAGATGGAAACAGAGAACATACCCGGTCTTGTTGAGCAAGAGGAGGGCGACGGTGAGGGGCGATGTTGGATGGAAGAAGGTTGAAGTGGGTGCGTACGATGGTTTCACCTAAAGCGAGAAAACGGCCTACTTGGGTCGGTGACATGGCGATTTGCGCTTCCGGCCACGAGCGCAGCCATCACCTTCGATTCTATTTTTCTACTTCTCTATACATTCTGAATTTCTTGTTCTACTCTCATAATAGTTCAAAATTGTCCTTTTCCAGGCTGCAAACTCGAGGCAGCTCGATATGATCTCATCTCGGTCATTTCGCAATGCGCAGATCTGTCGCAACCCGGAATCCATTGCGCCGAGCACCCTGATTGACCATGGCGAGAGCCTCGATATAAAATCGATTCGAACTGCGCTGCGCAGCGAGAGAGCATTGCATCGTTCTCATCGTTGTCTAGGGGATGAGCTTGAACCGCCTCTGCCTCTCGAGCGGCACACAAAGGAAGTACCTTGTCACCCCCTCTCGAGTGGCTGAAGCCGACATGAGATCCCTAGTGATAAATGGCCAATGGTATGGACTACTATCTAAAATCCCTTGATACTATCATAGTTGCGATATGTGATTCGCAACAGATGGGCCTTGCGCTGGTGGGCGACAACCATCGCACATTGGCGACGGCAGTGTCGATGCGACTCCGCCAGCTCGTGTCGCATCGCCATGTTAGAGGGCCAGGAAAGACGGTCTTGATGGTGCGACAAGCCTGGCGCCTTGGAAGGACCAAGATTCCCAGCGCGGGGGTGGTAAATGGAGGGGAGGACCATCCGAGTAGTCATTCCGGAGTGGATCATGGCAGCAGGTTCACAGCGCGCAACACTCACACCAGCGCAGAGCCCACGAACCACGGTCTTGAGGAAAGCCCGAGCCAAAGCGACAATCGCATGACCGTTCTCTTGTCACGGCATGTTTCGCATGATCTGCAGGCTGAGTCTACCCCTCCTCGGGAGCTACGTAAGAAGGTGGAAGGTGGAAGGTGGAAAAAAGGGAGTGCCGGGGAGTACGTTGAGAGCAGTCTAGTGGATATAAAGCATTCTGGCTAGAACCTGTAGGCGAACACAAGCTACAGGGTCCTCGGAGCATTGCGCTTCAAAAGGGATGCGATGCGGAGGGCGCAGGAACATAAAGTTGATTATTGAATGGCCCAGAATTGCCGAAGGAACGTGCGCTCGAAATGGCTTGTCCAGACCAAAGGAACCATGAGGTCAGATGTCAGAAGGATACCTTCCAAGGGACTTCAGTACTACTAGCCATCGGAGAGAGGAAAAAGTCAAGAAACAAAAGACCCCGCACGGGAAAAGACGATGGCCGACTTTGTCGCAATCATGAGCGAGTTCGGATGCTGATCACCTCCAACGTTGACTTGACCGCTTGGGAGGCCAGCGGTGTGGGTCACGTGGGACCGCGTGTGGGCGCGTTGGGACGCCACTGGATAGTGGAAAAGGGCATTGCACCACAACTATAGAATATTCACTGTAGCAAAGCATCGGAATAAGATTGGAATTCATTGGGTAAACTCACCTCAAATTTTTACACATTCATCTCCTAAGAGTGGCTTGTTATTTGGTAATTCTCTTAAATCCGTGACTCGGGGGAGACGTGTCGAAAGACGGACTACGTCATAGATAAGCTGATAAGAACTTGGGAGGGAATGCTGACATAATTATATACAAACAAGGCAAACACACATTCTGCTAAATACACGGAAATAATACAGTTAAATTACAATGAGCCTCAGTAGCTGCGCTGCTTTTACGAATCGCGCTAAGGAGAAAAAGACTCTCAACTCCTCTCTCACACACAAAAGAACTCTTCATTTCAACCATCTTCAATACGCGACAAGTTGCGACACCCGTTTCATCCCGTGTATGGCCTCACAGCCTGGTCGTCCCCCGCGACGCCCGTATTACGATTACGGGCGTTCCTGCAAGCCGCAGCTGTTTGTTTTGCTCGGCGTGGCCAATCATGCGGCACGGACCCGTTTGCGGGCCCTCTCACCATCCTGAACAGCAAAACATAAACAATTCCTTCTTCCCACGTTCCTCATCCCCCTTCGACGTGATCTTCTTGTCGACAACTTCGTGGGTGCCAGCCAAAATGGATGCGAAGGTACGTGACCAGGCTGTCTGAAGTGAATTAGCACTGTTTCGTCCGATTTCCTAGCTCAACTGGGATGATGATGCTGGTGAAGTACCGGGAATCAACTCTTCACTATCTGCGCGCAATCTGACGTTTCGCCCATTCAAATGCTAACTCACGGTGATAGCCCCAGCGTATTCGCGTCCGCGGGGACGAAAATGTGCCTCCCTCCTCCTTCCCTGCGAAACAAATCCATCAACGCAACAAGTCGACTCCGGCACTGAGTGTGGTGGCCCAGGGCGCAAAGAACACTGCTCGTCGTGCCTTTGGCGATGTCAGTAACACCAAGGACATGACACGTGTCAGCCGTGATGACTGTGCGATGGTGGGCAAGCCTGATGTCCAGCCATCCAAAGCAGTCCTCTCACAGCCTGCCCAGCGACCCATGTCCATGACCGGTCTCAAGGGTGTCCTCCACAATGTAACTGCGAAACCAATCAACCCTGCTGGCAAGGCTCAGCTGGCTCCCATTGCCAAGCGCACCAACGTCGTCTATCGTGACCACCTCGAACCCGTTGACGAAACCGAATCATCCAAGGAAAACATCGAACAGAAAGCCCTGCAGGGCTGCACCTACGAGGACTGGCGCCACACCCACACTTGCGAAGAGCAAAAGATTGGCCTGAAGAAATCGGAGGATGCTGTCAAGGACCGGGAGGCTCAAGTGCAAGCCACGAACGAGCATGTCCAGCAACTGAAGGAGTACCTGGATCGTCGCGCATCTTCCACCTACTCTGACACTACCGTCTCTGACCTGGACGAGCCCAAGGGCACCGTCCAGGATGAACTGAAGAAAGCTGGCGTTGGCGCTTTTGATCCCGAGACTGAGGAATGGGAGGATGCCGAGGAAGATACCCACGCTGCCCCAACCATCCTCTCGCGCAGTGATAACACCACGGGAGGAACGACCACGGTGATCTATCCCAAGGTCACTGCGATCACGAAGCGAGAAGTTATCAAGGCCAAGAAGATGGTGGAGTCTTCCCGCACTGAGGAGGACATCATTGAAGACTTCTTCGATTCGAGCATGGTGGCTGAATACAGCACTGAGATCTTCAACCACCTTTACAACAAGGAGGTATGTATATTCCGCGTCTATACTATTACCGGCGCAACGACTGACACATGACATAGCTTGCCATGCTCCCCGTTGCCGACTACATGACCAACCAGGCTGAGATCCAGTGGTCTATGAGGTCTGTTCTCATGGACTGGCTGGTCCAGGTGCACTCCCGCTTCAACTTGCTCCCAGAGACCTTGTTCCTCTGCGTCAACTACATCGATCGCTTCCTCTCGCACAAGCTCGTGTCCCTCGGCAAGCTGCAGCTCGTCGGTGCCACTGCCATCTTCATCGCAGCCAAGTACGAAGAGATCACGGCGCCGTCCGTTCAGGAGATTATCTACATGGTGGATGGTGGCTACACCGTTGACGAGATTCTCAAGGCCGAGCGCTTCATGCTCACCATTCTCAACTTCGATCTCGGATGGCCTGGCCCGATGAGCTTCCTTCGCCGCATCAGCAAGGCTGATGACTATGACCTGGAGACTCGCACCGTCGCCAAGTACTTCCTGGAGCTCACCATCATGGATGAGCGCTTCGTGTCCACCCCACCGAGCTTCGCTGCCGCTGGAGCTCACTGCCTGGCTCGTCAGGTGCTGTACAAGGGCTACTGGGTAGGTTGATCTCCGCCTTTGATTCGGCTTGTTCTTCTGCTAACTTATGCCCCAACAGACCCCAGCCCATGCATACTACAGCGGGTATCTCTACGAACAACTCCTCCCTATCTTGACCACCATGATGGAGTGCTGTGAAGACCCGCAACGCCACCATCAGGCAATCTTCGAAAAGTACTCAGACCGCCGCTTCAAGCGCGCTGCCCTCTATGTGGAAGCTCAGCTCAAGGGAGGCTTCAAGCTCCTTCCTGTCGCTTCCCTGAAGGACGGCAAGCGCATGACCGGTTCTGCGAACTACTAGAATCGCTTCTCGTCGAGCAAGAGTTGATCTGCCACGACACTTGCTTGAACACCACGCTCCCTACATTGCTCGCATTTCCTAATGTGCTTTCTGCGTTTACGGATGGCTTCGGAGTTAATACTGGGATCGGGGTATCACTGGCGTTTTCTTTTCTTGTTCTTTCTTGGTCAGGACTTTTCCACTTGCCATTTCCCAACCTCACGACATCGAGATGACTTGACGCCATGTTCTGGACGCTGGGAGTTTCAACGGTCAGACGGCGTTTGCAACATGGGTCTCCTTCCTCGGCGTCTCCTAATTCTTTTTTCTTCTGGGTCCATTTTTCACCTGACGACACATACCTCTTTGCCTTGCTTATGAGCATCTTCGCATTTTCCCCTCGACCGTTCCTTAACGGGTTTCCTTAATGACGTTCCCTTTCTTCCTTGCCCGTTTCGCGGTTCTCTCTGCACATCGCATGCCACATACGATTCCCCTGGCCGTCCCCGGCTGTATTTATTGCTAGGTGATCCTCATTGCTAGGCAGATACGGCATATGGAATAGTCTTAGGAATCAAGCTTATGATGCTGCAACTTTTGAAGTTTTGTAGGCCTGTGTCTGACATCTGTAGAGGGGATGATGCACTGGGCACCGGAGAGCTGGCTTGCATCCTACAAAGCATAGACTGGATAAACGGTTCTCACGTACCGATATCGCAAGCTGCTTGCGTTCGAGGCTTGAGCATGGCGTCCCAGTGCGTGAGCGATATTGTGCTCAAGTGAACTGGGGCAGTATCTCACTACCTTTTTGGGCATTCAAGGGCAAGACAGTCTCTTCTGCATCCTTGGCTTTGTTCGATGCAGAGGACCATACAGCGTCCGAGATGGGTTTGGTTGTAGTTAATGCCATCGAGTGATTGCTGGAGTTGGTGATACTGACCAACTGCTATAGTCGCATTACCTCTGTCCTTCGATCATTCACGACTCGGTCTACTTTCATACATCTGTCTCGCTATTCACCATTCATCACTTCTCAACTTACTCTTGAAAAGAAGTCGTCACCATCACTCCATCTACTCTCCATCCTTCTCTACAGCGAGCACCAGCAAAATGGCACGCACCAAAAACACCAAAAAGCTCGACCCCAACAAGTGCGATGACCGCCTGGAGATTGAAGCGTATACACCCTCCAGCCCTAAGTATCCCGTCATGAACAATCCCAGAGACAAAGCTCACTTAATCTCTCACACAGAACCAAAATGATGAACCAAGTCTTCGGCGGGCCCATCTACAGAACACCCGCAGGCGAACTCGACCTGAGAACCTGGCCCTGCATGATCTGGGAGCCCAACCGCGTCCCTTCACGCGTACAGAAGGGCATCTATGTGTTCCTGCGTTTCCCGGATGGTTAGTCTCGACTCCGCGCTTGATATGCTGCTGTTCCCTTTTGTTCTTTGCAGCGTTGACTTATAACATCGTCTGGAGTGTAGATTACCCCCAATCAGCTCCGCAGGTCCGCCTTTCAAACTCATTCCACAATCATCCGCATGTCGACAAGGAGACCTTCCGTGTTAAGTCGGATATTCTGACCGGTGGGAAGTGGAACCCCGAGATGACTGCTCAGGAGGTCTTGGTGCATGTTCGGGCGGTGTTGGGACACAAGTGTCCGAAGAAGGGGGATTGTGATATTTGAGGAGTGTGTTGTGGGATTGTACCGGTCAAAGCTTGGAGTCGTGGGGGATTGATGATGAGATGAAGTTGTCTTGATCGTGGTTCTTAGAGCTCGATTCAATTGAGGCCTTGATAGTTATGCTTCTGCTCTATCACCTGCTTTACTAGTCTGGTTGGAAGCACTAGAAGATCATCTGCATTTGAACGGATGTGTAGAAGCACACCCTTCTCAGTCTACATGATGCCCTCCTTCACTACACTATGGCACAGCATTCTGCTTCGCTGTCTCCATCTTCGCAACGTCCAGAGCCTTCTTCCTAATTCCATCCACTCCGTCAACCGCCAAACAATATGTTGCATTCGGTCAGAATGGTCGCTTTGGGCCGTAGCTGGAGGCTGCACAGAAGCAAAGATGACACACATGCGACCTCCTGGAGCAGTACGTCGAACACGAAGCTGGTCTGAGATTGCAGTTTGGTGCATGGAATATTACTCGTACGAGTATTGACGAGGTACCGAAGAGGACTTATCCCGGTTGACAAGTAAAGGATGAGTGTGAAGATTTGAGAATCTGTTGGTGCCAGTGGCTGTCAAAAGCTGCGTGTCAGGCAGTCAAGGGGGATAGTGATGGCAAGAATCCGCGAGCCGTGTTCGTATCTAGGAACGAGGTGTGTGTAGAAAGTCCAGCTCAACCATCATGAATAGCGTTCATCTTGAGCAACCAGCAGGAAAAGCTCCAACGTGGTGATCACTGAGAAATGGGGCATCTGGAGGCTCGAGGGTTCAGCACGCATTGTGCAACGCAAGCCATGTCTTTCTCCTGACCTAGGTCAGTGTCAGGTCTTTGTACTCAGCATTCGGGAGAACCGGGTTGACCACGTACATCGGAGAACAGTAAGTAGTATGGTAGGTTCTTGGAGTGCCTGTATAATTAGACTAGTATTCCATATCGATTTCGTCTCGAAGCTGAAGCCGGAGCTGAGTTGATTGAGCGTCAACGCCAGGGAGCAAGTGTATTTCGGCCGTGGTGACTGAAACGATGATACATTCGGAAGAGGTTGATATATAGACTCGAGGAACAGACAGGGTGAGTGCTTCATTTATAGCTCGAGGAGAAAAAGAAGAAGGGTTGGAGTAACCAGGGAGGTATTTAAGTACCAGAAGAACAAAGAAGCCTATCAAGCAGAGGCATCGCACAGCTCACTAGATGGAGATAACCATTCATTGAGTGATTCCTATCTCTTTGTTGTCTATCAAATGAAGAGTCTATACTCAAAGGCTATATACGCCGAGCACTTGAACCCAGTCACTGGTCCAGCCCATTGAATTCAATCAGCCTCTTCACAGCTTCAATGACCTTGTCCCCAGAACCAGTATCAGAGCCAATCGATGGATTGTCTATACGCGCCGCGAGTGCTTCGTCCAGCATGGTCCGAAGCCGGGAGACCAGAACACCGATCCGCGCCCAGCCGCGAAGACGGAGCCAGCCGTCTACGACAAGGCCACGGCCCATCGTATCGAGGGTGATAGAGCCGCAGAAGAGGAGAAGGGAGTATGCGTTGAATGCTGTATGGCTTTATGTTAGTAGATCTCGGGAGTAGGGTGCGGGCTTTCACTCACGCGTAAGATCGCGGATGAAGACCTTGCTCGTCGCCATCTTGGTAAAGTAGCTCAAATACGCTGCAGCACTCGGGTAACCTTGTGCAGAGAAGAGGATGGAGCTAGGGTGAATGAACACTCGTCCGTTCTCCTGGTTGAAGTATTTGATCGTGCGAGCATCCGGATCAACCTCGACCGTTCCAGTGACTGAGCTGGCGAATTTCTTATCTGGGAATGAGATCTGCGCAACCTGGGGCTGGAAGGCGCCTGCAATCAGAGCGCGAAGAAGATTCCGGTTGGAGGCGTTACGGTTCCAGGCGGCTGCTGATTCCGTATAGTCGACTGGCAAGATACCGGCGTCCTTGAGAGAGGTAATGAACTGGGCCTTATTGGAAGAGATATCTCTCAAGGTCTGGTGCGAAAGGAAGTTGACGCCACACCATGACTGTGTCTGCCAGTAGCCCTGGGAGCGGGTTCTCTCCGACCAGGCCTGGTAAGCAGACAGATCGGTCAAAAGGTCGCCGTCACCGGGGCGCGAGAAGCTTGCTTTGGCGGCATCGGCTTCCTCGCGCCGCTCACGGGGCGATACGAATGGGCTCTTGACTGTCAGGATTGCCGCAATGGTGAGGCATGGTTCCATACAGCCGAAAATAGAACCGTATATCATCAGCTTCGCGCACCGCAGATCTGCTGGAATCATGGCCAAGTATCGACCCAGTGCGGTCAGGCGGTTGTGATCCAGAGCTCCAACTCGATGCAGGAAGCTGAGAGCGCCTTCGACGGCAATGCTTTCTGGTGGAGTGATTGTGTTTGCGAGGAAGGTGGCGACGTCGTCGATGTCCTTCATCGACTTCACAGAGAGGCAAAGCTGCTCTAGAGGGACGCGACGGATCTCGGGATCAGGCCGCTGTGCCATGTTGGACTCGGCTTTGCGTGTATACAACTTGTAGCAAGTACCTGCACGCACACGACCTGCTCGTCCGCGACGCTGCTTGCAGGCTGCTTGAGATGCCCAGACTTCCTGAAGACGAACCATGTTGTCTTTGGGGTCGTAGCTGGTTTCCTTCACCCGACCCGTGTCGATTACCGCGACGACATCCTCGATAGTGATGGAGGTTTCTGCGACATTGGTGGCGGCTATGACCTTCCTCTTGCCCTTGGGCGGACTCTGGAAGACTCGTCGTTGCTCAGCCGGAAGCAGTGACGCGTGCAATGGCAGTGGGTGAGTGTTGGGGAGCTTCTTGACCGCATTCAAGCATCTTTCAATCTCCAGAGTACCAGGCAGGAAAATCAGGATGCCTCCAGGCTGATCACCCAACTGGGCATCAATGTATCGCACTGTGGATGCAATCAACTCGTAGTTGATGCCCATGCCAATACTTCGGAGAGCTTTGCCAAGTGACCCTTCGCCCCGTCTCCCATCTGAATCATCTTCAAAGTCTTCGCTCACTTCCGGAGCGAACCCAGTGTCCCGAATAACATCATCCAGGTAGTAGTCGTTAACAGGGAATGTGCGTCCAGGGATAGTAACCAAACCAACGGATTTCGGGCCACCGAAGTAGTTCATGAAGATGTCGGCGTCCAAAGTGGCACTCATAAGGATAACCTTCAAGTCCTTGCGGAAGCGCAGAACGTCCCGTAGCAAGGCGAGGAGGAAGTCGGTATCAAGACTTCGCTCGTGGACCTCATCCACCACGACATGCGAGACATCTGCGAGTGAACTCGCGACGTTACCATCTGCGTCGCCGCCGGACTGAATTCGGCGAAGCAGTACGCCAGTAGTCACAAAGGTGATTTTTGTTGCACCAGCCTTGACTTTCGATTCACCGCGGATCACGTAGCCCACTTCGTCACCGACTGATGAGCATCGTTCATCGCTTACTCGGTCCGCAAGACCTAAAGCCGAGATCCTGCGAGGCTGTGTGCAAATGATATTGGCGGCGCCGCCAAGTCCGCGCTTGATCATGTCGTCCAGCACGAACTGTACAGACTGTGTACTCTTACCGCTACCAGTCTCACCGGATATAATGGTAACTTGGTGCGAGTTGACAGCCTGAATGATTGCATCTTGAGTGTTCCAGGCAGGCAATGACTGTCTTTTCCGGGACATTTCAATCTGCGCCGCACTGCCTTGTCTAGCTTCCCAGGCTTCTCGTATTGCCAGACTCTGTGGCGAGTTGGCCTTCCAGTCAATGCCTTTGCGTTGCTTGCGGACACCGCGCACGGGAAGCGTTTGAGTCTCTGAGATAGTCGAAACTGTCACAGAGGAGATTTCTCGTAGCTTACCCGGGTTCTCCATGATGCCTGGTAGATTAACCTCCAACCAGTCAAGGATATTGAAAATCATTGGCTCTCCAGAGAAGTTCTCCTCAGCATACTGTACTGCTCGCCGGATCGTACTTAGCCGTATATAAGCCGGGATACCCTTGGCTTGGATCGAGACGATCGGAGGAGTCGTCGGGTAGTGCGCGGAAGGCTCTTGGAAGCGAATGGAGGTTTTTTCTGGAACTTCAGGCGCCTCGCTCTGAATTTCGCATACCTTAGCCGATATGCGGGTGTACCGCTCGCCAAAGATTGCATCAAGTGTGTCCTGTTCCTCTGCCCATGCTGTGCTATCACCATTCGGAGCGGTTGTAGATGCAAATGCAGAGCCATGTACCAAGGTACCCTGGAGATACTCAGCAGCCGCCAGCTCGTCGCCATTTTTGCTGTCCAGAACTTGCGAGCAGAGATCAGCAGGATAGCCAATTGAGGCCAGGCGCTTGATTTTGGCCTCGCGAGCTAGATCACCCGCAGCGAGACTGACGCCAGCGGAGTATCCCTCGGGCAAACTCCATTGAGGCAAGTCATCCTCAGGCACATAGATGAGGAGCCATTCCAGCACCTCCTCGCGGTCTTTGCATTCTGCCACGGCCTCCTCAACGTGACTCCGACGGAACCCCAATTGTGAAAACTCCTCCACAATGCCCCTTGCCTCATTTGCCGGGATCTTAACCCCGTAAGGATTCCAGACTGTATGCTGTCGTAAGAGTCCCTCGATTTCTCGTCGAATTCGAGTCCCCATGTCGACCTTGGGAGCCTGTGACCAGATCCGCTTGCCTCTGTTATCGCCACCCCCAAGACCAAGATCTTTCGAAGATGCCTTCTCCTTGGCCTGAGCCTTTTCACGCTCCGCTCTCTTCTTTTCCAAATCCGCGGCAGCACTCTCCCGTTCCTGTTTGGCCAGGAAAGGGTCCGCCTCGTACAACCAGCCCTTGCCCTCTCTTGTATCGGAATTCTTGATATCTGTGAAATCTTCCTTCCACAACTTCTTGTATGTGGGAGGGAGCATCATATGGATGTTGCGCATATTGCAAACGCGGAAGAGGGCATAGGCAGCGGCGAAATGGCGAGCTTCGAGGGCAGTCGGTTGTGCCGCCAGGTGTTTATGCGAGGGTGGCAGCTTCATCGGAGGAAGAACGGTCATCTCTTTGGTTTTGGGGTCTACTTTCTTGAGCGTCACGGCGGATACAAAGCCATCGCGGGATTGAATCTGCAGTTGTCGCAAGCACCACGCATTAGCTTCAGATCAATTCGCGCTATCCAGAAGCGTAGTCAATTACCATGCTGTACTCAGGCTTCTCCCATTTCTGCTTCTGGCAATGCTCCGACAGCATATTGACGGGCAATTTGCCCGTCCATGATGCGCCACCAATGACCTCCTTCACGGACGGTTTCTTGGGCTCCTCAGGCGCGGGCTTCTTGTCATTTTTCTCCGTAGTAGCCTTGGCCTCTTTGGCCTGTTTGGTGCCAGGCTTGGGGCCTCCGCGAGTGTCGGGCTTCTTCTTGGGGCCCATGATCTTTCTGTCCGAAAAAGTTGAGATTCAACGGAGCTTGACCTTGTCGCCGGGTTGTCCCGCACTAAACCGTTTTGGGACGTTTTGCGGGGAGACAATGAGCTCGACGACTTCTCCCTTCTTCAAGCATCACCACTGCAACTACTTCACCCATGTGATCCAACTCTACACCTTCTGCCAACAATGTCTGGGGTCCACGGGAACCATGACCAGAGCAGCGACACGGTGAGATCAGCAGTACAACCAGCCGCAACGGGGGAGAAGCGAAACGCCTGTGAGACCGTTTCAAGGCTCAAGATAGCGCTTCATGCAGACTGACTCGCTGAACATACAGTCACTGAGCTCCTATCTTCCCGCAATAAGCAGCCAAAGTATGCGCCCTCAGCTCCACCACCAAGCAACGCGCCAAAAAACGACAAGGCTGTTTTCGGAGGCCGCGAAGGACTAGGTGCCTACATTGCAAAGCCAGAGTCCTTCCCATCCAGTGTGGTAGTATACCACAACGCAGACTTTGTGGCAATACATGATATGTTCCCCAAGTCCTCACTACACCTACTCCTTCTCCCACGCGACCCGACCAAAACCCGTCTCCACCCGTTCGACGCCTTCGAAGACGCCGAATTCCTCGCAAAAGTGAAGTTTGAGGTTCAGAAGCTGCGCGCATTGGCTGCCGCTGAGTTGCGACGCATGTATGGGAAGGGCTCTCGTCTGGAAAAGGCGCGTCAGGCGGCGCTCAGCGCAGACCCGCCGCCGGATGAGTTGCCGCTTGGACGAGACTGGGATAAAGAGATTATGTGTGGGGTTCATGCGGTCCCCTCGATGAATCATTTACATGTTCACGTCATTGCGGTTGACCGGTATAGTGAGCGGTTGAAGCATCGGAAGCACTACAATAGCTTTGCGACGCCGTTTTTCGTACCTATCGAGGACTTTCCACTTGCGAAGGACGATGTGCGGCGACATCCGACCCCGGAAGGATATCTACAGAGAGACTTCACTTGTTGGCGCTGCGGCAAGGATTTTGGCAACAAGTTTGTAGAGCTAAAGAAGCACCTGGAGCAGGAATTTGAGGAATGGAAGAAGTTGTGACCATCCTGGCCAACAGACACTCTGGCCTGCGGCACAGGACAGTCTGGTTTATGATTGTAGATCCGACCTCCCCAGCCCTCTAGATTGGCTTCCGGAAGAAGCTATACTGGACCAATAATTCATATTGTACATGCTCCAGCGGCAAGAAGACACGCTCGGTTGTGCATTCTCAGCACAAGCCCGGAAACGTGCCTCGCCCTTTTTCGCCCGACAATATTCCAGACGCGAAAGCACAACGCCTCGCCATCACCGTCTTTCCTCTGTCACTGAGATTGCTGTCGCATGCAAGATTACGAGCGCGCCTTGGACTTGCCAGTGCCCTTGACCTTCCGGGCTTCCGGGCGGTTGATGTGGTGGGAAGGAATCCAGTCGGCGTTGTAGGTGGTAGCGGACGCAACGGCAGGGCTGGGGCTGTCCTCGGCACCCTGAGCTTCGGTGCGCTTAGCGCTGCCGGGGGTTCTCTTCTCACCGGTCTTGCCGCTCTTGCGCTTCTGCGGGAAGTAGGGGGCGATCCAGACAGTGTAAAAGAAGTAGCAAACGCCGACAAAGCAAGCCAGGAGGAAGAAGTAGAGGAAGATGCTATTTAAGGTCAGTCAATTGTTCGCGACAGGAACGGACTCGAGAATGTCATACATCTGCGGGTCAAAGATGCTGGTCTCGGGCTCGACCACGCTCACGGTGCCATTGAAGGCCTGAACGGTGAAGAACTTGCCCTCGCTGTCCGTCAGGATAGCGGCCAGGTTCAGACGGAGATCCTGCGGGTGCATTTCGGTGGCAAAGCTGTAGCTGACGCTCTCCTTCTGGCCAGCGGGGATTTCGACGGCATAGCGCGTGGCAGTCAAGTTACGGACCACCTTGCTCGGCTCCTCGAGGTTCCACAAGCTGCCTCCAAGGAAGTTCACGGTGACAGGATTGGGCTCATCGTTCGTGAAAGCGACTAGAGCCTGGGTCGGGTGACCGTTGACAAGCTTGACGCCGAAGATCTCAGAAGCCGGGAAAGAGGCTTCAGCCTTGACATTGAGGCTGGCAGCCTCAGCCTCAGCAACCTGCTCGGTATCCTACAATTTTCCACAGCCCAATTAGTCAATTGAGCTCCATAACCCTTGACAGGTTGTGGTAACCTGTCACGCGAAAAACTCAGGAAAGACTTACGGCGGCAAAGCCGGTACCGACGAAGGCCTGGAAGGAGAGCAGAGCCAGGGAAAGGAATCCAAAGCGAGTCATCTTGACGGGGAGCAACACGGAGGGAAGAGAAGGGAAGGAAGAGAAGGGACTTGGACACAAGAAGGGGTGATCACACGTTGCAATTTAGGTAGGTCCACTTCGCTGCCGGGGAAGCTGACTCAGCGGCCGCGTCCAGCGCTCCCTTTGAAGATTGAATTTTTTTTTTTATATGATCGCAGACAAGTTTTACTATAAAGGCCAGTTCAAAGTGTTCTTGCATTAGTTTGAGACCTTTGACATCATACAACATCGCCGGCGCTTACTGCTCTATCACCTTCTGCAGCGTGGATTCACGTGTCGTGCCCGCAAGCGCCTGCCAACTTATACCAGTTCCTTGATCCTGAAGAATCGCCTCACCAAATCTTCTTTTTTTCCTCTCTCCTACTCTCTTCCTCCCTTTCCAAACTTCAGGATCATAATCGCCGTTCCACAAGCATGGATACAACGAATTTTCTTGAGCGCTATCGCCAGCTGAGCGCGCTGGATCAGCAAAAGAACCAGCTAATAGAGGTACATCCTATCTCCCTTCTATTCGGACTATAGCTAATGAGATTCGCTTGCGATAGGAACTTCTACAACGAGTGACCGATCTGGAGACCTCTTTTCAACAAGAGAAATTGGACCATCAGCGTGAAACCCGCTTCAACCGCGATATTCAGCTGCACGAGATGGAGTTGATGCAACAGATATCGCAAATCAAGAACATTATGGTATGCACAGTGGCGCAAGCTATGAAAGCGGGTTCAAAACCCCTTGCTAATTCGTCTCTTGCTTTGGCAGGACCGAGAACCGTTCGTTGTCGTACTTCTGGACGGAGAGGGAATCATTTTCAACGATGAATACTTGCAGCAGGGAGAAGAAGGTGGACGAAGTGCGGCCAAGCAGCTCGAGGCAGGACTGCGCGCCTATCTGTCGAAGAACCTACCGAGTATCAACGAGCCAAAATTATTGACCAAGGTCTACATGAATGTGAAGAGCCTTGGAGAGCTTTGCGCGCGGAGCGGGATCATCTCAGAGGCCGCTGCTATCCATGACTTTGTTCGAGGCTTCAACGAGACCATGTCATGTTCGGAAATTGTGGACGTCGGGTCTGGCAAGAACAAGGCTTATGATAAGATCCAGGGTTTGTGCCACACCATGCTACACAGGCCAGAACTAACGGGTTCCTCCTGGCAGAAACTTTCCAAGTCTTCCTTTACAACTGCCATTGCCACCAGATCTTCCTGGGCTGCCCCTCAAATAGTGAATATGGACGATTTCTTGAAGATTCCCTGAAAGAAGGGGATCTGACTGGTCGGATTTCACTTGTGGAAGGTGTTCCATTTGAAAAGGAGCTTGACGCTGTGAAAGGCTCATATCGAACCGCCAAATTCCCAGAAGTCTTCCGATCGACCAAAATGGCACCAGCATGGACTGCACCCTGGAAGAGCTCCCTTCCTTCTCGGTCAATGCTCACGCCGTCCCCATCCCAGCAGTTTTCAAATCCGGTGCCTTTGTCAAGGACGTCCACCAATACGAGCTACTCGGGTGTTGGCGTGTCCTTGTCTACGCCGACCGCAAATAAGCCTACCGACTCGTCAGAATTTCAGGTCGTTCGATCCAAGGTACCTAGCTCAAGTCCTCCAAAAACTGTCGAGCGCAACAAGTACGGTCAACGTGTCGACCGTTTCGATTTCAAGAGCATCCCTCGTGATGAGCTGAACCGATTGAAGAAGCTGAAGCTCTGCAATTATCACTTCCTGCTCGGGGAGTGCCCTAATGAGGAGAATTGCTACCACGATCATGACCGCAAGTTGACCAAGCAAGAACTCCACGTTCTCTCCGCCATTGCCCGCATGACACCATGTCGCTTTGGACTGGACTGTGATGATCCAGAGTGCATCTATGGTCACCGTTGCCCTCAGAGCGAACCCGGCAAGAAGACCTGCTTCAGAGGAGACAGCTGTCGCTTTGAGCCAGTGGCCCACGGCATCGACACCAATATTGTCAAAGTGACCAAGATCTAGATGGCGCCTCCAGTCTCTAATGTTGTTTTTGTTCACCTCTGTGACGGCATATGATTATCGAGTTCACAGTCTTCCAGACGCACATTCTATTTCGGCGCATCGGGCATACATTGGGTTTCTCAACCTCGGCATGGGACCAGGGGCGCTACATCTGCTTTTGATCGTTCCGGTGTCATCTGAGCCTACCGCATTCGTGCCAAGTGGGGTTCCTTTTGGGTGATTCAGTTGTGGCGTATGGAATGGACATGATGGTGCCTGGGATCTATCGCTATCAACACCCAAGGTATCGTCGGTCTCTCCGGCTTCTAACATGCTTGCCTGTGTTATCTTTAGATGCAATATTGAATAGCAATTTGTTCAGTAGTCTACAATAGCATCACAACGTGATTCATTATGTACATAACGGCATACACGCCCGTCATTAAACGTGAGGGAACTCGGGCCTGTACATGCCTGCGGTCACCCGGTGATCATGAATGAATCGTCGTCCCAAACATAGCGAACCGTCTCTCCCATCCGAAACAGTCCGGCTGACTACACGGTTGCTCATCGAGACCATCGACAAGCATGGCATTCGAGTCAGCAGGATGTGAACATCGCACGCCATATTCTTTGATACAGCACTCGAATGGTCTTGAAGAATGTTGGGGCGGCGTCCAGCCTTGACTCTTGTCAAGAGCAGCTGAGGCAGCCTGTTGTTGTTTTACCTCTTGAAGATTACCCCAGAGGAGAAAGATCTTTTGTTCGAGTTCATCCAGTCGGGTTGGATTACGGTGGAGACTATCGAAGAAGTGTTAGCTAATTGAGATTGATAATGTTGTGGAAAGAAACTCACTCTGTGGCTGTTAGGTTCAACAAGTGCTCGCCTTCTGCACCCGCAACGTAGATCTTCATTAATTCGCGGGGCTGTTGTTTCGAGACCACGGGCTCCGTTCCCTCGACCAGGAGGCAGAAGCGCCATTGCCACTCAGTGCGTTGGTCATTGGTGCCGTCGTCCGTCTCGTCGTCTCCACGATTGACGATTGATTTCATCGGGACTTCAACAGCAAAGTCCGCCAAGTTCGGAGGGAAGAAGTCCACAACTCGGACGAGGAGCCGGTAGCAGACGTTCTGAAAAGGCAGTTTGTACGAGATCCCACCAGGGATGGGAACAATGTGGGTTTCGCCAGCTAGAATGGATTCTATTGAACGGGTGGGCACTTCAACATTGCGTGACTTGACTGTTGCGCTCGAGAATGAGTATGCTATTGACGAGAGGAACTGGGACCACTCACTGTTCGGGTTCTTCTTCACCTGTGGCGTCGCAGCCGGAAGAGTCCTTTGGCCCTCTTCTATGCGAGCCTCTTTCTGCTTTTGCTCACTCTTCTTCCTCTTCTTCCCGGCTTTCTTGGGATCATCACTAGGCTTCCCGTGAATCTTCCAATAAGCCTCACTCCGACTCATAAGCTCTTTTGCTTGCTCATTGTACTCGGGCGAAACAACCCGAACGTGTATCTTCTCTGGGTATCGTCTGTCCTCATGCACGGCAGCTTCGATGCCACCGCCACGGCCTTCTTTGATACGTACGTATGTCAGATGAACCAGATCGCCTTCTTTAACATGCTCCCGTGCAAAGCTGGCGTGAGGCTCCCACAAAGTAACTTGTATATTCAGTTGACCCCACGGGCCAGGCCAATCCCTCTTTCGGCGGGACAGATAGTTGTGCTCATCTCCTTCTACACCCGACTCATCATCCTTTTTGAAGTCCACTAAGGATGAGTTCTCCGTATAGTCTGTGATGTAGAGGATGGTCTTCTCGCTATCAAAGGTGTTCATTCGTACCACCTGCCCGACCAACTGGACAATGCGGTTGGCCTCAACATCTTGAATGAGACTAATCGGCGGCCCTCCCTTCTTTTGACTCGTAACAGAAGCCTCGACCACTTGAGACTGCTGCTGCGACACACGTGCGCGACGCGCTGACTTTGGTGGTGGGGATTGCATATCTGGTGCAATGCGATCCAGCAGGGCTAGAGCGGCTCTTCTTTCGAGTGGTTTCAGATCAAAGGGTACAGGTCCGCTGAGGATGGATGGGCTGGACGTGGGATCTGAATTTGCCCGGAAAATTGCCCAGGGGATCTTGTCATGCTGTGAAGCCACCCCTGTAGGCTTGCCCTGGAACATATTGACCTATCATCGGGAATGAGCACATACCAAAACATCCAATCGGCCGGCAAGACCTACCCGGATACCGCGGAGGAGTACTACATCGTGAAGACGGACCTCCGGTAGCACATTGGGGTTGTCGTTGAAGTATTTGACCTTGAGACCACCCATCCAAGTTTGTCCATCGAAGTCTTCATCTTTGATGGTGAAGGTGATACACGAGGAAGATCCCTTGGTGCGATAGACGTCCAGCTTGTCAACAACCACGCCAACCGTGTTAAGATTTCCTCGACGAGAGCATGCGGTGGCAATGTCCACCAGGTCGGTCGCAGGCATGGCTCTGGAGGTGGACTTTTTTGCAGGGGCTTCTGTAGATCGATAGCCCTCCTCCCATCAGAAGGTTCTTAGTCACCTCTGATAACTGCCAGTGGGTGTTATCTCTGCAACTTAGACGGAGCGGGAGCTTCCTGGAACTGGCGGGGCTTCAATGAATGTCCGTCATAGTGCTGTTGGATGGCTTGAGCTCCAAGAGGAAAGAACAGGAAATGGAATAGAATTGATTGTTCCTTTTGAGATATCTTTCATGTACAATCCGGCAGCAAAGAGTCAGTGAAAGGTGAAGCTGGATACGCGCGAGTAAATAATGGGGAGCGCGTCACATGATTTCCCCTCCTTGCACACACGAATCCTTTCTTCCTCTTCTTCCTCCCCCACATCTCCATCTTCCTCTCTCTCCTTCCTCTTCTCCCATCTCCGACGCGCCCGTCCCCCATCAATTTCGATATTCTTGATATCTGAGGCGCGTTTTTCTTCTCCTTTGCTCCTGTCACCATGGCGGAACGCTATATCCCCGAACACCGTCGGACGCAGTTCAAGGCCAGGAACCAGTTCCGCCCTGATGAGCTCCGCCGCCGCCGTGAAGAACAACAAGTTGAGATTCGGAAGCAGAAGCGTGAAGAGAACTTGGCCAAGCGACGTGGCATTCAGACCCGGGATGGTGGAATCGGCGTTGGTGGTGGCATGGCCGCCGCCACTGAGAGTGACGATGAGGCCAGTGCTATTGAGAGCGAGGTAAGACCGATGCCTTTGTTTTAGTTCCCTTGACTTCATTCTTCACGGTCGCTGGCGAGGGACTACGTGTTGCAAGACCTCGGTGTTTCCCTCTGACCCGCCTGCGTCCTCCCTTTGTTTTTATGATGCGATCATCGACATGGAATTTTTTTCACCGCCCTGTTGCCATGGGGCCGACCCCTCAACACGGACCATTGCTTCACGCAACCCCACCACGGGATTGTATACGCGAAAGAAAGCAGCAGAGAATAGATTTTGCTAACACGATGCTTTTCAATTCAGCTCAACGTCGAGCTCCCTCAAATGGTGAAGGGTGTCATGTCCGACCAGGTTGAGGAGCAGATCCAAGCCACCACCAAGTTCCGCAAGTTGTTGTCCAAGGAGCGCAATCCCCCTATCGAGCGCGTTATCGAGACTGGTGTTGTCAGCCGTTTTGTGGAATTCCTTCGCTCGCCTCACACCCTCGTCCAGTTCGAGGCTGCGTGGGCCTTGACCAACATCGCCTCCGGTTCCGCTCAGCAGACTCAGGTCGTCATCGAGTCTGGTGCTGTCCCGATCTTCGTTGAGCTTCTCAGCAGTCCCGAGCCCGACGTTCGGGAACAGGCTGTCTGGGCATTGGGTAACATTGCAGGTGACTCACCCACCTGCCGCGACTACGTTATCGGTGCGGGCGCCCTGCGCCCTCTTCTGAACCTTATCAACGATGGGCGCAAGCTGAGCATGCTGCGGAACGCCACCTGGACTCTTAGCAACTTCTGCCGTGGCAAGACCCCCCAGCCCGACTGGAACGCCATTGCTCCAGCCCTGCCGGTCCTCGCCAAGCTCATTTACATGCTGGACGATGAGGTGTTGATCGATGCCTGCTGGGCCATCTCCTATCTGTCTGATGGCTCCAACGACAAGATTCAGGCCGTCATTGAGGCCGGTATCCCCCGCCGACTTGTAGAGCTCCTCATGCACGCCTCGACCTCCGTTCAGACCCCTGCTCTGCGTTCCGTGGGGAACATCGTCACCGGCGATGACGTGCAAACCCAAGTCATTATCAACTGCGGCGCGCTTCCCGCTCTGCTCTCTCTCCTAAGCTCAACAAAGGATGGCATCCGCAAGGAGGCATGCTGGACCATCTCCAACATCACCGCCGGCAACTCAAGTCAGATTCAGGCCGTCATCGACGCTGGTATCATCGCTCCGCTCATCAACCTGTTGGCCAACGGTGACTTCAAGACCCGCAAGGAAGCCTGCTGGGCTATCTCCAATGCCACATCTGGTGGTCTGCAGAAGCCTGAACAGATTCGCTACCTCGTTTCCCAAGGGTGCATCAAGCCCCTCTGTGACCTTCTTGCTTGCCCCGACAACAAGATCATCCAGGTTGCTCTGGATGGTTTGGAGAACATCCTGAAGGTTGGCGAGATGGACAAGGAAGCTAGCCAAGGCGAGGCACGCGTCAACCGCTATGCGCTGTTCATCGAGGAGGCTGGTGGTATGGAGAAGATTCATGACTGCCAGAACAACGCCAATGAGGAGATTTACATGAAGGCCTACAACATCATCGAGAAGTACTTCTCCGATGAAGATGAGGCTGCTGGTGACATCGACGAGCTGGCTCCTCAGCAAACCCAGACCGGTTTCACCCTCGGCACCGGCCAGCAACAGCCCGGCGGATTCAACTTCGCCAACGGCGGCGACTCCATGGACATGTAAAGAAACTCTTACCTTTGGTTCCTTTTCGTCCTGCAGCGTGTTCTTTGTGCCTGTCTACACCTGTTCCAGATAGGTTGGCCTGGTCAAAGCTCGCGTGTCGTGCCGATGAGTCGGTATACAATTGGTAAACTGACTACCAGCTCCTTTCCCCGGACGATGTCGCTTCACTCTCAGTTTCGGTTCTTTCCACATCTTGTGTCCCGACTCAGTCGCCTTGAGGAGCCTTAAATGGCTCAGTTGAGGGCACGCGCTTGGTTCTACCCCCATCTCCTTCCCCCATCTTCTTCGGCTCTTCCCTTTCCCCTCCCCTTTTTCTCCCCCTTCGATTACGATAAAGATTCACCGTCATGTAACCCCTTTCCCCTTTTTAGCATCCACATACACAGGCGTATTTGTTTGCAGGATCGGTTATCTCCTCTTTTATGTTAATGTCCCACTCTCCATCTTGATTTGCGTTCCGAGGGGTGTTGGTGTGTTCGGAATGTCACTTTGCACTCCAGCAACTGGTGTGCATCTGTTGGCGGTTTCTCTTCGGGGTGTCTACGAGGGATCGCCGATGGACTGGCTAAGTGACGTTGATGAAGCTTGTCAATAGCGCTACGTTCAGTAGTACCCTTGCAGTTTGCCAGACAAAAATGCCGAGTCACGCAGTTCAAGTTGCTTCACATCAGGTATTCCAGTAGTCATCTCTCGCAAGGTTATATCAACGTGTAGCCTCTGCATTTAAATTAGATAGAGAAAATCTCAACCAGGTAGGAGAGAACTACACCAAGGCCACAAGGTTCTTGTCCTCCTAGTAGTCACTGTCGCATACAGCGGGAAGTCTCCACATATACACGCTTCATCCAGTCCCTCTCCGTAAGGAATCGCACATCCCTTACAGACTGGACAACAGTGACACCTTCTGCATCCTTCTCCAGAATGATATTCTCCTCCCGGTTCTCCAAGCCCCTGGTTTTGGTTTGATCGATTGATCAACAATAAATTCGTCGAGGCAACCATGGTTGATGGAGGTAGTGTTTAATGTAGGATAAAGAATCAAGCGGAGAGGTTTGATAGTATGGACGGAGGAAGCGGATGACTGATGGTTTGAAGAGCAGAGAGTCACTGGGACAAACGTTGCTGTGGAAGAAAGCTGAACATATTGGTCAAGGGTTCCCATAACGCCTGCAACGAAGTTGAAGCCTTGTAAGGCTGAAAGGTAGTAGTACACTGTTTATGTCCACAACGAATAGTAAAAATAGCAAGATGAAAAGCCAGGGAGATCATTTCAGTCCATAATCAACAACTAAGCACGACGGAATCACTGCCTTCAGTCGCCCATCACCTCATCCTCGTCCGGCTCAGGCGCTGGCTCATTGTCTTCATTGTCATCGTCCCGATCAATATCGTCCTCGACAAGTCCACGCTCACGAAGATCCTCCTCGTCATCCTCTTCAATGCGATCAGCGTGGTCACCCTCCTCCTCGTCTTCGACATGCTCTGCTGATTTATAGTCTTTTCCTGTGGCTGCCGACGGAGCCTGTTCGCCACCAGCTGCATTCTTAGCAGGCTGCTTGCCTTTACTCCGTGGTGCGCTGCGCGGTTTGCGCTCTTCAAGGTATGACAGAACTTCACGGTAGTTCTGGCCCAGGGCAGTCTTGTTGCGGAGAAGTCGCTTCTTGAGGGAGCCACGTTTCGAGCCAGAAGCATCCATGACACGGCCGATGATAGCCAGTACCAGTTTGCCGGTCAATTCGCACAGGCGTTGCTCGGCCAGAATGCTGCTTCGCAGACGCTCGTTCATCAATGTCTCGTTTTCCGTGTCGCTGACATCTTCGTCGTCATCATCCTCAGGCTCGTCTTCAGAGGCAGGTGCGTCGTCCTCGGCGGGCTCAAGGTTCCGACCCGACTTCTTGGCAAATGTACGCTCAGCAATGCCATGAATCTTGGTGACGAGAGCCTGAGCCTCCGGCGATGCTTCGTGCACGAGGCTTTGGACCTGGAAAACGACATCCTCGTCATTGCCAACACCTTGGCCCACGTTACGGAGTGTCCCGAACAATGTTTGGAGGTCCAGGAAGGTTGCAGTGGCGATGAAGCGCAGGTCATCCAGGCCGGGGCGTTTCTCCATGATGCTGAGGAGCGATGACGCGAATGTCTCGCGGCTCTTGGTCAGAGCCTCAAAATAGGAGGTGTTAAAAGAGGCCTTGCCCTCGTTGAGAGAGGTCGTCAGACCCTGCACTTTCCACATGAAGTAGAAGAGCAGGGTTCGGATACTGTTGGTAACCAGTTCCGTCTCTGTCGCGACATCCTCCTCGTCCTCGAATTTGCGAGTACCACGCTGGATCAGGTGGATGAGTGTATTGAAGGGAGCCTCATGTTGGTTTTTTTTGGGCTTGGAGCGTGATTTGGAGGCTGTTTCTAGGATAGTCGTACAATCCGCGATGCCGGCGAGGTTGGAAATTCGCATCACAGTGTGGGCGATATCAGTGAGAGTCGGATCGGAAATGGGACCATCGCTGTGGACTTCGGACTTGCGCGATAACGCACTGAGTGTCTCCACCATCTCTTCCCATAATTCTTGGACCTTGCCCTCGAGCGCCTCTCGCATCTCATCGGAACTCTTCGCATGTAAGAACGCCGCGCTAGCTTCAGCCAGGACATCCTGGTCTGAATGGGTCAGGAATTGCTTGTTGATGTCATTCAACAATGCGGTGTAAGCCGTAGCATCCTTCTGAAGGTCTTGAATCGCGTCGAGGTCCACGAAGTGCTCCAATCGCAAGACAGCCGATGCTGTCTCAGGAGCAGATCCAAACTTCTTGAGCAGCTGAGGAATGATCTGGGCAAGGCTATGCGAGATCTCCTCCTGCAATTCGGGAATCTTGGCACTCAGTGCCTTGACCTTGCGCCCTCGTTTGTCAATATCAGACTTGGCGACATCAAGTACTCTGAGCTTGACAGTAGCGCAGAGAACTTCCAGCAGGATCGACTCCTGCCCTTCTGCCAGCTTGTACAAAGTTCGAACAATTCCAGCAGTATCGTCCTCAGTTGGGTGATCACTGATCTGTGAATGATCATATAGTAGATATCCAGCCAGCGACTGCCATTGGGACAGCTCTTCCATATGCGGGTAAATGGCCTCGGTGGCCAGAACAAAGCGTGAATCAACTGGCGTACCCGAAAGAATATCGCGAGTGGTAGAGGCTTTCTCCGGTTGTTCTCCCTCTTGCAAATCGTAGGCGTGGAACATGTCCACAAGGCACTTGTATTTGATCCACGAACGCTTTGGTACCTCGAAGTCATCGTCATCATCATCTGCAAGAGTGTCGTTGAGCTCATCCGCCACCTGCTCCGTAGTCGAGTCGAACGCGTCCTGGACATTGGCGACAAAGAACTGGCCGGCAGCCTTGCGGACGCGTGGGTCGATGTCAAGGACCAATCGACCGATGGCGTCAATGTCATCTGGTTCGAGCAAGCCTCCTTCTCGGAGGTGGCTCAGCAGCTCGATCGCCGCTACACGCACATTCACATCGGCATCTTGAGTCGCAATTTCCACAATACGTTGGCGGAAACGCTCAGTGAATGAATGGAGAACACCGATGTTGTCTCTGTTCTCGTAAAGAGGTAGTAATTGTGACAAAGCTACCAGTCGAGTGTGAGGCACAACGTCGGCAAGCGTCCATCCGAGATACCGCAGATACTGTCCTTCGAGAAAGATCTCGCGGTAGGTGCGAATCCATCGACCAAGGGCTTCCATACACTCTGCACGAATGCCCCCGTCGACATCTCGGTAGCGGTGAACGAAGACGGTGTCAAAACCATCCTGCAAGAACTCATCCAGGCGTTCCACCTTCTGCTCGCCTTCCGTGATAGCAGTTTGAATTGCTTCCACTCGGCCCTTATTGACAGACTTCTTTTTCTTCTCGCCCTCAAGCTGCTTGCGGGACGTTGTCACGGTGGATGTCACTTCCCGCGCAATATCACACAGGGCATTCATGATAGACAATGAGATAATTGTGGCTGTATGCCGGAAAGGGCGGCAATTGGCCGTGGACATGGAAGACACCCAGATCTGGATGTTCTCGAGCAAGGCATCATCAGTGTACAGGACAGAGGAGTGGTGAAAGGTCTGGATGAGCGCGACGACGAACTCCTCAAGGAGGGGCTGAAACGCTTTGAACTTTTTAGCGCGAGAGATGAGAGGATATTCGGTGATTCCTTGCGCCTGATAGATGTTCTGCAAATCTTGAATTCGTTCCGGAGCGTGGTCCACATCTTCTGTCTCTTCCTTGCTGATCTCCAGTTCAGCCCCGGTACATCGGATGATGAAGTTGACCAAGTCTTGCATGGCCTGTCCATTATCTCGCTGATATTGACTTAGCCATTGTGCGGCAGCGGTATCGGCATTGTTGCTCTTCCCAAAGACCTCCGCTAGATCCAGGTATTAGATGGTTTCATATAATAAATTCCAAACACAACTTACCAAAAAGTCCTCGCTCGCCCGCTGCCAGACTAGGTCGGACCTTAGGTTTGCGGGGACGTGAAGCAGGGAGTCGACCATTGGGGCCGGGTCGAAAGGCGAGCTGCTTTCCTACTCCATTGCCAGCAACCTTTGGTTTCTTGGCCGCACGCGATCCTTTTTTCGGTGCGGACTTTTTCGTGCCGGCCCTTCGGGCAGCGCGTCGCTTTTCTCTTAGCTCCTCCTCGTCTGCCTCGTCATCACCCGCATCGTCGGTATCGGACTCTGAGACGTCCTCGTCAGAGTTTCCAGCATTGTGAGCGTCGCCACGCTTGCGCTTTTCGCCCGGAACGGCCGAATGTGTGGTTTGAGAAAAGACCTCGGGGCGGCGCGTGGCTCGACCAGATTTGCGTCTATCTTCGGCGGGCGTAGATGACGGGCTGCTTGGATTGTCGACTTCCATGATGGAATTGTGTGCGCGACAAGAAATCAGCGACTACAATGACAGGCAGTGCGTGTCAGTCGGATGAAGGATGTAGGCGAAGATTGAGATCGAGGTTTGCACTCCAGGTCGAAAACGCGCTCCGTGGAACGCGCCGTGCAACGGCAGCGAATGGGCCTTGGCGAATGGACACTCGGGGAGATGGGTCGTCTGTGTATCGTGTTTCGAGAAATGCAGTGGCTGCTTTTGAGCCAATGTGCAGAATGTCGGACGCAAAGATGATATTCAAAGAAAGAACACCCAAATTCTCTCGGAGGGCGGGGGAGGAGCGTAAAGGAGGTGGACGCGACTGGGTGCCTTACAGCCTTGGCGCCTTGACACCTGAGCCCAGAATCTTCAGGCCATAATTGACACCTCAAATACCAGGCATAAGATTACTATTAACACCGCCCTATAGCTGGTCAATCTCACCGCCCTCGGTGGCCGCCTTTGAATCACATAAGTTGACCTGTTAACTATCGTTCCGCATGTTATGAAATATCATTCGGAAAAACGTGTAGCATAATATAGAATGCTATATAGTTAGAACCTACTGACTAAAAGCCAGAGCTAAGAAATACCGGTAAGCTTAAATCGAATAACTGATCCAGGTTTTAGACCGGCAGAATATAAAATCGAGTGGTGTGGCTTTCGCCGTGTCACTTGTACGATGGCGTCACCTGATCTCGATCGTGGAGCTGCGGCCAAGACGGCGGGCAACGTCTAGTTCGCTCCGAAGAGGAACTCGTGTGTCATAGAAACCTCAATTGCACCCCGCGCTGGCGGGTTAGTCCACTTTGCTCGGCCTCACGGAAATCAAGGATGCACGACGACTTGACCAACTTGGTCATGAGGTCCCCGCTTGACAAATAGTCCTCATAGTCCCTGGATCGAGCCAATCCGTCTGACGCCAGGTGGGTTATCCTTTGACTAATGAATGCCATCATCGCCCCGACTAAAATTATATACCAGTCGCATCGTCCCAGGTCAGATTCCGGGGTAAAGAAAAAGTCCTCACCCGCAACGGACATCATGCTGCAGCTGCCTGTCTGTAACACCGCCACGACGCCTTACTGAAGCACGACATTCATGTCCTCTTGGCTCCATTCTTCATCCCGCTCCTCGGCCTTGATAAACCCTCCGCTTTCCCTCCAATCGATTCGAATGAACCAGATCTGAACACCTCTTTCACCATGCGGAAACCAGCAATGCCCATCCGCTCGCCCTTTGAGTCTTCCATCGCGAAGCCAGGCCAAGGCACCGTCGTTCTCTCTCTCCTCCCTCCCAACAACCCTACTCTCACAACCCTCACCTACAAATACCCATTGAAGCTGGTTCCAAGGGCCCCAGGCTTTGTCCCGAGCCCCGAATCATCAACATTATCAGACTCATGTCCGTCAAGACCAGTCCACCTTTACCTCCTCACCTATGGCGGCGGGTTACTGCCTGGTGATCACATCGAGGTGTCGATCAAACTTGAACCGAGGACCAGGATGGTGGTGACCACACCACAAGGGAGCACTAAGATCTTCAAAACAGATCCCAACAATAGCGGCACCAGCCCCAATGTAATCAAGGGCCATCGCAAGCAAATGCCAGCGAACCCACACCTCTCAGATATGAGCCAACAATCACTGGATGTGCACATTGGTCGCCAGGCAGCGCTCTGCTACCTGCCTGACCCATCTGTCCCCTTCAAGAACAGCCGCTACGCCCAGGTACAAACCTTCACCGTGGACGCAGCGGCTAAGGGCGACCAACGGAGTAGTCTCTGTGTGCTTGACTGGGTCACACAGGGCCGCACCTCGCGAGGCGAGAACTGGAATTTCCGCTTCTGGCGAGGCCGGAACGAAGTCTGGGCTACAGACGAAAAGACTGGCAAGAGCAGGCTCTTGCTGCGTGACTCTGTCATCCTGGACGACGAAACGGATGATCTGAACGAGACATCTGATCTTGAGGACGCCGACGGACTCGGCCGTGCCGACACTCCGCCGCCACAGGCTGGCCTGGTCCCTTTGAACGTCATTCAAGAACGGACGAGGCCACACGGAGTCGTGGGCACATTGATTCTGTCCGGTCCAGTATTTGACAAGCTCGGTTCGTACCTCATGCACCAATTCACCTCCCAACCACGGATTGGCAGCCGGAATTGGTCTTCGTCAGCTCCACCGTCAGCACCAGAACCATCGCTCAGTACCAAAGGCGACGTCACCTGGACCGCGGCGCGCGTACGAGCCGGCTTTGTGCTGGTCAAATTCGGCGCTAAGGATTTTGAAACAGCCAAGCATTGGCTTGGAGGTCTGCTGCGCGAAGAAGGGACCATTGTCCGGGAGTTTGGCCAGGAAGCGCTCTTCTGCGTATGATCTCTTGCATCCTCGCTTCGGCTCTTCCAACTCTGGCCAGTACTGGCACCTGATGATACCCACTGAATCGATTGTGGCTTACTACCTGGGCCATGCCCGCGGTCTTGATATTCGACGTCTCCCAATTTACGTTACTTAGCCTTCTGCATGTGTTTTGATCAGTTGGAAAATTGGCCTGAACTCAACCCGTGGGTCATTGCATAGCAGATCCAATAAGGACCATAGCATTTAACTGCACTGCAGCCTTCAGAAAGTGACTACAAATGAAATTTCAGAACCATCTCAAAGCTCACGAGCTAAACTGATAGCAAACAACATAAGTCTATAACGATGAAATATAGCAGAGGTATCATAAATCAACGAGCCAACCTCAACGCCTTCCAGGCCCTGCGCCATCTAGATCAAGCATAAACATCAATCATCAATATCATCGTAAAGGCAGCCTCTCAAGCCCACCAATCAAGAACCCGAATCCTCCAGTCCCCCTTCGTAGCACTAACCAAATCATCCACATTGAGCATATCAACCCCCTCCTGCACCAAAATCCTCCAGACATGATTCCGCAGACTCCGCGGCCAACTAGGAAGAGCCCAATAGCGCACCTTGAGGCCATGGCGATGAGCCACGCGGACCTGCCGCCGGATCAGATCCATCTGACGCTGCGTGAAATGGAACGGCCACGGGAATCCAATCGCATTCTTGAATGACACCGAGGCGTAGTAGCTATTCGTCAGGTTGAATGTTTGCGCCGTGATCGCGCCCGACATCCCGGATAGTCCTTGCCCTAGACCAGATGACCGTCGTACGTTGGGAACGTATTGTCCTTCGTTGTGGGTTTCGTCGACAAGCTTGTCTAGCGGGGCGTCGAAGAAGACATCCCGGTAGGTGGAGTTGGCTGTGACGAGGTCGAACGGTGTATTCCCCGTTCCGACGACGGTCACGGGCCCGGGGACGATCTCTCGCCCGTTGAAATACGTCAAGTAGCCGCGCTCGCGGAGCGGTTCCAGCTGCTTGACGACAGCAGGCCAGGTCGCGGCCCCGTCAGTCTTGAAGTCGATTAGAAGGACGACCGTCTGGTCTGGATCGGTATCCCAGACCCCGTGCGGGGGTCTGTCGACGACGCGGTGGAACGGGGTGACGGGGTTCTGGCGCTGGAGAATCTTGACCAGCGGGTCGATGTACATGGACCGCAGTGTACGGCGCACGCTCAAAGAGGAGGTGGTGTGTCCCACGTAGAGCTCATCGTCGAATAGCCAGACGTCGGCCTCGACGCCGATGCAGCCGGCCTGGAGAGCTGAGTATAGTGGTACGGAGCGCCAGTAGTCATTGTGAGAGTGGCAGCCCTTGGGGATGATTTCTCGTGAGATGTCAGTTGGCCAGTGGGTGATGTCGTTCCCGTGGACATGGTCACTGTCCTGCATCCAGGTGCGAGCGGCACGGTCGTATTCATCCGGGAAGAAGGAAAGAACGATGCCGCAGGCCAGGGAGATGAATTGCATGATACCTCTGTTTGACTTTGTCAGCCTGGTATTTTTCTAATGGAGCGAGCCATCAAGATCATTGTCGCACTTACAGCATGACGAAGAACCAGATCAGACCGCGCACGAAGCAACGCAACCAGCGCGAGCGACGGGACGGCTTCCACTGCTTTTTCTGTTGTGGATTCTCCGACAGCAAGGGCAGAGCGTCCTCACCCTCGTCCTCGTCTTCGTCTTGATCTCTGCGTCGCGATTCGAAAGAAGGAATGAAAATCGCCAGTGTCCGACGCCATACACTAGACGACTGCGGCCCCACTTGAGCTCCGCGAGGAATGGTCTCAACTCGGATATTGTTCTTGTTGGAATCGCCCTCTGTCTCTGGCGAGTCTGTATAGGCCTCGAAGGGGACCTCTAGCAGACACTCGGAGGTTGTTCCGGAGCCTTGGGGGCCATGCAGGGGGAACGAAGCCCCCATTGTAGCGCAGTATGGGTGAGACTGGACAGTTGAAAGCGTCAGATATTGAGCTTCTCATCTGAAGAGTATTATATCTTGATCAAGGTGCTTCCTCCATCGGAAGTGCATGGCCGAGCACTTGGTTTCGTGGAGAAACCAGCCTTTGCAGTGTTTCCAGCATGTTGTGGAGATGACGCCAGCGATTGGATGCCGCCGGCAACCAACGAGAGACTGCGACACACACCACGAGTATACTACGCCTGCAATACACAGAAGAGGAAAATGATGGTGATCAGACGGCTAACGAACTACAGTCAGACTTGGTTAAAGCGAACTTCCTTAACGCGAATCTCTGGATAATGCGAAAGAATTTTTAGACCAAAATTATCTAATGATATAATCCTATAACTATATACTATTAATACTACTATTGCTGCTAGAGACTATTATTGTTTCTGTCTTTCCTAATGTTTTTCTGTTACTTCTCCTACTGCTTCTATTCTATCCTCCTTACAACGCTTTATATATCTTCCTAACTACGGTGCTCGAGTGCGCCGCGCTCCAGTCTTGTAAAGCGAAACTTGGTTAATGCGAAAAAATCCTCTGACCAGAATTAATTCGTTTTAACCAAGTTTGACTGTAGGTACTTTAAGCACAATCGATAAAGTGGAAATATCTTGGATGATCTGCCGGTAGCGGTTTATATACAACGAATGCAATGAGCCCAAACACCCACGGGTCGAACATGACTCCAAACAAGAACCCGTTCTTTTTTGTATGAGACATAGAAATCAACAAGCAAGTCTCTACTCCTCCTGCTGCAGAGACTTGACATAGGCCGCAGCCCGCGCTTTGATCTCCTCCACCATCTTCTCATCTCCGTTCTCCGCAGCGGCCAGCTTCTCCTCAAAGGCGAGCCATTTCTTGAAGAGGAATTTAGCCTGCTTGGGCTTGACCTTCTTGCTAGCATCGATGCTAATGTTGCCCTTCTTGCTCTGGAGACCGAGCACCCGCTCGAACAAGCGGCGGACTTGTTCCGTGTCCCCGTTCTTGATTTCCAGATCCAGAAGCACGTTCCACAGATCAATGCGCTTGGGGAACGAGGACAACAGGCCCTCGAAGACGGTGCGGCCACGCTCCACGTCACCGTTGGGAGACCTGAACTCCAACTGTCCGAACTTGGACGTCGTCTCGACGTGGGTGTGTGCTGGGAGGGACTGCAGAGCGCGAGGGAGGAGAGCCCGACCGCGCTCGGGAGCGGCCATGGTGTCGAACAGGAAGCTGGCGTAGTTCAGGAAGAACTTCGGCGACTGGGTGGAGATCTTCTTCTTCATGGCGGTCTGGAACAGGTCGTCGGCTTTCTATAGAACTGATTAGTACCCGTAGTAGCCATTTGGCTGGTAGACATGACACATACCTCGTTCTTGCCAGACTGGATGTAGATGCTGATCATCCGCTCGTAGATCTCCTGCGGCTCATTGTACTGACAAGCCCGCTTGAACACCTCCTCGAGGCTGTCGTCGTTGCCGTATGTGTTCTCCAAGTTCAACAAGGCCACCCAGATATTGAGCTTCTCCGAGTCCTGGCCCATGGTGATGGTGCGCAAGGCACGCTCAGCAATGGCGCGGGCCTTCTCCACCTCACCCAGTTCCAGCTGGAATGCCATGTACTGAAGCCAGAGCAGCGAAGAGTCGGGCTCACCGAGAAGAAGACGCTCGTAGTCGGCGACCGACTGCGGGCCATTGGCATCCAGTTCACCGGTCCTGTCAACTTGGATCTCAGGCTTGCGATTCTTCTTCTTTTTCTTCTTGGAGTCTTCATCGTCATCGCTGTCTGAGCGTGCAGCCTCGTCCTCTTCGCCTTGGACATTGCCGCTCCAGTCGAAGCCACTGGCACCGAGTCCACCGGTCTTGGTGGGCTTAGTACCAGTCATGGGAACATCGTCGTCGCTCTCCTCGTCCTCCTCACTGTCATCTTCCACCTCGACACCGCTCATGGAGATATCGTCATCATCCTCCTCATCCTCGTCGTCCTCATCACTTCCTCCCAATTCGACACCGCCGAGATCGTCATCACTCATGTCCTCGTCCTCGCTGTCCTCATCTTCCTGATCTTGGAAGTGGGAAGCTTTCAGGGAGAACGAAATCTTCCCTTGCTCGCGATCAATTTTAATGATCTTGGCCTTGACAGCATCGCCTTCGTCGTACAATGTGCGCGCATCTTCCACACGCTTCTCCGCCATCTCGCTCCGGTGACAGAGACCACTGACATTGGCGGAGCCATCCACAACAATGAATGCACCAAATTCCTCAACCTTGCGGACTTTGCCGGTCACGATTTGGCCGACCTTGAGATCCCGGAAAGTGACAGGAGCTTTGTAGTTAGGGTCCAGGACAGACTCCTTCAGGCTCATTTGCAGCTTGCCATTTTCGGGGTCAACCAAGGTGACCTTACCCTTGACCAGCTGATCCACCTGGAATGAATCCTTCCATTCCTTCAGGTAGGAGTCGGAAAGATCAGAAACGCGCACGTAGGCGGTAACATCATGTCCCACAGTCACGAAGAGACCCGAGTCGGCAACGCGCTTGACGAAGCCCCGGACAACGTCATTGGGCTTGAGGTCCTTCAGCGAGGTGATTTCCCGGTCTTGAACGGGCAGAGAGGAACTCAAGACCTTAGATGGTCGGAGAGAAAGGTGAATCTTCTTGTTGGCCTTGTCGACAGCGACAACGCAGGCACGGAGCACCTCATTCTTCTGGTGCACAGTTGGATCGGCCTTTGAATAGTCATCAGCCATGTCGATGAGATTGACTGCACCAACGAGGGCCTCGCCAAGCTGCATGATAACCTGTTTCTCAGTAACCTTGGTCACTCGGCCAGGCAAGATCATGCCAGGCGAGATATCTCCAAAGGCGAGCTTGTCGAAGCCCTGCTTGGCAGACAGATCGAGATGACCCTTGTCAGCGTCGACTGCAGTGACCTGGACCTTGAGCGCGGAACCGATGGGGAAGTTCTTCTCGATATCGGTCAGAAGGGACAAGTCGTCTGATGCATCCATGAAACGCAGTCTGCCTCGCACATTGGGAGACAAGTTGATCCAAAGACAGTCATCGGCAACATTGTTGACAAAGCCCATCCAGGATGAACCGACCTGGATTTGCTCCATGTTCAGTGGGACAGGGTTGGCGGCCTTGAGGAAGCTTGGCTTGAGGGAGAGCTCGAAAACAGGGTATTTGCCGCTGCGGTGAGAGATGGGAAGGAACTTGTGGCTGCGAGCATCGTGAACACCGAGAATTCGGGCAGACAGAATCTCCTTCGCTTTGAAGAACCGCAATGGATGCTTGCGGTCTTTCAAGTCCTCCCACTTATCGAAGATCTCAGAGACATCGATTCGACCCTGAATGTTGTCGGCCAACTGGACGTTGACCTGGGTTGCTTTGATGGATGCAACCTTGCACTTGACAACCCGGCCAAAGGCCAAATCGGACATTGTCTCGATGGTCTCGTCAACGGGGTTGGCAAGCGTGTCATCGGTCTGTGCAGGCGTTTTGGTCTTCTTGGGACCTGCACGGGTGGCCGCGGCAGACTTCTGGCTCAGAATGAACCGCTGGAAATCCGAGTCAATCGAGTGAACAGTGGGGGAGACAGTCTGGCCCTTGGACATTCCGAATTGAGGTTGAGCAAGGTTGGCATCTTCAATGAGACGCTTGGGAACCAGGCCAGTCAGGCCACCGAGGAACTCGACAAAGAGGCCGTCGGGAGTGATGTTGCGCACAAAACCGGTAACAGTCGAGCCTTCTTGGACTTGCTCGAATTTGCTGGGCATGTTACCCTGTTTGGCGGCCTTCTTCAGACTGGCCCTACTGGAGACTCGAATGAGGCGGTGGGCACGCTGGATGTCGAGGACCAGCAGGTCATTGAGTTTCTGTCCAACGCGAATTTTGGATAATGTTGCACTCTGTTTGGACGGAGATCCATCAATAATGTGCTGGACGTCGAGACGGGCGACAAGACCAGAGTCGTCAAGCTTGAGAAGAACATCGTCGTTGGATTTCTCGAAAACAGATCCAGTGACGAGCAGACCAGGATGGATATCCTCAAACGCCTTGCGATACTTCTCAGTAAAAGTCGAAGGATCCTTGCAAGAGACGGCTAGTCGTCCATGGGATGCGTCCACGCTCAACGCGTGAACATTGACGACTTGACCCTGTCGGAAATGCTGAGCAGGGTCTTTGATGTAGGCCTCACTCATCTCAGACACGGGCAGGAATCCACGGACAGAGCCATAGAACTGAACAACGGCACCGTGGGCCTGCAAATTGACAATAGTACCGGGCGACTGAGCCCCAGGCATGATGTCCTTGTAGTCCTTCCAGATGGCAGATTCAGAGTTCAACAAACTCTTCTTCAAAGTCAAACGAATCTGGCGCTTCTCGAGGTTGACAGACAGAATCCTTGCAGAGATCCTCATTCCTTCGCGGAACTTCTTCTCCGGGAATTGAAGCTGGGTGTCTGCGAAGTGCATAGATGGCACGAGGCCAGTAATGCCCTCTGCAAGGCTGACAATCAACCCATCCATGCCGGTAGCGCCAATCAAGAGTTTCTCTATCTTGCCCTTCACAATGGCACCCACAGTCACATCCTCAAGTCGGAGGAAAGGTTGCTCGATAACAGACTTCTCAAAGGAAAGGAGGTATAGGTTATCAAGCTGGTTGTACCCGACAACGCGGGCTTCATGAGTAGAACCGACCTTGAATGCACCAGAGTCGTCTGAGATCGATTCGACTTTGCCATCTGAGAGTCGTGAAATGTGCACAAATCCGAGGTGCTTGGACTCTACCATCTGTACATATACACCCAGTCCAGATTCGACCTTCACCACCTTGACTTCAGGAACAATGGCAGAGATAGCAGGCGCTTCGTCGGATGACCCCGGGCCATGTGCGTCAGAAGAAAGCTTCAGGACGTGGTCCAGCATAGAGAAGCCGACTTTGAAGGGTTCGGCAGAGGGGAAGGTCGAGACAAGTCGTCCTTTGATTTTCGCGCCAATCTTGAACTTCCGCTCCAAGTCGAGCTTGCCATCGGTGGCACCAGATTGAACAAGGTCGACCGTCGTGTCAAGCATGCCCATGATCTTTCCCATCATGCCATTGGGTGTAACTTCCGTCAGCAGAATCTCGGCTGCGACACCAGGAAGGAATGAATTGATGGTGGGTGCAGCACTCAAAAAGTGCGACTTCTTGATAGAAGCGGCAGACTGCAAGTTGGCAGAGAGCTTGATCACATTGCCACTGGCATTCTGGCCGGTAACCACACAGAGGAATACGGCGCCCTCCTTGATGCTGGAGTAGTCCACCCGAGGGTCGATTTCCTTAGATGACATGAAGCCTTTCAGATCCGAGCCCTCGATGCCCAGATCCATGACCAGACCGTGGTCTTCCACACTGACAACTGAAGCCTGGACGATGGATTCCGTGACCAGGTCTGACTTTGTGAGACCGCTGTTCGCTTGTCGGGGATCGATCGTCATCTCGATACGCTTCTTGCTGCGACCGCCAGCTTCTGAGGCATCAGTACCGGTGGAAACAACGTAGGCCCGAAGAAATTGGCCAAGATAAAAGTAGTCTTTGAGATCAAAAGAATCTTCGTCCGTGCTATCATACTCCTCCTCTTCCTCTTCCTCCTCGTTGAGTAGCTTCTCGATCTTCTCCTCAAGCTTTGTGGAAACTGACGTGAGAGGCACATAACCGACAAGATTATTGGGTAGAGAAAGAGCGATATCGTGGGCGGTGATGTCCGAGACCTGACCGAGAATCATAGATCCGGGTACAATACGCTGTGCTCGTTAGCAGAGTTGTCGACTGCATGCTGGGAACTCATTCGTACCTTGTAGCTGAGGGGCTCAATGCGCACGCCCTGCTTCTCAGATGTTTCCTTGTCCGCAGACTTCTTTCCCTTTGTCTTCTTCTTCCTCGATTTCTTGGTGGTGGCCGCAGTGTCCGCATCTTCCATCTCGACATCATCCTCGTCCTCGTGGTTGTCGTCGTCGTCAAATTCGCGAGATTGCTTCTTCTGCCCTTTCTGCTCAAACAAAACGTCCTTGTTTGCTTGGATCTGAATCTGCTTTCGTTCTAAAGGAGTCAAGACACTACCGCCTCCACGAGGGAACGAAGGTTCGTCGTCTCGCAGAACAGAGAGCTCCGAAGCTTTCGGAGCGGTATCCTTAGGCTTCGAGTCCTTTTTGCCCTCCTCTGCTCCGACCTTGGCGCGCTTTTGCGGCTGGCGAGCAGCCGTCTCTTCCGGGGCGTTCCCCTTGCGCTTGATCGGCGCCATTGTTGGAAGGCAAAGCCGAATCGTGCACTGTTGAGGATATTCGTTGTATCGCAAAGAAAAAAAAAAAATCTAAAAACCCGATAATGGTGGCAGAATTGTAGGCGGTGGGTTGGTGATGGGACCGCCTCCAGGGCTGTCTGACAGATTACATAATATTCTGCCCGTCTAAAACCTCCATCAGTTATTCGATTTAAACCTACCAATATGGCATTTTCCATGCTGGCTTTCTATCAGTGGATACTACTGCTACTATAGATGGCTGTCATAATATTCTATACGTTTTTCCAAACGTTTTCTATCAGATGCGGGATGACAATAGGTCACACGAGCGATTCAAAGGCGGGAAGTAAGGGCGGTGAGATGGACCACCTATTATAGAATAACTAACCATTAACTAGTTAACGAGTTATCACGAGACTGGATGCCTGAATTCAGGTGTCAAATGCCCGAACCACGCGCGTCACGTCCGATGCGCGCAACACGACTCACGACCCGCTTTCCATCTTACCCCCTTCGGCCAAATCTTTTCTCCAATGTCTCCGTCTCGGTCTTCCTTCTCTTCCTTTCTTCTCTGAGGGCACAATGGATCGTGTTTCTGGTCTTCCAGAACCTCCTCGATCAGAACCCATCCTGCCTACTTCCTCCCAAGAGCTTCCATCCTCCCCGCCATCTGTCGCATCCGAAGCTGGTGGCGGGCGAAGGCCTAGAAAGCCTCCAACGGTCACGCCGCGGTCGTTCCGACGCTTCTTTACCCCTCGGTCTTTGCTCAACAGTGGGAACAATGGCAGCAGTGTGAAGACAAATCGCCAGGCTTTGAGGACGCTCAACTCGCCAGCTGTGAACCGCTTGGGACCTGCATTTACCAGAACCTCTAAAGCAGGCAGCGCTCGTGACCCTGTCGATGGCTTTCCGGAAGACTTCGTTCGTACGCCGAGCAGGAAGAGAAAGAATTCGTTTTCTTCTACAGCATCCCCACTACAATCATCACCATTGAAGAAAGTTCGTGTACGGTCCCCGGCTGGCGATGAATCGGAGCAGAGAACTACCATTCGCGATATCGATTTGGCGGCAAGAGGCCGCACTGGGGAACCGGCACCTCCCAGTCCTCCCAAACGCCGACCTGTCTCCCCAGTCAGTCGGTCTCGGGCATTGCAAACCTCTGGATCATTGTTCATGCGAACTGTGCAAGGCTCACGAGCTAGCCGACTGACTGTTCGATCTACTGTCGGAGCTGGTTGGTCTAGCTGGTCCTACGCAAAGAGCTCAATTCTAACACCATACAGGCTGGCAAGACCTCACGTCTGATTTCCACTCCCGACCGGAAGACAGTCACTCTTGTGCCAGCTATGGTACAGAGGGGCAGCTGGCGCTCCCCTTCTGCAATGCTTCATGCAACAGTAAGCCCTCTTATACCGGATCCGATTGAAGTGGTCGCTTCTAACACTCAAAAGCCAATTCTCTGGTTGCGGTAGGCGATGAAGAAGGAGGTATTCGTCTGTTGGATTCATCCAAGGACGACGAACGGGGCTTCTCCAGTGCATTTCTCGGATTTCGACCACATATGAACTCCATCATGGATCTTGAATTCTCGTCCGACGACATGCTGCTTGCTACAGCTTCTGGTGACCAAACCTCGATGATCATTGACATGGCCACTCAACGGCCCATCCACTGCTTGTCGAACCATACGTCTTCAGTGAAGCGTGTCCAATTCCAACCAGGAGCCAACAACAAGGTCCTTGCAACCTGCAGTCGGGATGGAAACGTCAATATTTGGGACCTTCGCTGCAAAGGATTCGAGCGTCCTTCTCTACAAGTTCGGTGCTCGCTGGAATCAGACGCCGAGAATTCAGCAAATGCTGCCCCCTCAAAGATGACCTACCCTCATGTCCTCAATACGATTCACGGTGCTCATGCATTCTCGACTCCTCAGAAGACTGCTGTGGACAAATCCGACCCACCTCCCTTCGGCCGCTCCGATATCACTGTCACATCTCTCGCGTTTCTCCCCTCCGGCCAGGAGAATCTGTTTGTCACTGCTTCTGAAGCCAGCGCCAGTGTCCGGCTATGGGATTTGCGCACGGCACACAACAATCGCCGCGGTCGACCTGTGCTTCCTCTTTCCACAACCCGTGAGCCTGACAGCCACGTCAAGTACCGCCGATTCGGTCTGACTTCGATTGCTTTCGGTACTGATGGCGCGAGGCTGTACACTCTTTGTCGAGATGGTACAGTTTATGCTTACTCGACTGCGCACCTGGTCCTTGGACATGCGCCTGAGTTGTCGCGAAACCATGTTCGTCCCCGTCGGACTGGCGGAGACGACAAAGAAGGTCACGGGCCGTTGTACGGGTTTCGTCACCCACGCCTCCAAGTTTCCTCCTTTTATGTAAAACTTGCATTGCGTCGAGCTGCCGATGACCACGCTGAGATGCTGGCTGTCGGTAGCAGTGACCATTCTCCCATCCTGTTCCCTACGGACGAACGGTTCTTGCAGCCTCCTGTCAAGACTTTCGACGACGACCTGCCTACACGCACTTCACTCTTCACTACCCGGTCCGGACTCCGCCGCACCCCCTCCGGTGTTGGTCTATCTGGACGGCTGGAAGACACCATCCCAATCCACTACTCCGGCACACCCTTGATCGAAGGCCACAACAAAGAAGTCACTGGTGTCTCATGGACTGTCAACGGCGAACTTATTACCGTCAGTGATGACTACAGCGCCCGTTGTTGGCGTGAAGGCTCTGAAGCCCGTGAGCTCCGAAGCAACAGCAACATTGAGGGTCGAGGCTGGCAATGCGGCTGGGCTGCTACGAAAGATTCATACGACGACGAAGACGAATGATCCTGCCAAGGTCTTCCTTTCCTTTCTCTCTCATCGGCGCATTTCGACGGTGTTCTCACTTATGGCGTTCATTCTGTGGGCATTTTCTAGGCGCAACGGTGGTGCATGTTCTTTTAGCGTATCATACCCGTCTGCATTTCTGCTGCATTGTTCGGGGTCTTGTTCTCGACTTATCGGTCTGAATGAAACTACCTAATGTCCTGGTTCCACTACTTTCCATAATTCTCGCGTCGGCCAACGTAGAAACTTTATCGTTTAAGGCCCATCCCCATCCAAAAGATACTTGAAAATATCTCTACTATCTAAATTATCAATGTTGCCTGTCAATGATGTAAAATGAAACCTGGTGGCAGGCATATAGAGCGGAGCGATAAGATTGGCCGATAAGTTCTCCCAGAAAAAAAGTTCGGCTCGACACTCCAGATCCAACTCCCCACAACAGCAAGTCACAATGCCTCACAAGCACAAGAGACGCGAAAGAGATGAGGCGTATGTTTTGAGACCCTCATTTCCTGCGAAACAATTAGCAAGTACTAACATGACTCCCGAACCAGGCACTTCGATCTCCCGCCCTCGGTGATCGCAAAGCCGCTCCCAGTGCGCGAGCAACAACCCAAGCCCAAAAAAGGCGGGAAAAAGCAACAGCAGCCGCCAGTGGACAGCAAGAAAACAGCCGTACCAGCGACAACACGCCGCAAGAATGCCTCCGAAGACGATACCCCGAAAGCATTCCGACAGTTGATGCAGTACTCCACGACCGGGAGGCGGGCGCCTTCCGGGCTGGAGAGTAGGAAGAAGGACCGCGAGAACAAGAAACGGAAGCGCGAGGGAACAGACACTAAGAGCGAGTCTAATAAGAAGGTTCCCCACGCTGAGTCTCAGAATACCGAGCCTACTGCCAAAGAGACGAAGCAGGCCGTACCGAAAATCCTCCCCGGCGAAAAGCTGTCCGATTTCGCGGCGCGTGTTGACCGTGCGCTCCCGCTCTCTGAAATGACAAAGTCCTCGCAACCCGGAGGTGGCAAGATCCGCGATCACAAGATCACGAAACATGAGAAGCACCTGCGGCGATTGCAGGCGGGCTGGCGTGAGGAGGAGGCGAGGATCCGGGAGCGGGAAGAGGCGGAGAGGGAAGAGCGGGAAGCCGAGATGGAGGAGCAGTTGGATATTTTGAAGGAGTGGGAGGCTGAGGCGCGTGGTGGAAAGGCCAAGAAGAAGGGGACGGTGCCTAAGAAGAAGAAGAAGGGTGCGAGCGGTGGTGACGGTGCTGGGGACAGTGGGGACGATGACCCTGACCCTTGGGCGAAGCTGAAGAAGCGGGATAAGGAGAGACAGGCCAATCCGTTTGAATATGCGCAGGCGCCGCCGCAGTTGATCAAGCCGAGGGAGATTTTTAAGGTCCGTGGTGGTGCCAAGGTGGATGTTGCAAATGTGCCGAATGCTGTGGGTAGTTTGAGACGGCGAGAGGAGTTGGCTGGGGAGAGAAGGAATATCGTTGAAGAGTACCGGCGGTTGATGGCCGAGAAGCGGAAGTGAGGTTCTTGTCTTCGACCAAGTACGATCATTGGATTTACTAGAGGATATCCACTGGATATAAGTTTGGGTCATATGCAGTCGCAGTGAGATTCAAAGCGTCCACTGCTTTTCATTTCTATGTCACATCGAATTACTGCCTTTTTTTTAGAGATCTCCTCGTTAGAGTAGTCAAACATCGAGCCTAGTGGCCGTGACCGTCATCCTGCTTCTGCTCCGGGTCCAACTTGATCATCGTGTCAATACGCATAATGGCAATGCAAGCCTCGACAGCACTCTTGAGCTGCTTGATCTTGCTCATGCTGGGCTCCAGAACACCAGCCTTCAGAGTATCGTGAACGCGTCCCTTCATCAGATCCAGACCGTAGTTGCGGTAGGTCTTCTTCTTGGCGATGGCCTTTTCTTCCTCATTGGCATCGCCGTCCTGCACACGCTGTGACAGGGCGTGGCGGACACGGAGCTGAGCGACGAGCTCAGATGAGTCCTTGGCCGCGTTCACAGCCAGGGTCTTGGGAATGACGAGCAGAGATTGCGCGAATTCGCCGATGGCGAGTTGCTCCCGGGAGCCCTATTGGGATGTTAGATATAGCTGTCAACAGTAGATGAAAGACACTTACCACTGTGACTGCAAACTCCTCCAGGTAGATGTGGAGCGCTGTTTCCACAGCGCCGCCACCCGGCACGATGCTGCCGCTCTCCAAAGTCCGCTTGATAGCGCAAAGAGAGTCGTGAACAGAGCGCTCCATCTCGTCCAAGCTGAACTCGTTGGGGCCACGAAGGATGACCGAGGCAGAGGTGTGAACCTTGGTACCCTTGACAAGGATACACTCATCGTCTGAAATCCGTTCCTGCACAACCTCCTCTGCTTGACCAAGATATGACGACTCGAACTTCTCGTCTCCATTGAGGTCAGAAAGAGTGCTGACGAGGGTGGCACCGGTAGCCTTCGCAATGCGACGGAGGTCCTCCTTCTTGCAGCGACGAACAGCCATGGCACCCTTCTCAACGAAGAGCTTCAGAACCATGTCGTCGATACCCTTAGTGGTCAAGACAACATTGGCGCCGGACTTCAGAATCATCTCGACGCGCTCCAAGACAATGCCAGCCTCCCGCTCACGGATCTTCTCCAACTGATCTGGGTCGTCGACTGTAATCTGCACACCCAGCTTCATCCGCTCCTTCTGCAAGTTCATATCCAAGCAAGCAATCTTGGCATCGAAGACGCGGGTCTTCATAGCCTGAGAGGCAACGGTGCAGTTCAAAGCATAGCCCTTAACAAGAACGGACTCGGTAACACTCTTACCGTGAGCCTTCAGCAGGTTCACAGCCTTGACCGGGTACTTGACCTCGTTCCTTTGGTTGGTCGACTTCACCTGCAACATGGCGTCCACGCAGAGGTTGGCGAAAAAGTCCGAGTCGGCACCAATAATCTTGCTGGACATCGACGTCTTCGCAATGTTGACCAGGCTGTCCCTTCCCAGGCTCTCCACCTTTGTTGCCACATTCTCATTCATATACTTGACGGCTTCGCGCAGCGCAAGACGGTATCCGTTGATGATGGTCGTAGGGTGTATCCGGTTCTTCATCAGCTCGTTCGCTCTTCGCAGAAGCTCGGCGGCGATCAGGACAACAGAAGTTGTGCCATCTCCGACCTGGAACTTGTCAATGATGGAGACTCGGGTAAGCAGGAGTAGGGTAGAGCCCATACCTCCTTATCCTGCTGCTGGGCCAAGTCGACAAGGATCTTGCCCGCGGGGTGCTCGATATCCAGAAGAGAGAGAATAGTAGCTCCGTCATTCGTGACAGTCACATCCTATCGCAACAGAAGGTGTTAGAAGCTGCCGCACAGCTCTGCGGGGTGTTCCAAAAGTCCATACCCCTATGTCGTCCACCATCATCTTGTCCAACCCCGAGGGTCCGAAAGAGCTCTTAATGACATTTGCGATGGCCTGTGTCGCAAGAACTGCAGGTTCTTAGTAAAAGCAATTGGCTTTTTGAGGATTTCTGATCTGACATACCATTCTGCTCTCGAACATCGGCACCGGTGATTTTCTGCCCACCCAAGACTGTGTGCGAGATGTGTCAGTTCGCTGGCTTCTGAGCGCACAAGGTCCAAACTCACAAAGAGTGTCCGCATTCCGCGGAGCCTCGAAGATGCCTGCCATGGCGAATAGTATGCAAGTTGAAAGCTTTCGAGTGCGATGGCAGAGCTCTGCTGGCTTCGGACGGGGGGTGTCTCTGGTTGAGCCCACGCTAAAAGTTCTGCCGCACCAAAAGCGGTGAGCCAGATAACATCCCACTTTCAAGAGTCATACTTTAGTCATACTTTATTTTCGAGATCTCCCCGTTCTGCTCTGAGTTTCGCCTACCTTCTTTTTTCTAGCCAAGCGCTCGTTTCTCCTCATAATGGCTAGCGAGAACCCCAGCGACGCTACTGCCCAGGGCGCTTCCGCCCCCCAGACCCTACCTGACCGCACTCAGAACCCCGCCGATAACCAGCAGGGCGAGTCCAAGAACGCAGCCAAGAAGGCCGCGAAGGCCGCGAAGCTTGCCGCTGGCAAAGCCGAGAAGGCTGCAAACAATGCGGCTGGCAAGACGGAAGCAAAGAAAGCGCCGAAGAAGAAAATTGAGGGCGCTGCTCTGATCGGTATCGATGTCTCAAAGGAGGAGGATTTCCCTGGCTGGTACCAGCAGGTTCTTACCAAGGGTGACATGCTGGAATACTATGATATCTCGGGCTGTTTCATCTTGAAGGTATATGTCGTTCATTCGCATTCTTTGCGCAAGTGCTGACATCCACCAGCCGTCGTCCTACTCGATCTGGGAGCAGATCACTGCTTGGTTCAATGAACGGATCAAGAAGATGGGAGTCAAGAACTGTTCGTTCCCACTCTTCATCTCGGAGGCAAACTTGCAACGGGAGAAGGACCACATTGAGGGTTTCGCTGCTGAGGTCGCTTGGGTCACTCACGCGTATGTTGGACCTTCCTGCTCGGTTACTGTCAAGTCGAACCGCGCAGCTTGATTACTACAGACTGCTAACTGGGTACTTACTAGTGGTTCGACCCCCCTTGAGCAGAAGATCGCTATTCGCCCAACCTCAGAGACGGTTATGTACCCCTACTATGCCAAGTGGATCCGCAGTCACCGCGATTTGCCTCTTCGTCTCAATCAGTGGTGTTCGGTAACTAGGTGGGAGTTCAAGGTATTTCAGACCAAGGCGCCCATGTTTGGACAATGACTAACTGTTGAATAGCACGTAAGATTCAGCCTTTCAAACCACTGTCTATCTTCTAAATCTAACATTTCCTTAGCCGCAACCTTTCCTGCGCACTCGCGAGTTCTTGTGGCAGGAAGGCCACACTGCGCACTTGACTGAAAGTGCCGCTCGGGAGGAGGTGTTGCAGATCCTCGACTGGTACGCTGATATCTACAAAGAGCTGCTGGCTGTGCCCGTCGTCAAAGGTCAAAAGACAGAGAAGGAGAAGTTCGCCGGTGGTCTCTACACCACCACCGTTGAAGGCTATATCCCTGCCACTGGCCGTGGTATTCAGGGTGGTACTTCCCACGGTCTTGGCCAGAACTTCAGCAAAATGTTCAACATCACCGTCGAGGACCCCACTGCTAAGCCGAATGAGAAGAAGCCCCCGCTCTATGTCTGGCAAAACTCTTGGGGTCTTTCCACCCGTTGCCTGGGAGTTATGGTCATGATCCATGGTGATAACAAGGGTCTGGTCCTTCCTCCTCGCGTTGCTGAGATTCAGACTATCATCGTTCCCGTCGGTATCACCGCCAAGACCACCGATGAAGAGCGAGAAAAGCTTTACGCAGAGATTGACGGTCTCGTTGCCATTTTGGCTGCCGCTGGTGTCCGTGTTGAGGCCGACAAGCGCGAAGGCTACAGTCCTGGATGGAAGTTTGCCGAGTGGGAGAAGAGGGGAGTCCCGCTTCGCATTGAACTTGGACCTAGCGAATCAGCTGGTCACTTCGTCAGTACTGCCCGCCGTGACATCCTCGGCAAGGAGGGCAAGGGCACCATCCCAATCCCCGAGCTGGTGACCGCTGTTCCTGCCCTCCTCGAGACCATTCACCACGATATGTACAAGCGCGCGGATGATGAATTCAAGTCCCACCGCAAGCTCATCACTAACTGGGACGACTTCGTCCCTGCCCTTAACCAGAAGAACGTCTGTCTCATCCCTCACTGCTTGACGGAGGAGTGTGAAGACCAGATCAAGGACATGAGTGCCCGCAAGGCCGAGGAGGACTCGGGCGAGGCTGAGGATGCTAAAGCTCCCAGCATGGGCGCCAAGTCTCTGTGCATTCCTTTCGAGCAGCCCGAGGGTCTTGAGCCTGGCGTGACTAAGTGCACCAACCCCCAGTGCAACCGCCTGGCCGAGAAGTGGTGCATGTTTGGCCGTAAGTCCTTTTCAAATGCTTTGACAGGTGCTCAGAATACTAACGATGCTGCCACTAGGCTCCTACTAAGCTGGCAGAGCTGGCAAAGGACCTCCATCCTGTCCACTCACTCGGGCTCTCTCTGGAGATCAGAGTACGGCAAGATTTCTTCATGAAGTCTAGCGAACAGGACGGAGCCACCACCATCTCTGAGCAATTGGACAAATTGTTAATTGAATTGCTCATCCTCTGTGATTGCAGGGGTCCGCAAAAAGGTATCTCATGGTTCTGTCAATACGGAGTCGAGCGTCTGGTTACAAGGTAGTGGAATGAGACAATGAGCAAACATGAGTTACGTCTTTCATATGATCCCAGATCAGAATTGCTACTGGAGTACTTTGAACAGTGTAAGACCTAATTCGTAATGCATATGCCAACCTGATCTGCCAAATGCACCAAAAGCACCTTTAGAAAAGACAACGAGCGAGTTCCACATAAACGGTGAACTGGATTATGTATCACCACAGCAATAGCTATAATACAAGGCAGACGCTCCAAAACAGGGAGACCTAGGAATCGCTACAAAAAAGAGAACAGACTGAGGAGCCAGACAAGCTTTTCCTCTGCTGAGGTGGTATCATGAGAGTATCGTAAATATGGGAGGAATGTAATCCTTCACGCGATAAAAGATAAAAAATATGCTGCAAATGATGGTACTAGTATGTCTCGACCGAGCGCGTGCCACGAAGCTGCATTCGAGCTCTCGACAGCGGAGAAAGACTGTTCTCGCAGCCTGTTGAGGTGGGCTGCGGCGTGTTCGCGCGGCGTCCACGCTGGGGCCAGTTCATCAGCTTGTGGGCGTCAGTGGCGGTTGCGGAATCGATCACGTAGCGGACGTTGTTCTCGTCGACGCCTTCGATGGTGACTCGGGGAGGAGGCGCGCCCACGCTGGGAAGGTGGATGACATCGTCGTCGCTGTCTTCGGGGGAGCCGCTGCTTCGGCTGCGGTTGGATGGTGTGGAGTGTGCTTGCATGGTGTACACGGCGCCGGGGGTATTGGGCATCTCGAAGTTGGAGCGGGCGATGGTTGAGAGGTTGGAGGCTGACTCGGAGCGGCCTCGTTTTCGCGAAATTGGGGTGTTCTTCACGCCAGGGGAGGAGGTTTTGTCCTTCGTAGCACAGAAGAGGACGTCCATGTAGGTCATTTGGTCTCCAGTGGCGCGAGGCATGGTCTCCTGCGCTTGTTGGATGTCGGCCAACAGACCGGGGGATGGGGCTGGAGCATCGGTATGCCTCCGGCGAGCAGGGGAGGAGCTGACGCGTCGGAGGATACTCTTTGAGGGCGCACTGGTGGAGATGCTGCGCTGGGATTCACTGCTCCTCTTGTGCTTCTTGAGAGAGCCCTTCCGGATCATTTTGGAGATATGACCGGCCGATGCACTGCGGTTCAAACGATGCTCAAAGGCCTCCTGGGTTGGTGAAGGTGTGAATGGAGGGCCAGCGGCGGGAACAGGAACACGGCGAAAGGCCTCGTGGGAGTTGATCTCGCGAACAATGGCATCCTGCAAGGTCTCGTATGTTGGATGAGGACTCACGGTCTGGGTAGACATGTATGCCTTGTTAAACAAGTCCATCATTTCCGAGACCTTGAACCGGGGTGATGCCTGCGGGCTGCTGGACACCGGTAACGGACTATTCATAACTTCAGCGATGCTGGGAGCACGCTTCATCTCGTAATTTGAAGGCGTGGGAGGCTGAATGGCCTTGTGGGCAATCTTTGGCCGGCCCTGCGAGGCCAATTGCACATTGATAGAGAGGTCCCGGACATTCTTTCTCGAGGCCGAACCAGAGGAAGGAGGCGGAGACCGAGACCTTGCGGTCAACGACGAGCTCCGAGCTGATGCGACAGGGGGCCGGGTTATCGACGGAGTTCCGACGGGCTTGTGATTTGTGACGTTCTCAGAGCTGTCACCCATGGGTAGTGGCAGCGTTGGACTGTCAGGCAATGGTGTGTTGCTCCATCTCTTGCCCTGCTTGTAGGCTGGGGGGACACCCAAGCGCTGCACAGGCGCGGGTGCCGGATCTTCCTGTGAGGCATTGTCCTCCTCTGCAGATAGACTTGGCGCGGATCTTTGCGGACGTAGATGACTGCTGGCCCGCGATGCTTGCGACGACCTGGCCGAAGCGTTGTCCGGGGAAGACCGATTTGAGGAAGAGGATCGGTTCCGGAGATCTCCATCAGATGTCCAATTTGACTTGCCAGAGTTGCGCTTCTTCGACCCACGTCCCTTGTCACCTGGACTAAAGGAACGTACTCTACCAGGCGCAGGCGGGGACGACCGGCAACTCAATGAAGACAGTGAGCGTGTTTGCCCCCCGTACTTCGCAATGTTCCTATCCGCCACATCCTCTTGGTATAAGGCCGATAGAATCCGAGAGCTTGCAGATCCGTTTCGGTGCTGGACGCGAAGAAACCTGGTCATGTTACGTTCTGCAACATCTTCGTTGTAGGGACTGGTGGGCCGCGAAAGGTGTTGGAAGCTCGCTTCTTGTTGGCGTCGTTGCGTATTCAGGATAGCATCGAGGAGGTCGATATGCCGCGAGTTTTGAAGTCTGGGTACCCCGAATTGCTCCGACCCCGGTGGCAAGTGAGATTGTGATGATAGTGGCCTCGTGGTAGTGAGGTGCTGATGTAGATCCTCGAACTGCTTCTCGATCTGCTCAAAGTGATGGGCCACGTCGATAGCCTGCGAGACTCTCGATCCAGGCGGGTAGAACCCTGGAGATGGGAGACCTGGAGACAATTGGCCGGACTCGAGGGTCTTTGGATCAGCGCCGAAATACGGTTCATTTGACCCATTGTCTCCTAAACCAATACTCGTCGATGGCCGCGAGTCACCCCGCTCTTGCTGGAAGAACTTCCTGAGAACAACCATCTTGGAGATGTGTAGGAGTCAAGTCTCATGCACAATTGTATGCTGCCGTTGAAACTGCTGAGCGCGCACGAGACAGCCCCAGAAAAATTGACTTTGAAAAATCCAAGGCCCAAGCTAGCGAATTGTGGAGCGACAGGATCAACCGTCGTCGTGAAGAATTAGAGCGACATGGCAGGAAGGGTGAAGACTCGAGGATAAGAAACCGTCATACGGTTCGAAAAGTCATCGCAGATGATCATGACAGTGGGAGAAAAGGGAAGAGGGACAAGAAAAGTCGAAGCCCACGCCAAAGAGCAGACAGCAGCGGAGACTTGCCTTGTCAAGTGGTGGGCATGCAGATCGCACACTCTTTAGCAAGTGTCTGGATCAGGGGGAAGTGGTCCGGTCTGCTCCATGATGGGCAGAGATGGGCACGAAGATGGGGCCAGGCCGATGAGGCGTGACGGTTCGAACGCTAAGAAAATTAAGAGTACTCCGTAGTGCTCCATGAGTTCTGACACACGAACGGCGGCTGTCAGGCTATACTGGCTTGGGTATACGGAGATGAGAAGCTTCGACGGGCAACCCTCGAGTGCTCCCCTTCTCCTTTTGTTCCTGATGGTCATCACACGAGGTGTCGACTCTGTCGAGGTCGAGAACTGGGTCCAACTGGGTCAACAGGAGCAACTAGCAGAACCTTGCTGGGAGTCAACGTCCAGGGTGCATAGCATGAGCTTGCAGCTTCCGCCCCGTTCAACATCCCTAGGTTCCACATGACAGAACGTTCCTGCGGGTAACGAAAATAGACCAGGGAAAAGCAAGGCTATGCCCAGACTGTCGTCTTTTCTTTGGAAGATTCTGTCCCGGAAAGGGGCCGTCATTGGCCCTTGACTGTGTGAACCCTTTGATTGCAAGGATTACGACTCGCAGTCAAATGCCGGCCACAAAAGCCAGGAACGAGACCTCGGGAGTGGATACGCCAGACACAAAGAACCCAGCGATGCCCAGCGACACACGAGTGGGAAGTGGCAGACGAAGATGGAGTTCCCAATTTCCGTTTGACTGGCGATTGGTGTGACGAGGTGATCGACAAGCAGGACGTGGGCCACGCCAGTTCCTTAGCGCGATGTGCCTGGCGACCCGAGTGCATCTGGTTTGCTGAACGATTCCGACCGTTCGGCAGTGTTGTGCACCAAAATGGACGTGTCCAACGACTCGGACAGTGCTTAGTGGCATAGCAACAAAGAAAAGTACAGAGTCCACTCCTGGCTCTTGTCGTGATGAGGAAGGACGTGAAGTTGTGAAGGTTGATGATCCCGTGATGAACCCGTTCAGGGGCTTCCTCGAGTATTGAAACACTAGTTCCAAGTCAATTCAGTTGTATTGATCCGCTCTGAACCTTGGAACTCACTCACGTTAACAGTTTAGACTGAAGGAAATGTGCGGGGCTTTCTAAAATTGGTGTCTGGTGGTGGTGGTGTTTTATGTTGATGGTTGTAGATGCCCTCCAGTTCTTGCTGGCCCACTACATCTCGATATCATCATGAACGCACCGATCGATCGATTGCGATCTCGATAGTCCCTGTGCCACTTCGATCGTCAGCCACTATGGTACTTTTGACACCGCCAAGCTCCAGGGTGAGGTGAGACACGCGGAGTGCGATCTTCGAGTCCCGGAGAACGTACAACGACGGGAAATAATATAGTATCGCTCATGATTTTAATCTTGCAGAAAGGCCTCTTCGTGTGATCGAGTGCCCGCGACAAGACTCTGCATTAGCCCTGCATTAAGCTTGTAGATCGCTATATAAAGTTCTGTCAGTCGCATCTGCGGAGGTATATATCACAACTACCATCACTGAACAATGCCAATGCAACTCGGAACTTCAAGCTCATTGACATGAGGAATAAAGCTATCGCAAAGTAACGGGCCTATCCTCCAGCTCTTGCAAGCTTCTTTACTGATTACGTGTTCTCGTCCACTCCAGCTGCACCTCTGCAAACTGTGAACACTAACATTCCATCTTCTTCAACCGTGTCGCCTGCATTGAATTGGACCAGCATAGGACTGCATTTCTCTCTCAAAGATCAATCTCAAAAAGCCATACTTGTGTCACTTGAACAGCCCTGTTCAGGGGAACGACCGTGTGCAGCATATCCTATTCAGGCGTCCTCAATATCCTCCAACTTAATCTTGTGACCCATCTTTTCCTCCTGTTCTTCTTTCTTAATAACGACGCCTTCCATCTCCAGGACTGGGGTTGGGGTGGACTCATGCTCCGGCTTATCATCGTCCTTGGTCTTCTTTGGCGTCTTCGTCCTAGGCGTTCAGGGAGTCCTAGGTGTTTTGGGTGTTTTGGGCTCCTGAGGGCCTGAGTCCTTCTCCGCATTGCTGCCAGGCATTCCGATGCTGTCGAAATGAGCTTTCAGCTGAGTGTAGCGCCAATAGGCCGTCTTAGGATTGATATTCAGCTTTTCAGCAACGGCCTTGTAATCGGGCTGGGGTTTCAGGCGGTTAGTGTAGGATGTAAAGAAGGGCAGGATTCCAATACTCACTCCGCTTCAGTTGTGGTTCTGAACACAGAGCCACAAGAAGCGTAGGTTTGTCTCGGTGAGAACGGACTTGCCAGATGGCTTGTTTGGGCCCTTCTTGGGCGTGTCTTGCGTCTTGGTCGGTTTGGTTGGAGACATCTTGCAGAGTTCTATCCGCGGATACATCGATGTTAGCAATGAACAGTTAAATCGAGTATCCGACACCTGCTTCGAAGGGAGCATCAACAATAGGTACCAAAGGCGATGGTAACATGGTCTGGTTCGAGAGTCGGTTGTTGGGAACGTGGTTGGGGTCGTGTTGTTGTTAGAAGCCGAGAAGCGCGAGACGTGGAACTATCCATAAGGAAAACAACTCACGCAACAAAGCAAACGGCGAAAACTAGCGGATTAGAACTACCAATACATAGACAAAATTTCCTTGCAACGACTCATTCTCAGCCAGTATTCGTACATCATGCCTTGAGGAGCTTAATGGGCGGCCATCCAGGTCAGAGATTCAAGCACCCTCCCTTGGCTCTACCTCGACACCCAAAGCCTGCTCAGAATGATCTTCACTGGAGAGAACCTCGTTGGTAGGCCCGTCCCAAGGCTCATCGATGACCACGGTCTGCTGCTGGCTGGTCCGGACCATCGGACTCGCATTCTCGAGAACTAGCTTGAGCCTCGAGAAGTGCAGCACAACGGCGTCCTTGCAGAGGCTCAGCCCGTCCACAACTGGCTGGTAGTTGGTCCACAGCCACAAGAAGAGTACACCTTGAGCCAAACAATCGCAAGTGATGAGGTACTCGCCTTTTCGCCTTCGACAGGGAAGCCCTTCAGGTAGAGCCAAAGAAGATGGACATTGCCGTCGACAGCGGCAGTAGCAGCTTAAACCTGTGGTGTCTTCAATGGTGAGTTATGGGAAGAGCCTGCTGGGTCTCTATTCGGCCCTCGCTTGATCGAGGAAGGACAGGTTACGGGGGAATGAGAAAAAAAAGTGAGGTGCAGGTCCAGACACGGAGGACGGGGACACGGCAACATCATGATTTTCAAGAAGATAGATTGAAGATTCTGTTTGTCGCACGACTAGCTACCCATGCCTTCCTTGTAAAGATGCCGACTCCTCGTCTCCCTAGGTGTTTCCGAATGAAAATGGATTAACGGCTGATTCAAGAATCCTCCATAAGCTCCTCCTTCATATCAGAATCCAAAGCCCGCGAGGAGTGATGGCGGACAGGAGAAGCCTACTCGGACTCATCCTTGATGTCGTCCAGGATTTCGTCATCGGCCTCCTGCTCCTGCTCGGCTTCGACATCAGGACTATCGGTTTCGAGGACTTTCCTGAGCCTCTCGAGGCGCTTCTTGGCAGTACCGATCTTCAGGCCCATTCCATCAGCGACTGGCTGGAAGTCGATCTAAGACGTAAGAATATAAGACACTGGATAAAGTGAACACAAGTGATGATGTAGGGTACTCACCTTCTGGCCTTCATTAAGAAAACCTTTCAGGCAGAGCCATAGCAGACGGACATTCTCGTCAGTAGCAGCGGCAGCTTTAGCTGGCGTCTTCTTTGAGGGGGAAGACTTTCTGGTGGTAGGCTTTCTAGACGTCTTAGGCTCACGCTTGGTCACTTTGCTGGTGGGTGCCATTTTCTGTGAAAACAATCGATCAGTGACTGTGTAGAAACAGGGCCAAGCTGTGATGATATCAAAGTGTGGCTGAACGTGTTACTTACTGAAGTGATGATGATCGTGACGAGAAAGAAAGTTGCTTGCGATGGGAGGGAGGGAACAAGAAAGGAAAACTTTGAAGGTGAATGATGGCAAGGCGACGTTAGGTGCAGGTTACAGCACAATGCGACAGCCCCTCTTAAAATGGAATACAATGGGAATTTCCAGCGTGTGCCCAAAACATGCAAATCAGAGATTTTGATTGTCTCAGAGCTAGCTACCTAGGTACTTCACACCTTTGTGAAAACAAGATCCTCCTCCTAGTCTTATTGCCCCCATGCGAACTCAATGGCTGCACTGCTCAGTAGATTGTGTGTCCTCCTCAGGCTCGGCCTCAACGTAGAAGTCCTTTCCTTTGACAGGAACAGACACTGGGGACTCAGTTCAGGCCGTATCCACAGGCTCCTCCTTCGCATCCTCTTCCTCCTGGCCGGCCCGAGACGCGGCTTCAGTCTTCTCTAGAGCTGTCTTGAACCTGTGGAAACGGAGATAGGCTGCATGCTTCGAGATACCCAGATAATTTCCAACTTCCTTGTAATCAATCTGTTGTATCAAGGTCAGCATACTGCATGAGGCAGTCATCGAAAATCGAGAACGGCAGATGTCGAGGCTCAAATACTCACAGTCTGTCCATGTTGGATGAAGGTTCTCAGGCATGCCCACAACAGTTGGACATTGGATTCAGTGACAAGAGTAGATCCACATTTGGCTGGGGAGGGGTTTCCAGGCATTTTGTTCGTGCGTTTGTGGGTCGGTGTTTTGACAGGCAACTCTTTAGCCTTCGTCACCTTATTCGTGGGTGCCATTTTCTTGGTTGACGTGTCCGTGACAATTCCCAAGTTAGCGAATCAACAGTCATAGAAAGGCAGATGAAGCATACCGTGTTATTGAAGATGACACTGATCGTGCTACGTACTTGTGGGTTGAGTGACGTTGGAGATCGAGAAGAGTACCGCGAGGGGTGGATGAGGGAGAAAACAAGAGAAAGGTGGCAAACTGCGAGAAGAAGTGCTCTCGGAATGTGGAAGAACATGAAAGATTGAATTTGTTTGTCAGATCGCTTTTTCTGCTATGGCCACTACGGCTACTCCCATATTCTTAGTTCTTCTTACAACATCGAGCTCGGCCCTTATTCCTCCTCACTCACCTCGCTGACTTCAGCATGTTCCTGGGCCCCGGGGCCATCCACCTCATCCTGACCAGTCTCAGGAATAGCCAAAGTCTCCTGCTCCTCGTTGCCTTGAGCATTATCCTAGGCCGCTGAGCCATCCACCTCATCATGATGGGTCTCAGAGTCAGTCACAAGCTCTTGGCCACGGCCGACAGCGTTGGAGCGCCTGGCTTCCCTGGCCTCCGCCATCTCCGCAATGTACTGGCCATACGGAAGAGCTCGGTGACATCCTCCCTAACCTCATTTACCGGCATATCCATTTTGTCGGCGACCCAGTCCCAGTCGCTCTAGAATTAGGGCATTGTCAGCATTGGAAGGACCCTACGGGAAAGGAAAGGCAGAATGGACGGATTACATGTTGATAGACTCACCTCATCAAGGTTGCTGGTGTACAGCACGCAGGCAAGGAGACACTTGGCTTCATCTCTCTGGGTGATTAACTCATCCTCCACCGGGTCTGAAGTGGCCCAGTCAGCCGTGTGAGACGATTGGATTTCCACCGGTGGCATGGAGCATTTCTCAGCAAAGAGAAGACATGATGATGGTTTGTAGTTTGCTTTTGGACCAGTAATGTTGAAGCATTCACGTTCCTTTGAAAGTTTTTTAAAGATCCTTTGAGAGTCTTTTGAGGGTTTTTTGAAGGTCTTCTGAGAGTCTTCTGAAGGTCCTTTGAGGGTCTTTCAAAGGTTTTTGTGGAAGTGGGTACACTTGGGAAAAATGTGCATGGAGGGATTTGAAAGGAAAGAACAAGGGAGAGGATGCGTGGGATTATACTTTTCTGAGTTGCAGTGCATGGAAGGAGTGGGAGCCTCTTTTGACTATTTCACTAAATGGGTTCACTGGGATATATATCGAATCATCAAGACATTTGACACACTTCCTGCAGAGGCACAAAAAGGCATCCGTAGATAATTTTATTGATGCTATTTTAGAGACAAGAAAGTGGTGAGAAAGAGGAAGAAAAACAGCAAAATATCTCCTGATATAGGAGATCAGCAAGGAAACTTCCTGCAGATGCTGCCGGAGATCCCCGAATCAGAATGACTAATAGTCGAGCCTGTCAACATCTTTGCTACACTGTTTGAGCCGTCGCCCTTTGTACAATCCCCTATCCTCCAAGCGTCGACTCGTTGACTAGAGCATGACAAGCATACAAGCATAGTGGATCTGACAGGTAGGGTTGATGCTATCACGTGTGAGCCACGTGCAGACCACGCGCGAATCATGCTGGCTGTCACTCAGGCGGTGAGGTTTAATGGTGCAGAGCTCTACAAGCACCACCACAACGAAGGTATATTAATCCATCTGGGATGGGAACTCGGATAGATATGGGAGTCTCGGTGACATATGGGTGCTAAATGCAATGTTATTTCTGGACTGCGCTTCTGGAGTCGCATGAGATAATAGAATTCTGACGTTTCACCGGCTTGGAGATATCATGAACAAACAGTTGGCACACTTCTCGACCAGCTTTTCCTAGATACATGGCTCAGGTGTCCTTTATTAAGAAGCAGTGTCTAGATTTTTCTTTCCATTTCATCGAAGAGAGCGTCAATTTCCTCCAACTGGACGTCGACGTCGGAATACATCTCCTCCTTTTCCACCAACTTGACGTCGAGCTCGGAGGGCAGATCCTCAAGAGACTCCAAAGCTTCGAGAGCCTCCTTCTTCAGACTCGTTTTCTTGGATGGAGTCGCTTTGGCAGTCGAGGTGGTGCGTGGGATCTTCTCCCGAGGCCCATCCTTGACCTCGGGCTCGCCCTTGAGAGAGTCGGGATCCTGGAAGGCATCCCTCAGTTTGTAGAAGCGGAAGCGGGCTGCAGTTGGAGTGCATCCGCAGAGGCGTGCAACTTCTTCGTAGTCAATCTGAAATGATGAGGCTGTTAGCTGTCTGAATGGCAGCGGGAAGAAAGTGCTAATGAGCCAGAGCGTGGGAGTTGAATAGATGAACGGGGCCTTGGAGTCATGATCTCGAGATACTCACGTTTTGACCAGTGCTTTTGAAGCACGCCCAGGCGAAGCGGGTGTCCAGGCTATGGGCAGAAGGGGTGGGTAGCGCGCGGCGCTTCTTGGTGGTCGACTTGGGGGTGGTTGGCTTTTGAGCCTTTGGCGTGGTGGGATTCGCAGATGCCATCACGTTGAATCGAAGAGGTAGAGTGAGCTTGTTTGTGGGATCAGGTTTTAAAGAGAGATGGAGAGCGAAGACGTGATGGGAGAGTGATGTTGTGGGAGAGGAAGAGGATGGGAGGTGAGCATATGGTTTGTTTACAAAACGTACAGAAGTAGAACGTGAACTGATTGATTGGTACCCCCTCTGACCTTTCAGATACTTTTTCAGCTACTTTTTCAGCTTAGCAATTTGCCCCGTTATTCTCGTCCACCGTCCACATTTCCCCATTCCAGTGTGCATGCTATCGATTCCTGCGTTCATGTCCTAGTTCACGTTCAAGCAAGCCCACCCTCCATCCCGATCGTCGTATAGCTTGAGCCTCCTAGAAACTGCCCTCAAGCTCCTCCAGCTTCACCTTCAGATCGTCATCCTGGCCCTCAGACTTGTACTCTGGGAGCTCGTCCTGCTCCTCTTCGGGCTGACTCTTAATCTCGGGATCCTCACCCTGGGCAGCCTGGGCAGCAGCCTCCAGGGCTTCGAAGTGGTTTTTGATCTTGTAGTAACGCTGCTTTGCAGCACTTTTGGTGATACCGAGAGCATTTGCAAGGGTTTGGTAGTTGACCTGAAGATAGCCTATGTTAGCAAGGCTCACTTTTGGTGCTCGCTCGTGGAATGGGCAATAGTATAGCATGAAGGTGACAGGAAGTCGATGTGCAGTATGTTCAGAATCGGGTGTACTGTGGGACTTACCTGGCGGACTTGACTGTTTTTGAAGCAGAGCCACATGAAGTAGAGGTCGCCGTCAGCCTTGGCCGTGTCCCTCGTGGCAGCCGCAGTGGTAGCCGACTTGCGCGGCTTGTTCTCAGGCTTGGCCACATGAGCTGTTCCTTTCTTAGGAGCCATGATATTGGTAATGCGCTAGTATGTGATGAAGATGCGAGTGAATTTGGTGGACTTGATGAATTGAGTAGTATGAGAAGTGGTGGATCGAGTAGCGGCGAACAGTAGAGTTGTAAGAAGAGTTGTAAGAAGTCGGTTGACGGGTGGGAAGCAGAAGGCAAACCTCAACAAACGACGTGAAACTAAGCTTACGACTCACACTTGCCGTATTGGAACGACGTGTGATTTTTGCTTAATGAATCTATATAGCACGGGGGTGGAATGAGTCGAACGGGCAGAAGATTCTCATTTAACTACTACTATCATGTTTGACGGCCGGCATGAGCGGGCCAATTTGAGGAGCCCCATTTAGCCCTCCAGAGCAAACGCACTATCCGCCAACAGGTGATCTTTCAAGTCTTGAGTCTCAGCCGCGGCCCCAGTCTCGTTCTCCTGGTGGTGGTCATCCTCATCTTCATCTTGCTGAGCCTCACTCGCAGACGCTTCTCTCTCAGCCTGCTCCGCCTTCTGCAGCTTCTCGATGTAAGCACTGAGACGAAGGAATCGCATGCGTGTAGCACTTGGATTGAGGCCCCATTCCTCAGAAACGGCCTTGATGTCGACCTGTAGAAACGTGGATCAGCATGATGTATACACTGGCATTGTGTTCATGTGTAGCAAGGGAATCATCAGGTGACAATGTTTGGGGCAAATGAATTTAGACGATGACATGGGCAACAATAGAATACTCACTTTAGCCTGGGTGCTTTGAAGGCAAGACCACAGGAAGAGAAGGTTCTGGTTCGCCTTCGCATCAGCCTTGGTGGGGCTAGAGTTGTTGGAGACGCGACCCTTCTTGGAAGTCGTCTTGGGCTTGGTGATCTTGTCGGTGGACTTCTTGGGAGGCATCTTGCAGGTTTGGATGGTGCGAATGTTTGGTAATGGTTGAAGGTGGTGTAGTAAAAGCGAGCAGATGACGGGAAGTCGAAGTTGCAGAAAGGTTGCGGTGAGATGCGAGAGTGTGGAAGGAGGAAGGAGGAAGGGAGAAAACAGAACGAGGAGGCCTTTAAATAGTCACGGGCGAGGACTTCAACGAGCAGTGCAAACCTTACATCATGTCTTCGAACTTCATTACTTCGTACATTTGAGTGATTTGCTTGATTTCACGACTGACCGACAGCCTTGAGAAGTGATTCCCGCACGGCGTCCGCCAACACTGTATGCGCTCCACGGGCAGCATCTACAGCTCCGTCGATCAAAGCCTCATGACCTGAGCGGTGATCCCCTGAGCCGAGGGAAGCCTTTGAACTATCACCTTTGAGCCAGAGCTCCGTCACCTCGTCACGCGCAGGCATATATGCTACAACACACGCCGATACAATTGAACGGTGCTCTGCAGGGTCTGTGTCCAGCATGAGCTTGGGTGCTGCTGCCGGAGACCCTTTCTCCTCGTCAGAGACAAGCGCAGCCACACCACCCGCGACAAGGTCAAGGCAGTCAATGTGCGCGTCAGCAATGGCAGCCGATGCAGCAGTGATACACCCTGCCAGGACGTTCATCATACCCCATGAGGCATCATGCGAGTCGGGAGCATCACCCCACCAGCGGTCATCCTCCGCTTCCAGAATGGTGATGGTGATATCAACGCCGCTCTTTGGCCATCGTTCAGCAATGATTGCACCTCGCAGAGCAGTCTCGAGGTGAACACCGAGGTCACGCTCACTCGAATCGCGAATATGCCCTTTCCGCTTACGCGCAGCAAAGGGCGCATACTTGACGTGGGTCGTTAAAACCAAGTTGGGTGAAAACGCAGCAGACCGCGGCAGTGGTTTCGGTCCATGGACTGTGCAAGCTAGCTTCAGAGCTGATGAAGGCGGGATCAGAGATTTAGGGTTGGACCGAGCTGCGGCAAGGGAGGCTGAGGGTTCGAATTCGAGGTATGAAGAGCCCGAGGCGGATGGAATGAGCCCAGTCTTGAGGACTAAAACAGTGTCAGTTCAACCATGCCATTCACCAATGCTTTCTGTGTTCGCGCGTCCATACAGATTTTCCTTAGCTCGACAGGCTGTCGCTGGCGCCGAGCACGATCAGCAGCGCCGGTGTCCGACTCGAGCAACGAGGCATAGACAGCTGGCCTTGTGCCACCTGGCGGCCCATTGATCCGCCTCCGGTCAGCCATCATCGTGAGTTTGAAGCAAGAGAGAGGGATCGTTGACGTTGAAGAGCTCGAGATGGAAATCTTGGCGTTTGCACTGTTTGCCGGGCCCCACCGCAACGCCGAGCTTTTCAAACTTCTCCTCGCCTTTTCCTTTTCTCTTCCTTCCACATTCCTCTGCGTGGTCCACACTCGAGCTTGAGCTCCTCTTTGCCGAGGAAGCGTTATCAAGGAAATGGGAATTTTGTCATGGTGACAATCAACTATGCTAACCAAATTGTGAGTATCTCTGCAGTGGCTGTCCCTACACCTCCCTGTCTACATGAGGAAAACGAACCAAAAATTTCTGTTCCGGCGACGAATGAATGGGCCATGGACAACATGCACTACCATCTGATGACACCTATACACACGCATAACATTGTCACTCGTTGATGATACTGAGACTGACTGTTATTCAGATAGGTCAGCGCTACTTCACTAACAAGCTTCTTAGCGTGTCCATGACTGCTTAGGTCGAGGTATGCTAATTCTTTATTTTCTTCCTCCTTCTACCACGTCTTGTATGATGAGAAACCTTTTTTCAGTTCTGCTTCTGCAAAAACCTTGAAGAAAACCAAATACCTTACCAAATCTCCTGATCATGTTTTACCCATGCCAACGTCTTGACATCTCTCCAACACTGGACCCGTTACTGACAACATGAAGTGAATTAGTTGTACAGTCCCCGCCCGGCCACACAGACGATTCCAGATAAGGTACGAAACAGCATCGATTTCTTCCTCACCGTCACCCCTGTATGATGACAACCAGTCAATCCATTCAACGATCTAACCAGAACCGCCTCCCGAGTACGCACCCGTATCTCAGCGGTCGCCAAGAGTTCATTCGTCGATCCACCCTCCCCAACTCCCTATACTGGACCTCTTGTGTCTTCGGACATGAGCAGGAAGGAAGGTTGTGGAGTTCTGGGGTGTGTGGGCTCAGTCGGCGTATGGCCATGCTCCTGTGCGGCTGTCTGGTCCAGGTCCGGTACTGCTATGCTTGGCTTGTGTCAGCTTTTTCTTGGGCTGGGCTGCTCGTCCGTCTTGGATGACTGTTCGGCTTGAGAGGCTGGCAGAGGATGGGATGAGTTAACTGGCTTGGCTGATTATTTCTCGCTGCTTGCTTTGCTTGCTAGCGGTGGTGCTTTCTCTTGTCGTTCTTGCATTGGCTTTTGGGATTGAGGCTGACAAGTTGACATGACAGATTATTAGACGCTCGCACGTATCTCTATCTAGAACTTAATGGACTTTATGCACAGTGATGACCGATGGTTTTATCGGAATGGAGTAAGCAATGAATTGTATAAGCTATGTACGGGTGTATGGTAGTCGAGTAAGAAAAACCATTATCATGAAGCAAAAAAGCTCATCCCAGGGTTGCCTGTTCCAATGCCCATACCTCCCAGGATCCTCAACAGCAAGACAAAACGTCGGCAAACGTGGACACAACCTCCCAATCCCAATCAGGGGAATCATTGACGCAAACCTCCCTTTCTCTTCGTGTACGCTGATCGAACATTCACATTTCGTTTCTTTTCTGAGCATGGCGCTCATACAATGGGAAGACTCTCCAGTCTTCGTGGCACATCAGTGTGGACACTGATGATTGTCATGTCCAATTTCTGAGCTTCAGAACTCATGACATGGCTCGACGTATGGATAGGATCTCCCTGAGCTGAGTTCACTCCTTGCCCTCAATTGGGGTGGTGGTGCCATTCGATCGGGACATGCTATAGGGGGCCTGGAGAAGAGTTAGTGGGCTTTCAGTATGATTTCTGAGCGACACGGTGCTTACCAGAACTCTCTTGGCGTTGCAAATCCTCCAAGCAAGGTTGCGGACATTGCCATCTGCCTTGACGACTTCAGGAGCCAACTCGACACCGAACCTGCAGACACTAGTTAGTTACTGACACAGACCAAGAGAACAAGACAATGACGAAACTCACATCTGGTGAACAGCGAAGACAACACGCTTGGCAAACTTGCCCTCTCGTTCGACAAGACCGCCAAACTGCTCGTCCACAGTCTCAGGCGCAACCTCGGGGTCACGATCGAAACAGTTGCGAACAACAGGCAGCAGGGCTTTCTGGACAGCGCTTTGTTCAATGATGTCGCCGTCAACGGCCGCACTATCTTCATCAAAACGGCGGATTCGGATTTCAAAGGGTCGTGAGATAGCCATGACGTTGTGCTTGCCGTTGTGGTGGTAGCGGAATTCGAAGACACCCTGTGTCCAGAAGAGCTTGTCGCCTGAAAAGACGATCTCGCCGGATGCGAGGTCATGGCTGTCGCGGCCTTGCTCCTTGGAAGAGCGGACGACCACGTCGCTTGTGACAATGCCCTTTTCACAAGTCAGGTTGTCATAGAAGCCTTCGTTGGTGGCGACCCAGCGGCCCTGCGACGAGACGCGGGTGACCTCGCGAGAGGTGTTGTCCGTGACTCGGTAGAGACCAATCCAGTCTTTCTTGCTGTGGTTGAGCGGTGCTGTCCACTTGACCTTGATCGGGGCGCCATATTCGAAGGTCAGGTTCTTCAGGTCGCCTCTCCGGTCCAGGGGCATCTGGGCATTGGCGCCCTCACGACCCTTGCCCTGCTCGCTTTCCTCCTGAGGCTTGGCATCTGTACCCTCCACCGACAAGGAATAGTCCCTGAGGTCGAAGCCAGCCAGATCCGCATCGATACGGGAGATAGTGACTCGAGCAGGGTACTTCTGGAAGAGAGCAGTGGTATCTTTAACAAACGTGTTGACACCGGCAGCAAGCTTTGGACGAGCATTCTCAAGCATCTCCTCGATGAACTCGAAAGACTCATCGAACATCTTGTCAACACTTCCGTGCAGCTGCTTCAGGGATGGCGGCAAGGATCTCTTGAGATTCTTGACAACACCTCCATCCTGACGGAGGCTGCGACCGTAAAGCTTCTGCATGTGAGGGCGCTCCACAAATTGGATGAAAGCCAGGCTCAGGATGTGGCTCAACAAAGCGAGGAAGGTAATGGCTCCGCTGCTGGTGATGAGGACGGCACCCCAGACACCTGCAAGACCCAGAACACGCTCCGGGTTGTTGAGGAAGCGGTAGATACCGTCGTACGTCAACTTGGGTGATTCGTCGAAGAAGAAATCACCGTAGAACCAGCCGAATTCACCGAGCGACTCGTAGATGCTGACCGAAGTCCAGATTTGCAGGGTAATCAAGCCCGCGCCCAAGACGTGTCGGAACAGAACCAAGCCATAGCCCCAATCGGACGGGAAGGTATACATCTTCCACGCAGCTGCGATGAAACTAGCATAGCACATGATCATGCTCAGATGATAAGTGCCCTTCCACTGGTTCCATGCCTCTTGCGGGGTGTCGCCGTACTTGAGGAAGTGTCTGGTCCAGGCCTTATTGTTGGACTGTTTGGTGAGAAGGTAGCCAATGCCTACAGAGTACCACACACGCCATACAACGGCATTGACCATGAAAAGGAACTGGTACTGCGGGGTAGAAGGTGTCAAGACCGCGACTGCAAATACGAGAAGCTGGACAAGCATGATCGAGGAGTCCGTCGTTCTATACAAATCCAGGTTGTGCAGTCCCAAGAGGTTGTGAACGGAGGGGGGCGGCTTGGCCGAGTACATTAGAGACGCATTGGGTGCCAGGTCCTCAGACGGAGTTGGCGCTGATGGGGTGTCCGAATCGGTGGGCAGGCTGGAGGTCGAGTCCACACAGACTGAGCGCTTTCGGGGCGGGGGCGGGTTATAGGTCTTGTCGATATGGGGGTTCTCGACCAGCACGAGGAAGGCGAATTGAGCTGCATGGGCAATGATCGAGATGAAGAGCACTTTATAACTGGCCGCCATGAGGGAGATGCCGTAGTATCCCGCGTAACCGACCGAGTACATGGGGTGGGGCGCCATCTCAAAGACACCGTCGAAGGTCAACTCCTGATCGATGAGATAGAAGAAGTCGCCCCAGTACCAGGCATAGTCCTTGACTACTCGGTGGGCGTCTAGCTTGACCCAGAGGTTGAACAGCACGAGCACAATGCCGGCTGCCCACCGGAGGGTGGTCATGATCACACTTTCACCGACGGGGCGGTGACCACAGGCTATCGCGAAGAGGCAGTAGGATGTGAAATCGCACATCAAGATCAAGTCCACTAGACGCCTAAAGACGAGCCAGGTGTTGTATTCAATAGGAGCACTGTCGAACTTGTAATCGTGGGGGATCTTGGTCTCCAGCTCCCGCTTGATCCAATTGTACAGGGCAGGGTGTGGGTTCTCTCCTGTGGCCGGGTTGACAAAGATCTTTGTCTTCTCCGCCCATCGAATGAGGGTCTTGTGGTGGGACTGGTTGTGAAGCAGCCATCCGATTCCTCCATTGTAAGCCGCCCGCCAGAAGAGGTAGACGACCGCGAAGACCGGAACTTTGGCACCCGCGGGAAGAACCCAGAGAAGGAAGATGTGAATAGCCAACAGTGCTAATACCACCACATCACCAACATTCTTCGGTTCCGATGGCGACAGGAGCTGGGAGACCATATCATGAGTCTGGGGAACCGTGAAGACTAGGACACGTTGAAGTCGGTTAGCGACGGGATCTTAAGAAGGGCAGGAAAAGACATGTTCTCGTCACGTAGCGCTCCAGAACAGCAAAACCGAGATATTGGCCTTGAGCGCAAACGCGGAGATCAATGAGATGGCACCTACCTGTCCCATCGGGAGTCCGCCCGAAGGTCTTTTTGTCCTTGCCAACCTTATCCTTGATCTCGACCTCTCCGGTAGCGGTCAAAGCATCGCGACTCCCAGTTGAATCAGAGCGCGACACAATTCTTTCGCGCAGCCCATCGGGCTGCTGGGCACCTGTTGAACGGCCCTGATCCATGATGGTTGTTGAGGGAAGAAAGAAAGCGTTGGGACTGTGATCAGTGACGCCAGAGACATGTGACAGCGGGACCACACAATTGTTTTGTTTGCATCCACCGGACTTGATTTCCGCGGACTCTGGTTTCTACTTTACCTGTCCCTGGTTGATATCGGAGGTGGGTTCAGATACTCTATTGACACAACGAGGAAAGAGAGAGCGTGAGAGAGAGAAACTGAAACTATTTATGCGCGAAATTGGGTGTTAACTGAGTGGAACCGTGTGTGTCGACTTGCCCAGTGATCCCCCCATAAAGCCCGTCTTAGTGTTGCGGGCCCCGAATGGAGCAGAAGAGGAAAGAAACGGGACGACCGCGACTGATCGACCCAACCTGTCCACGGTCTAGTCTCGTTCTCTCTGTGACTTCGGGAAGGGCGACTTCAGCAATCCTTCCACTTGCCAAGTTTTGAGGAGATTTGACCGGACTCGACTCGCCAATTCGTCGTCTAATGCCTCGTGCGGCATCCGTGTGGTTACATACACATCGGGCTTTTCCACACAGCACTCAGCGGGGCCCCAGAAGATGCGCGCAGCGGCAAGTGCGGGTGTCAAAGCGACCCTTCGTGCATCACCTTCATCCTGCAGTCTGTACTATAGGGACAGACCACGCTAAACTGCCTGCGATGTGCGACGCGATCATCGGTTGAATGGATGCGCAAGTACGAGGCCTGCATGTCGGCGAATGAGCGCGTCGTCGCGGAGAGTGGAGGAAGGTTGACATCATCGCAGAGCGAACGCGATCAGGGCAAAAAGGACACTGCATCCTTGATGTCAGTGCGCTCAAGAGAGATTGATAATGGATACTCCTAATGCACTGTTTTCTGCACTGCCCTCCCTCAAGGGCCCTCTCATCGACTCGAACCGCCAGTGAGGTCATCTCTCAAGTTGTCCCACCTGGAGCTTGAACTAACAGAAACGAACCCCGCTTCTCGTCTCACCTGCAGTGCATCGGACTGTCCCACCAGGGCCATCCTGATCGTCCTGCAGCGCAGACGCCAAATCAAGATTCGGACGGCTGCTAAAGTTCTGACAGGACAAGGGGGCCCTGGTACCTGGTGTGTAAAAGAGCGATTGGAGTATGGCAGAATCCATCTGGCCCTAGACATGGATAGCGCTTAGTGCGGTTTTTGAGACTCTCTCGCGTTGGCCCATGGCAAGGCATCGACAGTCCAGATGGACTTTTATTCGGTAGCAGAACACCAAGCGTTTACAAAACAATTCCATGACCCCCATCCCGCCGTTGTATACTGTAGCATATTGACAATGTCGAGGGGCCGCTGATGGGTAGTCTCCATCCCCCCGAATTTGATCCTTGTTAGACTTAACTGGCCTTGCCAATTGCCTCAAAGTTCAGATCGACAGCTACTGTCCGCCTATTTACTTGTTCCTATCTGGTTCATGCCACGATCAACTTACCAGCGGGCGCCTTCCGACACCGCAGCCCCGCCAATCGCCACAGGGTGGTTAGTCATCCCGCTTATCAAGCAATGATCTCCGCCACCGGCGATGCTTTTCATTCTTGACATCTGAACATTCTACTTTCTTTGATCGCTCTTTCTATCTGTAACTCTTTTTCGGTCTTCAAAAAGCCCACCGTGATGGCGCCATACGTGGAGGAGCCGAACGAGGCCTCCCTCACCGCGCCCTCGAAGATGGCCCCGAACCTGGTGGCCCCAGAGCCTGGTATGTGTCGCAGGGGAACTACGTTCTGGACGAGTCTAATATCTCTACAGAGCACTGTCCTGGCCCTGAATCCGAGAAGGCTGGTCAATCAGATGCCTGCGCTGGCTGCCCGAATCAACAAATCTGCGCCACAGCGCCTAAAGGACCCGATCCCGACATTCCCATCATCACCGAGCGTCTCTCCCACATCCGGCACAAAATCCTGGTTCTCTCCGGCAAAGGAGGAGTGGGCAAATCGACCTTCTCAAGCCTCCTTGCGCATGCCTTCGCCACCAACCCCGACTCCACTGTCGGCATCATGGACACCGATATCTGCGGGCCGTCGATCCCCAAGATGATGGGCGTGGAGACAGAGACTATCCACGTTAGCAACCTCGGCTGGAGCCCGGTGTGGGTGACGGATAACCTGGGAGCGATGAGCGTGCAGTTCATGCTGCCTAATCGCGATGATGCGGTGATCTGGCGCGGACCCAAGAAGAATGGGCTGATCAAGCAGTTCCTCAAGGATGTGGATTGGGGTGAGCTGGACTATCTCATTGTCGACACGCCACCTGGCACTTCGGATGAGCACCTCTCCGTCAACTCGATGCTCAAGGAGTCCGGTGTTGATGGTGCCGTGGTCGTCACGACTCCACAGGAGGTCTCTCTGCTGGATGTGCGCAAGGAAATCGACTTCTGTCGCAAGGCAGGCATCAAGGTCCTGGGTCTGGTGGAGAACATGTCTGGTTTTGTTTGTCCCAACTGCACACACGAGTCGCAAATCTTCCGCAAGACTACTGGCGGAGGACGTCGACTGGCGAAGAAGATGGGTATTCCATTCCTCGGAGCTGTGCCCTTGGATCCACGCGTCGGTATGGCGTGCGACTATGGCGAGAGCTTTGTGGACAACTTCCCCGATAGTCCGGCTTCCAAGGCCATTAAGCGTGTTGTTCGCGCAGTCGGTGAAGCAGTTGGGGAGAACCCTGAAGACGTTCTCCCTGAGGAGATGGTCGGCTGAGCCGATGTGGATTCCTTGCGTTTCAGAGCGTGTTGCATTGAGTTTGGACGGAGTTTTCGTACCTGGCGTTGGGCATAGAAGTTGATTTGATACCATGAGTTTACGAAGTCTATGAGTTGCATCAACAGAATATTTCAGTCATGCTTTTCTGCTCCTCCATGGCCCAAGTTTCTTATATACAAACGTCTCGATCGGTGCTGAACCCAATTCATGTCGATACTTGAGTGCCATTCGTCGTCTGCAACAGCGCCCGACGGTAACTCGTCAATGGATGATACCCATCATCCGTCACTTCAAGTATCAAATGAAGCAACCAGCACCCAGACGGATTGAATCCTTCCGCATTGCAGACCTCGTTCTCTGGCGGAATCGCCACCTCGACCTTCTTCCCTCCATCAAAAACACTTACTCCCAACTCCGGAACCTGCCCAGCAACATTCCAATCATCACTCCCAGGCTCCTTATACTGGAACCAGCGAAACGTCAGTTCATCTCCATCCGGATCTGAGCTCCCAGACGCATCAAGCGTAACAGTCGACCCAGCCTTAACAGTCAGATTGAGCGGCGCCTGCACTGAACTCCCATTCACCGACACAACGGGATGGTGATTCGCTCTGCTCACATTCGCAGGCAGAGACCACTGCATGCGCGCGGCAAAGTCATTCTGGTACGCGTCCCTCCACCGCCAAATCGTTGCATGGTTCGAGATAAACGTCTCGTTATTCACGCCGATGACGCGGTCCGCCGCGTCGGCATAGTGATTGAAATTCAAGATCGTGGACGGGTTCACCTTCATGTACCGACCGCCCCAGGAACCATAGTCAGGTTGCTCGGGGACACCGAGCCCGTTCTGGATCAGGTACAAGAAAGCAGGGGTATCCCCTTCCATGATATACTTGAAATCCGGGTACGCGAGCTTCCCGTACGATCCAATCTGGATATTCCTGCGCAACCATTGATGCGTGACTGTAGACGGATCTGGTCCGCCCTGGTCAACGCCGTAGTATTTTTCGCCTGAGATGCCGGTCCAAGCGGCGAGACCGTACTGGTTCCAGCCGTGGGTGGACGATATGTAGAAGATGTCGGGCCATGAGGCACGGATCCAGGCGCCTGTGTCGTCTTGGTCGGAGATGGTGTAGACGCGGAGCTTGGATCGCAGGGCTGCTGCTTTGGTTGCTGAGTGGGCGTTGTGGATTTTGTTGAGGACTTGGGCGAGGATGTTGGTGCCGCCCCAGGCGAGGACCCAGAGCGGTTTGTCGGTTTGTTCTTGGAGGCGTTTGTAGAGGAGTTTTGCGCCGTCGCTGAGGGGAATGTCATCTCCGACGGCTGTCATGCCGTATGTCTAGTAGATGTTAGGAGTGGTCTCGAGTGTCATGGAACTGTCTGGATACTTACAGGAGCACCCTTGCGCACAAGACCGCGGATATAATTGCCAGAGGGATAGGGCGAGTCTGGAGGCGCATGGCGGTTGAGGTTGTCCGTGACATTTCCATAGGCATTGATGACGGTCATCATTGCCTCAGGGTGGACTTCATCTCGCAGCCAGGTCGAGGTGACGGCGACAATGCCCTCGGTCTGGAACTGGTTGGCATAGAGCAGGTACCGAGTCAAGGACTCCTGGTCATCTGGTTCATTGGAGATATCGGATAGAATGAAGACACGAGGCTTGTCGGGGTATGAGACGAGAGAATTCGGGTTGACGGTCCTGGCCAGGACCTGGACAGCCAGAGTCCATAGTACTGTCAACGCAATGAGGGCTGCCATGGTGGACTCCTTGTGGAAGCCCCCAGCTCTGGATAACAGTAAGGCATGGTTATTTGTACTCTTCCACGGCTAAACTGCGGCACAGTGAAGTGCCCGAGCTATGCCAAAGTCGAGTAGATCTTCACAGACACAGACAAGCTGGAAGATTCCCCGATGTGATGTTATTCTGTGGGGAATCAGCCCCGCGGGGATTGACCGAAGGGTTCGGCATACTCGATCAAGTGCATCTCTGCTTGATTAAGTAACTCTAACCACTTCAATGCCGATCGGCTGGGGTGATCAGTTCCCAGGCTTGAAGTACCGACGTAGGCTATGCTTGTTCTACCATTAGAAGGACGAACCGCTTCATGCTAACAATCCATTCTAAGAGTCGTCTATGGAAGGTCAGAAGAGACCCTGCCTTTTCCTTCGGGAGAATGTCGGAAAATACTCAAGACTTTTGTAGTAGTACAGTATGAAAAGGCACAGATTGGTAATTTCTCATTTTCTTCAGCACGGACATGATTTACCTGTCATCTTGTGCTGAGTATTTGGTGTCAATTGTACAAATGAATGCTGCCTCTATAATTTTTCGGCAAAGCTATAGTATAAGCTTCCACTGTGAAGAGTATGACGATTGCGTAGATCTCGGTTGCAAATGATATCCTGACGCCTTAGATTTAAAGCACTGCCTCTGGCTCTACTGTTTATTGAATCTGTTGAATTGGTTTGGCCAATGAGGAACGCATCGAGTTAGATCTGACGTTTGCATCGAGACTGGACACAACAACATACAAGAAGCACTAAAGTACTCTACAAAGGGAGGTCAAATCCAACGTATGAATCCGTTCCAAATCTATCGGTCCATCTATTGATGAAATTCAAGCAATAATAGTCCTTAGGATGACTCCTGCTGCAATTGTATGTTTCGTAAATGTCTGGCTTCGCGTATAGTTCCTAATCGTCAGCCCACTTTCAAAGCTTCACCCATGTCATTAACCTTGAAAAATTCTTATATATTGAAGGATTCTAGTAGGTCCCACCTATGATTGATATGTCTCTCGCAAAAGATGGTTGTACAGACCAACGGTGGTTTACGCTCTGACTGACTGCGGAAATTCACGTTAGGCACCGACCACATTCACCCGAATCCTCTAGTCAACCAAAACAACCAGACCGCTATTTCGTTGACTATCGTGAGGCATCCCTGCGACAAGTCATTGTTTGAGTGTCTCATGGAACCTCTCTTGCAACCTCGATGATTGGCGGCCTACCCGCCAAGCACTGTTTCAGGATCCTGTAACAAAACATCCGAACCGTCTGAATGGACTCACCTGTCATTGCTACGTGTCTAGAAGGCGCCCCACGTAGCCTAAACGCCGAATAGTAACAGAGAGATGAACCTTAGGAGCTACCCCTGTTCTATTCTCGGTACTTTCCATGCGTCATACCAGGATCCCAGATTGTATATAGTCATGTGATTCCAGAATAATATCATTCCTTCTCATAGTAGAGATTAATGCATAGTCTGCACATTATGAATTAGATGCCCAGGGATTATTTAGAGATTTAGTTTTCTTCATAATGCGGGTTTTAATGACCTGGGAAGCTATTGTGCAATATCAGTGACAAGCCACTATGATAGCTCTTCTTAGGGCTGATAGATGTGACACTCATAATGCAATGCCGAGTCCAGCCAAGGACATTTCATTAAAGCTATTGTGCTGATAGGCGGATTATGAGGATTAGCCAAGTGATCAGAAACGATGACAGAGCCCACAATACGTATGCAATTGTGTGTTGTTCCACGGCTGCAGCTTGTCAGCTCGGGGTGTGTTTCTTGTCCCTTTTATGGACCTGCAGGACCCCGGATGAAAAGGCAATTCCTTTTTTGACAGACGGAGCTGGTTCTTTTACTGGCCTTTCCTTCGTTGGTCATTTAGCTGGCTATTTCCATTGTCTTCTTCTTTTCTTCCGCTCTTCGTGGCAGGCTTTCGAAGTCCACACCAGGCTTTTTGTTGACTTGCTTTAATCTTGTTGACATTCACGTCGTTCATTTCATTCACTCAACTGAAAAACCCACCGTGAAAAGGCTTTCTCTCCAACGGTCCTAGAGGCCTTTCCAGCTGTCTCTATCTCTCTAATCGTCTCTCTTTTCATTCAACGGTCCCTCTTTTCATTCCCTCTGGGCTGGTCCAACACCCCTCGAAGTTGACAGCAGCCAAAATGCATATACTCCTCTCTCTTCTGCTATTTCTCTCGTTGACCCACGATGCATTGGCTATGCCAACAGCCCTCCAGCCTCAACGGCGAACCCGCTCTCTCCACGTTGAACGAGTCAAGCGAAGCGACTATGTCGCCCACGGACCTACTGCGCTGCGCAAAGCATTTCGCAAATTCGGCATCACACCCATGAACTTTACCGGAACCGATCTACCAGACTTTGAGCCCTACAATCTCGATCTTGTCAATTCTATATCGAGCAATCAGAACTCACAGGACACTGATCAAGAGGGCACCGTCAGTGCGACGTCGGTGCAGAGCGATGTCGAGTTCGTCTCGCCTGTCACTATTGGAGGCCAGAACATTACTATGAACTTTGATACCGGGTCTTCAGACATGTGAGTTCTTTCTTCAAGTCTTGTATCTGATGTGGTTGAAACAGTCCTGACTCGTCTTCGCAGGTGGGTAATGAACACACTGATGCAGTCCTCTATGACGCAAGGCCACACAATCTACAACCCCCAGAAGTCCAGCACCTACAGATCCATCGAATACGGCATGTTCAAAGTCTCTTACGGTGACTCCTCCTGGGCCAATGGCGGTCTAGCCAGCGACACCGTCTCCATCGGCGGCGCAACAGTTCGACAGCAAACATTTGGTCTCCCTGTCGATGTATCGCAGAGCTTCATCGAAGACACCTACTCCAACGGCCTGGTAGGGCTGGGCTTCAGCTCCTTCAACACGTTTATCCCCGGGCCCCAGAAGACCTTCTTCGACAATCTCGTCCCAACACTAGACGAGCCGGTATTCACAGCTAGACTGCGCAGCGACGGCGTCGGCGAGTACGAATTTGGCACAATTGATCACAGCAAGTACACTGGTCCACTGGTGAACGTCAGTGTGGACAGCTCGAATGGGTACTGGCAGATTAGTACGCCGGCGTACGGGGTGCAGGTCGGGAGTCAGTACAAGATGTGGAAGAGTCCCAGTGCCACGGCCATTGCGGACACCGGGACCTCGCTGATCCTGGCCAATCTTGACGTGGTGAAGAGGTACTATGAGCAGATCCCTGGGTCGTTCTCGAGCCCCCAGATTGGTGGGTATATCTACCCCTGCAATGCGGATGTACCAGATTTGTTCTTTATCGTCAGCGATGTGTGCAAGGTTATTGTGCCTGGGCTGTTCATGAACTTCCAGTCAATTGGGAAGAATACCACGACTAACGAAGAGTGTAAGTTGCTCTCATCAAAGGCCAAGGGGAGTTTGGCGCTAAGCGTTGCTTTACAGTGTGTTATGGTGGACTCCAGTGGAATCACAATTCAACCATGCAGATTTTTGGCGATGTATTCTTGAAGGCCTTTTTCGTGGTCTTTGATCATCGTGGTCCTTCTCTCGGTCTTGCATCTCCTGTGTGAAGGGGGCCTATGTTGTAGCGTTGTTTAAAGCAAGGCAGTGATGCCAGATGTTGTACATTATTCATGGGAACCGACTTCGGGCGCTCTCAATCAAAGTTCGAAATCGAAAAGACAATCAAGTCGACTTGACCTTTTCATGACTATATACTCTGAGAAATCTACTGAAGACGCTATACAATATTGTACAGTCGTTAAAGATAGGTAGCCGCCGTAGTCTGCTTCAAGTGGGGATCTGAAAGCGCTAAATTCTTGCCCTAACGTACCCTATTGCGAGGGTTTAACATTGGCCGCTACGCGGCACTTTAAGAACTCGATCCTTAATTATTTTCAAAGTTAAGGCATACTAGTCGATCTTAAGGTAAAATTGAGAAAAATCCTTGTATGCTAGGCGATTTTGTGTTCTGGAGCCTACCTGCATCGCAGGTGGGAGAAGTCACGGCATCTTACTTGGCGCTAAGGGGCCTCATGCCATTTGCTCTAGATGCGCCCTGGTTTTAGGGATCGCGCTATACTAACGCGCTATATTAAGAGCAAGGAAGAGCAAGAGTATTTCCTGGCTACTAAATACCAGTAGCCTCTGCAGATACATTCTTGTTTTCCTTCTCTAGGCTCTTTCAATATCTTCCCGGCCTTCTCTGTATATAGTTCCCTCAGAGTCTTTCCCTTCAGGTGTATCGAACGCCATTGGTATGAGAATCATCTTCCCACATTTGATGTCGACTATAAATTAGACGCAGGCTAAGCTTGAAATCAGACAATTGTTTCGAGCCCGCATCATGAGCATAAATTATGAATGGGGAAGCGACAGCCCTTCGCTCAAATCAAGGCCCCTGCGAATTTCTGGCTGGAGACCCGCATACCTGCGAAAAAGGGTACTGATAGTATTTGTGGCATGCTTCTGCGGAATTGCAGGGGCTCTCGAAGCAATCTATCAAGTATCCTCCGCCCACTACGGAATCGCATCTTCCACTGAAAGTCGCCACTACACCTGGACCTATGGGCCAACCGCTATTCTCACCATTGTCACGGTATTCTGGGCGCGCGTGGAATTTCAAACAAAGCAAAATGCGCCATGGCACTCCATGCTCGGTGGGCCTCAGGAGCCTCGGAAAAGCGTTCTCTTGGACTATATCTCTGAGATGCAGCCCGTATCTTTGCTTAAGGCTATCAAGAACAAACATCCCCTCGTCGCTGCTGGCGTTGCCTGCTCTATGTTACTGCAACTACTCATTATCTTCTCAACTAGCTTGTTCAGCTTAGAGCAAGTTCAAATCTTGAGAAGAGACATCCCAGTACAGGTACAGGGTTCGCTTTCCGCCCTGAATGCTTCCGTACTCGCGACTGTCAAAGCTCAGCCATTCGATATCATCAACGGCATTCTCTTTGCCAATGTCTCATACCCTGCCGGCACCACGCGAAATCTTACTTTTCAAACTTTTACTGTGTCGAACCTCTCGTCCAACGCATTTGTCACCACCGACATCAGCGGGCTAAGCGCGGACCTTGATTGTGAACCTGCGCAGATAAAAGTCGATCTCTGGCAGGTGAAAACGGACCTAATCAGCGGAGCTTTTGCGAACGTTGAACACAATCAAATCTACTCTCCGTCATGCAGGGTGTCCAATGTGTCTATCAATATGCCGCAATTTCGAGGGATCGAATCCCCGAGTACAGCAAGCCTAGGAGTGCCTCAACCTAAAGTTGGCGTTCCTATGCCTCAACCAAGTCCCCACTACGTCGCAAGGTTTCTCTCCGGACAGTGCGAGGGGATGAGCAGTCCAGCTGGGAACCGTGTCGTGGTGGTCTTTGCCAAAGGTCAGTATGGCCAGGAGAACTGGGAATCCTCGAGCGCAGAGTCGGGAGCTTTGACGAAAACGAGAAGCATCACTCTAGAACGCTCAACTCAGATGATCTGCAAGCCCACATATTCTCTCCTTAAATTGCAAGTAAAAGCCAACACAACTGAGGCATCTGTGACCCCGGATCTGGCAACAGTGACAACGGAACAGTCCATCCTGCCAAGTCTGACAGCCTGGGATATTGCAAGCAATATACTCACTGCATCCAGTTCCTTCGGGCTTCGGGAACCGATTGAGTACTTCAATCCTTTTCTAACTCCTGGTCGGGTTTTCTCGTCCGACTACACTGTCGATTCTTCACTGCGAGTTGGTGCTTGGCTGGCCAACGAGACTGGAAGCCCCGAGAAAATGTTTCAAGCTGGTGTTTTGCAATCAATGGCTTCATCGTATTATCGCACAATGGCTGCTCAGCTTGTTCAGAAAGGTCTAGCTGCGCAGCAGTCCAAATTGTGGACAAATGCCTCAGCTGTCGTCCTTGAGAACCGAGTTCTTATGAACCAGATGCCGCTTCGCACAATGGAGGTCTGCTTAGGACTTACTGTTTTGCTGGCGTGTGGGATGATCATGCTGGTTTCACGCGACGTGCTAGCTCCTTGGAGCCCGAACTATATATCAGCAATTGCAATGGTCATGGCAAACAGCAAGACACTTTGTGAGTCTCTCAAAGGCAATAGTGCGGCACCGCTGGATGTTCTTGCCGTGTGTCTAGGAGGACGGCGTTACTACTCAGATCACACAGCAGAAGGCCTCTTGATTGCCACGGTGGACGATAAGTTGCACGAGATGGCTAAGAAAGATTCTCTCATGTCCGATTCGACGGGCAAATCACGAGAGTGGAAGCCATTACCCAGTCTTCTCCTTCGCATCCTTTTCTTCATCACTGTGGCACTGGTCATTGTAACCCTCGAGGTTCTATTACACCTTTCTCAGACAAATGAGGGACTAGGAGATGCCTACTCCTCCGGGACCATGCATTACCTATGGACAATGTTGCCAGCTTTCATCATGGAGCTCATCGGCCTGGTGTTTGGCAGCATAGATTTCAACACCCGCTGTCTTGCGCCATACGGTCTCCTCAAACGACGCGAGTACACAACCTTTAGGCCCTTCATGACAGTCAACTTCCTCGACTCTCTTGATGCAACTCTCATTCTCAATTCGATCCGCCTAAAGCAATATGCCGTTCTAACTACCACGCTGGCCACACTGACCAGTTCGTTCCTGACGATCATTACCAGCAGCCTCTACTCCGCCGTCGATGTGCCTGGATACATGAACGTAAGCTTCATGGAACAGACAAATTTCACAGGCCTGAGCACTGGAGAAAAGGGTATCCTCGATGCCAATTATATCCTTCGAGACAACTTTTCCACTCCCAGATGGACCTACGACGACCTTGTCTTCCCCGCGCTCGCAATGAACAACCCACTACGCGACAACTTGATCAATGCCTTGTTCGTGGACATTCGAGTTCCCGCCATGAGAGCCACGGTTAATTGCCAGCTTCAAACCGCAGCTGACCTTCAACCAAAAATCAACAAAAACGGCACAATCGAGGTCAGCGTCCCTCGTGGGCAGTGTAGTGCCAATGGAACGAATCTCGCTTTAAATACACGACAAGATGGAATCATCGCCGCTTCAAATAACACTGTCTTTGGCAAAGCATTCGGTCGCGTTCCTGTCGATTATGGCGGGGGGCTCCTTGGCCGGGAGGTTGCCATGATGATCACGGCTTTAGATGGGACGACAGAGTATACCGTGACAACCGGCGGCGACACGGCCTCGTATATCTGGGGCTTCCTTGGAAGTCACTCTATCGACCACATCGCAGGCATTGTATGCTGCAAATACGCAGAGATGGTAGACACCCAGACACGCTTTCAATTGCCGACATTCGATATCGTCGACGATCACCCTCCGATCCCGGATGAGAGCTCGACCAGACCAGCCGAGAACTACACCGAACCGCAGGACTGGTCCGGGCTCGATACTGAAGAAACCAACCTGGACAGTTTCTTCCAGGCCCTGGTGTACGGCAAATACGCGATTCCGGAGGGAGATCTGAGCAGCCCTGAGAAGAATGAGAAAGTCATTCAGGCCATCACACGCCAGCATAAGCTCTTCAAAGCGCAGCTTTTCAACACCTATAATCGAGTCTGGGTGGTTCCCGAAGAGCCTTCTATATCTCCTTCATCGCTATATCCTCATGAAACGGCACATGGTCCGTTGCTACGTGGGAATGTCACTACGGCAGGTCATATGAGGGTGATGCAAGATGCAGTCGCAACGCGGGTCTTGGAGGCCCTGCTTGCAGCCATGCTGGTGTTTGGTATAGTCGGCTCCGTGCTTCTAAATACAGACCATGTTCTGCCGAAGAACCCCTGCAGTATCGCTGCTGTGGCAAGTCTCTTGGTGGATTCGGATCTTCTGGGTAGGTATGAGGGTTATGTTGGGGATCCGAACGATAAGGCGGTTGGTGAGGCTCTGTTTGCGAATTGTCGGTTCTTCAGCGAATGGAGTAGGCAGGGGTCCTCGGACGAGTCCAGTAAAGACAAGTTCATTATACGTCTGGTTGATTATACGAAGAATGATCCGCCGGAGGGCTGGATTTGATGCGGAATTCAAGTTGTATAGGGGTTGTATAGATTGAGATGTACCTAAACACCGAATGCTGGTACCGACGAGGACAGTGAAATCTGAAACCTTTTATTCGTCTTCTCGTAAATATGCACTAATGTTTGAATTCCCATTTTTCATTTTTTCCATGAGCAAATGCCGATCTTTTACCGCACAGTCGCATCCTTCAGGCTCTTGACGGTACACACAACCCCAGAAGCAGTAACAAGCTTGCCAATAGCAGGCTTGCCCTCCTGCTCCTTGGCAACGGGGACAACGCTGCTGTCGAACACAACCTCAAGATCCTGATTGGTGGTGAAACCAGGCTGGAAAGTCTCCCAGACCTTCTTCTTAGGGTTCAGAACCTTTTCCGGCTCCCCGTCGGCCCAGCCCTGGAAGGTCACGCGCTCACCGGCCGGGGCGTCGGCGGGAGGGTTGACAAGCTCGACGGGCCCAGCGTGGGAGTCGTCATTGCGGGGCGATGCAGCGAGGACCATGGCTGCGGACTTGATGCCACGCATGGTTACAGGCTTCAGGTTGCAGACGGCCACGATCTTGCGGCCCTGCATCTCAGCTAATGGCACCAGACCGTTCAGGCCAGAGCATACGGTACGCACAGTCTTGCCGGTCTCCTCATCCAGAGAGGTGTTGTCGGTGCCCGGAGCGTCACCGCAGTCGATGGTGGAAACGTAGAGCGAATCGGCGTTGGGGTGATTGATGGCGCGCAGGATGTGACCGACGCGGAGGTCAATGAGGGACGGGGACAGAGGGGCGGCGGGAGCTGGCGGAGGCTTGGGCTGCTTCTCCTTCTTTTCCTTCTTCTCCTTCTTGTTGGTCTTGGGCGGACCGGCGGCGGCAGCGTCAGCGCCGGCTTGCTGAGCCTTGGGGTCCTTCTCAGGCTTGCCCTGACCAACAACCAGCGGCTTCTCGGCAGCGGCATCTGGGTTCTGAGCATTGGCCTTCTCGCGCTTCTTCCGCTCCTTCTCCTCCTTGGGATCGACGGGCTTGGGCACAAACTTGACGTCGTTCACGTCAATGGCCACCTTCTCCTCCTCGGGGATCTGCAGAGAGAACAGCCGCGAGTTCTGCACAAAGTCGACATGGCGCACAAGGTGGTGGTATCCCTTCTCCCCTGTCCGTTCCTCAGGCGACCACTTCTCAACCATGGGAGCCACAAGAGCATAGACGGCAATATCGGCGACCGAGGGCTTCGCGCCGAGCAGGGTGGTGCGTGTCGCGAGGTGGGTGTTCAGCTGGGCGAGGATACTGTCAATGACTGACCTGTCATCCTTGGCCAGAGCAGCCTTCAGGCCGGAGACGGTGTTCAGCCACTGCTTGATGTCTGCGTCCTCGGTCACGCCAAACTTGACCTGGGGGAAGATCTTGGCCGAGGCGTGAAGATAATCGGGCTCGGTGGCATCGGGAGAGATAGCGGTGGGGTATGAGCGGTAGAGGAGGGAGAGGAGGGAGGTTTCGGGGGCAGCAGCGGTGGCCATGGTGAATGCGCGTGGAGGAGATGGAAGAAAAGAAATTCGAGGAGGGGCACGGATCGGTGTCAACGATTGGACTTGCACCCGCGGGGTCGTGGTTCGGGCCCGCAATAGGGTCGCAAACCTGAAGGACGTCAACTTGATGGAGATCCCAAGTCTGTGGGATCGGCTGCTGATTTTGTATAATTCATATGCGTTTACTGCCTCAGAATTTCCGCAAGCCTAGCTTTTTTTTGAGGTCGGGCCAATTGATGACTCAGCTGAGTCTGCGGGCAGCGAGGTATGCATCAGATTTCTTGATATTCTTCCGAACACCTCCACAGCGTCAGAACAACAATGGCTACATAGGTTTGACATGCTTGTTGGCTGCCAGTTATCATCGGACCAGAGGAGAGCTTGCGATGTGTCTGCTATGGCCAATAGGACCTCTCGAAGCTACCCAGCAAGGTCTTTCCATCGAACTCTCACACGAGCTCATATAGAGCATGTTCGAATCCTTTGAATGCCCTCCATTGGGTCTGGACTAGCAGGAAAGCAGCAACAGATGTGACAAGAGCTTCAATACTAGCGAGTCCGTGTTCTCCCTCTACTGGCATACTTGACCTATGACCCTCGAGTTTTGCTTTCGGATTACTATTTGTCTCTGCATGTTTTCTGCAACAGAAACTAATCTACGCCCTATCAGATTCACGCAGTGATGATACCACTAAGACTGCACAGCCTGGCCGAGCAGATTGTAGATGTCATTTAGGCTACTGGACACGCTATGGCAGAGAAGCGGTGGTTGAATACTCCGTACAGCCCTATTTTTCTTGTACAATTGATCATTGGTATCTATGATCTATACTCAGCCCCTGAAGATCTAGTAACTCGTTCATAAATGGCTCATCGGCCTGCATTTTGATCTCATGTCTTCTTGCCTGATAGACTTAAACCAAACGAGGCTACAACGGAGAATGATGATTGGGCAATGAGACACGCACTAAAATGAGTCATGCTGAGTCTTGTTGCCAAGAACCAATCAGACAAAACTGATGGTGGAGAATACGGAGGCCTGAGCATGTGGGTGTCCATGCGGCCCCCGGGTATAACTGAGGCATCTCGTCCCCTCTTCTTTTCTTCCTCAGGACATCACTCCTCGGCCTTTTTGACCGAGTCGACTCCCCAAGCAAAGTCCACAGAGGACGCAACTCTCCCTTTTCAAGTCAAGAGAAACGCGCCACGGGCCCGCTTAGGCCCGCCTGAATTATCCAGTCATGGCGGCCAGCAGTTGCAGCAGCGCCGCGACGGTTATCCAGACCTTCATCATCTTCTGGCAGCCTTCACAACTCTGCCCCTCCTCCACACGCTCCAGGGCTGGAGGGGCCGCTCTCTCCCTGGCATAATCTCCTTCCCCACGACCACCTCGATCACCATCTTCAACCATTCTCGTCCCTGGCCCCGTCATTGGAAGCGATTCCGTCGGCGGTGCCATACAGCCAATCCTTTGATATCACCACCCAGGACTCGGATCTTTGGGCAGAGACAGATCTGCCCTTGACCGAAACCGACTGGAACTTCTTATCTATCGACCACGCTACGCCGTATCCTACCGGCTTTGACGGTGTTGATATCACCGTCAGTGACCTGGAATACGGCATGGCATCCACCTTTGCCTCTCTTTCTGGTTCAGGATCGAATGAGTCTCAGACTCTTCTCGCTCCTTCTGCCATTGCTAGCTCGGCGAACTCACAAGGTATGAAAATCCGATGCCGATAGGAGGTCATCTGAATGCTAACACTCATTCCCGCAGACGGGCACTCACATGCCTCTCCGGTGTCTCAGATTCCTGGATCTGTTGCTACATCTCTATCCAGCCCTTCCACGTCGCAGGGTGATGAGAGTTTGAACCGTGTTGAGTCATCTCGCGTTGAAAAGCGCAGACTCAACACGCTTGCAGCTCGGAGATGTCGCCAGAGGCGGGTAGACCGGATGAAGAGCCTTGAGGCTGAGTTGGAAAGCGTTCGGAGGGAACGAGATGAGCTGAGGCTCCGAGTCTCGAAACTGGAGGGAGAGACGGAGGTTTTGAAGACACTTCTCTCGCGGAAGGGCGAGTGAAACTTGACGACTAGAAAATGTTAGACCTTGACTCGTCAGGAGTATCAATTGATTGCATCTGGCGAGCAAAGACTTTCTTTGAATTCGTAGTCAAGGGGCTTTCAACTTGCTTAGTCCTGTAGCTTACTTTTTGCCTCTCCAATGATCTACAGTCCTAAAGTCAATACAGGCATGAGTGAGCATAGAGCAATGCAGCAAAAGTGGTAATAATCGAGACTGCCGAGACGAGGCGGCATCATTCCGCGCCACGCTCTTTCAATGACAACCGTCAGGTTGCAAATGTGGGGACTCGTCTCTACAATTGTGTTACCCCACGGGGTCTGCGGGGAGGAAGGGGGCTCTCCTCCCCGGTCTCACTCTCGACACAGTATAAGATTACCCGACAGCGACCTCAAACAGATCTCCATTCGTCGAGCCCGAGGAAGATCTGGGGATTTGGTCTCTGCTGTGACTTCTCTGCGTCTCTACGATCTGCAAGGCACAACTTTGCTGGGCTTTCTTTCAAGATGCGCGCAGTCCGCTATCACGGAAGACAGGATATCCGGCTAGACGAAGTTGAAGAACCGGTTTGTGGCAATGGGCAGGTCAAGGTATGCCAGGGCCTGTCTGGAAATCTTAGTCTTTGACCTCGATGGCTCACACTGAACTTCACGATCGAAGATCAAGCCAGCCTTCGTCGGTATATGCGGCAGCGGTATGCTTTTCCCAGCTACATTGACCAAAACAAATTGCTGACATCTTCAGACCTCCACGAATACATGACTGGCCCTCACGCCGTGCCAATTGAACCGCACCCGCTGACTGGGGAGAAGCTCCCCACGACACTGGGCCACGAGTTCAGCGGGACAGTGGAGGATGTGGGAGCGGGAGTTACGGGTCTCCAAGTCGGGGACAAGGTCGCCGTCAAGCCGAATATGTCTGATGATACATGTCAGAGATGCCTGATGGGGAGGAATAATTGCTGCGACAATCTTGGGTTTATCGGGTATAGTGGTGAGGCGTCGCTCAAGCTTCCTTCTCTGAGGGGTCTGGGAGATGAGTGCGAGACTGACATGATTCAGGCAGCGCGGGTGGTTTATCCGATCATATCGTCGTGGATGCAAAGCATGCTATTCGTCTTCCTGAGTCGATCCCGCTTGATATTGGAGGTAATATCCAGTGCTCCAAAAAAAGGCTTTCTTCAACTCACAGACTATAGCACTCGTGGAACCTCTCTCCGTTGCATGGCACGCCGTCAGCCGCAGCCCCGTCCAAGAAGACGACACCGTTCTAATCGTCGGCGCCGGTCCCATCGGCCTAGCAATCGTACAAGTCCTCAGGGCCCGGAAGATCAAAACCATCATTGTCGTGGAAATCTCCGAGCAACGGCGCCAATTCGCACAATCCTTCGGCGCAACCCATACCCTCAGCCCGACGGAGGTGGATGCCGTGGCAGAGATCCGGGCTATCACTGGCGAGGTCCGCGGCGTGTCGGTGGCTTTTGAGTGCTCTGGTGTCCAGGCTGGTCTTGATACCGCGCTGGCTGGGACCAGGGTGCGTGGAACGACGGTCATCGTCTCGCTTTGGGAAGAGAAGCCTTCTGTTGATGTGTTTGTCAATGCGGTGCTTGGGGAGAAGTATATCACCGGTGCTGCGATTTATGATGACGATGACTTTAAGGCTGTGATTGGGGCGATTGCTTCTGGTGAGGCTTTCCATTCCGGTTTTGAGATTTCCTACAGGGATTTTGCTGATGCGTTCTTGGTTTAAGGTGAAATTTCTCCGCGACCCATGATCACTAGCAAGATTCGGATGGATGAGGTGGCTGAGAAGGGGTTTAGGGCCCTCATTAATGAAAGGGACGAGCATGTCAAGATCTTGGTTGATATTTCTGCATAGGCATTTGGCCACATTCGATGTCAGTCGAGCTAAACAGCTTGAGTGGGAGATATTGAATTGGTTCGCACAGTATCTCGAGATGGCGTGATTCTAGAAAGCAATAGAACCTGCCAACACAATGTGCCATTTGTGACTTGGGCGAAAGACGCTGTCATCAGAAGAAGGATTGCAGAGTGTTGGGCGCTAAAGTGGCAAGGGACTATTTAGGCCAGGCTAAGGTTTAAACTGATCGAATCGAAAGGCATCGTTCAAGCATCTCCACTGCACAACTCTACTTGAGCTTAGGCCTGGTTTATTCTTGTGTGTTGATAGAGTGGCATCAGGAACTCTCGAGGGCGTTTGTTTCACCCATCTATGGAATCTTGCCAAATCCCTGAATCAAAATGTTCGTTCATCATTCTCAAGCCTGTTGGATCCCGTTCTTTGTTAGCTCCTCGGCACTAACGCAGCAGCTTGTGGCCGCATCTGATTGATCCACGATCCACTCTGTTGGTTTCTGGAAACTACTGCTTCAGCCGTGAGCTGAGACATGCGGTTTGTGGCACCGCTCACCATCGACTGAAACAATTGGTCTGTCTGATTGAGGGGCGGGTTGGACTCAGATCTGAGCCTTGCCATGGCGTATATAGTCAGACTTTGTCAGGGACGCAGCGGCGCTAGGTCATTACTTCGTTATCGTTAGCAGACTTTTCATCTCGACAGCGCTTTTCAATGGGCTTGCGAATCTATGCTTGGACTCGCTCTCCAATGCACCCATCCTGACGATTCTAGTATCCACTTTCACGAGTACCTCCAAACCACGCAGCAGGGACATGGGCAGATCGCTCACTGGGACGGTCATCATCACCGGTGGGAATGGATTGCTGGGCTCGGAGATCGCCATTGCCATTGCCAAACGACAGCCCTTTGCGCATCTTCTCTTAACAGCGCGGGATACGAAGGGAAAAGATGTCCACGACTTGATTGCAAGGATCCAGCTTATCGGTCCGCGATCGGTGGAAGTCCTGTTCCTTGACCTGACCGACCTGAGATCAGTGACCAGCTTCGCCCACAGCACTGTCGACCGTGTGCGAAATAACGAAATCCCCCCAGTGATCGATCTGATCCACTCCGCTGCTATTGCTTCATACACATATGACGAGCCGACAAGAGATGGCTATGATCCGGTCTACCAAACAAACTGTGTCGCCCCATTCTTCTTGACCGTTGGCCTACTTGAAGCGTTCCGAGCTGGCGACGGAACCTCCGACGGGGGAGCGAGGGTGATCAACATCGGATGCGCTGCGATTTCCTATGGAAGACTAGACTACTTTGACGGCGATCGGGGGCAAGACGATCATCCGCCAGGAACGCTGATGAGTGTCAAGAAAGCACACATTCGATATGGGAGCAGCAAATTACTCGCCAGTACCGCGCTATATGCATTGCGGCGCAGTCTCGCCAATGTACGTGTTCTCAGTCAAGATTTCACACCCACGCCTTCGCTGACACACTAATTATAGACGGGCAATATCGCTCTCGACATCTTCACCTTGGACCCAGGGGGCATGGCCGGGGAGAGTAATCTACGAACGGGGGCTCCCCTGTCTGTCCGAGTCGCACATCAGACTCGGTCTGGGCTACGGCCCTTCCTGCGCATAGTCTCCCGAAGCTCGATCAACAAGGCCAGTGTTCCAGCCAAGGTGATCGCCAAAGTTGCATTCCAGCGGGACACGGTGGGGAAGGGCCACGGGGAGCGATACTATATCCTGGATAGCGAGTACGAGGCCTCTTCTGTGCTGCCGGTCTTGCGTGATGAGTCTCGGATGGGGAGGCTGTTGGTGCAGATGATGCGGCAGATTGAAGTGGGCAGTATATCGAAGGGATCTCTGGCTTCGACGAGTCCTGGTCCGACTCTGTATTGACTGTTAGAACAAGCACTCGGAGGATTAACGGAGGCGAGAGGACACGAACAAATCATTGTAGGCAGGATCAGCTGTATATCAAATCTAAGAACCATGCCCACAAGACCGGAGTGCCGCGCATACGCCGAACTCGAGCACCGTATTTAGGAAGATGCAATACTATTATTACAGTTTTCTGATACTGAACAGATAAACCATAGAGAATATGAATGCGAGTATAAAGCGTTATAAGGAGGATAGAGCAGAAGCAATAAAAAAACATTAGGAAAGACAGAAACAATAATATGAGTAGTAATAGTAAAAGTAATAGTAAGAGCGAGAGGACATAGCATTTAGAAGAAGGAATCATCTAGATGAGCCCTAATTCTATATAGGTTCCTAAGTATAGACGGGGGTATTGGCCATCAACCCCCAAAATGATTAATCGTTGCAAGCGGATGCCCGCGTTCGGCGATTGGCGTTGGCGGAGTCTCTTTGAAACCCGCCGTTGGGCAATTGTTACACCTTCGATTGAAGGGCGGCTTCTTTTCTTCTTGCACGTCACTCTCTTCTCTCCTTTTTTCTTTCTTGTCAATTCCTTCAAGTTCCATCCCTACATTCCTCATTATCTCTCAATTTCACACTCCGGGCTCAAGCTGGTCTTCTCGAGTAAACATCGCTGAGCTCCCGTCACAGGGACTGATCGCCCAGGCCGCCAGACTAACGAGTTCTCGCCCTAATCCCGATGGTGAACGCCTCGCAGCGATGAACAGGCACTACGCCTCGCCAAAAGGCTACGGGGCTTACCCTCGGGGCCCGAGTACCTTTTCCATCTCTCCTCACAGGTACGTTCGAGTGGCACGCGCATCGTTACCTCATGTGTCCCTGGAGATTATTCCAACAGCCGATCTCCGAATGTCAAGAGCACACTGACCCCGATCCTGCGTCTAGATTCCAACCTCGACCCTCCCCTTTCCGACGTCGACGCCAGCTCTTCCAACGACTCATCCTCCTCGGTGCTGTCTCACTCCTCCTTGTTATTCTCATTTTCCCATCATGGCGAGCCGTCCTCCTGCCTACCCTGTCGCTCGGTCTCCTCAATCCCTCCGAAGACCTACAACTACAAACAGTCCGATACTATGACCTCTCCGAAGTGCAAGGCACAGAGAAGGGCTGGGAGCGCGGGGAGCGTGTCCTCATGCTCACCCCACTGCGAGACGCCTCCTCCCACCTACCCATGTTCTTCTCACATCTACGCAACCTCACCTACCCACACAATCTGATCGATCTCGCCTTCTTGGTCTCCGACTCGCGCGACGATACCCTCGACATGCTCTCGCGGATGCTGCAGGAGGTGCAGAACGACCCCGACCCGAAGATGCCGTTTGGAGAGATCTCGGTGATCCAGAAGGATTTTGGTCAGAAGGTGCAGCAGGATTTTGAGAGTCGGCATGGTTTCGAGGCTCAGGCGAGCCGCCGGAAATTGATGGCTCAGGCTAGGAATTGGCTGTTGAGCGCGACGCTTCGTCCGACGCATAGCTGGGTTTACTGGCGGGATGCGGATGTGGAGACGGCGCCGTTTACGATCATTGAGGATCTGATGCGGCACAATAAGGATGTGACTGTTCCGAGTAGGTGGTGGCATAGTTTCTGGTTTGGAATTTGACTGACTGGGGTCTTCTAGATGTATGGCGACCACTCCCAGATTGGCTGGGCGGAGAGCAGCCGTATGATTTGAACTCGTGGCAAGAGTCTGAGACAGCATTAGCGTTGGCGGATACACTGGACGAAGATGCCGTGATTGTGGAAGGTTATGCCGAGTACGCGACATGGCGACCTCACCTGGCCTATCTGCGTGATCCCTACGGCGATCCTGACATGGAAATGGAATTGGACGGTATTGGAGGCGTCAGCATCCTGGCAAAAGCTCGCGTTTTCCGCGCTGGTGTCCATTTCCCAGCGTTCAGCTTTGAGAAGCATGCCGAGACGGAGGGCTTTGGCAAGGTAAGAAAACTTAGCGCAGATGTTTGAAGGTCAGTTTTTTAACATTTACTAGATGGCCAAGCGCATGGGGTTCTCCGTGATTGGCTTGCCTCATTACACGATCTGGCATCTGTATGAGCCGAGCGTCGACGATCTACGGCACATGGAGGAAATGGAATTGGAGCGACAGGCTCATGAGGAGGAAGAACGGGAGCGCGAACTCGCTCAACAAAGAGACAACGACAAGGCCAAGCAGCGCAATTTCAACCGTGTCGTGAACGGCGAGTCTGCTCAAGGATCCGGTGCTGCTCCTGCTGCTCAGCCTGCGAAGGATGCTGGCAAGGGATCATCCGACACATGAACCAGTCTCACTAGACCTGGATGCAGTCTGCTTCTCTTCTCTCATGTTGGCTGCGAATCCCGAACAGGACTTTCCAGCTGGCTGGATCCTACTTTCTTGCGGCATTCAGTGATGGCCGCAACGACTACCTCAACTACCTCCCAGCATCCATTTTCCGGGTCCACCTCGGTCTGCTCTCATAAACTTTCATGAACTGAGCTGCTATCAAAGTGATTCAAAGGCCATGGTTCTAGCCACTTTGCTCCGACTACTTCGATTCTTGCTTGTATATGTGTTGTTTTACTGTTTTGACGCGTATTAGATAGCATACTAGAAGGCGTGATCACGGCGCAGGAACTGGTATTTGAATACAATGTTTTTCTCGGTCTTAACTGTCGCTTATTTTCTACAGTGAACGCATGTATTCGGCTTTAACATACACAATGCGAGACTACTGAGAGAAACTACTGACGGAGCGACTTAGCAGCGCATTACCCTACAAGCTCAGCAGGGATCAATATCATCAGACAAAAAAGGCTTTAGTCATCCCTGATTGTTGGATCGACTGGCCCAGTGGTGAAGGCGCCCGTCTTACACACGGGAGATCGCAGGTTCGAACCCTGCGTCGATCAGGACTTTTTGCATCTTCTTATCTCTTTTTACTTGCTATCTGGGTAGCTAGTGGAGGAGTATATGATCACGCCATTGAGGAATTCCAGGATTGGTTGTTCTCGAGTATATTGTTGTGGAGGGTTCTCGACCGAGAGTCGGTAATTGCGGTGGTGTTATTGGCAGCGGTGACAGGTATAGAATGCTATCAGGACAGTTTAATGACAATCATAGAAACTGGCATCTAGAACTACCATTGTAGCGATCTGTCACTGGTAGATATCAAAAGTAATCATCTATAGCCTCAGAGTATACAAATCAACAGGTGTATAGTGGAGGATTGTATAGTGCAAATCAAGCAAAAGCCGACGCTGACGTGCTCGAGACAGTCACGGGATCCCCCGCACCGCATCCCAAAACGGCAAGTTTGCATCTGTTTTCACCTCAGTTTGCAACGATGTCGTGATCGTGCACCAATCACAGCGCTGCTGATCTAACCCCGATGGCGGAGAATTGACTGGATGCTGTGAAGAAATCCCGTCCGCCAACTTTTTTTTTTGTTTCCTTTATAGGTTGTTGAATAGATTCAGAAAGGAAGAAGTACGAGGGATTTCAATCGTCTCGTCCCTTCTGTGCTTTCTTTCTGCGTCCTTGGTGGACCTGCTTTGCCTGTGGGAGATCACCGAGAAGTCTATATCGCGGCTGAGTTACATATCCCACCTGTGCTGTGAGCATCACAGCATCGGCCAGTTATGGCTTCTATCTCAACTGCTGGCGAGGCGGGTATGTGTTCTGTCGCTATCTGATCACCTAGAAGCTCATCGCTAATCAATTTCCTTAACAGTGGCAAGAATTGCCTACCAGGCCAGCGACCTCGTCCTGTCTGTCCAGCCCTCTCTGCGGACAGACTCTCTCTTCTCCAAGTCCCTGAAGTCATTGAAGGCAAACAAGACCAGAAGCGTGTTGTCAAGGGGTACCCCGGAGGTCGGTATAATTCACCTTGTTGGACGGAATATTACAAATCTAGGACATCTCACTGAATCTATGTCAGGTCCAACCCGTGCGCTACAATGAAGATCCTCTGCTGTCGGCCTTCTACCCGCTGCAAAAAGGCGAGACCGTCTCTGTCGTCACCGGATCCTCGATCCTGATCACCTCCGTTCCTCACCTGTACCGCCTCGCAAATTACCCTGTTGTCATCCATGTCGCATTGGAGCCCTCGCCATTCCCAGACTACTCGGTCATCAGCTCCATCCGCCAGTGTGGCTTCACATTTTTGCACTCAGAGACCGTCCAGGAAGCTCAGGATATTGCCATCACGGCCCATGCATTGGCACACAAGTCTGGCAAGGGTGTCATCCACTTCTTCGACCCTGCCAACTCTGCCAAGGACCCGGCAATCCAGCCCGAAAATGTTGAGGTTTTGAGGAGAATTCTCAACTTGGGTGGTACTGCTGGTGCCTCCCATACTTCATCCGGATCCGAGACCTTGTATGTGGACTCTGGGCGCGTGGCCACTGTCTCCGGTGAAACCTTCCAAGCTGCCCCCGCTGATCAGCTTGCGGGTTCGACCCATCTCTCTGTGCCATCACAGGCCCAGACTCCCTCGAACGTGAGTGTTGAAAACTCGTCTGTTGGCTCCTCGCGCCGTGACAGCAGTGCTGGAAGCGAGACCGCGAGCTCCACGGCCACCACTGTGGACTCTGCCAGTGTGCGGCCTGTCAATGCCGCCGACGTGTTTGAGTGGACTCGTCAGATCTGGAATGCTTTGTCAAAGGAGGTTGGCCGTTCTTACAATGCCATTGAATATACTGGTCCCTCCGACGCCAAAGCTGCTGTCTTCGTTTTTGGCTCTACCGGTGTCTTCGTGGACGCTCTGTCCAACGCCAGCGCCAACAGCGAGCTCGAGAACATTGGTCTCATCACTGCTCGCCTGTACCGTCCCTGGGTTGGTGGCCAGATTGTCAACTCGATCCCTGCCTCTGTTGAGCGGATCGCCGTTCTGGAGCAAGTTCGCAAGACCACCAAGTGGGGTCCCGCTTTCATGGATTTGCTCTCCAGCGTGACTCCCTCTACCATCAACGGTCAGACTCTCAAGGTGGTTGGGTACAGACTCGGATACGTGGAGCCTTCCACTGCCGTCCAGGCTCTCCGTGGCATCCTCCAAAACCTGCAAGCACCGTCTCCTATTCAGAACCTGGATATTGGAAGCTCCAATGTCCCTACTGCCCAGGATGCTCTTGAGCAGCCTCACCTTGAGAATGCGTATCTCAAGATCTTGAACCAGCTTTTCGGCGAGCGCCTCTACATCGCCAACCAGCTTGGCTCCAAGAATGCCGGTGTTTCCTCGACCATTGCCGCTAGTCCCGAGTTCGGATTTGGTTCTCTTCTCGCTCGCAAGGAGCGCCGTGAGCGGTTCATCAAAGAAGTTGAAGAGGCTGCTAAGTCAACCACCTTTGCCACAGATGTCCCCAAGACCTGGCTCTCTCGCTGGGCTCTGAGCGCCCACGAAGCCGCCAAGGCGAACAAGCTTGCTCCTGATGTCATCGCCCGCCTCTCCAACGATGGCTCCAAGCTGTCTCGCCAGCTCCTACAATCGAAAAAGCTCTTCTACGACGAGTCCCAGTGGCTCATTGGCTCCGACGCCTGGGCTTATGACCTTGGCAACTCGGGTGTTCACCACGTTCTGGCCTCCGGAGCCAATGTCAACATGTTGATCATTGACTCGCAGCCCTACTCTGAGCGCGCCGCTGCTGACCCCACCCGCCGCAAGAAGGACATTGGTCTCTATGCCATGAACTTTGGCAATGCCTATGTTGCCTCCACCGCAGTGTATGGCTCGTACACTCAGGTTCTCCAGGCCATGGCCGAGGCCGAACAGTTCAAGGGCCCCTCTGTCGTGGTCGCCTACCTCCCTTACAACCAGGAAAATGACTCCGCCCTCACTGTTCTGCAGGAGACTAAGAAGGCTATTGACCTGGGCTACTGGCCCTTGTACCGCTGGAACCCCGAGAACGAGGAGAAGGGCGAGCCCAAGTTCGCTTTGGACTCTGAGCGCATCAAGCGCGAGCTCGAGGAGTTCCTCCGCCGGGACAACCAACTCACTCAGCTGATGAACCGCCAACCCAAGTTTTCCTCGGTCCTCTCTGAGTCATACGGCACTGAGGTGCGTGCTCTACAGAAGCGCAAGGCCAAGGACTCCTACGAGAAGCTCCTTGACGGTCTCTTCGGCGCTCCCCTGACTATCCTCTTTGCTTCCGACAATGGCAATGCCCAGAATCTCGCCGCTCGCTTGGGTAACCGAGGTCGTGCCCGCGGTCTTAAGACTATGGTCATGGCAATGGATGACTATCCCGCTGAAGATCTGCCCACTGAGGAGAACGTTGTCTTCATCACCAGTACCGCCGGCCAGGGTGAATTCCCTGTCAACGGACGCAGTCTGTGGGAGTACGTCAAGAACGCTGGTGATCTGGATCTGTCCACCATCAACTACTCGGTCTTTGGTCTGGGTGACAGCCACTACTGGCCCCGTAAGGAAGACAAGATCTACTACAACAAGCCCGCCAAGGACCTCGATGCCCGTGTTGCTTTCCTGGGTGGTCGCAAGTTGACCGACATTGGTCTTGGTGATGACCAGGACCCCGATGCTTACCAGACTGGCTACTCTGAGTGGGAGCCTCGTCTTTGGACAGCGCTGGGCGTCGACAAAGTCGAGGGTCTCCCCGAGGAGCCTGCCCCTCTGACCAACGAGGACATCAAGATCCAGTCGAACTTCTTGCGAGGCACCATCGCCGAGGGTCTTCTGGATGAGTCCACTGGTGCTATCTCTGCCAGTGACCAGCAGTTGACCAAGTTCCACGGTACCTACATGCAGGATGACCGTGACGTTCGTGATGAGCGCAAGGCGCAGGGTCTTGAGCCGGCCTACAGCTTCATGATCCGTTGTCGTCTGCCTGGTGGTGTTGCTACTCCCTCCCAGTGGCTGCAGATGGACGCCATTAGCAGCTCCTATGGTAACGAGACCATGAAGCTCACCACCCGTCAAACCTTCCAGTTCCACGGTGTCATCAAGCGTAACCTCCGTGGTGCTATGCGTGCCATTAACAAGGCTCTGATGACCACCATCGCTGCCTGTGGTGACGTGAACCGTAACGTCATGTGCAGTTCTCTGCCTGAGCTGTCCTACTTCCACCGCGAGACCTGGGCCGTCTCCAAGAAGATCAGCGACCACCTCCTGCCCTCGACCACTGCCTACCACGAGATCTGGTTGAAGGACGAGGATGACAAGAAGGTCCAGGTCGCTGGTGACGCTGTTGTTGACTCTGAGCCGCTCTATGGTCCCACTTACCTACCTCGCAAGTTCAAGATCACCATTGCCATCCCGCCTCACAACGACACTGATGTCTATGCTCATGACATTGGTCTGATTGCCATCAAGGGTGCTGATGGTCACCTGGAGGGTTTCAACGTGCTTGCTGGAGGTGGCATGGGTTCCACCCACAACAACAAGAAGACCTACCCCCAGACCGGCCGCATGCTTGGTTACTTCCCTGCCGACACCGTTCACATTGCGTGCGAGAAGATCATGCTCGTGCAGCGTGACCACGGTGACCGCAAGAACCGCAAGCATGCCCGTCTCAAGTACACCATTGACGACATGGGCGTCGATGTCTTCCGGAGCAAGGTCGAAGAGCTTCTGCCTGAGGGACAGAAGTTCGGCGAGCCCCGTCCGTTCAAGTTCGCTTCGAACATCGACACCTTCGGCTGGCAGAAGGACGAGAAGGGCTTGAACCACTTCACCTTCTTCATTGAGAACGGTCGTGTTGAGGACACTGCTGAGTTCACAATGCGTACTGGTCTCCGTGAGTTGGCTGAGCTCAACAAGGGCGAGTTCCGTCTCACCGGTAACCAGCACTTGATTCTGTCCAACATCGTTGACGAAGACCTGCCCGCCGTCAAGGAGGTCATGGCCAAGCACAAGCTTGACAACACCTCCTTCTCTGGCCTGCGTCTCTCGTCCTCAGCATGTGTCGCGTTCCCGACTTGCGGTCTTGCCATGGCCGAGTCTGAGCGCTACCTGCCCGTCCTCATTTCCAAGCTCGAATCCACCCTCGAAGAGAACGGCCTTGCTCGGGATAGCATTGTTATGCGTATGACCGGTTGCCCCAACGGCTGTGCTCGTCCATGGCTTGCCGAGGTTGCCTTCGTTGGCAAGGCCTACGGCGCATACAACATGTACCTGGGCGGTGGCTACCACGGCCAGCGTCTGAACAAGCTCTACCGCTCTTCCATCAAGGAGGACGAGATCCTCGAGATCATGAAGGGTCTTCTCAAGCGGTATGCCCAGGAACGTCAAACCGATGGCGAGACCCCCGAGCGTTTCGGTGACTTCTGCATCCGTGTTGGCATCATCAAGGCTACCACTGACGGCCAGAACTTCCACGAGGGCGTAAGTGCTTCTTCCTCAATATCTTCATGAGTCATGAAACTAACAGCTTTCTACAGGTTGCCGAAGAGGATGAGGAAGAGGAGTAAATATTGAAGGGATGATCCACCCTCGAAATATCCCAATGTGTTATGAACCCCGCAGAATCCAAAATGTACCCTTTTGATGTTTGATAATGCTTTGTCGATGCCATTCTCATGTCTAGATGCATTGTTTGTTGGCGAACGAATGATTCCGCTCGTGCAGAACCTTGCTGATACCATTTTCTTTCAAATTTGATCAAATGAATCGATTTTTATAGATCTTTCCATCAGAAAGCTTCTACTAGAATGCATCAAAATCACAATGCCATCTGATTCAAGAATAAAACCTCGAGATTCAACGAAGCATTGCGTATAGATAGAGATACCTAAGGCGGTGAAGAGAGCTCCATTTTCTGCCATGACTCCCCGCTTATCAAATCCGATAATCGCGAAGAAAAAAAGCAAGTCGGCAGTGAATATGCGACTCGGCGTTTCATGACCATTCCTCCTTTCTCGTCCGCGCCTTTCTCAGAGTAAGACCCTCTTACTCATCGCAGCACCATGGCATCCACAGAGGACGATCCCGTCATCGCCTCCTACGACGTCTTCCTCACCGACTCCGACATCTCTCGCTACGTCTTCCAATACCTCGACCGCCCCTCAAAGCTCCCCTACAATGAACGACGAGGCCAGAAACCCATCGCCCTGAAAATGAAATCAGGCACAGGCCTGGTCGAGGTCGAAGTCCCCATCCAAACCCGCGGGAACTACGACAGGACCAAAGGGTTTAAATACGGCGACGCGATGAAGAAGAGCCGCGCGGCGCGGGATGGGGGCGCATTCGGCATGGCTGGTGGATTTAGCTCTGGGAGTTTGGCGGCTGGTGCTGGTCGGGTTAAGAGTGAGGGGAATGGGGAGCTTGAGGTGCTCGATAGTAGGGTTGTGGATCCGGAGTCGATTATTCGGACGCAGTCGCTTGGTGGGCGGATTAAGCCGGCGGAGGAGGGGGATCCTGTCTACATGCTGGCTACGTTCAAAGACAGTGCGTGGCTTGGGTCTTGAGGTTGTTTGAAGAGCAAGCGCTAACTATCTGTTCAGAGAATTTACATCTCTCGCCGGTCTCCGCGGTTGTTCAATTACATCCCCAATTGCACCATCTCGACGCGATGGATGAGATGCCTAAGGGACGAGGCTTGAAAAACAAAAAGGACGACGATGAGCGACCCAATGATGCTGAAGCTCGCGCAATCGATGTCAAGATCAAGGGTGCCGAAGATGGAGGCGCAATGCTCGTCGGAAATCTGGACCTTCTGAAGCGGATGCAGGAGGAAAAATGGAAGACATTTGAGTGGATTGACGCAGAGGTAGGTTTCTTCAAGTCAAATCTCATGCCACTATGGAACAAACAGAGCTAATATGAGCCGCTCTAGACCGAGGATTCATGGTACACATACGAGAACTATATGATGAATCAGAATCCGGAAGAGTTGCCACAGCTGGAGGCCGTCATCAACAGCGAGGACTACTTGGATGGAATGAGTGCTCCTCGAATTGACCCTGCACGGCCGGAGATGACAGGCTGGGCCATGAAGCAAAATCGGCAGAAGCAAAGGGATGGATCTTCCGAGAGTGAAGACGAAGAAGGATGATGCATAGTTATGAATAAGAAGCCTTTGTATATCCTCTCAATCGGGGAAGTCTACTTTTGCACTGTAGTCCGGACAATCGGATAGCTTCCAGGGATAAATGCCATTGCAGCCACAACACAACTTCCAATGTTCTATAGTATCTTTCCTGAAATCAAGCGTACTCTCATTCAGAACTATCAATCAGGATCTACTGTTCGATCATTTTCGAGGACATTGCCACCCATAGAGCGATCCGCCAATCACCGTTCGCCAGACCCAAGCAGTCACGTGCAGTCACGGGTCTCCGGCCGCGATGCTTTTTTTCCCGAGTCCGCGATCGCTCTCGTGCCCGACATCCCCTTTCATCCTCACACCTTCCTTTCCTTTTTGTGCTTCTAAACTCGGGTTGAGGGCTGCAGGACGGCATTCAAATCGACACTGAAGGTCATCATTGCTGTAACAGGGACATTTGTTGTCCTGAATGCAGTACTGATCTCTTCTGCGCCTTCTCCTGTATTGCATCGCCTATCGGATTTTGTTTCTTCTTGTATACGTTTAATTCCTTCCCTCCGTGATTCAAACTGGTCATTTCTGTCCTCTGTCTGTCTGAGCGATAGCCCTGCATCATGTTATCCCGAGTCGCTCGCCAAAAGAATGCGCTCTTTCACCTGCGCAAGGCCAATGCCCACCGGGCACTGGCTGGCTCCTCAATTCTGCGCCTTCATTCAAGCTCCAGCCGATCGAATCCTATTGTGAACTCACAGAATCCTTCCGCGCACGACCGACCGCGCAGACCGTCCTTCCAGTCGCAGCGCAATCTTGCCACGGCCGCCGACCAACCTCTCATCGACCACGGATCGTACATGTCTATGGACGACTACTCGCCACAGATCGACAGACACAGTCTTCTCGATCAGTCATTCCTTGGAATGTCCAATCCGTTCGATGGGTCCTCCTTGGTCATTCTCGATGATGCTCCTCAGACACAGCCGAAGATTTTCCGCAAAGTCAAAGGCGTGGGTGGCGACGAGGATGAGATGTTGGCGAACTTCAACATGTCGATAAAGGTTGGACGGTTTGATCGGGCTGCGGCTTTGCTCAACCGGCTTGGATATTTCTACGCTATCGGCTCTCCGGAGTACCTGGCCCTCCACAACATTTATTTGAAGGGCATGGTTACGCACATGATCGTTACTCGGCAAGAGCAGATGGCTTTACCACTGCAAAAGTGGTTTGAAGTTGATATGCCTGCTGGAGGAGTCGAGCCCGATGCGACTACTTATGCAGTCATGATTCGGATGGCACTGCGTATGCTTAATGGCTCTAAGCGAGACCGGTCGGTTCGACGGTATTGGGAGATGGCCAAGAGGGCGAAGCTGCACGAGGATTTACTGGCGGTGGAGGTGCTCACTGATCTGGATCTAGGCGAATTGTCCAAGGTAAGTTGGGTCTGGTGAAGTGACTGGCTACTCGGCTATATATTAACCTCTCTTGCCCTTTAGATCTGCTCTCACGACCTCCGTATCCCCTCATTCGAACATCTCGAGCTCGAAGCCAAGCCCGAAAAGTCTTTGCAACCCGCCGATAACACTCCCGAAGTCCTTGCTGCGGAACAGAAGGGGTTGGGTCTTTCATCTCTGAAGGAATCGCTGTCTTTGTTTTCTGATGGAGTGGAACTGTCCCTTCCTGAAGACCTCCAAGGCTCCAAGGCAGAAAAGAAGGACTTACTTGGTGAACTCAGACAAAAGAGACTCGAAGCAGACACGATCAGCTCTGCTTCAAGACGCTGGCGTGCAGAATACGAACAAAGGTCTAAAACCGGCTCAGATGTGTCTGCTGGCAAGAAGCAGATCAGCGCGTTGACCAGTCAATGGCACGCTGAGCTTACCGCGAAGATTCAAGAGGAGCTGCGGCTCGCTGATGCCGAGGAAGCTGAGCCAGTTCGTTCTCGGGAATCGAAGGAGCGTCACGAGTATGGCGTGTATCTCCGGTCCCTTCCCAGTGACACGCTGGCTGCCGTCACCATCCTCTCTGTTATGTCAACTTTCAGCCGAGGGGGCATGGACAAGGGACTCAAAGTGTCCGCGATTGCCTCGTCAATTGGGCGAGATGTCCGAGATGAACTGGTAGCACAGTCTTTCCTGGAAAAGAACCTCAATGGCGACTTTCGGCGTACCAAACGGCTGAAGGATATGCTCGCAAAGCGGAAGAGCAAAGACGGTCGGGCACAATGGAAGGGCCTAACCGAGAAGATCCTCATGGATGAACCCGAGCTTGCTTGGAGCCCACGCGTTATTATGCGAGTCGGTGCCGTGTTGACGAAGCTGCTCATTGATACTAGCAAGGTCTCCGGGCGAGTCAAAGATTCGAACAGTGGGCAAATGACAACGACGATGCAGTCGGCTTTCCACCATTCTTATCAAATCTCTCACGGAAAGCGTCTGGGTCTTGTTCATCTTCACCCAGATGTTGTTAAAATTGTTGCGAGGGAACCGCCTGCCGACATTATTGGTCGTCATCTTCCCATGGTGTGCCGGCCAAAGCCATGGACAGGAATCAATGATGGTGGATATATGCTGTACCGGAGCAGCCTTGTGCGAACTACTCCTGGAGAGACCTTACAGCCAGCCTATCTCAAGGCTGCATTGGAAAACGATGGCCTGGAAGAAATCAGACGCGGTCTTGACGTTCTCGGCAACACCGGCTGGGCCATCAACCGGGATGTGTTGGACGTGATGATTGAGGCTTGGAACTCTGGTGAAGCTGTTGGGAGTCTGGCACCACTTGAGCCTGACCTTCCTGCTCCACCAAAGCCCGAGGCGGATGCCGGTTACGTGGCGGAGAAGAAGTGGCAGAACCGGATGTTGGAAATTGAGAACCAACGGTCCGGTTTCCACTCAATGCGATGCTTCCAGAACTTCCAGCTGGAAGTTGCTCGCGCGTTCCGCAACGAGACCTTCTACCTTCCTCACAACATGGACTTCCGAGGCCGTGCTTATCCGCTTGCCCCTTACCTCAACCAAATGGGAGCCGACAACTCGAGAGGGTTGCTCTTATTCAGTGAAGCCAAACCGCTTGGCCGCAGCGGATTGCGGTGGCTGAAGATCCAGATTGCAAACCTGGCAGGCTTCGACAAAGCAAGCATGTCGGAACGTGAACAATTCGCGATGGACAACTTGGAGAACATTCTCGACTCTGCCAACAACGGGCTTCATGGCAAGCGATGGTGGTTGAAGGCTGAGGATCCGTGGCAGTGCTTGGCCGCTTGCTGTGAACTTCGCAATGCACTTCGTTGCAAAGATCCTTCTAAATATGAATCGCGTCTACCGATTCACCAGGACGGTTCCTGTAATGGCCTTCAACACTATGCTGCGCTCGGTGGTGACAGTGTCGGTGCCCAGCAGGTCAATCTCGAGCCCTCTGACCGGCCTTCTGACGTTTACACCGGTGTCTCTGAGTTCGTGAAGCAAGCTGTGGCAGAGGACGCTGCTCAGGGTGATGAACTCGCAAAAATCCTCGAGGGTAAAATCACCCGCAAGGTTGTCAAACAAACAGTCATGACGAACGTCTATGGCGTGACTTTCATGGGTGCTATGATTCAAGTCAAGAAACAGCTGGTCGACCAGTACCCAGATATGGACTCGGATACAAGGCTGGCGGGGGCAGCGTATATCGCCCGCAAGATCTTCAAAGCTTTGGGCACAATGTTCAATGGTGCCCACGGCATTCAATACTGGCTCGGTGATTGCGCTAGTCGTATCAACTCCTCTTTGTCTCCGCCGCAGATCGAGCAGCTTGCGAATGAAGCGCTATTACCCTCCGACGAACTTGATGAAGGCCAACGCTCCAAGGTTTTGGATCCGGCCAAGCGGTTCCGGTCAACTGTCATTTGGACGACTCCTCTTGGTCTCCCCGTTGTCCAGCCATACCGTACCCGAAAGACGCGACGTGTCACCACCACGCTGCAAGATCTTAACGTTGTCGACTCAAATTCTGAGAATGTGGTGTCACGACGCAAGCAGCTCCAGGCTTTCCCACCCAACTTCATCCACTCTCTCGATGCGACCCACATGATCATGTCCGCCAATGCTTGTAACAAGGCTGGACTGACCTTCTCCGCCGTCCACGACTCTTTCTGGACTCACGCCTGTGACGTCGACGAGATGAACGAAGTTCTCCGTGATGCCTTCGTGCAGATGCACTCTGATGATATCATCGGGCGTCTTGCGGCTGAGTTCGATGTCCGCTTCGGCAAGAACATCTTCCTGGCCAAGGTCAACGCTGATAGCAAAATCGGTCGTGCTCTTCGTGACCGCCGCAAGGGCCGGACAAAGAACATGAGGCTCGTGGAACTCATTGACGAGCACCGACGTCAAACCCTTCTTCGATCCGACGATCCAGCGCAGCAGGCAGAAGGCCGCGCCATGGAGACTGCTGCTAGCCTCTTTGAGAAGCTGGGTGGCACCGATGAGGACCTCTGTATGACCAACTCGCTTGGTGAAACGACGGTCGGTCACATCCCGGAGGACCTTGCTGTGGCTGAACGGAGACCGACTTCCGCCGTCGACACCAGCGATCCAGCGATCCAGAGCTTGTTCAATGATATCGAGCTGATGGACTCGAAGTCCAATCGTCACGAGACTGATGCCGGACATGAGAATGCCGCGGAAGAGGATGTCGCCGAAGAGAAACCCAAAAAGCGAACCAGGAATGCCTACACTTGGCTTTGGATGCCGCTGCGCTTCCGCTCGGTCCCTACCAAGGGTTCCTGGGACCTGACTCGCATCCGCGACAGTCAGTATTTCTTCTCTTAAAAGATTCACTTCACGCTGGAGTTTTTGGGAAGCATTTGGATGGCGTTGCTCTTGTTACATTATACTCGGATCTTTGTCGGTTGTTTGACCGACTGTGTATCTACGTCCACCATTGCATACTGCTCTGGTGCATTTGTTGCATATGTACACTACATCATTGGAAGCGTCGCCATGGCGGAAAAGTAAATAGCCATCTTATGCATAATACACTCCTTCAAGATCAAATCTCTTGCTTTATATAGTCCGGTATATCGAACTCGGATCATATCACTTCGTGCTCGAACAATCTGAGTCCCCTGTCAGAACGCTTCTTCAACCTCAATACCCATTCCAAGGATCAATCTAATTCGACACTGGCCGTTTCTTGAAAACCATTCGAAGTGGCGGCACCGCCATGGTGAAAGTATCTTTCGCCCCGGCATCAAAACGCGCAGGATCTTCACCTGGCGCAAGCGAGATATCGAACTCTCGCGCGATATGCCGTAGAGCCATACGCATCTGCAAGAAGGCAAGTTGCTTGCCGGCGCAGGTGTAAGGCCCTTCACAACGATTCATCAATATAAGCGTAGAGAAATCAGGTTCAAGCGGTATGCTCTTACCAATAGTAAAAGGGAAAAATGCATTCCCATCCAGCACGAGATCCTTCCCTTCATCTAGCCATCGCTCAGGCAAGAATTCCAACGGTCGAACGTAGTTTCGCTCATCCCTTTGAACGACATACTGCGGGACGATGACGATAGTGTTGCCCGGGATCCGCACTTCATCAATGATAAGTCCCTCAGGTGGTGTGACTCGTGGATTGCCGCTGGGAACACTGGGCTTCAAGCGAAGCGTCTCGGTCATGATTGCCTCGAGGTAGGGTAATTGAGATGAAGGTTTCTGGAGTTTCTCAGCTTCGTCCACATCTTTTTGTAGTCTTTTGTATGAGTCTGGGTGGGTGGCTAGGAAGAATAGTGCGTGTGCGAGGGCTGTTCCGGTCGTATCACTGGCTTTGTTAGCTGCATATTTGATATCAGATATGTAGAGGTGAGCAAACCTTCCAGCAACGATGGCTAGTCGTCCTTCGTCGTATAGAGCGCCGTCGCCAGGGGGAGCTGAGGCGTCGTTATCGTCAATAGCCTTTAGCAACCAGGATATGACATCCGTCGGTTTCTTCGCAGTGTCTTGTCGCCATTCCTGGTAGATCTCAGCTCAGTCAAGTGTGTGCGATACAGTTGACCCCATACCGCTCTTCGCCGCTCGATCTGCTCCACTGTATACCGTTTAAAGATCTCATAGGGACCATTCAAACCAGGGATGCAAGCTAACAGATGCATCAGCCACGGCACTGCGCCGAACAGCCCAATATCCTCCATCTGAGCGTGCATCGCCGTAATAGCAAAGTGTTCGGCTGCGTCGTCTAGCTGCTTGAAGTCACGGCTGAAAGTGATTTCGCCCATCACGTCGAAAGTGTAGTAGGATGTCCACTGGGTGATGTCGATGCTTTGACTTTCGCGTTTGCGGAGTTGTTGGATGAGGATGTCGGCTTTCCTTTGGATTTGGGGTTGGTAATTCACAAGAGCTATAAGCAAGACTTCCAGTTAGCTTGTGCAACTCGAAAACTGGAGAAATCTCTAGTAGCTTGTAATCACCTTTCGTGCCCAGTCCTTTATCCCATGCACGGCGTCGCTGTCGGTGGATCTCAGAATTTCGAAGGCTAGCGAAATTGATCTTTCTGCTCTCGTCGGAGAGCTGGCTATACCATGGTCCTTTTGTGCACGGAGAACGGGCCCCATGGATGATCGGAACGGCCGATGAACGATTGATAGAGATCTCACGGGGGCCTGGCACAGTCCCAATCAGTTAAATTCATTTGTTAATGAGCGTTAGGGCGTAAAACCAGTGCGAACGAAGTCCCCATAAGTTCGGTGCAGCTTTTCAAGCTCGACGTGGTATTTGAAATCCGAGCTCTTGATCAACCGCACAGTCCAGAATCGACTTATCTTTGCACCTAAAGGCCCAGGAAAACGGCGTAAGCGATGAAAGAACACTCTGTGGACGAGAGTGCTGAGTGAAAAAGCCAGAAGGAAGCAAGAGCAAGCCAGTGAGGCTCTCAAAATTGCCGACAGCACGCTCAAGACGAAGTGTTGTAGAAGGGTAATGATAAGGCCAGCCCAAATCAGAAAGAAAGCAATCAGTAAGCTTCCTGAAGCGCTGTCGATCTCCCGAGAGAGAATGCTTAGGTGGAATATCACACCCAGTGAAGCAGAAACACTCGCAATTAATGTGGGTTCTGCCATCGAGTTCGATATCAAAGTGAGTGCCATGTTCAGGGTGCAGTCGTCAAGCTCACATTGAAAGAAAGAAATGAACAGAATTGAATGGCTTGAAATATTCCGAAAGCCCCCGCCTTTGCACACGGTGCACACCTTTCTGCAGAGCCAGCCTGCCACTCGTGCATGAGTTGACAGGGTTCTTGGTCTAGCCGATATGTATAGTACCTTGTCACTCACTATCGCAGCAATGAAAGCCCAGTTTGAAGCGGGGATGGGCCTCATGGAGAGGGGTTTGACCCTCCGTGATGAAAGGACGTACGCAATCGACAATTTCTAACGATGTCCCAATACAGATCCCTGGACTCGAGGAGAATTCGTGCTGAAAAGGGAAGGAGTGGCCAATTTGTGTCACCATGGCTCAGCACGCGCATTAGTATCGAGTCTTCCCTGATCTCTCCCATTTGCTGATAGGCATACTGCCTGCTTCAAATAGGATCACTCCGATTCCTCCACGGGTGAATGGCCCACGTCGTCTTTCGTGACGTTGATCCTATCAATTTCTCCGCAGTAGAAGCTTTTCACCTGGACCAAATATCCCTAGACGTGCCAGGCCTTGCTGCCGCCAGTTATCGACGTCCTGGATTTGAGTGCTCTCTTTCCTCTTTCGGACCAAACGTGGAGGGGGCCCCGCAAATAGTGCCGTGTACCAGGCAAGGAAGAAACAACATGAGCCTAATGTGTTCGATTGCAACGGTCATGATGCGAAAAATGCCACGATGAACTAAATTGAGGGTTGACCTGTACCCGAGCAAGCCAACTTACCGAGGCAAGTCTAGTCCAAGATTGTGTGATCCCAGCAATGAACAAGGGTGTTCCAGGAGCACGACTAGAGGACAGATTCTTTCTTTGCTTGTATGTCGAATATTCCCTGTGCAGAAACATCCTCCAGCCATCTCCTGATATTCTCCGAGTCCAGACCCTTTATTTCGCCTTCAACACCGGACGAGCTGGATTCGCTTGAATCGGCACCAAGGTCCCTGTTTACCACCATCTGCAGCCATTCATGCTCCAAAAATGGCTTTTCTTCTGTCCGTATGCCGTCTGTGAAAAATGTCCATGAGAACAGATTCTGGGTAGCCAGCCCGGAAAGCCGGTCATTGGCAGCTTCCTCTTCTTCCTTCAGATGTCTGGAATTGGGGGTTATAGCCGACGTGAAAAACTGAAGTGGACCTGCTCATCCATGCGCAGATCTTGAGAAATTGTTTGTACGCGGCGACTTTGATAGGCCTCTGAAGGAAACAAATTGCGGCAAGAGTGCCGGGCAAAAGCAAGCCCCTGTATTGCTACATAGTCTTAGTTAGCCAGATTTCGGGCATTCCCCAGGCACCTCGTTGGGAGCATAGCTTCTGCCTACCCGTTCTATCAAGCCGATCGTTCCAGGCAACTTGTTGAATACGCTTGCGCAGGCGATGGCCGTAATTGTCCAGACCGATGGTAACGATGCGGACTCGAATGAGATTCTGAAAGATTTTGGATCGAGTGGAGCTCCGAAATCGCTGAGTGTTTGTCCGTTTCGACATTTCCATTCCCAAGAATAGTAGACCAGCCTATGATTGTAAGGGAAATGCAGCCTGACTTCAAGTGAAGTATGCCGGATATTCACTTCACCAAACGGAGCGTAAGGGCAGAGCGGTGGTAATGCATACCTCTCTGATAGAGTGTTCGTCAAAAACAAGAGACGAAACTCATCTTCTCGGGGTATTATGACCTTGTCGCCGACTCTTCTAGTTCTGACGCGGCGATGGTTTGGAGGATCCATAAAGACTGAGGGGATGCAGTCCATGTAACCGCTTCTAGGTAAGTCACCGGTAGGAAAGACAGAGAAACCTGGAGTATTCGGGGCAAAAGGCCTGTGATTACGGCACCTAGCCACTGCGAAGCCAGCTTTGGGCGTCGGTCAGACATAGCCCAGATGACAAAAAGGGACTGCGTCGATTGTGAAAGAGCCGAGGTGACTTCCTCCATTGCAGGCTCGAGCCATTCGCTAGCCAAGTTGCAGGATATGCCTTGTTCCCAGAAGGTCCCTAATAAACATGAGGCAAGCAGGCCAGACGTAGCCGAGAGGGCCATATACCGAGGAATCTCAGCAAAGGTGGGTATTTGTTCGGAATGAATCGCTTCGGTATCATGCTGCGAGTTTTTCCCGCTGATAGGTTTGGGCAGATTGATGGAGGCACCGAATCGATTATGTGCTGGCAATGTCAATGTAGCAGCAAGCGCGCAGATTAGCTGATCGAAGGCATTATGCCGTCGCGCCAAATTGAGAAGGTACTCCTGTGCTTCTGCCGAAGACGGAGGCTCGAAAATTGACCCAGAAGGTGGTGATTCAGCGTGGTTATGTAGCTTGAAGAAACTGCTGTCGAGATGGCACTCCCACGGCGTGAAGTAAGCTTCATCTGCTCGAGCAAGAGTTGCCTGCCAGCCACGCCCACCTGCGAGAACCGCAGCCCACAATCTCGTTTCAGAGATGCTATCACATCCAATATCCAACTCAAAAATTTTGCCAACGTTGTTTTCGTGACTTGTATTCCATTGCGCTATAGTATCGGTATAGATCACCTTGTCGTTCGTTGTTCTTCGACGAAGCTCTATCAATCGCGCAGAGAAAACATATGACCAATCAAGCACAAAGACCGCGAGGTAGTTACCAGCAGGGGCTGATATAGGTTGAGAACCCGGCCAGCCGGAGAAGAAATCATTTGACAGAGTGCAAGTTATCGGACGGGACTCCCCAATATTCACCTTGCGCGGCAATGATTTCTTGTAAGGAGGCAGCTCGCAATGATGGTTCAATATTGTATCACCAGATGTAACAGCCCAAGTTGAGTGACCCTCGATGAAGAGTGAGTGTTTACCAGAACTTTCGACCACTTGAGCGGACTCTGGAATCGAAGGTGTGTGATTGAGGAGTGATCTGATATTGCTGCAACAGTACGGCAAGTGGGTCAAAGACTGGGCCGAAGAGTGCAACGCGCGCCATGTGGACCGAGAATGAGTCGAGACTTGGAACGAAGCAGAGCTGGTAGGGCGCAATGGGTCATTGACGCCCCAACTCATCGCAAAAACTGACCTTCAAGGTCGAGGTTGTAGGGATGTTGTGCTCAGGTCGGTGTCGGCGAGAGAGATGATCCGCTGGTTGCCTAATGAGTAAGGCCATCTCTACGAGGGTTTGCAAGATCTACAGATCAAATGGAATCTTGAAAGCCCGTTGGGTCTCCGCCTCTATTGTGCAAGTGATATATACATTGGCCATGGGAATATCCAAATCAAAGATGGAACGCGCTGTTATCATTCACCTCACAAAACCGCCACAGTCCAGCCTTAACAGCAGCATCCCTAACCGAACCAAGCTCTTCATCACGCACAGCACGATTAATCTCAGCATAACGGACCTCCTCCTTAGCCTCCTCACTTCCACCTTCTCCCATGCGAACCCTCCTCGTCACCCTTCGCTTCTTCCCAACATGTGCATCGGGATGGTATTGCTCCATGATATGCACATAGAGATCCTTGGACACATTCTCCGCGAGCCAGCGCATGATTTCCCTCCCCTCGTCTTCTTTACCCGGCATCACCAGATGGCGCAGTAGTACGCCCTTCTTGGCGATACCGTCCGAGGTAAAGGCAAGGTCACCGACTTGGCGGTGCATCTCCTTGATGCTTTCCATCGCTGTGGAGGTATAATCGTCCGCCTTGAGGAGACGTTGTGACGTGCTCTTCTTCCACACCTTGAAGTCGGGGAGATATATGTCGACCAGGCCATCAAGTAGCTGGAGTGACTCTAGCGAGTCGAAGGAGGAAGTGTTGTAGATGATTGGGATGCGGAGACCCATGTCCCTCGCCGCGAGAATCGACAGTGCGACTTGCGGGACAACATGCTCCGGCGTGACGAGGTTGATGTTGTGGACATTGCCGACCTTTTGCAGCTTGATGTACCATTCAGCCAGTTCTTCAGGTGTAAGGTCAAACCCGTTGCGCTGGTGAGCAATGTCCTGATATCTCCGTTAGCCTGACCCTTATAACCAATATCGGATTCCAACCGTACGTGATTTTGACAGAACACACAGCGGAGATTACACCCCGAAAAGAACACCGATCCACTCCCATGGAAGCCCTGTATACACGGTTCCTCTCCGCGATGTGGCGCGATCACATTGACCTTGGCCGTCTCTGCTCCGATCAGACACGTTCCCGTCGTCTCATACCGGTTCACCCCACATTTTCGTGGGCATAGGTTGCATTCGCGGAGATGTGCATATGCCAAAGAGCGTTTCTTGGCTTCTTCGACGGAGCTGAGGAGGGAATACCGTGGGATGTATTCGTCTAGCAGGAAAGCCGAGGGGATCCCCAGAGAGCGCTTGGGGGTTAGCGAAGGGCCGCGCCGGAGGGAGTGGTGAGGCGTCGGCAGCGCGCGATGTAGCGATCTGGTGAAGAGATTCATTGTGATGGCGCAAGCGCCATGTCTGCGAGGACAAGAGTCTTGATCTTTAAGTAGTGTGAAAGTCTTGAGGGTTCGACAGTTGTTTCAGCGGAGAAATGGAGGGCGTCTTATCAGCTTATCGGCTATCAACACGATAACGTCATAGGTCCAGTTGCCTCGGCCTTTGGGAACTTTCAGAAAATAAGCAGAGAAACAGGATGGATTTGCCATTACATTATCAAGCATCAAGCGGTATGTATTACAAACACGGGTATTCGATATGTGCTAAATCAACAATAGCCAGAAATATGTGCGCGCCTGTGCGCCTGGGGTATGTCCAGTGTCAACCAAGAGATAGTATACAGTAAGCAAAGCGACAAAGCGAGTCGACCAGCGCTGAAGATCATCGGAATCATTTACATAGTTGAAGTCTGCTCATAGAGCGAGACCACTCCCATCACCGCTCCAGCGGTAAAGAGCAAGCACTTCACGTCTGCGTTGCTGCTGTTCGCCAAAGTCTTCGGGGACACGCCCCCGGACTTGAGCCAGAGCCGAGCGCATGACCTTTCGGAAGGTTCTCTGTTGAGCAATGAATTAGTTTCGTGTTCGAACGGTGAAGAAGACCGACATACCTGATATTCCGTATTTAATGTCACGACGCACGCTTCGTGCGCCCGCACGATCGTCTCACAAGCTCTGACAACACTAGGACTAGCGTCGCCTTGTAGCTTGTCTGCGGTAAGGAGCAACAAGAAGCTGCCTTGCAAAAGGTAGATGCCAAAGAAGAAAGGCATGAAGCTCAAGTCTGGGTCGTATTCTAGAATATCGGAAGCTGCCTCTGCAGCGCTGACGGCATGGCCCATGGCAGAGATGAACGAGTCAGAGGAGATCCAAAGATCGTTGTCGTCGAGGAGATTGATTGGATCCCACTTGCCGGCAAGGAGAATATGCAAGACATGCATGATATGGGTTCCATAAGCGACAACCATCTTCGTATGGACGATTGATTCGCTGACGTGCGATCCGACTGTGCTATTCGAGCGGCCAGATGGACTGACGTGGCTGAGATGTGCTCCTTCCATCGTCGTGTCATTGTCGCCAGTACCTAGGGCCAGCGAGCTGGTGTAGCGTGCTTCAAATTCTTTGAGACTCTGAGCATAGACATCCAACTGCCGCGTGATCTCCATAGCTTGGCTTTCCCATTCACCGCTATTGCGGAAATGGAGACCGAATCTGGGGTGATTTCGAGCATGCTGTAGGTCCACGATCTCTCCAAGGATCGACATGAGTGGAAGAAAATACCCAAACATGCTATGACTGGTACATTCGAAGGCGGGACCTGCACGTCGGTAGCTTGCGGCCGAGAAATCACCTGCCTGCCAAAGATCATCGTTCATAGGCTGCAACAAGCCCTCGCACTCCTTGTCCAGTAGTGTCAAAGGACGATTGTAGCAAAGTGCCAAGTGGCGATCCATCACGTATAGCAACCACCAAATGCGCCGACGCTCTTCGCGTTCCTCTTCCGTCAAGTTGACAGCGGAGTTCCCGGGGCCGTGCCCCATCGACGAAAGAAGGGACGATGTTTGCCTCTTGTTCCCGTTCAAATCGAGCTCAGACTCGCCTTCCAAGTCTCCATCTTGACGACTGGACGCGTTCGGGGGTAGCTCGCGACCGAGCTTGAGCTCTCGCGCAAGGGCCCAGGCAGCGGTCCACCAGCGCATACTGGCCGCTTTGTATTCGCTCGCAGAGACAACTGTCGCCAGGTGGACGTAGGTAGCAACATCATCCACGGCACCGGTTGCGCTACTTTGCGCGCCCAGTTGGTCCATCGAAACACCGAAGCCGCCCAGTGCCACCCCATTGATAACCATGTTTGCTGCATAGTTGGGCGAAGCTTCGCCTGTCGCAGGTCCGTGAATTAGAGGCCGGAGCAAGCCGACTGTCAACTCAAGCAGCTTCTGGCAGACCCTGCCTCGCGCAGATGGAGGGGATGTCAGGAAGGCTGCTTCGCTGGTCTGTGCTGCCACCCAAAGCATACTGGCGAGAAGGCCTGGACTGCACTGTCTTGGTTTTGTCGGATGGAGGAAAGACTGCTTGCGAAAGACGAATCCGACGACATACGGCGACAAAGGGGAGAGATGCGATGAAGAGGAGCTGGTGAAATAGACATCCAAAAGATCACAAGCCAGAGACTGAGGGATGATAGACGCAATATGCGGTAGGATTGGTTGTAGCACGGGATATCTCAAAGAGCTCGAAAATGGAGCCATGCTGAACGATGGGAAGTTTGCGGGCGATGGTGACGGAAGAGGGAGCCAGCTGGGCGACTGCGCTGGAGGCGAGAAACCCAAAAAGGAGGCAGACGGATTCTCTGCCGAGGCCCCAAAACGGAACTGGCTAATGGAGCTCGAATTTGCCTCCTGTGAATTCATCAAAGGGTAAGTGCTGTCATGATAGCCTGATCCAAACCCTTGCGATTGAAGTATTGAGGGTGACCGGGGATTGCCGTTTGCATGTTGCATCATCTGCAGGGAACGTAGCTCGGGGACGGACATCGGGGGACGATTCGGATCAGTTGCATTTCCGTAGTTCATGGAGAGGCCCTCCATGCCCGATCCTACAGGCTGTTGCGGGTGCATAGGCGTTGAGCGTGCATTTTGCTGCGTCGGGACGTGCCCGGGGTTGCGCAGATGCTGTGCGGAATCGGGAGTAGCGTCGAAGGTTGGATGATATGGACCATTGGCTTCATGCGATGTTTGCTCATTAGGAGAATTTCCATGCGCGGATGTTCCATCCCTCACGCCCCTGTCGCCGTTGGGCCCGGCAGCGGCCGCGGCCGCAGCAAGGTCTTTCTTCGAGGCCTTTCCGCGTTTCTTTCGCTCGCGCGCATACTCGCAACTGAGTCCGAACTCTATAAAAGGTCAGTGAAAGGCGCAGAATACCCCAGATCGGGCGGATAATTACCAATGCAATGAGCGCACGGGTGCTGCCCGTCACATTTGGTACGCAACTGGTTACACTGATCGCAAGCTCTGCTGATCCTCCGGCGCACTGGAGTGGCAGATGAGGACTTTCGAATTGTCGAGCGAGCTTCAGCAAGCATATCGCGCTGCTGTGAGGAGCCCCTTCCCCTTATGTGTGAGCCATTTTGTTCGTTGTAAGTTGGTTGGGTTTGGGAACGCGACAGGTCAGGATCGCTCAGGGATTTGCCCTCGGGATCGGTCGGAGGATGAGAAGTCGCGCCTGCTTGCCGCGCCAGCTGCAACTGCTCGAGTGCATACTGTGACCCCTCTGCGAGAGTATCCAGTCCGGGGGTCTGGGACTGGGACATTCGTTTGGACTGCAACCGAGACGAGAAAGGAGAGTAGGAATTGGCGAACGATTGAAGGGAAGCCGTCGACATGCTTCTCCGCGGGACGAGCAGATCTACAGCGGCATGGAGCGCGGCAGTTCAGAAAGAATCCTGGCTCCCTAGCCACTCAGGTGCACCAGTCCGGAGAAGAATAGACGTGATTCAAAAGGTGTCAGAAATCGAGTAGCATTGCCGAGTGGTGTTCCCAAGAGATTACCCCGGACGGCAGATGAGCGCGGCCCTTTTTCCTTTTTCCTCTATTCCCCTCGGACCCGAGCGCCGAAAGCTTAGCTAGTCGGTAAGGCGTTGGGTGTTCGTGTGAGCTGGAGAGCTTTTGAGAAGAGAGCAGCAACGAGATGAAAGGGCCTGCAGGAGAATGCAGAAGTGATGGACACTCAGGTTGTGCACTTTGCGAGGGGAAAATCTGGAGAAGGCGGGGAAGCGGCACGTGTTTTGAGGCAAAAGGGGTTTAAGGTCGTCGGACTTTTGTCATTCGACCGTTGGTTGTATCGAGGGTAGAGAACAGGTTCAATGGCTTCTTCTAGACCAGGTTTGCACGGACGAGGGACCGAGAAATGCATCGGTGCCCATCTGAAACTGCAGCTCGTTCTCGCTTAGAAGGCCTCGGGGCATTTTGCCGGACTCGGTGGAGCGGGTTCACGATCTATGTATATCTAACTCAGGGGACCCTGATGATCATGGAATCGATGACATCTACAGTTCTCACTATATTGACTACTCATCTGGCATACTATATTGTTAGCCATGAGAATATGATACAATTGTCTCGAGACAAAGCACGAGCATCGGTGAACTTTGTCACAACGGCTTCTTGACGCCTGCCAGTTGAACAGCCTGCAAGCATCTAAATGTGGCCATCCAGGGGTCCGGGGTTAAGGCCATCGAGTATCCATCCAGAATCGAAGGATCAACAGGGAACAAGCATCTGTTCTGGTGGATAGTCGTCAGTCTAACCCAAAGGCCGGCTTTATCCTCATTCTGCCTAAATAGCATCGCTGGGTGGGACCTGGGGTAGGCATGCCTTGGAAGTACTTATAGTTCAGCAGTGACCATCGATTGTCTTGTTTGAGGCACCAGTGTGTGTCATTGTGTTCTCCAGTTATGAAAGTGGCATGTTTTATTCTGTCTTTCTCATTTCCCATTTCCCTCTATCTTTCTCGGTAGCTGCGCAATACAGATTTGCCTCATTTCCGTTGATGTTCTGCTCCTTCTCTTCGAGTGTGTTTCCGTCATCCAGCAGTCCGAACTTGGAACTATTCATATTCAGGGACACCAGGACTAGAAATTGGAATTGCAGTCAGCGGATTACTCCAAATCAATGGACAAGGTTGGAGATAGACCCCTGTTGAGGCTAACTCAAGATGGTGTCCGCTCGCTACCCCTCATGAGATAAAGCGGAGTCGTCAGATAACACCAAGTCTCCCTCTTCACCACCACTCGCAATTATGGCACTCAATAAGGAGTCCGTCCAAGAGATCCTCGACTCGGTCGCTCTGCGCTTCCGCGGACCAGGCGGTGCAGTCGCTGTCCTCAAAGATGGCGAGCTCGTCGGTCAACGTGTTTGGGGCTACGCGGACATCGACAAACAGATTCCCCTGACAGACCAAACACTGATGCCAATCTGCTCCATCACTAAGCAATTTGTTTGTGCCCTATTGCTTGACCTCTATCGTAACCCGACACCAGCGATGGCGGCCAATGGGGACGTCCGAGAGCAAATGAACGGTCAGCTTAGCGAGTTGCTTCGTTCGGAGATTGTCCAGGACACTGGATTGACCATCGAGCATCTCTGTGATATGCAGTCTGGCCTGCGCGACTATTGGGCTATGACCACTCTCTGGGGTGCAAAGCCTGACGACGAGTTCTTGATCGAGAGAGACTGCCCCCTTGCCTTAGATCTGACCAGGTCGTTCCATTTCAAGCCGGGGACCGAGTACTCCTACTGTAACGTCAACTTCCATGTAGTTGCTCGGGTCATTGAGCGGGTAACTGGCGAGCCGCTTGGAAAGCTACTAGCCGAGCGCATCCTCGGCCCAGCTGGGATGAAGACCGCAGCTCTTTGCCCGAATACGGCAGAACAACCTCCTCCTTGCGTTGGCTATGAAGGCGACGAGCAACATGGGTACTTCCCTGCGCTGAATCGGATGGAGTGGTCGGGCGATGCTGGACTGGTCGCCTCGCTGACCGATATGATCGCCTGGGAAAAGTTCTTAGAGAAAGAATTCTCTGATCCGCAGAGCTGGTACCACACCATCTGTCAAAAGCAGACCTTCAGTGATGGAAACCATGCCGCGTACCACTATGGTATGATTCATGTTGATACCGACGGAGTTGACTCATTCGTGCACGCTGGTGCTCTGCGCGGTTACCGGCTGCAACGTAGCCACGCACCGAAGGAACATCTATCCGTCGTTGTCATGTTCAATCACGAACCAGACCCATCCAGCGCCGTTGACGACGTGATGAGAGCGATTCTGAACAAGCCAAAGCCTCAGAATGATCCTTCGGTGGAGCCCAGAGCGGACTGGTTCGGTGTTTTCCTTGACCAGGACACTCAACTGGCGGTTACCGTGGCGAGAAGCTCGAAGGCCGGCGAAGTCCTTGTCACATATTCTGATCACCTTGAATCGTCGCCCCTCAGACTGACGGATGCCACGCATGGGAAAACTAAGAGTATGGTTGCGAGCATTGAGGGTGATCGATTGCACATCCATCGGGTCAAAGAGAACCGAAAGCTTGAAGCTCAGCGCCTAGTCCCACGCGACACCAGTCTCAAGGATGCTTCTATGAAAGGCCGGTACGAATGTGCGGAAGCTGGCTCAACTTTCCATTGCTCTGGCGATGCCGGAATGCTGTATGGCGCCTTTGAGGGGTACCTGGGCAAGGGGTTTGTAAGTCCCATGCGCTATCTTGGTGACGATGTTTGGGCCTTTACGTGTGCGCGCGGGTTGGATGCACCGGCACCAGGTGATTGGACAATGGTGTTCCATCGTGATGAATCTGGCACTGTCAAAGGGTTTACGATCGGATGTTGGCTTGCAAGAAAGCTTCGGTTTACCAAGATATAGATAGCGTAATGTCCTGGGCCTCCTGGACATAACCAATGGAAGATAGTGCATCGTATATTATGCATACTCTCCCGTTCTTATTCTCCCCACTTCTTTGTCTTAGTAAATGTGGTGGCTACCTGCTTGCCTTCTAATTCATCTGTAGGATTGAAAGTCATCCAAACAGGAAAGGGGAAGGAAACATTCCGATTGACCTTCTCGGATACTTCCTCGTGGATATTTCAGGCAAGCATTGCCGGCACGTGGCTAGAGGCGGGGCAGGGTCAAGATAAGCGTAAGTTGAAGAAGGTTTCGCCGAAACTTTCTATACTATCGTGTGTCTGGAATGATCATGGGTAAATGAGCGACATGGTGTAGATGCCATCATAGTCTATAAAGACTAAGAACAGAATATAACCATAACCCTCTCAACACGTGTCACCAACTGAAGTAACCGCCATGGGCTCGACGCAAGCTGAGCACTACGACGTTCTCATCATAGGCGCCGGCCTCTCTGGCGTTTGCACTCTTTACCACCTACGAAAACGTTTTCCCTTATGGCGCATTCGGGTCCTCGAGGCTGCTGAGAGCGTAGGCGGCACTTGGTACTGGAACCGCTATCCCGGTGCCCGAGTCGACTCCGAGTCTCTATCGTACGCCTTCTCCTTTGACAAAGACCTGATCGCCGAATGGGATTGGAAAGAGTCTTTTGCGCCACAATCCGAGATTCTTCGGTATATTGAGCGCGTTGCTCAGAAGCACGATTTAGTCAGGGATATCCAGTTCGAGACTCGGATTAAGTCTGCTCGATGGCAAGATCATAATCGGAGCTGGTTGTTCACCGACACATCTAGAAAACAGTACCAAGCTCGGTTTTTTGTCAGCTGTATGGGCTTCTTGTCTTCTCCGACTTTGCCTACTATTCCAGGTATCGAGAGTTTCCAAGGCGAAGCTTTTCACACCTCACGATGGCCGAAGAATTTCGATCTGAGCAAGGACTTTGCAAAAAAGCGAGTTGGTGTCATTGGTACTGGTGCAACTGGAATTCAGACCATCACCACGGTCTCAAACGAACCAAGTGTCAAGTCAGTCACTGTTTTCCAACGAACGCCAAATTGGTCTGCGCCCCTTCGAAACGAAGACATCAGCCACGAACAAATGGAAGAACACCGCAAGAACTACGACGCGATATTCCAACTCTGCGCCGAAACACCGGGCTGCTTCCTGCATCAAGCCGATCCGCGTAAATCGATGGAAGTGAGCGAAGCAGAGCGCCTCGCGCTGTGGGAGGAGATCTACGCAAAGCCAGGATTCGCCAAGTGGCTTGGTGCTTTCAGTGACACATACACTGATCGCCAAGCCAACAAGCTATACTCTGACTTCATGGCGGGCAAGATTCGAGAGCGTGTGTATGACCCGAAAGTGGCCGACAGTCTGATTCCCAAGAACCACGGGTTTGGTACGCGCCGAGTGCCTTTGGAAAGCGGTTATTTCGAAGTGTACAACAGACCCAATGTGCATCTGGTCGATCTGCAGCAGACACCGATTGACGAGATAACACCGACTGGCATCCGGACCTCTGATGGCAAGCACCGTGAGCTCGACGTGCTTATCTATGCGACCGGCTTTGACGCCATCACCGGTGCATTTAGTGCTATCGAGTGGCACGGAAGAGATGGAAGACCTCTCCTCGGCAACAGCGACGCCAATGACGGCGAGCACGCGATCTGGGTTGAGCACCGGCCAAAGACCTTCCTTGGTTTGACGGTGTGCTCGATGCCCAACATGTTCATGGTCCTCGGACCTCACCAGCCATTTGGCAACGCACCGCGCACTATTGAGCATGCGGTGGCTGTTGTATCTGAGTTGCTACAACATTGCAAGGAACACGGGTACACGTTTGTGGAGCCGACACCGCAGGCCGTGGAGGAGTGGACTGAGCATGTCATCCAGTGTAGCAAGGGCTCGTTATCGAATGAGGTTGATAGTTGGATGACGGGTGTCAACAAGAATATCAAGGGCAAGCAGGTTCGCAGTGTGGCGAGGTACTCGGGTAGCGCGGTCGAATATCGTCGGCGATGTGCTGAGTGTAGGGAGGCAGGGTGGAAGGGACTGACATTTGCGTGAGAGTTGTCCAATTTTAAAGGAGTTGTTGTTTGCTCTCCCCTCATTAAACCTGCTCTGCGTCAATGTGAATCTGAATGCCAAGTTGTCTTCCCACTCTGTCCATTCGTATATCCATTCTCTGTTGTTGTGGCTTTGACGGCTGCTCTCATATCTCGCTCTTCCGTTTTTGAAATGTTGGGATCTTCGCTGGTGGCAGATGGAGACTTGCGCAATGGAGACTGAAAATGCGCAGCGATCAGTGTTGGGTGAGATGAACACTGCTATGAGGCAGAACGAAATGGAAACATTTCTTCCTTAATTTGGTTCTTGCTACTACCTAACATGACGGAGATTCCCCGTCAATATGCTTGCAGTAATTTTTTCACTTGCATTGATGCACCGAGATTCTAGCACAAATCATCGTTCAACTAACAGATCCAGCCCCCGTCGACATTATAGACTGCGCCAGTGACAAAAGACGCCTCGTTGCTCAGCAAGAATGCAATCACATTGGCCACCTCGATTGGCTCTGCTCGCCGCTTCTGGGCAGTGACTTGAAGACCTCGCTTGACATCCTCGGGATTCTCGTTCGAAGACATGGGCGTGTTCACAGAGCCTGCGTTTGCGCGTGTTAATATTCACTTCCGCCCCAAGCGACTTCAGAGCCGCTCACCAGGAGAAACACAGTTGACTCGGATGTGCTTGTTTTCCTTTGCTGCTGTCCTGGACAACCCGATAACTGCAGCCTTGCTGGCACAGTATGGCGACACGCCAGGAGAGCCCATTTGGCCGAAAACACTCGCAGCAGAGACCTATTCAGAAAGTCAGTGTCATGACACACCGTACGAGCCAAGGGGGAACCCACAATGCTACCACCTGGACCCATTGCCCTCAATTGAGCTCTGAGGCAGAAGAATACGCCGCGGGCATTCACATCAAAGTTGAAGTTCCAAGTCTCATCAGTCTCTTCCGTGATGGGCTTAGCAGGACTGATGACGCCCGCCATGTTCACTGCGCCATCCAGCTTGCCCAACTCCTCCACTGTCGATTTGATCCAGGTATCGACCGACTGGCTCGACCGTGCATCAACGACCGTGTACATGTGCTTGTCACTGCCGGCTAGAGACTTTATCTCGGTCTTCAGAGCGCTCTCGTTGATGTCGGCCATGGATATGATCGCTCCGCGGGAAGCTAGTAATCTTGCGGTGGCAAGCCCCATGCCAGAGGCAGCGCCGGTGATTGCAATCTAGAATGAATTCCGCTGTTGGCATGATGGGTACATGGGTTGTGGATGTACTTACCACTTTGCCTTCGAAGGATGCCATTGTCTGCTAATCAACTATCATCTGATCCACGGGGTTGGACAAGACACTGAAGACTGTCGCTTTGTCCATTGAGATAAGAGCGCAGAACTAATAAGCCCATGGCAAAAACACATGAAGAAGACCAACATGTATAGCAGGGTGACGGAATAGGCAAGTCTCCGCGCGTCATCGAAAGAGGCAAGTATCCGCTCAGGGAATGACAGGCTTATCACGCCGATCACCGTCCTGCGACAGAAGCAATTGAAACAGGCAAGTCAAATTCCGCTATCGCGACTCCACTCCTCTATCGCTTCCCCGCAAACCGTCAAAGTTCAGCATCACCGGGACGCTCGTCCTGCTCCCCTGGGCTATCGTTTTGAGCATGGCTAGCAGGCTCGGGCGCGCAGAGCTCAATGTACATACGCGCTCCTTCACTGGATGCGCCACGGTATGTCTTCCCCGGGCCTGATCACCAGTGATCCGTCTGACTATCTACAGTGTCGAAGGCGCCACGTGAAATGCGACGAAGGCCGCCCGACATGTTCCATGTGTGTATGCTTCGGACTCTCGTGCGCAGGTTACAAGAAGGACATCTTCTTTGACTCGAAGAATCCCGAGAGCAGAGTTCGCTTCCGGAGGCCATTGTTGACGGAAGAGGAGCGTGAACGTATGAGTCTATGGCTAATTTCAACGGCGCCGCCCAAATCAACAAACCGGCTTCTCTCGCAAATCGATGAGGAAGCGGAGAAAGGAATGCCATCTGATAGCTTGCAGGTCTCTCTGGGTCCCTTCGGCGTGTTTAGGGTGAATCAGAATCAATCCACGCTGAATCCCAGCGCGTCGCTTCCAACCGTGGATGAATCTGAAGATAGCACCAATGATGCGCCTCCACTGGATGTCGACCGGATGGTTGACTCGTTTCCACTTGATGATGGCCTGTCACAGTGGTCGCCAGGGTTCATGCAGTCTCTTCTCGAACAACCCGCTCCAAACTCTAGTCCTCCATCACCAGGCTTACTGGATCTGTTCATGGACCGAAGTCCGATTGCAGACGCATCACTGTCAACAGAGGAGTATCAACTATCCGAGTTCATGCCTTCTTCATTCCAGAACGCTCTCACCCCACCCACATCCCTCGCTCCAGCTCTAAGCGCATCTCAGACTGTCCCACAAGATGCGGTATTCTTGTTGAAACACTATTCTTCAACGGTGATCAGTCTTATGACACCTGTTCGACATAAAAAGACCCCCTGGCACATTTTGTTCGTTCCTCATGCCAAGGACTGTCTCGCGGCACTTGCCCTCGGTGAAGATCTCAACCACGCGAGCCTCTGTTCATTTTACGGGACGCTTGCCATGAGCGCATTCAGTCTCGGCGGCGTCTCGCGATCTCAATCATGGCTAGACCAGGGACGCACATATCTCCGCCATGCTCAAGACCACGCCAAAATGATGTTAATGACCGCCTACGATACCCCAAAGCCTGCCAAATACAAATCGATATTGATGGCCATTCTGACTATGGTCCAAGTGTCCAACCTTTCCGGTAATCGGCACCAAGCCGAAGGATATTTCTTGGAAGCAGAAAAATTTATCCGCATGAAAGGTCTGAAGCGGAAAAAGTCTCGCAAAGTCCGCCTGCTACATCATTGCTATGTTTTTGAACGGTTGTTTCATGAGAGCATTTTTATTTGCGGTGCGAATTCAAAACAGCGGCGCCACGTCCGCAAGGCAATCGAATCCAGTGGACTTGCGCCAGCTAGCGTTGACGGACTATCCTTTCGCCTCTACAAGTGGAAGAATTTGCACCAGGAGATGCTGCGTGTACGAGATCGAGAAGAGGGCGAAAATGACCTCCACCTCGAACGACCGGGACTATTTTCTGCAACTCTATACCCCGAGATCTTTGGCATCCCGGAACCGTGGCTTCTCCTCTTGTCACTTGTGATCCGACTTGGGACAGAAAAGGACGGGACCGAGCAGCAAGACAACCCAAATGGCCTCAACCTGAACGAATTCATCAGCCGAGCCAAAAACATCGAGGATTATATCAACCAGCTCCAGCGGCCTAATCCAGCAACGCCAATACCAATGGATCACCAACCCTCGATCAACCAACACATCCTCGAGAACATGCTCGAGGCAATGCACCACGCCCTAGCTATCTATTTCTACCGACGCATCTACAACCTCAACGCGTCAATGCTACAGGATAAAGTAGTGAAGGTTCGAGACTGTCTCCTTCAATGCGAGCACACCGACCCCAGCGTAGTTCACGGCTCAGCAGGCTTCATTTGGCCTGCTTTCATCGCTGCTTGTGAAGCGGAAGATCTCAAGGTCCAAGATTCATTTTCGACCTGGTTTGAGATTTCAGGGCGACGGAGTGGACTCTCGTGTTTTGAGCAAATTTTGGCTTCGGTTCAGAAGATTTGGCAGGAGAAGCGCTGTGGAGATGGGACTAGTATTACCTGGTTGGATCTGATGAAGCACGCTGGGTCTTTGCAGCCGCAGTTGTGATTGAGGACGAGAAGGGTAGGTCTTCTTGTGCATTGTATTTCACCTCCTGGAGACTTGAGTTGTATATAATGCCGTAGTTGCTATTTGAGTCGCTGTTTTTTCATGGGCCTCAAATTCCAGTTCATATTATGTTGTCTGTAATTCTGTACCTTTAGGGATGGTCGGCTGTGACTACTATGTTTCGCACAAGCATCAATCATCAAGACTATCCACCGCGCTCGCCAACCCTTCTCCAAATCATGGCTGGGAATTTGACTTGCCTGTTTCAATTGCTTCTGTCGCAGGACGGTGATCGGCGTGATAAGCTTTGTCATTCCCTGCCGACCATTTAGGCAAGCTTCCGCGACGTCCCCGCAGAGGAGAGTATCATCGCAATAAACTGCCTTCCCCTCGTTTAGTTTGCTTATTATAGCCTTGTGTAATCATGGCGCTGATGTTATATATTTTGACTATCTCTCTCTCTTTTGATCTTGATTCGCTTGAAAACCCTTCCAATCAGCAACCACGATGGACGTACGCGGCATTGCATTGATAACAGGCGCCGCATCAGGCATTGGCAGAGCATGCGCACTTGGATTCGCCAAAGAAGGCGCGTCAGGCGTGGCTCTGCTAGACCTCGACCAAGATGCCCTGGAAATAGTCAAAACAGAGATCGAAGAAAGCCAGCGTCAGCTTGGCTACTCCAAGCCCTGCTGCATCGAGATCTACCCGACCAACGTCGCAGACGAAACCCGCATCAGCAGCGTGATTGAAGAAGCGGCGGCCACATTCGGCCGTATCGACTACGTTGTCAATGCAGCCGGCATCGCAATGAAGCACCAGGGCGGCGCAGCCTTCGCCGAAACAGCAGACTGGCAACGCATCCTCGACATCAATCTAACGGGCACATTCTTCGTTCTACGAGCTGCAGCCAAAATTATGCTGAAGCAAGAGCCCATTCTCTCCTCCATCGATGGACGACCTCTCCAACGTGGCTCGATCGTCAACTTCTCCTCTATCCAAGGCGTGGTCGGGATCCCCTTATCGACGGCATATACAGCCTCCAAGCACGCGGTGATAGGATTGACGAGGACCGCATCTGAGGATTATGCCAAGCACGGGCTACGCATCAATGCCATCTTGCCGGGGTATACGGAGACGCCGCTCACGACGAAGTCGCCGGAGATTCTGAAAGCGATGAATGAGCGGATTGGGACTGCTGTGCCGATGGAGCGGATGGGGAGGCCGGAGGAGATTGCGGATGGGGTGCTTTATTTGGCTGGTGGGAGGAGTTCGTTTGTTACGGGGTCGGCTTTGAGTGTTGATGGGGGATATACTCAGCGATGAGGGTTTTCTGTTGGAATGCGCGACACACCTCGTACCTGGTCATTTCCGGCCACTCCCGGTCGTCAGGCAATGGTAACCAATAGTCTCCACGATGCTAGATGTTTATATCCCCTACCTGACCAGTAGAAGGCAAATAGTTTTAATGCCAATGAACGGAAGACGAACGCTTTGCTTTATCATATACTTTCCAATGGCCGGAGTGGATCAAGAATACCGCTGAGAGTTCAAAATTGAGCAAGACACCGTCCTGATGACAGACTTGAGGATCACTACTACCAGTCGCCTTCCAGGATCTTGAACATATCGTCAATCGCATTCGTCTCCTCCAAGTCGGAGTCAGTGTCCCAGTCCAGGTCATACTCAACAGAATAAGCGTCCTCTTCACTCGAAATACTTCAAACGCTAGAAAATGAGTCTGATTCGTTGGGTTCACCGAGGTCTGATTGAATTAATCCATCTCCGTTAACACAGGCAGCAAACGTACCTGGCAGAGCATTCTGTAGCACCGCCAGTCGAAGGTCTTCTCTGCAGGGGCTTTGGGCATAAAGTAATCCTTGTTGTGCGCTTTAAGAGCAGGCAATATGATGTTCTCATACCAACGAGAATTTTTGACGAGATCATCCCAGTTCCAGTGTCCAACCACCTCTTGGGGTGTCACCTCCCAAAGACACAGATATTCATCTTTGTAATATGCATATGACCTCTCATATGGGTCCGGTATACCGTAATATCTCATTTTGCTTCCATTTCGAGGATAGGTAGACCATTTGCGTACCGAACGCTGGGACTCACAACGGTAAGTGTTCTCGGGCTCTTCCACTTTCTTCTGGTCCTGGCTAGAAAGCCGAGTAGACCCGATATTGAAGATGTGAATGATATGAATGGCGTCGGTTCCCATGTTGCATTGTCGGCGTGCCTTGTTAGAGAGTCTCTTCTGCTACGTCGCGAATCCAGGTTCTGCCGAGGCGAACGAGCGCACATTCTCCCAGATTTATCAGGATGGCTGCCGGAGTACTCGTCCCAGATTCTGAGTGGAACAGAGGAAGGTAGGGAGGGGTTTGCCCAAGAGTGTTGGGATGGACCGTTCTCTTCGTCGGAGTCATTGAGGCCGTCAACTTGTAGAAGCTCCAGAGCAAGAGGTGCATCTAAAGGTCTGTCCTCCATTTGTATCGCTCGGAATCCACCTTTTCTTTGTCGCTAATCTGGACAAGAAGGATGGGCTGCGATCATAGACAAGGCTGAGATATGGGAACGGGAATAGCCAGAGGCAGGATCCAAGTATTTCTGGCATTGAGTCAGTGATCTACCTACGTTATTCTAACGCGCTGACTTGCGACTTACCCCAGGTCATTTCTTAGTACGAGTGATTCGGAATTCAATTATAGCCATCCATGGGCCTAAAGTAGGCAGAACTCTCTGGATCCAGGGGGTAGGCATCTCCGAGCTCTTTCTGAGAATCAGACACAACATCCACATCGCTTTCGGCGCATCTTTTTACACATCTTCCCAGACTCCTCTCTGGCACTTTCGATATCCTTTCAAGTCAGGTACCTAGCTCCCGCTCAAAGCCTCACCTGCTCAGCCCCACCCGAGCTCTGCCGATCCTCCGCGACGCGACTCAGCTCAGCGCACCGTCCATCCTCAGCCTCACCCACAAAGCTCCCTGAGCCATCATCATGAAGCCGATCATTGGTATCTCAGCCGTCGCTGCCCTGGTCTATCGGGCGTGGTCTCGCAAGTCGCTTACCCCGCTGGGTCTGGTCGTCGCTGGGCTCTCCGCTACCGCACACGCCCTCCACCCGTGGTCAGCACCTTTTGCGCTGCTGGCGGTCTTTTACTTTGGCGGGACCAAGGTGACGAAGGTAAAATGAGACCCTTCATACTCGATGCCGATGCCTACTGGATCACTGCATACATGGACTAGGCTGACACGACCCCCACAACAGGTAAAACACGACATCAAAGCGAAAAAGACCCTCTCAGCGACCGGCACAGAAGGCGGCGAAGGTACTCGCAACCATATACAAGTACTGGCAAACTCAGGAGTGGCCACGGTCTTGAGTATTGCTCATACCTTCGTCCTGGGAAGAACCTCTGCGGGGTCGTGTTTTTCCTTTGGCCAGAATGCGGCAGATATCCTAATGGTTGGGATTGTCGCGTAAGTAGCTCCTCTCCGCCGGCTATGCGTTTAACCTGACTGAATCCAACTCCAGCAACTATGCTGCCGTCGCCGCTGACACCTTCTCTTCCGAGCTCGGCATCCTCTCCAAATCCAATCCCCGCCTCATCACATCACTCAATCTGCGCGAGGTGCCACCAGGAACAAATGGCGGGGTGACTGCCGTCGGGCTGGGAGCTGGTCTTCTGGGGTCTTTCACTGTCGCCTTGACCTCTGCTATAATTCTCCCGTTCTGTCCAGATAGCTCGGGTATCCAAGGTCTTGCGCTGTGGACAATCTCTATGACAGCCTGGGGCTTGCTAGGAAGTGTCTTAGACAGCGTGCTTGGTGGGCTTTTGCAGGCCAGTGTGGTGGACAAGAGAAGTGGCAAGGTTATAGAAGGCAGTGGCGGTAGAAAGGTAAGTCTAGACACTAGACAAAGCTATTCATCGTGACAGCTCTCAATAACTCTGGCTCTCTTAGGTTCTCATTCACCCAAGCTCTACCAAGCCCGCCGGAACTTCTGGAAAGTCTGAATCTGCCGAGTCCACGGGTAGCACGCACCTCCGCAACACCGAAGCCGTTGCAAATCAGGCTACTCTACGGGGCAGTCGTGCAACGGGGACGTCGGTGGGATCTCAGGCCGGACGTGCTCATGAAGAGGACCATGAGAGTCGGCGCATTGAAACCGGTCATGACTGGCTGGACAACAATGGTGTGAACATTCTCATGGCCTTTCTGATGAGCGTGGGAGCCATGGGTGTTGCACAATGGGCTTGGGGGACTGATCTATGTGCGCTATCTGAGCTATGGAAGTAGCCGTCAACGTGCAAAGTCAGAACGATCTTGCGAGAACGCCGATCTGAGATTTAGATCCCGAGGTCGAACCCGTTGCTATGCATTTGCCTTGTATGCATTTGAGTTTGACGAGATGTGGTTATGAATCATGACAACATACCTGTTTTCGCCCAGGTTTCTTCCACTTCACATATTGACACTGTTGATGGACTGGACCAGAACAGAGACTGGTCTAGCCAGGAATCAACTCCCCACGTGCCAAGACATACATTGACCAAACGACCACGCGATATAGATCTTCTCTCCCAGGCACCGGGCGTTTACCGATCTATGCGCACTTAATGGCGCAGTTTTCTCACTTGGAGCCTGCTGTAAAAGCATCACGCAGGGAGAGACGCAGTTTCTAGAACGCCGCCAGGAGTATAAGCAGTACCGGTATCGAAAACTAGGCTACGAGCCTGTCCAACACCCACGTGGAGTCCTCCCGGGCGCTCATAGGTAGCGGAGGCCCCAGTGGGCCCTAAGCCTCGGCAAGCCCCGAGCCCTCGATAAGCCCCGATAAGCGGCGCCAAGAGCGGCGCCGGACCCAATGCAGGCGAGCCGCAGTCTATAACCATATAAAACCAGGCCATGCCTGGCTCTGCCCAGCTTTCGCCAAGGTCCGCCAAGGTCGCCAATTTGCTTCGTTCGCTGGGCACTTCGACCGAGCCCGTGTTCTGCGTGAAATGACTGCCCATTCGAATATTACTGTCATTCTGACTTTCCACTAGGTCTCTGCCAAGTGAGCTCGCTGATGACTGCAGTGTCTCCCCTGCGAGTCAACTCAGCACGTGTTGCCTTTCCGTCTGGAATGGGCTGTCAGATACGATGGGACAGAGCAGTGAGATCCTCGCTCTAGGGTACATCTGGCCGAGCGTGTGACTCGCCTTTCGATCGGGATGGGGGCGATGTCGAGGGTCTGTCGTTGTACATAAAGGCAGGCTTGTCTCGTTCTTTTTCGTTTCTCCTGGAATCAAACCGTTCGTTCTCGATCTTCGAGCTTGGCCTGTTGATCTTGAGCGTGACTTCTATTGACTTTTGAGCTTGGCCTCTACCCACTTCCAAGATGTATCTGCATCAGTATGATTACATCTTTGCCATTGGCACGCTATTTGCCATCCTCGATGCCTACAACAACGGCGCAAGTGAGTATTTGTCCTGCTTCTCTCTGATTACCGCGTCTTCTGACTCGTGAAGACGATGTGGCAAACTCCTGGGCGACCAGTGTCTCCTCCCGCTCCGTCTCCTACAGACAGGCGATGGTGCTGGGCACCATCTTCGAGTTCCTCGGTGCCGTCACTGTCGGTGCCCGCACAGCCGATACCATCAAGAACGGTATTATCCCTGTCACCGTTTTCAAGGACAACCCTGGCGTGCAGATGATGGCCTTCACCTGTGCCCTTGCCGCTGCCTCCTCCTGGGTGATGTGGTGTACGCGTAACTCTGCCCACGTCTCCTCGACCTACTCCCTCGTCTCTGCTGTCGCTGGTGTCGGTGTTGCTACTGCTGGTGCTTCGCAGGTCCAGTGGGGATGGAACGAAGGCAAGGGATTGGGAGCTATCTTTGCCGGTCTGGGAATGGCTCCTGTCATCTCTGGCGGCTTCGGCGCCATCATCTTCATGCTGATCAAGCTGATCGTGCACATGCGCAAGAACCCTGTCCCCTGGGCTGTGTACAGCTCGCCCCTCTGGTTCCTTGTCGCAGCTACCATCTGTACCTTGACCATTGTCTACAAGGGCTCTCCCAACTATGGTCTGGATGAGAAGCCCGGCTGGTGGATTGCCGCTGTCAGCATGGGCACCGGTGGTGGTGTCTGCCTTTTGTCGGCTCTCTTCTTCATGCCCTTTGTCTACTCCCGTGTCATTAAGAAGGATCACTCGGTCCAGTGGTGGATGTTCATCCTGGGCCCTATGCTCTTCACCCGTCCTGCTCCTGCCGCCTACGAGACTGCCAAGGTCCCCAACTACGCAGTTATCCAGGATGATCTGAACGATGAGGATTCCACTCACACCAAGGGGCCCACCGAGAAGGAGGCCCAGGCCACTGCCACTTCAGCCGACGACCGGGAGAAGGCTCTCATATCAACCGAGGCCCACCAACTCACCTACCAGGAGATCGTGGCTCAGGCTGAGGCCAAGCACCACGCGAAGCTGCTCAAGAGCCGCGGCCCCCTGGGCTGGGCCATGCGCTTCCTCCGCGATAACCCCATGGGCGCAGGCGAGATCTACGAGCTGCGCAACATCTGGACCTTCCTCAAGCGCATTCCCGCCATCATCACCGTCGGTCTCCTGTACGGTGTCCACTACGACATCCACACTGCCCAGAGCGGTATCGCCGGTACTCCCGAGGGTGAGCGCATGAAACGTGTCTACGCCCACGCAGAGAAGTACCCCAACGAAGTCGAGCACACCTACTCCTTCGTCCAGGTCTTGACTGCCTGCACTGCCTCTTTCGCCCATGGCGCCAACGACATCGGTAACTCTGTCGGCCCCTGGGCTGCCATCTACTCTGCCTGGTCGACCGGCGACCCTCTCCAGTCCGAGGCCCCTGTCCCGACTTGGCAACTCGCCGTCCTGGCTCTGTGCATTTCCACCGGTCTGATCACCTACGGATATAACATCATGAAAGGTAAGCCAGCTTCCGTCGCACACCTTTCCCGCAAAGAACAAACCCACTAACCTTCATCCACAGTCATGGGCAACAAAATCACCTACCACTCCCCCAGCCGCGGCTCCTCCATGGAACTCGGCGCCGCCCTCACCGTCCTCGTCTTCTCTCAGTACTCCCTCCCTGTCTCAACCTCTATGTGCATCACCGGCGCCACTGTCGGCGTCGGTCTGTGCAACGGTACCCTCAAGGCTGTCAACTTCCAACGTGTTGGCCTCCTGCTCCTGGCTTGGATTATGACTATTCCTATCGCTGGTACACTTGGTGGTTGTTTGATGGGGTTGTTCCTCAACGCGCCTCACTTTTAGACGGGGTGGGTTCTGGTTTGGGTTGAGGGTGTAATATTCTCATAGAGTTTATAATTTGGCATTGGAGTGTATGTACCAAAATTGGTGATGATCAAAAGTCGCATTCAGAGTCTTCTCTCTTTCAAGGTGTTTTCCATCTTAGAGATGGTGGCTTTCTTCAGGTTGACCGTCTCTCGAAAGATGGATCTTGGGATATGCTAGTTAGACACCCCTAATTATTCGGTTCGGCCGCTTCTAGTTTCATTGTAGTAGTCATATCTAAAGCCCATCTTATCATTATCATACTGACGAAGGCTCCTGCATTACAAAAGGTTTATACAAACGTTTAGCCTTACTTGAACCCTTTTTTATGGATGGCGGAACTTCTAGTAGAAATATAACTTTCGGACAGTACAATTGGGGGCAAGTCTTATACGCTACAAGTCTTATGGAGTTCTTTGAAAACCCCCCTAAAGTCCGGATTGCTTATTACGCGTCACCAGGCAAGTATTCTCGCATTCAAAGGGCAATTCGAAGCAGAAAAGGTTGATCAGTCGGGCTATCCGCTCCTAATAGGGAATTGTTTCCAGGTTTGGTACTACACTCATATGTAATCATTCGTAGCTCTTTCTTTGCCCCAAGATAAACGCGCCATCCAGAAATTCCCATCCTTCAACCTTTCTATCTGTTCGCAACGACCAACGAGCATCATAGTGGTACCTCCTGATGGACCGACTGAATTTGATTCTCGATTGCTCCGCGGCCTGATAGGCACTACAGTCACCACATACGACGATTTCCCAGATGGCGCGTTCCCAGGCTCTACCTCCCCCGCAACGCCAGCTTCTCTGGTACCCCCTCTCCAAGCACTTTTTTTGACTGCCCCTTCAGGAATCAGCCGGACGTGAGTTATCACAAAGAAACTCGGGGAGAATGCAGTACATCTGACAGAGCGGGACGTCAAAATGGGCCGCGGGTCTCCTATGACCGTTGGCAAGTATCTGTGCCACCTGGAAGGCGACCCAACACAAGAAGCGGTCATGCGAATCCATCAACAGATCCCCATCAAGGGAACGGAGGATGTTGACCGTGACACCCTGGCTCAACAGGCTGTTCCACCCGAGACGAGTGGTGAGCTAGAGTCGTACAAGTTGCTGAAAAGCCGGGGCTGTCGTGCCGTCCCGCGGTTTCTAGGTTATGCTGAAAGAACATAAGGACAGCACGAGCTTCTTCCTGGCGGCCACGTGCGATATATTGTGTGGGAAGCTGTCCCCGGGGAGCCTCTGACCAAGGAATTCTTCTGGAGTTTGGATCGCGCGCAGCGCAACGAAATTCGTTCGAAGTTTCGCGCTGCCTACGAGTGTCTATGGTCGAACTCCGAGGTCTCTTTCTCCTTCTCACTTTCGTTTCCTCCCTCTTTCCTTAAGCGAGAACTTGGCTTTGCCTGTTCTTCCTTCTCTTGTTGCAGATCGAGTTAATACTGATTATAAGAAAGAGAGGTCATTAGTTGCGGGACGAAACCAGGCCGTGGCAAGATATCCAAGATCATTTATGATCCGCCCTCCGGCAGTCTGTATGTACTGGATTTCATATAATGATGGGGTGCTAGGATTATATACTAACGGACTACAGTCATATCTCAGGCTTCCGGAGGGGTGGCCTATTCGCAATGAACCTAAATGGACAGAGGCTTGTTATGTCCAGTATGGACTATCTGAATTGTGCCATGGCCCGGAGTGGTATCTTCACCCAGAGCAGTGAGAGCGGTGAGACGATGATGCTAGGCCTCACATCTCGAATTGAAAGATGAAAGGACCTATGCATCCGTCTGTCCCAGGTGATCCCCCTATCGTCGACCAGTATCACCATGGCTACGATCTATGCATTATTCGGATACGAGCATCTTGCAGTCACAAGCATCTTGTCTCAAGTCGTGTTGCGTTGTCTGACTTGGCTGCTCCTGGCTAATCTACGCTCGTCTATGCTACATATGCGATTCGATCGATTTTTATACATCACTCGCATGGACGAAACAAACCCGCGCAATATTATTATCAAAATCACTCGAAATATGCAATAGTCATGATTCACTCAGCAGGGACAAGGTGGGGGCGGGATAGGCTCCGAGAAAGGGTCCACAAGCTCCACAGTCCCCACCGACAAACATATAAAGGCCCCTTCCCCCCGGTGTTCCTTCCATATCCTCGATTTTTTTCATACTCCCCGCCATGCCTTCCTTCCCTCTCACATTCTCTTACTTTCAATTCGGCCTCTACACTCCCTGCTTGCCTATTCCTTGAACTGCGCGACCTCGCCAGTCTCCGACTTGGAGCATGTGAACAAGCACCTTGTCAACAACACCCGGGCTGGTGCAGTTGGTAGCACAGCATATTTAGCACATGGCAACCCCATGCTTGCAGACCTGGGTTCGGATCCCAGGCCCGGGGATCTTTTTTTTTCTTTTCTGCAGAGGCTCACCGACGCAGGGCTACTACAAAAACGATGTGGGTTTGCATTTTGTCAACAACACCCGGGCTGGTGTAGTTGGTAGCACAGCGTATTAGCACATGGCAACCCCAGCTTGCAGATCTGGGTTCGAATCCCAGGCCCGGGGTTTCTTTTTTCTTTTCTTTTTTCTCCCATGCCATGCAAAGCTTTCAGGGTGCAGGAAACATCCTCCCGGCCTAGGACCCTCTGGCCAGTCTAGATCTTGATTCTACTTTTATTCGGCACCAGCTTGGCTCTTCGTTCAGAGAGACAATACAGGATGAAGTGGGTGTTGGCAATTGCATCATCGTGCAATACTGCTTCCGATTCCCTTTTGGGCCTCTTCCCGCGGCGCGGGCCACCTGAAAACACCACATAGAAATTTCCACGAGGTCCCGCACATGACCGATACTACGACACAAATATTTCTCGCATGGAACTATTTGCCTGGAACAGTTGGAGCATATGACTCGATCGATCGAACCACGTTCAAAGTCTAGCTACAATGTACATGCTTTTGCACACGGCCCTTGTCATCTGAGCGGCATACATCTAGGCAGTAGAGTGCTCGGTGGGTAATTGCAGAGTCGAGGGGGTAATTTGATGCAAATTCTGGCTCCTATATGTTTTTCCATATTCTGTTGTTCCTCTTTGCATTTTCCTCGATATGAAAGACCGAAAGGAAAAGAGAAGGTCCGGGCCGGTGCGATCCCCGCATTTTTCAGCCTCATCGTACTTTCAGCCTCATCGCATTTTCAGCCTCACCGCCGGTGAGGTGGCGACCATGGCCAGTACCCTCTTCGGCCAACGCCACACCGACGCCCCAGTCGAGATTAAAATCTTGGTATTGTAATTCTGTCGAAAAGGCGGTCCAAGTGCTATCAAGTTATTGTGTGCCAATCTGGCTGTAAAATACCATAAACTTGCGGATATTTCAATAGCCTGGCCCTTATGCAAACTAATGCACCTGCCTCGCGTAGGGCAGAGAGTCTACTCGCAGACATCCATATTAAACTATCTGACGCTCATTTAGGGTGGATTCTCCATCCTTTTAAGCAACCAAAGCTTGTCTTCTTCAGAACCGCTCTCTTGCAGCTTCAAGATATTGTATCGGGGATGCTGGCATCTTGTCAGTACATACACAAGACACTGTTTGTTCTATCACTCAATCATGGACTTTTTCCTCACCTTACAAGAGCGGGAGCAATACGGGGATGCAATGCAAGATGTCCCTTGGTTTGGCGGAAATCACGACTCTATCAAAAAGTACCCCGTGGTTCCGTTCGGGGAGTACCTCTAGGTACGCGACTGTCCTCGGGCACATGAGATCACTGATTGGATCCTTTCCGACCAGGACGAAGCGTTACCCATGGTGCAGTCCTGGTAATTCTTCGGCGTGCTTGAAGCTGCCTTGTGGGATTCCTATGAGGAATTTGACCGCAACTTCAAGGCCCTCCGTGATAGAGGAGCCGGAAACGTCCGGAGTCTTCCCAGAGTTTACGACGTGGATCCTAGGTCCATGCGACTCGCGCACTGGCAGCATGGGTTCCGCTGCTGGTTTCCCGGTTGCTAATCTCCCATTGGGGTTCGCTCACGTCAACGGGCGACCATTCTCATTGCATATGATTGCCCCGGCAAATGAAGAAGATAAGACTCTGCTGCAGACCATGTGGGCATGGGAGGCTACGTTTCGGGAGAATGTCCGCCCTCCACCGCTTCTGCTTCAGAGCTGAGGCATCAATGTCCTTTCTGGCTCATTCTTGACCATTCCCGAGAATTGATTATATTTCAGATCCATCATCCTGATCTCACCTATCTTCGTGTGAGCCACTGCATCAGCTTGAAATGTTTCTACCAAAAATAAAACAATCCGATTTCCAGATACAGTATTTCGTCAAAGAGCGGAGAAGAGGCAAAAAGGTGACCAGACCCGGGCTCGATCCGAGGACCTTGTCGGTGTTAACGACACGTGATAATTGGGGGGTATCGATGGAAAAGTCACGGATGTGCGTGCTGTTTTGTCCCGATACCGTGGCATTCTCCCCCGTTACCGTGATGTTTCCACTGTGGTGTCGGCGGCCCCCATCCACGACTTCCACGCTTTACCGCATCGGGCCTCCTCTCCCATCCCAGTATAGAACAGCACGCCGGCGGCTCCATCATGAGTCTGCGGCGGGGCTCGCGAGAGGGAGGACATAAAAGCGGGCCTCGCAGCCTGCTCGTCGACTTCACGCTTCGATCACAGTCGTCGCTCACAGTCTCCGCAGCAGACCTAGATCTTCCATGGCATCCTCGAAGAGCAATGCGAAAAAGGCGTTGGCCGTCGTCGACTGGAATGCTTTCCTCCAGGAGCCAGATCCAGAACCCGACGCGGACAACAAGGCCTCGACCCGACGGAAAGTGGTCGCTGTGGGAAACACCTTCAAAAAGTATCGCCCTTTCCGAGCCGGAGTCTGAACAGTCGCTGAACTCTCCAGATGGACCGAAGAACTCAATCCCCCCGACTGGAAGTTCTGGCTTCTCGAGAAGTTCAACTTGAAGCTTATTGAGGGTTTCCTTCGCTATTACCTCAATACACACAACGTTGAGCGAAAGGTGTCTTTCCAAACCGTGTCGCGATACTTCTCGATGTTCTGTAATCAAGAACGGGGACAGGAGGCTCCCTATGAAATGAAGCAGAAACTGAAGCGGGTAAGGCGTTCAAGCCGTCGGACCTGAGGTCGCTCGCTGATTCTGGAAGCTTGTTAACGTCACGCTGTCGGATCAATACGAACTTGAATTAAGCGGGCAGGAGCAACCTCCGTTCAATATCGATGATCTATTATTCACGACGTATCACCTGCTGGCATGGTGTCCGATCACTTTTCCAACCGTGCGCAGCATTTTTTAAGTGAATACTCTAAGGAAAATGATGACTTCCACAAGTGCCCGACCGGGGACGCTGATCGAGTCGTCGGGGTATCTTTATGAGAACGATGCTTTGAAATGGAAAGACATTGAACTCTTCATGGTGAAACACCCGGAATATCCCACCTCCTAGGTTCTCCTGATGAGGGTGAGGCATAGGTTGAACAAGGGTCGAAGGAATGAAGGAGTGCCGTGAGTGAAATCTCCGACATCGCTTCCAGTATATATTCTAAGTCGTTCCAGGCCCGTCTACACGTACACCGAAAGGAACGACAATTTGGGACTCTGCGTCATCCAGGACATACTCATGTATGCATTTCTCGACGACGCCTTCGACAGCGAACACATCAAATGTCCAGCCGATATCTGGCGCCTCACGACGGTCCCGGACCACCGTCTCAGCACGCCGATCAATTTCAAGGAGAGCGTGAAGGAACTTCCGATCCTGCGAGGCACCTGCCAGGATGCAACGGGTCTTATTGTCACCGATCCGCAGCGCGCCCTGCAGTACCATCAAGCGCGACAGTGGGAGGCCGCGGCAAGCGAATCGGCCGAGTTCAAAGACAAAGGAACTCTGTATAAGTACCGTAAAGGGGCCGCTGCGAATATAAGTCCGAGTTTCCTCACCACCGCAGGATAGGCCCTTTTTGCTAATCTGTTCTCATAGGGCATCTCGACGAGCACTCACGGAATCGCATCATGGGCCATATCCAAGGGGGAACGTTCGCCAACTACATCTCGATCATGGATGACACTCAATCTATCTTCATGGAGACGCCATCCCGAAAGTCACTGCTCAGCCTCGCCACTCACGCGAGCATCACGCGGGACCCCTCCGCACCACAACAGGCCACGCCGGCGCAGAAAGCGACGGTCGAATTGGACCTCAAACTTGTTGAATGGAAAAAAGAATGCCAGCGACTGCGGGCGGATCTCATCATGGAGCATGGCCAATTAAAGGCTGCGCGCGAGTTTGGTGACAAGCGTTCCGGTGAATTGCAAAAGCTTCAGAACAAAGTCAAGTCTCGGCGAAAGAAACTCTGTGATTCGGCGAAGAGGGACCGCCGCGCCGAGTTCTTTCGTGAAATCGGCAATCGTATCATCGAGAGCAACCATCTGGGGGAACAGATCAAGTTCACCCCCGACGACAGCCGAATCCAACCGGAGAGAATGGCTCTTGCCAATCTTGAATTTCAAAATCGAGACGTCGACAAGATCAATGGCGATTTGTTGATACGAGACCGAATCCTGTCCCTGGACCTCCGGCTGGAGCTGAACCGGCTTCACGTGCCTCGTGGGCTGAAAGCGCACATCCGGTTTAATGAGACGGCCATCAAGATGGGCTCTCGCGAAGGATCAGAAGAGACCCAGCCTGAGCGAATTCTTCAATGCCCGGTGTGCTTAGCGCGTCTAGAACTTCTCGCGGTAGCGAAGGAATTCCGCTATTCTCGAAAGGACGCGCTCTAGACGCATTTCCGGACTCATAAATTACCTTTGTTCTTCGACAAGCCTGGTCGCCAATGTGACATTCCCGGTTGTGTCTACAGATTCCCCTCACTCAACGGCTATAAGCACCACCTATCCAAGCACCATAGTATATATCTTTGACACTTGTGTCTTGCAAGGAAACTTTGAGACCATTGACTCCATCGAAGATTGGATTACTGGCGACATGCAAGAGCCACAATAAAGATCTACTCTAGTACAAATTCGTTTAAGATATTGCAACTCTCAGACTCGGAACCAGTGGTTCTGCTTTCAATATACCCTTGAGGCCTACAGCAGCAATCATAGGAATACAAATGATTCTAAGAAACCGTGGACTGGCATATGAACAGAGTTGTTGTACGACAGCTGCATTCCTATGCCACTCCACGGTTTCTTAGAATCATTTACGTTCCTATGACTGCTGTTGGACGGCTCTGTTCCTGTGGCACTCCTCGGTTGGTTGCTTCGCAGCCTTCCAATCCACAGGTCCCCCGTATACCTGTACGATGAAGCCGGCTGAGCTTCGTCGGTCAGGGGCATCTGCGTACGCAGCATCTCTGGCGAGTTGCACAGACTTCATGTCGGCTGCCAACAGATCAACGGCTCCGCAGTACGTGATCGCAAGGTAGCACGTTGTCAAAAGATAAACAATCAAGCGATCAACAGCTTGTTATGCTATGGTCCAGGATTCACGAGGAACTGCGATAGCTTTGACACAGCGAAAGCAGCATCAGGTCGGGTAGCTGTTGTTGTGTACTCCACCGATCCAACCTTGCCCTGGTAAAGCTTTGTGTCCTCGGCACTAGCCGTTCCTTCGTACGGCTTCAATTCTTGTATTGTCAGGGGCGTATGTAGCGGTGCACGAGCCGTGAGGTTGTATCGAGCAGCGATGCTTTGGATGTATGAGTCTTGACATAGCCAAAGCCTTCGTCGGACACGATCTCGTAGGATCCTGATGCCAAGGAACCATCATGCATCTCCATGATCCGTCAATTCCCAGTGCTTCTCCAGTTGTTGTTCAAGGGCTCTTGCTTCGGATCGTTTCGAAGGGTGATTAGCGATTAAGAAATCGTTGACATAGAACCAGATGATGATGCAGTCGGCCGGTTTGACGAACACATAGGGGTCCTCCGGTATAGCCGTGAGGCCGAGCTCCGTCAGGACTCGAGAGGCTTCCTGTTGCCACAGACGGGGTGAGATTCGGAGGCTGTGCAAGGCTTTGTTGAGCTTCCAACGCTTGCGACAATATTCGGAGGGGGATGGAAGGCTTGGTTCAGGAATGGTACTCCAAAGTGGAGATAGGAGAAGGACGAGCCTCTCATTCTTGGAAACAAGACAACAAGTTCGCTGGGCCTCAGTCAAAATACCCGTGACGCAATACCTTTAGAATCACATGGGATCTGTCAGATGCCAGGTGCGTGGAAAATAAGTGTCATGCATATAAATTCGCCCATGGTCCCAGGCCCTCCCTCCTCCTTGCAAAGGTATTAGAAATAAAAGAGAGTGAATGATGATGTTGCCAGAATCGAGTCTCCTTGATTGGATTTTTAGTAATATTACGAAGTGAATAACCATGCGTCTCATCTGATCCACTCGATCTAAAAAGGTATGACAAAAAGATCTAGGAGTTAGTATCGAAGTGCGAGAGTCGTTGAGGATCAATCTTGAATATCAGCACCCGTCCCGATGAGCAACCGATACAGATAGCTGATGTCGTAACATCGAAGACATACGACCGGTGCTCGGGGGGTAGCCATAACAGATTTCCCGTGTCCAAGGTGATCCACGTACGGTCAGAACTGATGCCACATCGACATACTTTCGGTGCTTCAGGATTAAGTTCCACTGGTATGACAGGTGAAACCAAGGATAAGCGAATAGTCCCGCAGTCATGTTCAAGGAATGAGTTGGTGAGGTCGAACGATTTTACCCTCGTTACCCTTCCAGCATTAGCGGTTTGAAGGCAATAGCCGCTAGCGGCATCCCAGATCTTGACTGTTCTATCGTCCGAGGAAGAGGCGACCAGCTTCGAATCGGGCGAGAAGACCACAGAGTTGACCGAGTCACTGTGGCCTTCGAGCGTCTGTAGGCAATGACCGCTAGCGGCATCCCAGATCTTGACTGTTCCATCGTACGAGGCAGAGGCGACCAGCTTCGAATCGGGCGAGAAGACCGCAGAGCTGACCCAGTCACTATGGCCTTCGAGCGTCTGTAGGCAATGACCGCTAGCGGCATCCCAGATCTTGACTGTTCTATCATCCGAGGCAGAGGCGACCAGCTTCGAATCGGGCGAGAAGACCGCAGAGTTGACCGAGTCACTATGGCCTTCGAGCGTCTGTAGGCAATGACCGCTAGCGGCATCCCAGATCTTGACTGTTCTATCATCCGAGGCAGAGGCGACCAGCTTCGAATAGGGCGAGAAGGCCACAGATCTGACCGAGTCACTATGGCCTTCGAGCGTATGTAGGCAATGGCCGCTAGCGGCATCCCAGATCTTGACTGTTTTATCATCCGAGGCAGAGGCGACCAGCTTCGAATCGGGCGAGAAGGCCACAGATCTGACCGAGTCACTATGGCCTTCGAGCGTCTGTAGGCAATGGCCGCTAGAGGCATCCCAGATCTTGACCGTTCTATCGTTCGAGGCAGAGGCGACCAGCTTCGAATCGGGCGAGAAGACCACAGAGTTGACCCAGCCACTATGGCCTTCGAGTGTCTGTAGGCAATGACCGCTAGCGGCATCCCAGATCTTGACTGTTCTATCATCCGAGGCAGAGGCGACCAGCTTCAAATCGGGCGAGAAGGCCGCAGAGTTGACCGAGTCACTATGGCCTTCGAGCGTCTGTAGGCAATGACCGCTAGCGGCATCCCAGATCTTGACTGTTCTATCATCCGAGGCAGAGGCGACCAGCTTCGAATAGGGCGAGAAGGCCACAGATCTGACCGAGTCACTATGGCCTTCGAGCGTATGTAGGCAATGGCCGCTAGCGGCATCCCAGATCTTGACTGTTTTATCATCCGAGGCAGAGGCGACCAGCTTCGAATCGGGCGAGAAGACCACAGATCTGACCGAGTCACTATGGCCTTCGAGCGTCTGTAGGCAATGACCGCTAGCGGCATCCCAGATCTTGACTGTTCTATCATCCGAGGCAGAGGCGACCAGCTTCGAATCGGGCGAGAAGACCGCAGAGCTGACCCAGTCACTATGGCCTTCGAGCGTCTGTAGGCAATGACCGCTAGCGGCATCCCAGATCTTGACTGTTCTATCATCCGAGGCAGAGGCGACCAGCTTCGAATCGGGCGAGAAGACCGCAGAGCTGACCCAGTCACTATGGCCTTCGAGCGTCTGTAGGCAATGACCGCTAGCGGCATCCCAGATCTTGACCGTTCTATCGTTCGAGGCAGAGGCGACCAGCTTCGAATCGGGCGAGAAGACCACAGAGTTGACCCAGCCACTATGGCCTTCGAGCGTCTGTAGGCAAGCGCTCCAGTTGTTCTCCATGGCAGGTCTGTATATGAACCACTGGGGCTGCTCATGTTCAAATAACTGCCGTATCAAACTGCCCGCTGGACTGAATAAGAGCCCCGAGTAGTACGCCTGCAAAGGACTATTCTCTATTGCGCTCTTCCAATAACGAATAAATCGGTGTGCATCGTGGACGAGATTCGATAAATCAGAGTTTTGCCCTCGCTTTTACCATGTTAATATGACTCCGGCGAAATGACATCCCATCATTGCTTAAAACCTTACCTGAACCAGTTCTTCGAGTTTTAATATGGAACGAACTCCCTGTGATATACTTCCTTGAAGGCTAAGAGCCTCGAGCCAGTAAAGGTACTTCTCCCGTAAGAAATTATCAATCTTGCCGCAGACTTGAGGTTGCTTCGCCGCTGCAATATGACGAGCATCATGCAAATGGTCGATCCAATAGATGCATGAGTACTGCACAGCACCTAATGGGTCTGGTTCAGGGCGCTTAACCTGATCGATAGGAAATCCCGGATTGTGAAGAGAATACACGTCACGGCGCAGAGCCTGACCCATGTTCGATAACGATCTTGAAAAAATAGTATGATGGACCACTTCCATTCCCGAAGGAAAGAGCTCGTCAGAAGCCTTTCCTGTAAGAAATTCCTTGGCGGACTGGTGTACAAAGTACACGGTTTCTTGACGGACAGTCAAGAAGGAAGCACAAAGGCTTATCGCTCGTTTTAGTAGCCCATCGTCGTTGGAATGAACCACCAGAGAGTCACTGAAAGACGCCAATTCCTGTAGTGTGATAGGACGATAAGCAGCTGCCATGAAGCTAAGTAGCTCTCTACAAAGCTCATAGTCTTCTGATTCGCGAATTTCCTGCACCATGCGTTGGTACAGAAAATCAAGTCCAGGAGGAAACGTTTTCATCTTAGAAATAGGGTCCCATTGCACCCCCTCCAAATATTGGCAGACTAACGCAACCCAGAGGAAGGTCCGGTCTGCGTTTTCAGACAAATGGCGCTGAACCGCCCTGTGGGTCTGTTCGTCATAGTTTTTCAGCTTTGCTAGTGCACGAGCTTTATAACCAATATATAGCTCGACAGCGGTGGAGACCGACCCCGCATTCAATTCAAGGGATAGTTGCTTGGAAGTGCCTAGTCGTTCCGTAATGCTGGGCCAGTTGCGGCTGGAGACGAGCCATTTGATGTGAGAATAAGACAACCAGTCCTGCGTAATCTTGCAGAGAAGGTCTGGAAGACCGGTCTGACACTCATCGAGGCCATCAATCACCAGGAAGGTTCTTGGCATAGCTTCATCTTCCAGGATGTCGGTGAAGATCTCGTGCATAGTGTACCAAGTGTTCATGTCGGCATACTGATCATATCGTTTTCGTATGTGCGAGATAAGCGATGGCTGTTGATCGACGAGCTGACGGATGAGACAGCGAAGAACAGCGGTAGCATTATTCACACGTGAATCGGCGGCTTGGCAGAAGAAGAACAACAAAAGATCTGAATTGCTGGTCGACTTCTTCAACTTCTTCAGCTCATCGATGATGCCACAAACTAGCATTGTCTTGCCCTTCCCAGGGTCCCCTCGGATCCAAAGAAGTCGAACACTTCCGTCATTTTTCCATTTTCTGAAGTCCGGGTTTTCGAAGACCCAACGATACACGTCTTCCAAGGGATCTCCTTTTGTCTGCTGAATCCGTTTCTTCTCATTTTCAGGATTGGTTGGCCATAGGCTGTTGAGACACTTGCGATCATGATCGTTCATCACATACAACGTCCTTAGAAATTCAGTTGTCTGCGGTAAATGACATTTAGGCTGGGACGAACTACCTTAACTCTGATCCCCATCGAACCAACTCTCCAAGCAGCCTTTTGAACCCGTTATCATTCGCAGAACTGAACCGAACCATATCACGATGATTGGCGTGGATGCTGCTCAGGTTATACCCTTCAAGAGTGGCCGAATCCTTGGAGACCACTTGGCGGCCAATCACGGGCAGAGGTAACTCTTCAAAAAAGCAGGTAACTTCCATACGTCTGCCGTTCTCTCGCAATTCTCGAATCATGGACCAGAAGTCAACTTGAATAGCTTCGAGAAGTTGATTATCCGTCCGCAAGATCTCGAGCAATGACTTGTTGGTAGACTTTACCAGTCCAAGAGCACCAGCCGAAATTTTGGCCCAGTCCGCCATCCACGATCCCTTGTGTGGAGTACCCATGAAGATGATGCCCTTAGTGCAGTTGAATATATTCCGAAGATGGACGTCAGGATTGTTTCGGGAGCTCACGATAGCTTTCTTGCAGACTAATCCGCCTAGACTGTGAGCGACGAAAATAATGGGGCGAGACGACGCATTAAGAAGATCTCGATCAGTTGTCAAGTCGTTCAAGAGGTTTGTGGCATGATCGATTAAGCGATTCGACCCAGCAACCGACCCCCGCACCACATACGCATCGTAGCCGTAAGTGAGTATGCGAGCCGTGCTGAGCTTGGACGAAAGAAGCGTCTTGGGCCACGGATCAGACTGGCCTTGAGCAGTCCAAGTAGTGGTTCGGTCACCCGTCAAGCCGTGGACGAAACATATATCGACCGTAGCATTGGGACAGTCATGCAGAACCTCGACGCCGTCAGGAAACTGAGGCGGGAAAGAGTCTTCCGCGGACGGCTGGGACGATTTCTGCGAATCCACTTCACAGCGAGAGACCTGATTATTTCTCCGTCGTCCTTCGAAGGCCTCTTTGAGCTTTCTCATGGCAGCTTTTCTGGCGTCGTCTTATGGAGAGTAGCTGTTTGCATGGACACGCACTTGCCTTGAAGTTGGGGGGTTGTGAATCATAGAAATGGGTAACGAGATGAATGCGCTGCCCCTGGGCGGGGTTCAGCTGAACTGGGTGCATTAGGCACTACGCATTAGTGCACTAGTGCATAACAGCAATTGGCCCAACCACGTCACTGCCTGGCGCCCAGGATGTTTGTGTACTTGTTTGATTGAGGTGTCACGCGCTTCGAAGCGTACCTGCGCATGATTCCAACAGCATCACTGCCTTCGGGAATAGCCACGAGGCGCTCATTCTTGGAAACAAGGCAACAAGGCACTACCTTCAAGAGTCAGACGCGGTTAGCGCTTCTCTTCATGCTCAGAGTAACGCTAGGCCCAATTAGGGCGAGATGCTGCGACTTGGATAGGGCAGCAGCACCACTTTAATCCTATTCCCAACGCTACTTCTACGGAAAAGAGCGGCGTACCACCCGCCGTGGTATTCACGTACGATATTCTGCATCTAATTAGTACGCTGTTGTTCCTGTCTCCTCTATAGAAAAGCGACATCAAGGCAGATCGTCCATGCGCTACATTGCTAGAATAAGTGGATTTTGTGAATGGAGTATGCCTGAGCTGCTCCATAACCATTCTGGATGCTAAACCTTGCAGGCGGCTACGGGTGTTCCCGAGAGTGTATTTTCCCGTTCCCTGGAACCAGAGGAGCCGTTCCTGAATTTCGCAGCACCCTAATGCTGCCTCTCTCTTTCCTCTGTACCTTTGTAGGCTACACTTGTTCTACGGTGGCCAATTAGGACCTATGCAGTGGAGATAGTAACACGTGCAGGGCTTGGCATTTGATGCCTGGGTCCATCAATCAATCTCCGGGTTGAAAAGACCTGGCCGTTGAGCTGGAGGGTGCTGGGGTATGTATTACTAATGCACGTGATTATGACTCACCTGATTATAATCCTGATTTTAATCCTCAATCTCCCTTCATTTTCCGGGGCAATGGTTAAACAGCAAATTTGCGTTCATCTGTTTTTGGGTCTTCTGTTTTTGACTTTGCGAGCAGTTGCTTCTTCACTTGGCTGCCATTCTCTGCCTATCAATTGACCATCGAATTCACGCCTTTTCACCCAGAACGACCTGTGCAGGTATCTGCAGATCATTGAGCAGGCACCTGCTTGCTAGACCGTTATGTCCACACCCGCGGAACGGAAGTTTCCCACAATTGTCTTTTGTTCTGCCGAGGCTGTTGCCACTTTCAGTGAATTCCGTGTCGGTGGCGTTTGTGAAATGAACGTAGATTGCACTATCGTCTGTGCGGTTGAGCCCTTAGAACTGTTCGGCGAAGTACCATTAAAACGCATCCGGACGATGTCAAACTTATAGCACAGAATGATTCATCTATACGGAGATTTTGTGGAATAGGAGCGAAATTCCTTTCGCAAAAGACATCAGGACCTCACATGACAAGAAATCAACCAATTGGCCTTGTCAAATCGCTTGACACAAGCTTTCGAGAAAAGTGAGGCCAAACGTACTTGACAGGGTGTGAGGTAAAGGCGAAGTGGACAAAAAAGCAATCTGACCAGACTGGGGTTCGATCCCAGGACCTTGTCGGTGTTAACGACACGTGATCACCAACTACACCATCCGGCCAGCTTTGGACACTCAAGCTGTCCCTCTATGAATCCATGAAGCCTTGAAAATTAAGAAGAAGCGGATCCACCGACAGACAGTCCGTTTAGTCTAGAAGAATAATTCTCAATTCAAACTTGCGTTATTCGTGAATGCTTCCTGGTTCCCCAACTTCCGCCCTTGGTCAAGAAGCGACTCAAGTTCGGTCATTTCGTATACTGCTCCCACAAGAGGTTGAACGTGCGTTGCCAGCGAATTCTTGGCATATCTGCTGGCCTCCTTATAGATATGGAGAGCTCTCGGATATTGTCCGGTGATATGTGCGAGGAGGGATTCCAACTGCTTCCACGGAACGTCATGTCCATGGCTAATAGATGTTTCAGCTGTTGCCCGTGTCTCTAACCGGGAAATGGCAAGCTTTTACTTACACGATAGTGGAAATTTTCTTGCCTGCGAGAAGAATTGCACCATGTGACAGACGATCGACGACAAAGGACCACCTTCTTCCGATACTCACCTGTCCTATGAGCCTATTACGATGACGTCGCCGAATGGATTCGAGAACTTTTCAGGCGAATTGGAGCGGAGAGCAGAGATTGGGTCAGTAACTGGGTGACTAGGATGAGAAATATCTGGGCCGTGAGGACAGGAGACGATGCTGTGTTTGTTCTCGAGGCCCTGGCGAGGTACAAGAGTCTTGCATCAAACATGGACATTGATTTGCAAGGTTTGGATTGATGTCGTGGTAGTTGAGACCAGTGGGATACAATGTGTGGCCTGGGCAATCTTTGTACCTGGGTACTCCACCATTTTCTATAAATTATATTACCCTCAAATTGACTTTGTGATGTAGACATTGTAGACATGAAAATGACCCCGTAGACGTAATATCGTGAATATAGGATATTCCATTGATTGTCCCGAGGCGATTGCACACGGAAGTCAATACGTGAACTGCGACAGCCCCAACATCTTCTCCCAACCGCGAAGACTTTTTCTTCGGTCATGTGGTGACTTAGAATAAACAACAGCAACTCTGTCCCTGAAGTAGAAGACCCAGAAACGAAGCTCAGTAAACGTCACGGTATTCAGAAACGAGCGCATAGCTCTTCCGCATGTAATCACCATCCTGCATATTTCGCCAAATATCCCAAAGCCCCTTCAAAGAACACTTCATCCAGCCGGGAAAGGGGGGCTCTAGCTCTTGCCACGCCTCGACAAGCTTCACATAGTGTCCCACCCAGTGCTGCATGTCTAGCGGACATTCTTCGGGAATTGGAATGCCTTGCAGGGACTGAAAACTCTCCTCATCAATCAGGATAAACATTCGGTAATCAGGAAACAAGTCAGCCATGCCCCGCTCATTCACCCGGGCTTCGTAGTGAGACCGGACCTGATCAATCGATGCGCCCTTGAACTGGGTGGCATCTTGAAAGACACGTGGTTCGTACTTGGACCACATTTCATCAAAGATAGCTCTGTCGACCTCATTTGCCCTGGGACCTTTGAGCAGAGATTGGTGTTCTTTGTAAAATCCGGCCTTGACGTACGCCGTGATCAGGTCGACGATCGCGGGGAAAGCGGCGTCGGATTGCGGGCTATAGGTTGTCCGATATATGGTGAAACCCCAGGTTGGTTCGGTCGACTTGAGCCAGTGACGAAGATTGTCCAGATGATATGGAAGCCATGGATAGGAGTCTGGCATGATGAAGACGGTGAGATGGTAGATGACGAGCGGCAGAGTAGTTTTGTGTAGTGTTGTCAATAGCAGGCATCAGAATAGGAGAACAAACCACGGAAACAGAGCGCCCCTCTGCCAAGAGCTTCCGCCGGGGAGCTTTTTTTTTCGCAGCCTGGCACTTGCACCCATCACCAGCACGCCAAGATACCTTGAATCCCCACCCAGTGCATCTCACTGGTAGAATTGTATTTCTAGCATCATCATGGATGTCCTTCAGTCATCACCAGAAGCCTCCAACTTTGTCACCATTGCCGAGCATCAGTCGCGAACACCGAGCTCCTTCCACAATGGACCGCCCGTCCTCTACTACCACAGCCAGCGATGCAAAGTCGTGATTCTCGAGCGCGACCTCCTCGCTACACCAGCTTTGAATGCCCTGCGCGGAGCAACTGCCTCTGCAAATGGGACCTGCGCGGCGGACACCGCACAAGAAGGGGACGCCGACGAGGGTCCCGAGGTTGCCATTGAGGGCTTCGACACCTGGGTGACATCTGAGTAAGTATGCCATCAAGCTGCATCGTCGCTACACGTTGAGTCTCATCTACAAGATCCTTGGTTTGCATGTACTCTGGAACACCCTGGCAAGGGAGAAAGTAATACTGCCTTATTCGTCATTAGCATATCTGGACATCTTATCTGGGGTGGTTCATACCTATCATAACTTGGTCGGGCGACAGAAATTTTTACATACGGAGCAAAATTGATTCATTGGGCAACACTGAAGTGCAAAAACTGAATGCATGAAGAAGAGAAACCTTAAAGATTCAAATTCGAGCTCTTTTGGCCAGTCGCTCCGATCGTCTGTGCATCCCATCGTGTGAAGAATTACGTTTCACTGATCCCCCATTGGTGCTGCGCGATAGGTTCTCTCCAACAGAAGCACCACGTTGATGCGTGGATTCCTGCGTAATAGAGTCGCTAGATATCAAAGACTGACGTATGCCGTTACCAGGTGCAGGCGAATAATGCTTGTGATCGGCTGAAGACAGTCCAGAAGAGGTGATGAAGCATTTTGGGTCTACCCCATCCCAGTGACTGCTCAAACCAACACTTCCAAAGAAGTCTTCTCATTCCTCATAATCATCATCGTCTAACGGGGGCCATCTATTATAAAGTTCAATTGAAATTCGGCCGGTGAAGCTGTGTCGCCATTTGGCCCCCTTTGCCCGCTCTGGCACGACCGATTCAAAAATCACTATCCCATTGAACCGCTCTCCAGATGCACGGACATGAGTACTGTGATCGTCAGGGCGAAGTTTAGGCGAGAATGTGAGAAAGGATTTTGGGTCTTCTCCCTCCAAAGAGACGACCACAGCACCTCGCCCAGAGAGGATCTCGTCTTGCTCAAAAATCAGGCTGCAAGGTGTATTTGGCGAAAAGAAGTCTGTTTGGATGACCAATTGGTTGACTAAGAATTCTCTTGGCCATGTTGCTCCCTTTTGGAATTTTGGAACATGGAACCGCATGGTCACACGGCCTCCTTTGCTTCGTCCTTGTAGCTGTCTGGAGGTATTTGAGATGCTTGACAGTGCGTTTTCTTGAAAACCGGTGTCAGCGATTGTATTGAACGTGTGCAGCGCAGAATCATTCACGGAATGACTGAATCACATCTAAAAAGGATTCAGCTTGTAGACAACCGGGATTCCGACAGTGCTCCATATGATCGTAGATCGCGGCTAGTTCATCGCCGATGGCAGTAGATACCGAAAAACCCCCGGTCGAGGCTGTTTTGCCCATGCTTCTGCTTCGGTTGATATTATTCGCTGTTTCATGGGATGAAGGCACACTGCGATCCCCCTTTGCTTCGTCGATCTTGGAAGCCCTGCCTAGCTCGATGCTTCTCTCGCTCCCTGGTAAGATTTAGTATAATAGTTCTGAATAGTCATTAGCTAACCTTACCTTCGTGGTCACCCGCAACACTCTCCCTCTTTTCAGCCCACAAGGGGGTGTCAGATGAATCCTCAGTGATTTTCCATACTTTGTGGTTCGACTGAGAACCTTGAGGAGTGGACATCTCGAATGGCTGAAAAGTTTCTGGATTCTCAGAGACGTACGATCCGTTTGGCACATGGATAGAGGAGTCGATAGTTGCATCATCCTTCACCGGATCGGCAAAGCTTCCACCGGTCAACGTCCCCCAGAAGCCATGATCTCAGTATCAGCATAAGAACCAAGTTGGTCTGGCTGATCGTCGCACCAACCCTCGTCAACCTGGATCACAATAGGATTGGAAGCCGAGCCCAACGGAGCAAGATTATCTCCGATCACTATGGGATTGGCGTACGTGCCTAACTCGGGGCCAACCATAGAGTCGCACACAACCACTTCAGGCCATTCACACGGCCAAGTCGGTCCTGAAGCTTCGGTATGTTAAATCAGTGAAATCAATCATGCTTGTAGACGTCTCTTACTGAATATTTCATGTTCATTCTCCGTGAAAAAAGTCATATTGTCTGGGGCCAGTACCAGAGACAAAATCAAATTGGTATTGTGAATAACGTAGGAAAAACTGAGCACCTGGAGAAAATAGACAGGTGAAGTTGGATTCTTGACTGGTTTTCACCAGGTCGGCGGGCGAGATACAAGGCTTTATACCTCTCGGCGAACCGATCGACGCCCGGTCTAGCCTGCAAGGTGGGCAGTCCAGGATCAGTTTCAAGCTCAGAGAGCAAGCAGCTCCGGTAGGATGGCATCCAGACGAGAATTGTCTGAGCCAATCGAGTCTGTGGCTGATGCACCATGCAGGGTACTACCGCACGAATGACTCCCCGGCTGATCCAATCGATCCAATAGCCACATTGTATAGCGCTGTTGCTATTTCTGGGTATAGCATATTTGGGCATCGCCTGCGTCCGGCTGTCACCACCAGGTCGATTGAGCGCTGTGTGCCAGTCATTTCATGGCACCGGCCCGATGACAAAACGCGCTGGACGTCAAGATGGAGACAATAGCTTCATAATCGTCTCCAGTCTGCATAACGCCCGTGCTGCAGGACCATACCCTTGTTTTCATTCCGTGTATCCCGTCATCTCCGCCAATCGATCGTAAAGTCAACGGGGTTTCGGCGACAAGGCACACTCGATGGCAGGGCCTGTGTTGGACTCCAAATGCAGATGGTGGCAAGAGGATCTGTGTAGTTCGACGGAAATGGATGTTCGCACGCGGTCTGGCGAGGTCGCTAGGTGAACCTTCAGAGATCGTTCCAGAGTTTCCACACGACTTCTGTGAAGCCTTACAATCATCGTGAAAGAATGGGGAGTGACTATCATCATCGCATCAACTCTCATGTATTTAACAGCCATTGGATGATGCGTACAGCACCTGAGACTTGTCTGGTCGATCATATCAATGAACATTTTGATCTCGTTCTTCCTCGATTGCGAATGACACATACACCAACAGCCAAGGCCGACAACACCCTCGCTCCCAGTTCGGGACCCCAAGGCAGATTTGAAGCCCTGCTGCGCACGGAGCAGTATCCAGTCAGAGTGCAGAGTGGTCACGCGCGGACGCAGTGCAGCTCGGCAGACCGATTGACATGTAGTGTGTTCAGAGGCTGGAATTGCAAGTCGGCGCTACGGACCAAGGGCAAATTTGCCTCACGTCGAGCGTAACGGTGGAAGCTGAGCGGAAATGGACCGAGAGTGAGGGAAAACAATGCCGACTGCAACGAATGGCTCGGAGGGCTGCAAAACGGACGCCGGTTCGCGCCGGCGACAAAAGGGGGACGGAGCTCGGTGATCCGCATCAATGGCAGAAATGCCTCATCAGCCGGTCGTGCATGGGGAATGGGGAGAAAGAAAGAGCAGGAAGGGTGAAAAAACCACGTAAAGTTGAAGCGGCGAGAGAGGGGACTTTATAGCAACACGCACCGGGACAAGAGGTCAGCTCGCTGCCAATTAGCCGAGAAGACAAAGGGTGATGAGACACTTTGCGTATGTCAATCAAGCGCCCTCCACCCCCTCGCCACGGCATTTCTATGAAGTGGAATTGACAGTATCTCCAGTGCGAATTCTGCGTCTTCTTACCGTACACAATCTCATTGCCGGAACGGCTCATCAGACATGGAAGCCACTGCCACTTGGCTTGGGATTCGCTACAGGCTCACCCTTACCAGAAGTGGCTAAGCACTTGTAACCTATTCCTTTCGCATCTGCAAAGCTCATAAGCTTACCATGGACCAGCTACGCCAACATGAAAGCTTCCGCGAATTTGGACGAATTCCTGGAGGCCACAGACTACCAAAACCCAACGGATACCTACAACGGACCATGGTAGTTTGCATACAAGACCAAAGACCACTACTTCGACTGGCTGACGCAGAACCCAGAAGACGCCCACGCGCTCAACGTAACAATGCGCATTAACCGTCAGGTAGAAGGCGCACAGTGGTTTGACATCTACCCCGTCGAAGGAAGACTGAGTGTATCCTCGAACGACCGCGTCCAGCTAGTAGACATCGGCGGCGGATTGGGACACGATCTTGCAGGTTTGAAGCGCAAATTCCCCAATCTTCCTGGTCGCCTGGTTCTCGAAGACCTACCGGATGTTATCGAGCATGCCAAGGAGTCGACTGAAGATGGCATTGAGGTTGTCGGGTACGACATATTCACTGAGCAGCCGCTGAAGGGTGCCAAGGCGTACTATTTGCGTACTGTGCTGCATGACTGGCCGGATAAGCAGTCGCTGCTGGCGCTTGCCCGTGTTCGGGAGGCTATGGCTGACGACTCGGTGCTGCTGATTAATGAGAATACCTTGCCGGAGGTTGGCGCGTCGAGCTTCTCGGTGTCGTTGGATATTAACATGATGAATATTTTTGCTGCTTTGGAGCAGACTGAGAAGCAGTGGGTTGATCTGCTGGAGCGGGCTGGCTTCAGGGTGGTCAAGATTTGGCGCGCTGACTATGATGGTGTCGGATCGAATGCGTTTTTCGAGGCTGTCGCTTGTCAATTGTGAAATTGATATAACGTTCACTTGATTTGGAATGTACCGAGCTCTCGAGAGATTCAATCGATCAATGATAGTCCTCGGTATCTCATGATCCACATGCTGAAGTTCACAACTCTTTCAATCTGGTATAAATAGACAAGATCTTAGACATTGATACGCCCTGCTAGAATATCGTGAGGACTTTGGCGAGGTTTAGCAGGAGCCTGCTGGCTATTCATGAGAAGAGACGGAAGATCTACTTGAAAAAGTGCTCCACGTCGAGGGTGATTTTCGCTGGCGTTTGAAATTTCCAGTTCAACTGCGTTAGTGGAACCAGGAAATTTTATACCGGCAAAGTATACATAATACACGCGTGATGCTTGCATAGTCGCAGTCTTTGTAGCGCAGTTGACGCTCAGTTGCACATGTTTGCTTACAGATCAAAAAGGCTCTCAGGCAGTAAGGCTCCAAGGCCAGGACATCAAACGCGCCGAGAATCACAGTACATAAGTGGCTAGCACACAAGCGTGGATGTGAATCGCGATTTCGGTTTCTGTATCTGAATCTAATTCTTTAATTTCCTCAGCAAGCTACGGATGATTCAATGTCGTTCTCATTCTCTTCCCGAGTTTTTCTCAGAAGCTCAACATACCTGTTCAGCACCCCTACGAGAACACTCTTTAGCATTGCATCTTTGTCTACGTGCTGCACTGGACAAGCCGTCTTTGCCTCACTGTTAGAGAAAATACCATATCCGGGCACTAAGCCAAGGACTCAACGATTTCCCCGGGTCAGGGGGGAATCACTACCTCGGCCATTTTCGTCCACATCAGCAACCATGGTCATTGAAGACTCCAAGAGAACCCCATGGCGTCGAATGTGCGACAACATGGCTGACCTCATTGAGAGAAATTTGGAGACGGACGGGTTCCGTTACTGGGGTATCACCATGTACCGAACCACCTACAAGAGTGACGCGGACTGGGCGAAATTCCTCGATCGGTTCATGGGCAGTGTCCGCACAGAACTGGAAAGCGACGATGGGCTCGACATGTTGGATTCCTTTCGGCCTGTTGTGATGGAAGACGCGCGCCGCTTTGACGGGGCCACGCCTGATCAAATACGGGACGCTTTCAAGGAGTGGGCGAGGGTGGCTTGCGAGACGGAGCAAGGGGTGCCATACAAACGTGCAGAGCGGGCGTACTCGGCCCGATATCGGCTGTGTATCATGGTTGACGAGGAGGCGTTACAGTCTGTGCTGGATATACCGACCGAGGACTTGGAAGCGTATAATACTACTGGATTTGTGATTCTGATTAATGGGAGGTGGCCCCCAGAGTGGGACCCCGAAGAGTTGGCTGCAGGAGGGGGGCCAGACGATGGACACGAGCCAGTGTACGGCTGTACGTTGGACGAGGTTGGCTGGATGAAGGTTCGATATGGTGAGGCGCAGACTGGAGCCTCCTCACGCATGACTGATGATGGGGATTGGAGCGTTGAGTATCGACGGCCACCGGCCATTGGTTTTCACTTTTGAGCGGAGACCGGTCCCAATGCCCGAGCGATGTATTTTCTGGACGTCGACGGTCTCGGAGTTGGTCGACGGAATGAACAACATCCGGACTGATACTGTGACGGTCTCAAGTGTCTTCCGTGACGACTACGACTCATCGTGGGGCCAAATGACGGTAAAACATGATGGTGACTGGCAATTCTGGGGGGTGTATGATGGCCGCGAGTAGGTCATCTCACGAATTCTGTTCCTCTTGTTCTAGAGCCAACGTTTTCAAATCCAGCGGCTGGGAAGCGTCGTCGACTCTCCGAGACTATCTTGGACTCTCCGAGACTATCTTGGACTCTCCGAGACTATCTTGCGGGGTATGTGAATCGCAAACTTGATGAACTGCCCACCAAAGAACTCGGGAACCCTGCAGCAATTGAGAAGGCCATCGAGTCTGCATTCACCGAGTTAGATGATGAGATGATTTCTGATGGACTGGCCGCTTTTGACAAGCCATTTTCTTACCCACAGTCCATTTTCAGGGCGGGACCCGCAATGTCCGAGTCTTGTGCGCTTATGGCTCTATATGATCCAGGCAGGGCGACTCTTCATGTCGCCGGGACTGGTGACTCGCGTGCTGTCTTTGGAAGCCGACAGCACGACAGTGAAGAAAAAGCATGGACAGCGACTTTACTCTCTGTCGAACACACATGTCTCAACCCGGACGAGAGAGCGCGCATTGAAAAAGAACATCCTGGCGAAGACATGTTCTCGTCCGATGGTCTGTTCCTGTCGGGTAAGCTGACTCGCAGCTTTGGAGACAACCGACGAAAATGGCCCGTTGAAGCGCTTGAAGTCTTAAAACGAGGCCTCTTCGAATACGTGTACGACCCAAATATTTCAACACCGCCGTATACTACCGCTAAGCCAGACGTGAAAAGCACCCAGGTTCAGCCAGGCGACTGCCTCATTCTTAGGACAAATGGTTTCTGGGATCATATGTCTAGTGAAGACGCGGTCCACTGCGTAGGACTGTGGCTTGAAAGTCGGGCTGAAAGCGATCCGGAAACAGCAGAGCTTACTCAGGACTTTCAATGGTCTTCTCTCATTCCTGATGCCCCTGACAAGAACCCTGAGCCTGCTGGAAAAGCGACCGTTGAAGATATGACACCTGTGGCCTCTCACCTTCAGCTTCTCGCAAAGAAGCCTGTACGCCGTGGGTTTTCAAGAAGTTGGATGATGAAGCCAGAAGATTTTGTAGTGGAGCAGAGCAATGTGGCCACGCACTTGGTGCGCAACGCATTTGGTGGGAAGGACGACGATTTGTTTTGCACTTTGATGAACCTCCCATTCCCCAGATCAAAGGATTATAGGGATGATGTAACTGTGATTGTGGTTCTCTTCTAGTCTGAGCTACGCTGCAAAGCTAGTCATTCCAACACGCTTCAAATGGTGCCTATCATGCTATATCAGTCATAGTTGAAGTTATTCAGGATACGTTGAAACTTCTTCGCCAGTCCCCAGACTCTCAAACTTTCCATAGTCTTGACAGCGACCTCTTTCAAGGACTGGAAATTTCGTTGCTGGCAAATATCATCCACTAAGCCCAAGGAAGCCGGGCCGCCATGCTCTATCCATGTCTTGAGGCAATGAGAGAAACTACTGTGTTGAGAATGCGGCCTTGGCAGCTCATCCAACCTGACAGGCGGGCCGCCAATCCGAGGCGGAGGAGGCAAGTCTTCAAAGGGGAAGAACCTCGCAAAGGCAAGCAAGAATGCCAGGGAGAAGAAGACACGCATGGTCTCACATGGTGTAAAACTGCTACATTCGCGGGAGATGCCCACAATCAAGGCTGCGTGGTGGACCGATCGCCGTGTGGCGACGGGGTTGCGTTGGAATCGGAGACGGAGCTGTTCTCGGGCTCGGGTCAGTTCTTTGTTAAGTTGCGAGGTAGATGAGCCATGATTCCAGGCGTAGTTGTTGCGGAAAATGAAGGTGACCAGGTCCATTGTCTCGTCACCACTGCTCAGGTAGGCAAAGTGAGTTGCGAGGCAAGCGATACTAGTCACTCGTCAGCGCTGTTCAATCAAAAGAGTGCGTGGTGTACTCACTTCATGTTTATCACGTCGTATGTGTGGGTTGGTTTGGAAAGAGAGTCGCTGAGAGCGATCAGACTCGCCAACAGATTTTCTCTCGTTGCTTTGTGACTATCCGCCAGAGATGAAAGACCGACAACATCTGGAGACGATGCATCCTCCAACTCCCGCAAATCCCAGAGGAGTCGGCTTATTACCAAAACGCAGATACGCCGCGCCCAAGCAGGAACCGAATCGGACATGGTTTTTCGGGCGATGGTGCTTCGAAGAAGTGGGTAGAACGGGATACCATCTGGAGGACTGGCTGAGAAGGAGACGACAGATGCCCACGCGTTTGCTGACGGGGCATCCCAGAGACTCTCAGCACACGGCAGCTTTGTTGGCAGCTCTGATATACTGAAGGCCCCTCGCTTGCTGGTTAGTGTTGACAGTGCGCTGTCAAACTCAAACACTGACCATGCGACGCGTCTCTCGATTTCGACATCGCGCCATCGATTCCACGCTTGCTCCAAAGCCGCCGCATCCATCTGCTTCAAACCCTGATAGTCGATCTTGTTACTTTCACTCCGCTCTAAGTCCGATGACAACACGCCCAACTCCCTCAACCCTGTGACGAGAAGGCCTCTTGAAGCGTCGGCAAGTTCATACAGACGGCGGTTACCAGATCCAAGGGCATAAATCTGATGCAGGCATGAGGCGCCGATGTAAGATGGGTTGCGGAAGGATCTGCTGTCAGCTTGGCCCTGAACACACGAATCAGTGAGTGTCACGATGAAGCAGATGCAGCCATACCATCCAGAAAAGAGTCCGTTGGGTGATCTCCGCCAGCAATGCCGCTACCTCCTGCGAACCCTCCGCCGTCGAGTACGTCGCTCCGATACACGCCATCGCGGCCAGCAACGCATTGGGACATTTCTCTATCCTCCAAGTCGGGACGTGTATGATGGGCAAGGCCGGATGAAACTCGGCAAAATATATTTTGACCAACTGGCCGAGGAACGCAACAGCAGGCAACGCTTCAAGTGCAGGACTGTCATTCAGTGAAGGAATCAAGGGAGCAGAAAGCACTCTGATCAGATCTTTGACAGTGCTTGTTTGGATAGCGGGCAGATGACCGACTGTCTGCTCCAGGATTTCCCGCAGAGGAGGCAGCCTGATCTTGCGGAAGCCTTTGTTCGATGCATAGTCGAACGGCCACAGTTCATTGCCACCGCGATCCAAGATACCGGGCCAAGTTGTCTTGTCTTCTTTGTCTTGGGAGCCGATGCCAGGCTGTGGCTGTCCGGTCTCAGGTGGCGCTGGAGCAAGCTGGTCTATTGACATGGTACGAGGCCCTATTCCTGCTCCTCCTGGCGAGTTCTCACCATAGGCGGGCCGACAATCAACTGCAGACATTGGAGGCAGTGTGTGCTGGTCGGAGAAGTCGGTCTCACAGCCTAGCCAGTCCATGCGCGACGCTCTGAACATGCTGTTATCGAAAGCTTCTAGGTCCAGAGATACTCCGTCCAGCCATTGACTGGTTGCCTGGCCAAGTGTCGAGCGTCCAGTATGCTGCCCGAGAAGCGCCATTGGATCGTGGACTTCCCAGTCAGGGGAAGAGCCATTTGGCATCATGCCCATGCCTTGTCCTCGCATACCCGGCGGTAGAATCAAACCAGCTGGGTCCTGTGAAGGCATCAGCTCCCTGGACGGTGCAACATAATCTTGGTCGAGTCTCCAGCTTGGACTGTCATAGATAGCTGCCGAGGAGTCATGCTGGCTAGCAGCTTCTTGTGCGGATGCTGCACTCGGGCTTGGGCCATGCCAGAATTCGTTCTGCGTCAATTGTTCCAGCGCCTGTGCCTGCCTCGGTGGTCTGCTGACCGAAGTATCATAGATGCATGAAACTTGCCTTCGTGAACAAGAGGCACAAGGCATCTCGCGGCTACACTTCAACTTGTACCGAATACATCGCTGGCAAGATTTCTTCCATCCTTTCCGCTGCGATACTTGATTGGGATCATGGACAGCTCGAAGATGCCGTTGATAGACATCTTTCCTGTTAAATTCTTTGTTACAAACGTCACACTGAAACGTCTCTTTTGGACTGTGTCTAGAATGTCAGTTTGGCAATTTCACGCGATGCGATTCCCTCCTGGTTCCACGTGCCTGGAATGCTGGAGCTGATGCCGATGAAGATGCGAGATTCGTGACAGCTTTGCACCACAGATGCGACATGTATAGCGCTGCTTGGGCTGGCTGCGACTTGGCTGTGTTCATGTTACCTCTGATCCAGACTTTGTTCACATTCCCTGTGAGACATACTGAGGCTGCGGCCTCGGCACCGTTTGGACTGTCTTGATCGGACATTATCCACATTCTCCGGTGTTGCATGGAGTTTATCGCTATCTGGCGTCCTCTCAACGATTCATGCGGTGGGGTTTATGCGGTTATGATCCTCATCAGCGCTTTCGATAATCCGGGGCCCCTTCTCCACCCCCGCATCGGAGTTCCAAGTGGGGTTAAACTCTACAATCAAGAAGGATGCGATGTGCTTTCATTTGTTTGAGGAACTCTGAATCATCAGCTTCACTCTAGTGATGCTGCTCCACTGTCAATGTGCCCGTTTTGGTGATGAGATATTCCTGCACGGCCACATCCTTGCCAGATTCTTTGCCATATCCAGAATCCTTGATTCCACCGAAAGGCGCTTCGGTAGCTGAAGCATTGCCGGTGTTCATACCGATCATTCCGGCTTCAAGGTTCTCCAGCAGTCTCCATGTCCGATCGATATCCTTAGTGAAGAAGTATGACGAAAGGCCCATCTGAAATGATACGTGAGCAGCTCGAACAAAGACAGAAACAGGGGACCTACTCACGCTGGTATTATTGGCAGCCTCGACAGCCTCGTCTTCAGTGTCAAAAGGATACAAGGCCAAAAGCGGCGCGAAAGTCTCCTCTGAAGTGACGAGCATTCCAGGCCGAGCGCCTTTCACGATGGTCGGCTCGAAATAGTATCCACCCAGCTTCTCGATCTTTGATCCGCCAATGAGCACTGCCGCACCGTGCTTTTTGGCATCTTTCACTTGCCGAGCGACCTTGTCAAGCCCGGCTGGTACAGTCAGTGGACCCATGCTGGTCTTCTCATCCATACCGTGGCCAACGCGAAGTTGTTTCACGCGTTCGACCAGCAAGTCGGCAAATCGGTCGTACACGCCGCGTTGGACGTAGACTCGATTGGCAGTGATACAGGCTTGACCGGCGTGGCGGAACTTCAAGCTCATCAGGGCTGCGCCGCGTGTCAGTGTTTGGTCGGGACCGAGGTGGGGAGGAGATGGGAGAGTAATCAATCACCTTCACAGGCTTGGTTCAAATTGGCATCGTCAAAGACCAAGAATGGGCAATTTCCACCCAGCTCTAGGGTAAGCTTCTTCAAAACCCCGGCACAATGCTGCGAGATGAGCTTGCCAACCCTGGTCTGGACGAATGTCAATTTCAGAACTGACTTCTGCGAAGGATATTGTGACTGACCGACCCCGTGAAACTAATCTTCTTCACCAAGTCATGCTTGCACAGTGCTTCACTCAAAGCCGGGGTGTTTGCCAAGGTAGTAGGAAGAACGTTAAACACTCCCTTCTCAAACCCAGCCTTTTCAGCCAGATAAGCCAGCGTCAATGCTGTCAACGGAGTCTCGGGAGACGGTTTGGCAATCATTGTGCATCCAGCTGCAAGAGCAGCACTCGCTTTACGCAAAATCATTCTGTCAAACCAAGTCAGTGATGTTCTCCCAAGATCTTCTTCTCGGACCATCCACTCACGCAATCGGAAAATTCCACGGCACCAGAGCAGCAGCAACACCAATAGGCTGCTTAATGGTAAAGACCCGACGGCCAGCTACAGCTGGCTGAAAGACAGTGCCATGGATGCGCTCGGCTTCAGCAGCGAACCATCGCGTGAAGCTTGTCGCGTAATCGATCTCCCCATGTGCTTCGGCAAGTGGCTTGCCAGTCTCATAGACTAGGATCTTTGCAAGATCATCCTTGTTATCGCGAATGAGCGCGTCCCATCTGTAGAGCAGTTCCCCGCGCTGCCTCGGTGTGAGGGTTCGGTATCGCTTGAATGCCTGATGCGCGGCTTGTACCGCGTCGTCCACGTCCTCTGCTGCCATGTCTGTGCATGTTGCCCATGTCTGTCCCGTGCCAGGGTCTGTTGGAAAGGTTCTTGTTAGAATGCAGTAAGTGCCGGTTAGAGAAGGGAAGCGTACCCACGATCTCGAATCTCTTTTTCGACTTGGCTTCAATCCACTGACCATTGACATAGGCCTTGTCCCTGTAAAGATCAGGGTTCTTTAAATGGAGCTGGGCCTGTAGTGGATATGAATATGAGTCTTTGCCAGAGCGATATTTGCCACTTACACTGTCTGAAATTGAACCCATTTTTGGCAGAAGAGAGTAATACTGAAATGAAGAGTCGATTGCAAGTGAAACTCGGTGGTCTAAATGTTCTTTGCTTGTATGGAGCCCTCGCTACTTTTACATATAAATGCTTTATAGCTCTGAAGACGCAACAAACAGGATAGACGGACTACTAATATCCCCACAAGTGATTCCGATGGTGTGTTCTGGCCTCCAAGTAGGAGCAACCCCACGAGAAGCTCCGGAAGTGTATGAGTCTCTGCTGCCGTACAAGAAAGTAGGTTGAATTGTTGCAGCTAGTAGCTATCGGCATTTAGCCCGAAGAAACGTCTTTAGTTGAACCAGTTGGTAACGCTCTACCGAGCGACATGAGCCTTGTGCATTTACTCGAGCCGAGATTCTCTCTATCGCGGACGATGCGACCAAAACGTTACTAGAGCTAATCTGCGCAGCCCAGTTACATGAGGATCAGGAGCTGCTCGCAATGTCTGACGCTGTTTATTGGCTACCAAGATACCCGAAATACAAAGATTCTATGAAGATTGCCCATTCAGCAGTCTCTCCACAGTCGTCCGGATAGCATCGCCCATTTCACGCGTTGAAGCTGTCCCCTTCATATCTTTTGTCCGCAGACCACCATCCAGCGTCATGTTGACAGCTACCTCGATCGCCTTTGCTTCCTCTTCCATTCCGAAACTGTATCGTAGCATCAAAGCCGTACTCAAGATAGCCCCAATGGGATTTGCGATTCCCTGCCCCGCAATATCCGGCGCCGACCCATGAACGGGCTCATAAAATCCCTTTACCGGCTTGTCTCCCCACTTTTTCACCGGAATATCCGCCAAACAAGCAGAGGGCAAGACACCCAATGTCCCGGGGATGACACCTGCAAGGTCAGACAGCAGATCACCAAAGGTGTTGTCGGCAAGCACGACTCCGTTGAATAGAGTAGGTCGCATCATCATCAAGGTGGTGGCACTATCGGCGAGCTGATGAATGATCTCGACATCCGGAAACTCTTGTTCCATAGTCTCCTGCACGACCCTTCTCCATAGTCTCGAGCTAGCCAGGACATTGGCCTTGTCACAACTTATGACGGTTTTCTTGGGGCTTGCGCTTGACATAGCCAGGTGCGCCGCCATGCGGGTGACACGCTCAATCTCAGAGCGCTTGTATGACCAGAGATCCGAGGCGTAGTCCTTCGTCTCTTCCTTGGGACCATAGAACGCGCCACCGCAGTTCTCCCGAAGCACAATAAACTTGGCTCCACGAACGAGCTCCTCCCTCAATGGGCTGTTTCCAGCGGGGAAATACTCGCAAGGTCTCAAATTGGCGTACACCTGTGTCGCATCACGTAAACGCAGTGTGGCACCCTCTGGTCCTTCAAAGCCATGTCTCATTCTATCCCACTTGGGACCTCCAACGGCACCCATCAGAATTGCGTCGGCTTTGCGGCCTGTTTCGAGGACTTCCTCTGTCACTGACACGCCATGTTTGTCGATGGAGCAGCCACCGAAGAGTCGTGGAAGAAGTTTGAAGTTGGCGCGGCTTTTCGGGTGAGTTGACAGTAGGTCGAGGAGGGCTGTTGCTTCTGTGGTGACTTCAGGGCCGATGCCGTCGCCCGCAATGACGAGGATGGTGAATTCGGGCTTGGATTTGGTCATGATGTGTGGGCTGCTGGAGGCTCCGAAGTTTCAAGCGTGCGTGTGGTAGTGGCTGTCTTTGGATAGAGGATAGACATGGCCTTTTGAGTCAGTTTTGGTGTTGACGCGGACTCGACGTCCTGATCGGAGAGTGCAGTGGGGAGTCACACTGTATAGTCGGGACTCATTAATGTGCCCCACGGAAGGATCCGACAGTCTCGTCTCGCTCGACTTCATAACACTTAGTGCGGGGTATTCATCTCAACTTGTGAGTGAAACATGGAGTGGGTTTGTTACTGCTTAGTCGCGAAGATGTAGGGCCAAATGAGATCAGCGTGAATTGAGGCCTGTCCCCATGACCATACGCTACAGATTTAGTCTGGCTGGAATAAAACGAAGATGGACTGAATTCAGCAATTCTGAGATTCAGTATGAGACTTTATATAGATTGGACTACACGAGAGGCTCAAAGTAATCACATGTTTAGATTCAGACGAAGTCTAGATAGTCCGCCCACCATCCACGTCCAAGTTCACTCCAGTGAGGAACTTGCCCTCCTCGCTCGACAAGAACAGAACAGAGTTTGCAACATCTTCCACCTCAGTCAGACGGCCGAGTGGCACATTTCCCAGGAACTTTTGACGGTTCTCGGGTGTGTCGGGGACACCTGCAAATGACTCGAACCTGCGATATGATTAGAGCGAGGAACGGAATATCCTCGCAGAGACGAGCACTCACAGGCCAGTTCCACACAGAAGAGGGCATACAGAATTGACTCGAATTTGATGAGGGCCAAACTCGAGAGCCAGTCCTTTGGTTGCCTATTCGGGGTTAGCTGTCAGTTCAGGACGCTAAAAGACCGCCTGCCAGGGCCTCACGTTTGAAACGGCCCCTTTGCTGGCATTATACCAGACCAGACCCTGACGAGGCCTGCTAGCTCCGCAACTCGACACGTTGATGCAAACACCAGCCTTTTGCTTCACAAAGAGAGGAAACACGGCCGCAACCGAGTGGAAAATTCCCAAGCAGTTGACATCAAAACAGCGAGCGTACTCCGCCTCCGTGACCTCCAATGTAGGCTTGTTCTTATAGCTTGTTCCTGCGTTGTTGATGAGGATATCGATTTGTCCGAATTCCTTCAGAACCCTCTCAATTGCAGCATCCCAGTCTGAGCGCTGGGTGACATTCAACTGCTGAGCAATCACCGAACCAGATGGGCTAGCTGAGATCACAGCACCTGCACCGGCAAGATTGATGTCTCCGATGAGTACTTTTGCCCCTTCATTTGCGAAGAGCTTTGCAATTGCGGCGCCAAATCCTGAGCAGCCTCCTGTATGGAAGGTAAGCTGCTCCGTGTAGGGTCTTTCTGATCAGATGTGCTCTGCCTACCAGTCACAAGAGCAACCTTGCCGGCCAGACGACCTCCCGTTTTAGTCATAGTGGAAGCGTGTAACGATCGATAAGCTTGGGAATTGAGTTGTGCTTAAGGGAGATTTAGGAGCCATAGGTGCTCTTAAATGACGGGCTATACCTCTTTGCATGCCCAGAGAATCTCCTCATCCATATCGACTTGAATGATCGGAGAACCTAGTGGGGTCGGAGTTTGAATGAGGACCCATCCCCACGTTGAGGTGATATTTGTGTATGTTCCTTCAGTTCACAAATTCTTCGAAGCCTAGACCACTAGGATATATTAGCCCTGAATCTGTTTGTTATGAAAATGAAGCTATTTCGGCAGTAGGACTGTACTCGCGAACCTGACCAGATGAACCTCAGTGCGGCGTCGTTGTTGTCAATCTTCTGGGGAGAGGCCACATTCTCCCCTCTCACCTTTCTGGGGTCAAGTCAACAGCAGCCTGTCTTCCCGGTGCAGCATCATGCGAATGAGTTCTCCAGCGAGGAGGCCTTCCTCGACAAAATCCCTGCTGGCTTCGAGCAAGCATCAGTCTCGTTTGTGAGGGATAATCTTGCAGTGATCCCGGGAACGTGGGAAAGTGGAGGCATCAGTAAACTTGCCCTCCTCTGACTGTATGCAAGCACAGTCTGACAAATTCAATAGAGACGCCATTCTACGATCTCCAATCAGACCAACCCGTCTTCCAAGACGCCCTGAAAAAGATCAAGTCGTCGGACTTCATTGCATGGGATGCCTCCTTTTTCAACCTCATCGGGCCCGATGCAAAGCTCGAGCGAATCCAGTCTTTTGTTGGACAGCCTGCTCGAGTGCACGAAGCACCAGCATACGTGCCAGAGACCAATAAACTGTTGTTTGCCGACACTTCAGAGACCGGGTGGCTGTGGGCTATCAATGTGGATACATATGAGGTACAGTGTTCTGCCCTTTCGCATTGAAGCTCGGGGAGCTAAATTTCTAACTCTCGCACCAGACTCGCAAAGTTGAGACCACACCTCCCCTGCCCAATGTCAACGGAGGCAGATACCACCGAGGGCGAGTATATCTCACGACGAACGGCGGCTCAGCCCGAGGAATATACTCCGTTGACCCTAGCAATGGCACCGCAGTACCGGTTGTGAACAACTTTCGAGGCCGTCACTTAAACAGCCCCAACGATCTCATCTTCGACTCCGATTCTAACATATGGTTCACCGACCCGCCGTACGGCTGGTGGCAGAGGTTTCCCGGTGTGCAGCCTCCAGAGCTCCCTCATGGCGGAATCTATTTCTTGAACGCGAAGACAAAGGCGCTGGTCGCCGTATCCAACTCCGTCGTGACAACGCCAAATGGGCTCGCCTTTTCCCCGGACGGATCAACGTTATATGTCGCCGACTCGAACTCCTCTTCAGGTAACCCTATGAGCCATTACCCGGCGAGCCTTCGAAACGTGTGGGCGTTTGATGTCAAGGGCTCAATGTTGAGCAAGCCGCGGATGATATACCAGACAGAGGCTGGGTGGCCTGATGGACTCCAAGTGACACGGAACGGATACGTGTTGGTAGCAGCATTGGGAGGGGTCGATGTCGTCGACCCAACCTCTGGAGTTTTACTTGGGAAGGTCAATGCTCCCGATGATATTATCTTCAATTTGGAGCGAGGGCCTCGCCGGGGAGACTATGGAATGTGGCTACTGACTGGGCGGGATTATATCTACAAGGTCATGATGAAGGAACGGTGATTAGGTCTTCAGGTAGAAATTTCCAATCGGGCAACATAGATCATTCAAAGGCCAAATGAAGTGTGAACTCTGTCTGAGCGCATATCGTCTTCCTACGCATCCAAGCAGCATTATGCGACTGCACGATTTCCCTCGTGTTCGCCCAACTCAAAACTCGGCCACGCGAGGAGGCGAAACTCAGATAAGGCTTGTCCAGGATCTCCTATTGGCAACCCCCGGGGACAAGCTTTCACCCCACAAATTCCCCAGATGCTAAACTCTGGGGAAGCTTTCCATCCCCACGTCCATCTCCGATGCCCTGGTCTGCCAATCGCCATGCCGCATCCCCCTCGAAAACGCTCTCGCCAGCGATCGTGATCGACGCACGTGCAGGCCGCCGGACAACACACGAGACGAGTCCATAAAAAGCGCCGTCTCGTCTTCTCCACATCGCCATCTGTTTCCAGGCTGCTTGGCACAGCTTGAAACCTGACTTGATCATCTTTGCCAATCCTAAGCGCCATCATGTATCTCGGGCTTCGAGGGCAGGCCTTAGTGGCCGCCATTGGATTCTGCTGTGGCAGCGGCTTCCTGCTACTGGGGTATGACCAGGGTGTCATGGGCGGCGTTGTGGGCTAGTAAGTCTGATCTGATGTGCTCTGGTGAGGAATTGACTCGCTGACTCGGCGAAAGCTCTGGCAATACCTTCGCTCAAGTCTTCGACAACCCGAATCCAACAATCACTGGCCTCATGGTCAGCATCTACGAAGTGGGCTGCATGTTCGGTTCGATTGCTGTCATTGTTTGGGGTGACCGCATCGGCCGCCGGATGTCTCTGGTCATTGGTGGTATCATCGTCATCATCGGCACCATTTTGCAGGTGTCTTCGTACTCCCGAGCACAATTCATTGTGGGGAGAATTGTTGCTGGGCTTGGAAACGGAATGAATACGAGTACGCTTGGAATCTACCAGTCAGAGACTTGTCCGGCAAAGAACCGCGGCAAAGTGGTGACTTGCGAAGGTATCATGGCCATCGGTGGTGTCTGGGTCTCATACTGGCTGGACTTTGGTATGTCTTATACCAATTCCACAGCGCAATGGAGGTTTCCACTCGCCTTTCCAGCCGTATTTGCACTTGCAATGTCCGGCGTGGCATTTTTTATGCCTGAGTCCCCGCGTTGGCTTGTCCTGAAGAAGAGAGATGAGGAAGCCAAGCAAGTTCTGGCTGCTTTGGCTGGTAGAGACATTCCTCCCGATGACGACTCTGTCCTGGCTCTTTACACGTCCATTCGACAAGCAATCGACTATGAAAACCAGGTTGGTGGTGAATTCAGCTACCGCGAGCTCTTCACCGGCGGAGACCTACAGAATTTCCGACGCATCTGTCTCTGCTTTGGTGTTCAACTGATGGAAGAAATGTGCGGTATTAACTTGATCACCTATTACATGAGCAACGTCTTCCTGCAGATCGGCACATCCTACTTCATGGCTCTGCTCCTATCTGGCGTCAACTCGACTACTTACTTCATCTCTTCATTCGTGCCAATCTGGCTCATCGACCGTTTTGGGCGAAAGTCTCTTCTCATATACGGCACCATCGGCATGATGTGCATGATGATCATGCTGACGGTATCACTCAGCTTTGGTGCAGAGAATCTTACTGCGGGTATCTTTGCCATCTTGTCCATCTTCTTGTTCAACATCTTCTACGCTACAGGTGGTTGGATGGCTACACCATTCCTATATCCGTCGGAGATCTCGACATTGCGCATCCGCTCGAAGGGATCTGCTATTTCCGTCTTGTCAAAGTGGATGTTCAACTTCCTGGTCGTCATGATCAGCCCTGTTGCAATGGCGAACATCGGCTACCGGACGTACATCATCTTCATTGTTCTGAATTTTGTGTTTATCTTTGTCGTGTTCATCTTCTATCCTGAGACGAAGGGCCTGCCCCTCGAGCAGGTTGACAGGATATTCGAAGGTGGTGATCCGATTACGCGGGGAGCAATGCGCCGCCGTCGCCTTGAAACCCATGACTTTGCGCAAGATCTTCAGGAAAAGCATGATCATGGGCGTGCGGGACATGTTGAATATATTTCGAAGACTGGTTAAACTTGGGATTGTGGATTGCTACGTCTTTGATTATGGTGCATGGAAGTTATTTGTGTGTATAGGAAGGAGGAATGGATTCATACCACAGTTCCACAGGGAACCTGATGATCTATATAACGGCTTTGCAACGGAATCACAGCCAAACCGACCAAAGAAGGTACTTGCAGTTGGCCTACTTAGAGGCCTCCGCCTGCTTCTCTAGAGCCTCTGCTTCTTGATCCCTCTTGATCTCTTCGATCCATGTTCTTTCTCTTGCCAGATTGGAAATGCTGATCGGCTTGTCTTTGAGCGTCCCCCGGGCGTAGATCCACTCTTCATCAGTGAGGATAACCTCACAAGGATGTGGTGAAAAGATGTTCGTTGGACGTGTACGAGGCGAAATGCCCCAAAGATAACATCGGAAAGTGAAATGACGTCCTTCTAAAGGGGGATGCGATTGTTTCGCCGTGAGCCAGTCCATACCATTTGAATCTGACACCTTGACTTTCGATTCCACTGGCACCCTGCGGTAGTGCTGCAGGTCCTCAGTATCGTGAACCTTCCAGACTGTCGCCTTTCCACTATCATGCCTCCCTTTTGCCTTCCCAGCCCTCTGGCCCGATTGCCCTCGCGATGATCGATCCTGCGCCGGCCGAAGAACAAGCTCCCACGTCTTCCCGTCACGCTTCCGCTTCTTCGAGTTTGATTTGGCCACGGCATGACGATCAGGCGGATGTTGCTCCTCATAAGCCTCGACAATTGCACGATTGTGCTCACGCACTGCCCGCTTCCGATACTCCTCGCTAATCCCAGACCGAGAGACTCCCAGGTAAAACTCCACAGATGCGCCTTCTGGATACACCTCATTCATGACACAAGGTCGAGCCAATTTGAAGTACACATATGCCGCCCCGAAGTTTTTGAGTTCGAATTCGATGCGACCCATCCAGTAGAAGCAGCGAGCGACGTGGAGCATATCGCCGATTTCTTGGGCCCTTCTGAGAGCTGCGCATACTTCTCTCCGAGCTAAGCTGTAGTTTGAACTGCCGATGTAGTTGATGATGGTCACGATCATGAAGGAAACTTCGAGACTTTCCAGTCGATTCTCGAGAGGTTCTCGTGGTGGTGGAGGGGGCTTGAGGGAGAAGAGGCGATTCATGATCTCGATTCTCTGTTTGTGAACCTTGGCAAATTCTTCTTTGAGGTCGCTGAGGGTGTATCGGTGGGATGGAGAGGGTGGACGCGAGTTGGCTTCGTAGTAGATCGTAGATGTGTCGTCATCGTCGCTTTGGGGTTCGTCGTTTGGGGGATGTGTTGTTGGGTGCTCGTTAGGCGCCTGCCGCGTCTTATCGGGTGATGTTTGGCTGGCCATTGGGTGTAATAAAAGCCTGATGAGCTGGGTTTTAGTGTCACTGATATACAGGGCTGGTTTGTTGTTCTGGGATCGCCGGTAGCGCTGATGGGTGGATTTCGGTGAAGCGACAACCTAGAGTTGACATGAGGAGCCAGATACTATTTATCGTCCAGATTTCTGAGCTCAGTTGGAAGAAGCGAGACATGATCATGGGTTGAAGTTCTTCTTCCGCTCAAAGATGTGTCTATTCAGACCATGAGACAAAGGAAAAGCTGACCAATCCCACTTTTGCTTTTTACGGGTCTTTGTATATGACTCTAGAGGACACTTGTATGAGACATCCAAGGGACACACCTGAAATCCTTTGAGTGCTTGAGAAATCTCATGATCATCATTCATGTAATGTGATACGCCGCCTCAGGATGTAGAAGACTTCGGGGCTAGCCTGTTGGGCAACGATTCAGGCTGGTTTAGCAACCCACGTAAGTTGGATCAGTAATTAGGGGGTTATGCTACGAATCAAAGCTATGTTTTCATAGGGTTTGTTTGGGCCTAAAATGAAGTGGGAATGTATGTCTCTCTTTATCATTTAGTTTTTCATATTTCTTATTGGTAGCGCTAAAAATATACAGGATTTGAGCGAGGCCATTTACATGACCAACTTCCAGAAAGCACAACCCGTAGATTATGACTTGTTGGAATGAACAAGGGGAAAAGATAAAAGCAGAAATAAGAAAAAGGGAATGGCCATCCGTGTCAACGGCCCACATGGTAGGTCAGTATCGCCTGAAAATGTAAAATCGCTCTATAATGCCAGTGGTGATCTGGAATAGAGTCGGCTAAAATTCAGAACAATTACCAAACTGGATAGTCAATCAACTCGGTCAGCTCCAAGGACGATGAACCCGCACTTCCTCTAGAACTAAGAAGAGGCTGGAGAGAGCTCGAGATAGATGCCTGGTCATTCGCAGCATCATGGCAGACAAAGTCAACAAAGGCCTTTTGTTGAAGTTCACGTGCCTTCTCGCCGTAGCCAGTGACATCGAGAGCCCGTGAAAGCATCATGAAAGCCCCCGAGAATTGCTCAAGTGCCATGAGGTTTCGAGCTTGAATATAGTGCCCAATGCCGAGAAGTTCTCGAGCCTGGAAGCCTTGGGGGATGAGACCGCGCGAGATCATCCGCAGAACCTTGTCCAGTCGTCCGTTAGATTCTTCATACTGACCTAGAGAGTGCATAGCAGCAGCCGCAAAGAGCCCGCAACGAGCTTCTTCGGAAGGAGAGAGGAAAGGGTTAGACGAGACGGCATTCGAGACAATCGCGAGAGCAATATCTGGGCGCCCGTTTTTCCATTTCCGCTGTGCATGCCGAATGGGTTGAACGTCAGAGTCTGAGCAGAGCCAGAGATCTTCAATCCAGGTATGTGTTGAAAGAGATGTGGGACTCACTGGAGATGTCGGCAGTGGTTCGTCAAGTTGGAAGGCAGCGGGTGCTGGGGGCATAGTCTGAGAGATGGCATGTGCAAGAAGAAAGTCATACTCAGCAAGTTGTGCTTTCTGGAAGTTGATCATGTCAATGGCTTCAATCAGATCCTGTCGAAGTTTGCGATTCTCTTCTGTCAATTGCGCGTCCGTTTGGTGAAGAGGCTCTTCTGCCTGAGCACGAGCGCGTCGAATGTTCTTCTTGCTCCGGTAGAAGCGACGCAAGCGATGAAGGAACTTGGGAGCCATTTTGAAAGTGTTGTGATGAGAGTGTGGGTTGAAGGATTTGATCTGAGCTCAACTTCGGCAAGAATATGGGCCCTTATGTACCCATCGTCCGAGTCTCCAGATGTCTGGAAATCTCCGGACAAAGGTTACCTCGATCGTCATTATTGAGACGGTGTCTTTGTAGTGAGTGAAAGCGAGTGATTCCTCGTCTCCGATCTGTGGTCGAGTGAAAGAGGATCTGTATTTAGTTGAAAGAGAATCTGTTCTCGAGTGAAAGAAAGATGGAACCGAGTCAAAGGAAGGGCATCATGGATATAAGACAGTCGACTTGATCAAAGCCATTGTTGCTCGATCCTAGACACCGTCAAGGGAGAATGCAAATGAGACAAACAGAGCAAATAGATGTGTCGGAATCCAGAATTGTGGAGGAACTAATTGGGTTTAATTGATGCCTTGATACCTTGTTTTGTATTAGTCAGCTTGCCCCATAAATTGCCAAATCCAGGGGCTTCATAGCAATTCAGACTTTACCACCCCATTGGTTGTGGGATATATCCACTTCTTCGTTCGTTCCGACAATAGATAACTAACTAATGAGACAAACATGACAAATGCGCAAATGTGCAAACATGAAAAAAGAGCAAAATATGCAAACAGGCCAAATCGAGCGGATCGCGCTATGACCTCAACTCTCCAAAAGCTCTCCACATCGCGATCAGCGCAACTGGCACGATGCAAACACCAAGTGGAATCCTCGACGTCAGACCACTGAGACACGGCTGACTTGAAACGCATCTGGTCCAATCTGCTTCAATCTGATAATTCGAATCCGTGCCGCGTTTAGGCTGATCCGCGCTCTAGACTTGCGGGGTTCCTGATGCAAACATGCTCAACAAGTCAAAACCGGGTCTGACGGAGCCTGGTCAGTCTGTTGGTCATCAACATTTCGGCAGTATGCAGTGCAATTCGAAGGTAAGTCTTACTTTTGAGGCTTTTACTTTGACTGCACCGCCCTCGTGTCGTATTCTGTAGAGTCTTAGTGGCTCCTTCTCCTGTTCAAAGTTCCAGGCGTGCGTTGCTGTGATTATTCGTCATAGAGTTTGAACTCCATAGGGGAAGCCGTGCAAGTCCGAGGTTGCCTGGATTCACTTGGAATAAAGCCCCAACGGTTCCCCGGACCTTCCGTATACTTGCATCAAGCTGGGTAACTTCCCACGTTGTGCTCTTTGCTGTCTTTCAGCTCGACCAACCTGACACTTGCAAACATTACGTCAAGCAACATGTCTCCAACAGCAATTACTAACGTTGACACTGTCGACATTGTCGACATTCACCAGAATGATATGGCTTTCTCCCTCGTGGACGATCTACACAAGAACCTGAAGATGGGCTCCTTCCCTACCCTTCTCCTGTACGATGCCAAGGGTCTCAAACTGTTCGAGAAGATCACCTACCTGGAAGAGTACTACCCGACCAACGCGGAGATCGATGTCCTGAGAAGACACGCGAAGAGCATTGTGGAACGAATCCCGGAGAACGCACAGCTGGTTGAGCTTGGTAGTGGGTCTGTTGTCCTTGCACTCCAGATCCGTGGCCTAGAGGACTACTCGTGATTGGATCTCTGTGCCTGGCACATTTCTGACACGTTCTTCTAGTAATCTGCGCAAGGTCGAAATCCTGCTGAAGGAATGTGAGCGGGCTGAGAAGCGGGTGGACTACTATGCCCTGGACTTGTCTCTCGTTGAGCTCCAGCGGACCTTCGCTGAGGTTTCCCCCGACAGCTTCAACTATGTCGGTTTCCATGGCCTCCATGGTACCTACGATGATGCTCTCGTTTGGCTCAAGAACCCGGAGAACCGCATGCGCCCAACAGTGGTGTTGTCCATGGGATCCTCCATCGGAAACTTCACCCGCTCTAGCGCCGCCGAGTTCTTGGGTGGTTTCTCCAAGGTCTTGGGCCCCTCGGATTTCATGTTGATTGGTCTAGATGCTTGCAAAGACCCTGAGAGAGTTTTCAAGGCTTACAACGACTCCGAAGGGGTTACTCGGCAGTTCTATGAGAATGGGCTCGCTCACGCAAATCGTGTTCTGGGGTATGAAGCTTTCAAGTCCGAGGAATGGGAGATTGTGACAGGCTTCAATTCTGACCAAGGGTGCCACCAAGCCTGCTACTCGCCAAAGGTCGATGTGACTATCAATGGCATCACGATCCCCAAGGGCGAGAAACTCCTCTTCGAGGAAGCGTTCAAGTACGCCCGCGAGGAACGAGAGGAGCTATGCCGCAACGCAAGCTTGATCTCTCAGAAGAGATTCGGGAACTCCACTGACGACTTCCGTATGTGCTCTCCTTTTCTTATACTGTCAGCAAAATTATCCATGACAATGACGTTTCATGGGAACTGCACAGGCGTTTGGGGAAACTTGCTAACCCCAGAACCCCGTGCTAGATGTCTGCTTGCTCTCGCCTGCGAATCTTGAGCATCCCACCAAGGCTTCACAGTACGCGCCGCATGCTGTCCCAACTCTCGAGGAGTTTCAGAATCTGTGGATTGCCTGGGACATAGTGACAAAGACCATGATTCCGCGCGAAGAGCTCCTGTCGAAGCCAATCAAGCTGCGCAATGCATTGATTTTCTACCTCGGTCACATTCCTACATTTCTCGGTTCGTACATGGCAAATTCCATCACCACGCAAATTCTAACCTTTTTGTCGTACAGATATTCATCTGACTCGAGCTACGCATGGGAAACGCACTGAGCCCAAGCACTATCAGCAAATTTTCGAACGTGGCATCGACCCTGACGTTGATAATCCCGAGCAATGCCATTCCCACAGTGAGATCCCTGATGAATGGCCGCCCGTGGATGAGATACTAGATTACCAGGAGCGGGTGCGTAGTCGAGCTCGATCTCTACTCCAGACGGATGCTGCTTTCAAAGACCGAAGTCTTGCTGAGGCTTTGTGGATTGGTTTTGAACATGAGGCGATGCATCTGGAGACCTTCCTCTATATGCTGCTGCAGAGCGAGAAGTCACTGCCTCCCGTTGGTGTGGACCCGCCAGACTTTGCACACATGGCCTGGATGGCAAAGAAGAACAAAAAGCCGAATTCATGGTTCCGGATCCCTGGGCAGACATTGACTGTTGGTCTTGATGACTCCAACAGCAATGTCATGCCCAAGGATTCGTTTGGCTGGGACAATGAGAAGCCCCAACGGACTATCACTGTCCATTCGTTCGAAGCTCAGGCTCGCCCGATCACAAACGGAGAATACGCAAAGTACGTGGAGGCCAATCGTCTCCAGGCTTATCCCGCCTTGTGGGAACTTGTCAAGCCTGCCACGGAAATCCCCTTCACCAAGGGCATTTCTCAGTCCAGCCCTGAGGCAAGTGAGGATTTCCTAAAAGCTTTCGCCGTCCGCACTGTTTTCGGATCTGTGCCTCTTGAGCTTGCGCAGGATTGGCCGGTCATCGCCTCGTACGACGAATTGGCTCTGTATGCCCAGTGGATGGGATGTCGCCTTCCTACATTCGAAGAAGCCAAGAGTATCTACGTGTACTCGGACAAACTCAAGGGCAATGCTCCTAACGGTGCTCCGAACGGCGACAAGATCATCGAACAACGTGATCAAGCGGTGCCTACCAATGGGTCTCTCAGCGCCTCGGTCAACGGTCACTCATCCAAATCCGCTCCAACAAAGGCCACAACTGTTTTCCGTGACCTGGATGGCTGTAACATCGGCTTCAAACACTGGCATCCTGTCCCAGTGACAGCTGATGGTGATCGCCTCGCTGGACAAGGCGACATGGGAGGCGTGTGGGAATGGACCAGCACGCCTCTGTTGCCGCACGATGGCTTCAAGGCCATGGAGATCTATCCTGGCTATACCTGTGAGTATCCACACGAGATGAGGCTGCTGAGAACTCTACTAATACATTACATTTTAGCGGACTTCTTCGATGGGAAGCACAACATTATCCTCGGAGGATCGTGGGCAACTCTTCCCCGTATTGCGGGACGCACCACATTGTGAGTCACCTCGAAGAAATCTTTTATTGACGCTCGCTGACTCTCCAGTGTCAATTGGTACCAGCACAACTATCTGTATGCTTGGGCGGGTGCCCGTCTGGTGAGGGATGTTGCCGTGTAGTCGTTCTGTCCTTCTCTAGTTTTAGAAATGCAATGACCTCATCGCTGAGGGGTAACGTGACTGCCCCTCATAAACCCCAATTGATAACTTGTCGTCTCCAACTTTCAAAAATCATCGACCATCATGTCTCTAGAAACCATTACTACGATTTCCCCGGCTACCAACAAGCCCATCATCTCCCGCAGTGGCGTCTCATCGGAGGAATTGAGGCAAATTCCCGAGGCAGCCCAGGCAGCTTTCCGGTTCTTCTCGAAGACCGACTTGAATCTGCGACAGAAGATTGTGACCAGGACTCTGGACATCTTGGAGAAGAATAAGGATGAGCTCGCACATGAGATCACCTGGCAGATGGGCCGCCCCATCTCTTATACCGGTGTTGAGGTCGCGACTGCCATCAAGCGTGGCAGGTACCTGAACAAGATCAGCTCCTCGGTGCTGGGCAAGGACGGCATCGTGCCTGGGGAAGAGGAGGAGGGCTTCCGGCGGTACATCAAGCGCCAGCCTCTGGGGGTTGTTTTTATCATCTTCCCATGGAACGTGAGTTTCCAGTGCAGTCATGACCCGTCTGATGCCGGAATGCTAATTCAAACCTCTCTGTTTAGTACCCCTACCTTACTCTTGTCAACAGCTTGATCCCTGCGATTCTTGCCGGTAACGCCGTCATTCTCAAGCCATCGCCTCAAACCCCTACTATCGCTGAGCGATTCACCTCTGCCTTCCATGAAGCCTTCAAAGCCTTTGATGAACCTTTGAACGAAGCCTTCGGGAAAGAACGTTCCCCAAACGATGTCGTCCAGTATCTTCACTGCGGATCGCTCTCACTGCTGGAGACCCTGGTGCGGTCGCCTCTAGTCGATCACATCTGTTTCACTGGTTCAGTCGCCGGCGGCTTGGCCGTGCAGAAGGCTGCTTCGGACCGGATTGTGAACATCGGTCTCGAATTGGGTGGCAAGGATCCGGCCTACGTGCGAGACGATGTGGACCTGGCGTGGGCAGCCGAGGAGATTGTGGACGGCGCCATCTTCAACAGCGGACAAAGCTGCTGCGCGGTCGAGCGGGTGTATGTCCACGAGAAGATCCATGATGCTTTCATTGAGGAGGTCAAGAAGGTGTTGAGCAACTACCGTGTCGGTGATCCGTTCGACGCGAAGACTCAGATCGGCCCTGTCATCTCTAAGCGCTCGAAGGAGGCGATTCTGGCCCAGATTGCGGATGCTGTCAAGAAGGGCGCTAAGGATGAGACTCCTGCCAACTCGACGTTCGAGAACTTCCCTCCTGACGGCAACTATGTCAAGCCCACTCTGCTTACTGGTGTAACCCATGACATGAGCGTCATGAGGGAAGAGACGTTTGGTCCCGTCATCCCCGTTATGAAGGTGTCGGGCGACAACGAAGCAGTGCAGCTGATGAATGACAGCGAGTTCGGACTGACCGCTAGCGTGTGGACGAAGGACGTTCCTGCGGTGGAGAAGCTCATTGAAGAAGTCGAGGCTGGAACTGTGTTTGTCAACCGTTCCGACTTCCCCAGTCCTGTAAGTGCTTCACCGAGGAGAGCATCGCAACTTGATCTAGTGTTTTCTGACCATCCTCGATAGGATCTGGCATGGACCGGCTGGAAGAACTCTGGCCGTGGCGTGACTCTGAGCCGGTTCGGATTCGAGCAATTTGTCAAGCTGAAAAGCCACCACATCAAGGACCACCCTAAATAAAGGCCCTTCTGCTGTTCGACGACATTCAACAATCCTGCCAAATGTTGCTTGATCAATAAATAGAAAGGTCGCGGTCCTCATATCAAATTCAGCGGGGCCATATTCAGGCTCATCCCAGAAGCAAGCAAAAGTTCATCTCCGGGCCCCAAAATGTACGCGCAGAACAACCCAGAGCGACAAAACACCGCATAGGATCGTCGTCAACGATGTGAGATCATGAAGAGATCACGGAACAGGATAGCCACCAACCACACCCAGCCCGATAACGCATCACCCTGAAAGAGTACATCATCGTACAGAACTTCTCCACGCCACGCCAGTAATCACTCCACAACCTTCAAGGCAGCAAGCACTAGGAGACCAGGAATGGCAATCTCGGCGCAAGGAATACCCAAAAGCGGTGGTCCCTCAGAGAAGCTGTGGAACTTTCGATGAATGGAGGCAAGAATGCAGGCCAAGCTCTGCTGGGATCTAGTCAATTGGGTTAAAAAACTGGGTCTGTCGCTTGTCCAGCATTTCTCGAGGGCCTTGCGTTCTTCCCCCACTGCATACCAATCATATATCGCGTATTCGGACAGAGTTGAAGAGCGCTGGTTCCTCGTACTGAAGGCTGGTACCGAACGAAATCGATATTGTGAGATCAATCCATCCGTTTAGTCAAAGAGCATAGCGAAGAAACTACTGAAGTCTATTTTACCAAATACTGAGTTCATTTAGGAGCGCCTTGATGAGGATGCTGGTCCAATGTTCCTAGTCAGCTGCAGGCAAAACAAACTCCCCGTCGCGATCCGGTCAAAACCCTTCAAATCCTCAACGCCACCCCAAAGTCCTCACTGCTTCCTTTCTTAAGAATTGGAATGCGTTCCTGCATCAACCGTCCTATCCGGGACCGACCGGAAGCCTTTGTGAGCTATTCATCAACTCGGCATTGCTCCGACGCAAGGGAGACGCAACGAAAAATACACGAACCTTCCTAAACCTCGCCGGCTGCAAGGACGAACAGACTACCTATACACTAACCAGCAGCCTAATTACAAGCGTGGCAGTGCTAAATTTAATACGGAGTGTCTTTGGCGTTGTGATTGGGATCTACTAAGTCAGTGGATAGGAAATGATGATGACTCCATCAATGACTGTGAGTCCCTTCCTTTGATTGATATTCAGACTGGGGCGGAGGTGGGTTTATTGAGTCTGTGGCAAGGATTGCGTATCCATGTATGTATACATAGCAGTGGACAACAAAGACGAGGTTGGTCCTGGTTCCAAATTCAAAGCGAGATGATACTCCATCTGCATGTAAACAAATGCAGTCGGGGCGTTATTCTTCGTCGGCGCGTGTATACGGCATAGCTGGTATAATGGTATTAGTATCAGCGATCATCCCTGTCAATGACGAATCCATCATTGATCGACGCCGGTCAGCGAGATTTGCGACCGACCATGCAGACAATGAAAGTCACATTACGCGCTAGACAAGCGCTCTCTTTTCTTTGAATAGCATGTGCGAAGTAGAGAGTGAGGCACAAGTCAATAGGTCGACAGCTCCAGTGTAATCAGCTTGCTGGGTTCGGATAGCGTATGCTATGTACAATCGAGACAGCGGCCACTCAGGGAAAACAAGGACATTGCCCGAAACGGCATTCGCATGTCTCCTTTCATGCACATATCCAGTCCAACAAACGGCGCGTGTCTGGGCGCCGTCACGATCGAAATAGTTGTACAGTCTCCTGCAGTAGATGCAAACCTTAAAAATGTCGAGTCGACCTGGTTGTACCTGGCGCCCTTTGTAGATTGTATGTGCCGTACAGCCGTCAGGGCCAGGAATGAGGAATGGACATTGTGGGACACGAGGCGTGCTGTTATTGCGGACTTTTCCTCCCCTTTGCCCTTTTTGGCGACTGGCTCCACTGGATCTCGACTCTTAAGTGCCTCATATGCACGGGCTTCTGGAGCATTTGCTTCCCTGCAGCTTGCAGATCACAGCAGCCTTGCTGCGAGTTCCTAACGGCGTGTTTTGTCACGAAACTCTATGTATGCAGTGTCCATTGTTGGTGCCTGGTGGCGTTCAAAGGTTCGAGGACGCGACAACAAAGAGCGAGACCATGAATGAACTTGCATCCGTATGCAGGACACCAAAACAGGAATTCAATGTACTGCGTATTGCGCCTCCGGTCTCTCCATATCTCGCAGTCAATCTCATGCAGGCGAGATCCATCAGTATGTCGAAGGCAGCCCGCTTCCCGCTAGGGCAAAGTAGTCGACCGAGTCGGAATGTGTCACAGTCTCGACGAAGGTATTTCACGGGTCGATCCTGCCGAGCCTGTCACTGAGTGGCCTTGGACCATGCCACAGGAGCGCGTCGGCTGTCGCCCAGTTCAACCTGCATGGGTGGAGACGTCGATCAATCCATCCTTGACAAGCCGTGGCCAGTATGGATGTGCATACTGCATGGAGCGCCTGGGACTTGGCTCGAACACGCCATTCTCTTTCTTTATATATGTACCCCGGTCGAGCCCCATTTCTGCTTTCTCTCGTCGAGCCAGCGCATCAATGACATAGAGCGTCTGCTGCCTTGTTTGTCGTTTCGTTCTTCTTTTGTTCCCTTTCCGGCATTTTCAAAGCCAGTCTCTCGTTTCGCATCTTGTCACTCGTTGTATAGCATTTGTGTTTCACCTGCCGAAGCGCTGCCTTTTGCCTCATCGTTCTCCGATACCAGATACCCTGCCTGAGAACCTCTGCTTTGTTTCAGGCTACAACCCCGGAGCCGTTGATCTTCGGTCTTCATAAGTCGTGAGATCCCGCATCCGATCCACGGTTCGACAGACGGTATCCCAGGGTCGACCAATATGGAATGTTTCCGCCAGATCTTTCGGTGCCTCAAGGCACCATTCACACGCAACAAGGGAAGGATGCTTGAAATTGTGAGTCGAACATCGCGACTGTCTAAGACACTGTCGAATGCCAGTCACTAACACTCGCTCCTGCAGGGCCCTCCCATGAACTTCCGCAAGGAAGAACTGCCAGCCTGCTTTTCGGATGCGGAGTCAGTTCTATCGCCCAACCAAAACCAAATCGAACGACCAGTTCTGACATACCCATCGCAGCACCTTGACGTCTCAGAGCAGCCGCGGAGCGTCGGAGAAAGACCAGACGACGACCGGGACGGTGGAGTGTCAAACGTCGACCAAGGAAAAGATCCAGAACCACGTTCGAAGGATGAGCGTCAGGCTGTCAAACCCCGTCTCCGAGAGCGTATGAGCCGGTCTCGCTGGTTCAGATCCACATCAACTCTACGTCCTAGCCATGAAATAGAGGCCATGGACGAGTTGGAGACCTTTACAACGGCGGAGGAAAGGCCGAAGGACCATTGAGTTGAGAATTGCGATAACCGAATGTTTTTGGAAGGATTTCAGGCTATCATAATCATACCAGAAAAGTTGGAACGTCTTTATAACGGGATGTTATAGGGGCCATGTTGTCATCAAGTACGGCCTCGGGCGTTGACTTCGCGGTGGATGATCTCTTCCTGTTGTCAGAGATTGGAGTGTCGGACCGCGCGGGTTCTGGAAGCTCGTCGAGGTCGTCGAATAACGTTTGAACTCTTGACTTGAAGAGCCTTGTCGGTTGATGACTCTTTCGAGCCGCTGGAACTTGCTTTTCTATTGTAGAAGTAGGGGCTTTCACCTTATTGCCGCATTTTGTAGGATCAGGGACAACTGTCCTTGAGCTTGTACTGTGCGCCTTGCTCTCAACGCGTCTTGTTGGCATGGTGACCGTGTAAGCTTGTCCATCAAGGTCGTCGTCTTCACTTGGTTCAGTCTCCTCATCAAACTCGATCTTATGAGCATCCAGCCCTCTTGATAATTGTGTAGGCGGGGAACCAGCAGATACCTGGCTCGGGAGAGCATTCAACCCAGAAGCCTGACCAAACCCAGCGGCAGCTCTGGTAGATGACTTCATTGCATGTGCCCCAGCCAAAGACCGCACTTTCCTCGGGCTCGTCAACAAGCCATGTAAATGAGTCCCCGCCCACGCATCGTCGTCATCATCATCGTCATCGTCATTATCATTATCCTGGCCCGCTAGTTGCTCAAGCCCAGCTTTTTGACGCGCCGCAAGCGCCTCGGCTTCCTTTCTCTGCAGTATTTCTTTTGGCATTATTGTCCTTCCATCTGTCGGCCTCTCGATGTCGCCGATAGCTGCAGCGCTCTGGGCTTTGACCTCTTTCTTTCGCCGTACGTATTCCGCGTAATGTAAATGCTGGGTGAAGGACTGCGCGACGGCGTAGAACTCGTCTTCGACCATGATCCAACCATCGTCATGGTCTAGGCCTTCGATGAGGAACCTATTCCATCTTATTTAGTCGATTCACTCTGTAGTAGTCGCGGGGGTTTTGAACGTACTCTTCGGGAGGACATGGCCGGACGGGGGAAGTAGGTGGACTCTGAGCTGAAGAGCATGTCAAATCAGTACACATTCTCGTCAAAGAATACGTCAAAGTAAAGAACACACATGATCTGAAAAAGTCGCGCTTCTCGCTCGGTGATGGTGGTCGCCTTGGGGCTCTGTCAGAATCAGAGTCCTGCTCCCGCTTAACGCGCTTTCGCGGCGTCGGTTCTGCTTTCACGCGTGCCTCGGGCTTCTGATCGAGAAGCCACGGCAAAGTTCGGGGCATCTTGGCTCCCTGAAAGAGTGACTGTCCAAGCGTCGCACAACCTGCTCCGTCGCGGAGAGTTTGACGGAGAGAAGTTCTGATCGGCACTGATAAGATGAGGTCACCCGCCGCGGCAGTTTCCCGATGGTTTACAAAGGTAAGCACAGCAGACAGACGACCAGTGTATGAGAATGAGTTCAATTTGTTTGGGTATCTGCGTAATATCGAGGTTTTGGTCTATGCGCAAGACAAGAAGAAAAAAAGGAAGAAGATCCTGTACGCAGAAACGCCGCAAATCAAGACCCGGCAAACGCCTATGCAACCCCCAGAAGTAAACGCCCAAAGCAGAAACCATGCACCAGTGTCTGTATCCCGCTCAAGCTTCGCCCGGTCGCTTGCTGTTACAGCTGACGATCTTGACCTTATCCGCCGTGACAGAGGTCTGGTTGTCCAGCTTGAACGTGACGTCCTTGATGAGGAAGGTCCAGACTTCGTCGCAGAATCGGTAGGTGTCAAGGTGACCCTGGAAACGAAAGACGACATCATTAGCTCTGACTTTCCACTTCACAGCCCAGCGCCGTCCCTATCAACCAGAGGTTCCATCCCCAGGCAGCACAGCATACCTTGAACGTAAGCCTAGCCCGAACCTTGTCGGCGAGAACCTCGGTCACCACCCGGTCAAAGGTCGAGAGGATCTTCATCGCCAACTGTGGTTCGATGCGGCCTTCGTTGATCAGGTCATCGAGGGTATCAGTCAGAGCCAGGCCGAGGCTAGTCACATCCAGATCAGTTTCGTTAACACCTGCTTCGCTGCTATCGACCACCATACCTGCTCCCACGGTACAGCTCGTAATATTGTGGTCCAGACATCTTGGAGAGCTTGGTGAGCTGTGTGGTAGAGTGATGGTGAGGGCGAAGTGAGTGTCCAGTGCTCAGTTGCCGTATCCCGGTCGATCGCGGGGGTGATCGCCCACGTGAGGTCACGTGTAAAGATTGCCTTATCGCCCGTTTACGTCAGACTCCAAGAAACAAGTTGGGTCAATAGCTTCAATTCTCGCAAAGTTGCTCTTCAACGCACTTCGAAATGCCGTTGAAGACTCGGTTGAATGCTTTCGGGAGCTCGCGTATTCTTGCTGGCCAAAGAATACATTTCGCCCAGCCGTTCACCTCACCTTCTTCTATGTTGAGATCTAAAGGTACGCTATCATCTTCAAAACAATCCTACAGCTAAGCCTCGTTTGAATTTGACTGACGACCATCTTTTGAAGACGCCAGTCCGGAATATCCGAAACAAGAGGCCAGCAAATCATCCGGCGAGAAACCCTCAAATTCCAAGAACGAGCCCCCGAGTCCAAACAAAGTCAAAAGCGTTTCTCAAGCCGATAAAGAACTACGTGAGCGCTTGGAGCAGATGTCCGGAGAGGGCGGAGCAGCAGGTATCGAATACGAAGATGGCAAACCGAATGCCATGAAACGGGGTGTCAGGAACAACATGTTCCGATTGATCTGAGCTTGGCTGTCTCGCAAAGCTCGCCAAGTCATGCCTGGGGAATATTGCTCCGATATATATTAGACGCATGCCAGTGTTGAGGTCCTACATAGGCTTGGTGATACATGCCAAGACAGAGACATACGCCCACAGTCTAAAGATTGAGATATCTCGCGTTTCGCCTTTCTTTCCATCAGAGGATCTGATCGCAGTCTAAGATCCAATGCTACGATGTGATCACCCAGCCAGAGAGCAGGCGTTGTCACAGTACCAGCGCAGATACGTCATTGCCACGGAACATTCCGAGCGTCTCAGAGACTTAGCATTCCTAATTACGCTGCTTTGGCAGAGCCGCGTAATAGGACTTCGCAATGCTCAATTGTTCCGTTCCCAGATCTGCTTGTTGCGCGTCGCGCTGAGGGAGTCTACTCTGAGATTGCAGTGGTGGTTTCAGTGCAGCAGCTCGAAGTTGCGCGGCGTCAGTTTGTTTCGAATCGAGCTTGTGCATGATTCATGCAGCGCCAGCTGGGTATGGATATGCACCGAATAATGTCCGGTCGTTTCAGGTCGAGACAGGCCATCAAGATACACCATCTAAGCGTTGAGATGGTCCCGGCAACACACAAATCCCGTATAAACGGAACAAGCACAGTCAGAACCATCTATTCGATTCGTTAAATACCAAAAACATGACATGACTTCATCCAAATGCCTATTGCAAGCTCCAACCGCTTTCGCCAGAGCCGTGGTAGTAGTAGTAGTAGTAGTAGTAGTAGATAGAAGAATAGACATTTACTTGCTGACGACCATACCCGCCAAAACACCCGCCCCAATAACGCCGCCATCAGACGCTTCCCGTAGAAAAACCGACTTGCCCCCTCTTTGCGGACCAGTCCGCATAATAAGACGATCAATATGTTGCTGGCACATCTCCTTGAACTGCGGATAGTGCTGGATGATACCGCCCGTGTACGCCACAACTAATTCCTCAGGACCGGACTGCCAATCCGCCGGCGTGGGCTGAAGTACAGGCACGACGTGACCGTGGACATTGTTGTTTACAACGGAAGCCTGTGCGGTAGAAGCAGCCGAGTTGTCGGGGAGAGGTACGTCGCCATTGCTTTGCGGGGACGCGGCGTTTTCCGGCGTGTTGCTGTTGCTGTCTTCTTTCAACTCGATTTCTCGGCAGCATGCAAGCAACCCGATAACCGCCGCAGCGATCAAACCAGCCGATCGTCTTTGCACCGTGCGGGCGATTTTGCGGAATGCGCCGGCTGTCCGGGCATCCCAGCGCCAGTCGCTGCTCTCGGGTGCTGGGAGAGACTGGTTGAGTTCGTTGGCGAGGTCTTGGTCGGAGCGGGCTTTCGCCACGTTGTCGGAGATGTAAGTGGTTGTCAGGGCGTATTCTTGAATGAGGTTTGCCGGGAGCATGCGTTTGGATAATCCGACGACGGTGGTGAGGTAGTCCGAGAGGATCAGACGGATCAGTTCGCCGATGTACCGGCCTCCTGTCATGTATTCGAACGGCTGGAAGCCTGGGCGCGCACAGGCTCTGTCTAGTTCTTCGTCCCATTTCGTGGTGATGTTCAGGTCTCGGAGGGGCGGTGCTGCACCGGAGATAGTCCACTCGGTGTTGACGATTGTTTCCACGGCGTTGGGTTCCATCGCGTTCACACTCTTGGCCTTGGATTCGTGCAGTTCGTTCAGTTTCATCGGGATGGTCGCGTTGCAGCCTGTTCCCACGATGATACCCATTGCCACACGGCTGTTGGGCAATGACTTGACTTTGTAGGCGAGCGAGGCTAGGGTCGCAACCGTGTCGTTGGTGATGGCCTGGATCTTCAATTTGGGGAGCGCAAAGAGCTTGCGACGTTTGGATGAAGGCTCGTCTTCGTCGTCTGGCCTCCTGGTGTGCTTCTCGTAGCCGTGCAATAGGATTTTCCGGAGATTGAGATTTGATGTGATGGCAAAGCCTTTGCCCATGGGCATCAATGTAGCCTCGGCCAGCGATTCTTGCCTAGAGGATTGTTAGTAATGGGTTCCAGCAAGTCTCAAGACCGTTTCTCACATGATGGGAAAACTGAATGTGATGCCCATGTCCAGTTCGGCGGGAATATCCTTCTTGGTCGAGTCGGACGTGAGACTCTCCGCCACTACTTCCGCAATACAATCACCAATCCAAGCGAACAGATCCTCGGCCTTGTCCATTTTCAAATGTTCCTGAATCGGCCACGCCCTTTCCAAGGTCCGCTTCACCCGCTGGCGCTGAGCCTTGCGAATAGTGTCGTGCGACCTCTCCGACGCATCTGCGGGAGGCGCATCGGACTCGACGGCCTCGCCCAGCAACTCGATAAACGCGACCCGGAGATTGCTGCCACCAACGTCGATCGCCAGGTAACGGCCAGTTTCTTGGCCCGTGGGCAACTGCGTCACTGGTGTTGGGAGGAATTGCTGGTCCGAGGTGAGGGCGAGATGGCGGTATGTGGTGGAAAATTGGCGCGCCAGTCTGTACAGAATCGCCTCATCCAGGCATAACGGGGCTAGGAAATCGTCGAGTCGCTGTTGATATTCCAGGTATTCTCGTTGCGATGGGTCCAGCTCCGAACTGATCTCCTCTTGTTCTTCCTCCTCGATCAAATCCTCGTGCAGGATGTCGCGCTCCTCGTCATTGTCCTTCTCCGACGATATTGAGTTGACTGATGTCATATTTGGATGTGTTCCACACGCGACAAGTCTCCAAATCCTCCAGATTGTCCAGGATCAACGCGATAGCCTTGTCGTGGGCGACTAGGGATAATAGACAGATCGTGTCCTTCTGTCACGGTACCCGCTCCGGATTGAACGTGACGTGGGAGCTGAGAAATGCACCGGTACAGTGCGCAGAAAGGACACGACCCGGAGATTGGAATATCGATCGGGATAAGTACTTTGGATCGGGGACGAGAGCCTGGGGCTGAAAGACTAAAAATAAAGGTCAAGGAGCTCCTGGAGGCTGGGGGCTCTTCTATTATAACGGGGTTAGTGAGGTTGCAATAAAGGGAACATGGGAACAGAAGAACATTGGTGGTGACGCGGTCCGCAGGGTGCACCTGCGGGGAAAAAGAAGGAGACGATCATGCCAGGACTTAGAATCCGAGACAATGATCTGCCGGCTGTCATGTTTTACGTACCCTGGAATCTGGTTGCGCGTGATGAAGAATAAATAAGGGAGAATAATGTGGTGAGCCCAGGGTTTTTGATGTAGGGTGTCCCTAGAACAGGTATGAAGAAAAAAGAGAATGACTTCAAAGAGGTGTTTATGGATCGGGAATTGGCATGGTTTTATAATTTTAAGGACGATTGAATAATCATGATTCGACGCGGTGGATCCAGGGCAATGGGGCCTGGTAATATCAAGGAGTATAGGAGTACACGTCAACTATTATATAGAAGACATACCGATAACTATAACTACCTAGGTATAACTAAAGAAAAGAGCAAACTTTGAAGCGACTAAGCAAAGATGTGACCATCGGAGGACACGAGGCGATGCGACGCTGTTCCTTTTCCCGGGTCTTTGGACTACTTCAAAATCCAATGCATCTTGCTGATGGTTGAACTGAATGGCAAGACCAGCTAGGGATCATCCTTCCCAGGCAATCACTCAGTCTCAACGAAGCAAATGACTCGCGACTCACTAAACGACGATCGCGGTCGGTGTTCCACTCTGATTCCATACATACAACCCTCCCCATTTATTCTCCTCCATCAACGGGAACTATGTAACCCTACGAAGTCCATCTGACGCCTCACGGTTGGAGAAGTTCAGCTCGGTTACAAATCTCGGCTACTACGACTCGTTCCCTCCTGATCGCCTCATTCTGTTCTCTTCCTTCAGCCCGTTTGCTTGGCTTCGTCAACGAAACAAACCAGGGCGTTGACAACCCGAGCGCACTGGCCGCGAGTCAAAAACCCAAGCCCACGCCCGCGCCATGCGACAGTGGGGCTCCCATTCACGCGGTCGCGAAAGAAACGTGCCAAGTTATCATTTCGCCCTCGCGCCATTCGCGGATGCCCCCAGACGGATCTTCGACGCCTGTCCTCACTGTCCTCACCGTGGGAGATGCTCGGGAATTACCGTGTGCATTTGCGACAGATGGCTGGACTTTCCCACCTCATCACAGGGCCTCGATCATTCGCTGGCGTTCAGCCACTGAGGGCGTCAGCTTGCCTCGTTTCGAACTGCAGCGCCTGCTCGGAATCCATCACCTGCTCCCCGTCATCACGACTGTGCGCGTTGCTCAGACGAGGCGAAGAGCCTCATGCCGATAGCGCTAGAGAGTGCCCGACAGGGCGTCTCGGAATAGTCCAAGATGACTAGTTTTCAAGACCATCCTGCCCAAACTCTAAAGCTTGGGCACCAAATTTATGTCTGAGCTCCGAGATCGGAGCCAAGGCGTGATCTTCGATTTTGATCTGCTTCGGGGAGGATCCGCCATGTCACCAACGAGCTACACGGTATTTAGCGTGTTGGGTCAAATTCTCAGCTTCTGTCGTGTGCTGCCTGGCCAGATTGAGAGTGGGTTGTATTGATGTTGTTCCAGCTTACTCGCTTGACTATAGTTCCATGATTGGTCATTGCTAGGCATATATGGCACGCCTCCGAGCTAGCCTCGCCGTTTTAACATGAAGCACTTGATGGGGCCACTGCTGGGTAGTCTGACCATACGTGCTGGCCGTGATCTGGATCTTGCTGGTTGATCACCCACCTCACGATCTGATCTAGGCACGTTAGCTCCCCGGCCGGTTGCCCTGCACTAGCCTAAGTCTCGAGTGCATGAGATGATACATCCAGGCACGATTGGCAGCTTACTCTCTTGCTTCTTCAACAGCATGACACGAGTATCTCGATTCATATACTTCATCGTAGATGTCTCTTGCACTTGTAGAGAGTGCGGCGATCATCAGCCATGGCTCACAATATACAATCCAGCTCCAAGAGCTCCTTAACTCCATCGCTTTCTCTATTCTGTGGAAGCCCAATCGAATGATCAAGGACAATGTTCTGGCCATCTCCAAGGTTGACTAAACCGGTTAGCGCCATTTGTCTCCTTGATCTCGGCCTGGCCACTGCCTTACGTAACCCGACCAGGGCCCCATGATCTTCCCGACTCCTCCAACGATCTCCGCACAAGCTCCCACTTGGATCGACAACATCCTCCTGTCTCTCTCATCACCATACACCATGGAAAAGCTCCCTGTACATAATGGTGGGGGCCATCAGCGCTCTGGCTCAGGATGGACGACATCGCACTCTCGTCGCGGGCCAAACAGAGCACTCTACCTCCGACGCATTGTTATTGCCCTGTTCTTCTTCATCGGCTGCTACTTGCTCATGAGGCACACGCCAGCAAGGATTCCTGTCACCAACTCAGTTGATAAGACACCTGATGAACAAAGCAAATCTGATGAGTTGTATCATCGTCCACCTCCCGGCACCGTGGAACCCGCCGTGACAAACATCGCACTTGAGGCCCATATCATGAGCAAATGTCCCGACGCGCAAGAGTGTCTCCAGGATCTGATTCTCCCTGCCATGGAGAAAATCAGCGACAAGGTTGACTTCAAGCTCTCCTTCATTGCAGAGTAAGCACTCCTCAAGAACACCAACTCAACTCTTGACCCAGTACAGATCTTGACTGACGTCTTTCTGTAAACAGCGTGTCTAAATCGTCATCTGAGATCCAATGCAAGCATGGTCCTGCTGAATGTATTGGTGACATGCTCATGCTCTGTGCTGCGAACCTACCCTTCCCTCCTCCAGCAGACGACGCTCGCCTGCCCCAAGCATATCCCCGCACACCGATCATCCGTTCCCTGGGTTTTGCAAACTGTCTCATCAATGACTTTCCACGTATCCCAGAGCGTGGCTTTGTCCACCACTGCGCTTTGGAGCACGGTATCGACTTTGATGCTCTGAACAATTGTGCCAGCCAACAAAACGATGACCCGAATGATGGTGGCCGTGGAAGACCTCCTCTTAGTGGTCTGGCACTTCTCCGCAATAGTGCCTTGCGGTCAGAAAGGCTTGGGGTCAACACAAGCTGCACAGTCCGACTGGACGAGGCAGTCTGGTGCATTCGCGACGGCGGCGAGTGGAAAGACTGTGCTCAGGACGGTGAGGGCAGTAAGCCCCAAGTGCTTGCTGATGAAATTCAGCGGCTGTGGAAAGAAAGAAATTGAAGCCACTCCTTTCCATACTTCATTACGATACAGTTTTTTACTAAATGAACATATGCCATTCTGGCAATAGCCTTGCACAGAACAACATTTACCAAGCCCAGAAGCCTCGCGGCCACCCTGTTCCTCATACCCTTTTGGATAACCTCGACTACCTACATTCACGCGTGTTGGAACACAGTGAAGAAGCGAAGGCTCAAATTGGATTGAGCAAATTCACGCCTGGAGCGATATAGGCAGATATTATCAGGCATTATCGATATGGCCGAAGATTCTAGGCGCCAGCGAGTCCTGATTGAGCAAATCACTCGCTTAGTCTCACTTAAGTTGGCCAATCCGTGATCTCGTGAATGCGTGATCTCGTTCGGCCATGAAGGCTTCGCACGGTGCATAAATACCCCCAAAACCTCGCGTCCTCCTCCCCTCCAAGTCCCATCACAAACTTCGATCCACTCTGCTCGTTTTTCGATCGATGAAAAAGCCGTGCCCACCATACAACCCTCCACAAGCAACAAGATGCCGTCCATCAAGCTCGAGAACAACGAGCTGTACGACCCCTCCACCGCCAGTCAGGCGTCTTGCAAGATGGGAGTGATTGGTACGTGACGTCCCCACGAGCCCCCGCGTCCCCGTTCCCATCCCCGCGTTTCCAAAATATACTAATACATTTCTATCTTACAGCACACCATGCTCCTCCTGCCTCGCCCCTGATTGTCGTCTCCGAGATGGGAGTGATCGGTGAGTCCCCACGCGTCCCCGCGTCCCCGCAATAAGGCTAACATCACTTCATAGCACAACATGCTCCTCCCACCTCGTCCCAGCGTGTGTCTGATGACGGCACGCTCGGCCCCCTGCTCAAGGAGTACACGTTGGCCTTGAGCAAGTACTACCGCAACGACGCAGACCCAAGCGTCGACAAGGCCAGCAATGTGCGCTCCTTGCACGACACTGTCGCCGGCCTCCTCCAGTGGTTGCGCATTCACGGCTACCGCGAACACTGGCTGGCGGAGGAGGCTGACGCAGTGGTCCAAGCCAGCAGGGACCATGCCGAGCGTCTGGCCCGAGGACATGAGGGTTCTCCGAAGAAGCAAAGCTCATCTGAGCTTTGCACCAGTCAATTTGCTCTTCGAGAACTCTCACTTGGTGACCCCTTTGTGCCCGAAAACCAAGGCCAAGCCTATGTCGAGGGCGAGTACTACCCGTCGCGAAGGCACTCGGTCCCCGACACCAACAACCACCGGGATCACCACCGCCGGGCCCGATACGACACCCACCGGGGGCCCGACTGCTATCGGCCCAAGTACGACTGATGGTGGTGAGTGCGACATCGATTGTGGAGGTTGTCATGGAGGATGTTCTTTGATCAAGTCAACATATGAAGCATGTATGGAGTTTGGTGGGATTTTGATCATCATCGTCAATGTCATTTCTGTTTCTTCAATTCATGAGGTGCATTCAGCCTTATCTTAAGCTGCATACATAGTTCCCACTCATCGATCTGCGCTAATCAAAATCCAGTATAGTCCACATGCCCCACGTGCCCCTGACCCTCTTACCTAAGCACTTCAAGAACTTTAGTTAATGGTTCACCTGCAGAATTCCTGAAGATCATCTGAAGCCAAAGACACTCTGGTGCGGATGGCGGGCGGAAGATGAACAGGTTGACGACTGCGCTACCGCGATCCGATCTTATCACCTTCGTAAACCGCGGCTAAAACCGACATGACCAGTCTTCATCTGCCCCCGTCTGATGCGGGGAACGGCTCGTCCTCCGACTCGGGCTCCTCGTCGAACCCACAATATACGCCCAACTCCAATGGCTCGGAGGAGGGATCTCCGGCTTCGAGGCCGATGAGGTCGCCTGCTGGGCCCCTTCGGTTACAGACGAACTTTGAGGAAGTTGCCGAGATTGCCGGACCTGTTTCGGATATTGACGATGAGAACGTGTACGACTCGGGTGAAGAGCTGGAAGGGAAGGACACACGGGCTAGGTCGGCGCCGAAGTATACTGTGGAAGAGGAGAAGGAGGTTGTGAGGAGATTTGATCGGAGACTCGTGCCTTTCTTAGCCCTGCTCTACCTCCTGGCTTTCTTGGATCGGTCGAGTATGTGGCGCTCTTTTGCTCTACAATCCTTGGATGGCTTGTGCTAATTGCTTGATACAGATATCGGAAATGCCAGGATCGCCGGACTGCAAAGAGAACTTCAGCTTTCCTCCGAGCAGTATGAGTGGCTCCTCACCGCGTTCTACATCACATACATTCTCTTCGAGTGGATGACGCTCATGTACCGCCTCGTCCCTCCGCATATCTACATCTCCCTTTGCGTCTTTAGCTGGGGACTTGTCGCTTCTTTGCAGTGTCTAGCAACCTCATTCGGTGGCCTGGTCACTCTGCGCTTCATACTCGGCATCACCGAAGCGGCGTTCGGTCCAGGTGTCCCCTTCTACCTGTCTCTTTTCTATCGGCGCCAGGAGCTAGCCTTCAGAAATGGGCTGTTCATTTCAGCTGCGCCGTTGGCGACTTCGTTTGCAAGCAGCCTTGCCTGGCTGATTGTCAAGCTGAGCAGCAATGGCCCGATCTCCCCGTGGCGCACTCTCTTCTTGGTCGAGGGTTTCCCCAGTGTGGTCGTCGCTGTGTTTGCCTGGACCCTGATTCCGGACTCTCCTGGCCGCGCGCGATTTCTCACTCGCCGGCAGAGAATTGTTGCTCGACTACGGCTGGGAGAGACCAAGTCGGAGTACCAGAATCCACAGGGAAAGCGCTTCGATTGGCGTGAGATTGTGAAGACGGCCGCAGACCCGAAAGCGTATATGGCTGCCGTAAGTTGATTCCTCTGAGACACATTGATTGAAGCAGGTCTGACCATGACACACAACAGTTCATGTTCTTCAGCTGCAATGTTGCGTTCAGTTCGATGCCAGTTTTCCTCCCCACCATCATCAAAGAGTGAGATCTTCCCGAGTCCAAGGCCCAACTCAAACCAAGGCTAATCATCCGTCCAGCATGGGCTACTCCTCCCTCCACTCACAAGCCCTCTCAGCACCACCCTACCTAGTCGCCTTCATCGTCGTCCTAGCCACAGCATACGCATCAGACCGGAGCCGATCACGAAGTCCCTACCTAATCGCCCACGCTGTTGTCTCTTCAGCAGCATACCTAGCAATCGCAGCCACGGGCTACTTCCACAACCACCTCTCTACAGAGCTACACACGTTCATCCGCTACATCTGCGTGTACCCGGCCACAGCCGGGTTCTTCTCCGCCATCACACTAATCATCACCTGGTCAATGGACAACCGGATCGAGAAAGAAGGCAAAGGTGCAAGCATTGCCATCCTCAACATCATCGGCCAATGCGGGCCGTTACTCGGCACAAGACTGTACCCCGAGTCCGATGGGCCGTGGTACATCCGCGGCATGGCGACCTGCTCGTTCTTCATGGTTCTCGTCGCTATCCTGGCGTTTGCCTTGCGGGTGCTTCTGCAACGGGCGAATCGCGCTACGGGCGTGATGTACCGTGCTATTGAGCAGAATGCCCCTGTTGACTCTGGCTCTGGCGAGGAGCGCGAGGAGCTTATGGGCGGCGGACGGAGAGATGATCTAGAGCATCATATGGGTGACCAACGACTTGTGTATATCATCTAGGGATCTCGGCTATTGTGTCAGTTTGAGCGTGTTCGAGATATGTACGACCATATACCCATTAGCAATCTGGTTCCAGTTCTCAAGATATTCGAATTGAAGACGAAGTCATAGCTTGATGCATTGATTAAAAGGTGTGATGCTTCACTATAGATCTGAAAGGTCTGTACAAAGAAGAGAATAAGGCGTGAACCCGAATGGGACTTTTTCTGTTTCCAAATGAAGCTCCCGGGTATGGACTTCACAGTAGTCCGCACCGATGAGTTCATTCAGGAATGAATGAACATATACTCCGAAGGTTTATGTTCGAGCGGATGTCGCATAGCACCGCAGTGATCGGATGACCATGAGACCCGGACAGATCCAATATGTACAGATCTGGATCCGCGGGCCATGTCAAGAAGTTTGAAATTTTCGCTCCGTCCCGGCGCCGTCGCTGATGTTGTCGCTTTTGCCATTGATTATGTCTCATCGTAATCCATTCACCAAGCAGTGTGGCCACCATCGATCAGAAGCGTACTCCCCGTCATGAAGCTGCTAGCATCAGACAGGGAGAACAAAGCCGCACCCCGGAACTCCTCCGGCATAGCCAGGCGGCCGAGCATATTCTCCGCTTCCCACGTAGCACGGGCAGCAGGGTTCTGCTGGAAGACCTCCTCAACCATGGGCGTAATGATATGACCGGGACAAAGACTGTTCACCCGAATCCCATGACGGCCCCACTCCATCGCCAGCGAGCGCGCAAGCTGGATCACAGCCGCCTTGGAGGAATTGTACACGGGGCTGGTCATGCCCTTGTTAGCGATGACGCCGCTCATGCTAGCCACGAGCAGGATGGACCCCTTCTGCTGGTAATTGAACATCTGGCGGGCGGCGGCGGTGGCCGAGTTGAAGACGCCGTTGTAGTTGATGGACATGACGTCGTCGAGGGCTTGTTGGGAGTGTTCGAGCGCGCTTTGGAGGTGGTTGATCCCTGCGGCGGCGATCAGGCCGTCCAGACGCTCGTTTTGGGCAGCAATCGCGGCAAAAACGTTGTTTACTTCTGTGTTGTTGCGGACGTCGATCCGCACGTACTCCAGGCTGCCGCCGTACTCGTTTTCGGCTTTGTCTTTGGCCGCGATGAAGTCTGGGTGTGGCGCTTCCAGGCGGTCGAGGCAGTAGACTGGTTTGTATTAGATTATGGATGCAATTGAGATATGTTGGACGATATGGACATACCCTTTGCACCGGCTTCAATCAGTGCCTCTGCCATCGACAGGCCCAGTCCTCGGCCGCCACCTGTGATGGCGAACACGCGGCCTTCGAGGTCGAACTCGCGGAATCGTTTGGCATTGCGGAGCTCTTTCTTCGATGGCAGCTTGGACTGGATGTGATCGGGGCTGTGGGAGAGGCGGTGGATGTCGTGCGGGTTGAACACGCTCTTGGAGCTCGAATACAGACGAGTCGAGGATAAAGCCAGCACCTTGGGTGCCGTGATAGCTGCACCAGCGAAGCGTGTGCGAGCAGGAGTCAATACCCGGGCAAGTGAGAAGGACATTATGGCAATATTAGAGGAATTGAAAGGGTATCGAAGGGTGAGAAGGGTAGATCGGAGGCCGGGCGAAGGATATAACACCGGACGGAGGGAATAGTATACGAAGAAAGAATCAAGACGCGATGCACCGATGGATAGCAGACCCCATTGTTCCTTATATGTCTAGGCAGGACCGGAACGGTATTTCCAGGGAGAGTTTACCGAAAGCAAAGAGCATCTCACATCTCTGGAGAAAAGGACAAAAGCAAAAAGCAAGAAAACTCGAAGCTGCGCGTGACCAACGGTGGATTCGCCAGCTGCTTTCACCATGACTCAAGATCCAGACTCGTCGACGGGAGCATCCACGGGCCACTTGGGCGGGTTGCCACCACGTAGCATGATCAAGGATATTATTTTGTTTTTTTATTTTTTGGATCTAGGGCTGGGGAACCCCAGTATCAAGCTGTTTAGCTAGCTAGACTGTACTTCTGAAGACGGAAACCTTCGAAGGCTTCGATGGAATGACTATGACCCACCAAGGTAGCGAGCGGGTCAGCTATGGCAGATCTACACAAGCGCCCTTGCTCTAGTCCAGTCACCAGGTTCTGGCGCACCAACCGGAAGCTCAATTGATATCAAATGACATCCAACGAAATGCTCGGGATAGCACACCACCGCCGGACATACAGCCAGTCTCTGTGGCAGACCCGTCTCGACCTGTCTGGGCGTTGTCAGTGGAAGTGTAATTCACCCGAGATCAGAGTCTGGTTCCACCGGAGAAAAATCTGAAGGATCGTGGGAACAGGTCAGTTGACTTCTGGAATGCCTCCACAAATCTCCCCGGGCCCCAACTTGCCTAGATTTGTTATTTATAGCGGAGAAAGAGACAGCAGGGACTAGGCCCCTGCTGCCGCCCCGGGATGTCCTAATCGGGTAACCCAGAGACCCGGGCTCACACCGCCATAGCAGCCAAGAAGGAGATATTGAGACGAAAAGGAGTGTGTTTCTTGTTTGAGTTAACTATTAAAACAAGTAGAAGAGCTATCTGAACTGGAATATCCATGTTGAAGTCATCGTCCTTGAACAATACCCCGGATTCGAAGGACAGAACAAGCTTCCGCCACCTGCCGAGCTCCAAAGTTAAGCTACTGCTATTTTGGGCCATCCCGAGGTGCACGGTCCACCTGGCCGACTCTCGGGAACGCCTCCAATTGATCAATTGAGGGTTTGAGGTTACTACTACGCGGTACAAGTACTACTGCTACTGCTACTCTCGATCGTCTCTGATTCCCGGGAATTTCCCCGTCAGCCCGGGAGGATCTGAGGCAGGCTCGGTACCCCTGTGCAGGGATCGTCGAACGATCGACTGCGATCTCGAACGCCTAGAAGGATGGTGTAAATTCCAGGTCATCTGGACACCCTGCACCCTGCGTGGGGTCAAAGATAAGGCCGATTGGAATGTTGGGCAGTTTCATTGTTGTCAAGGCCCGTTGGGAGCCAGCGAAGTGTACACATGACCCGATCTTGCAGCCGCGGATGCGCATAACTCAATTCCCCGTCCAGACTCAGACCCTCGTCTGATTTTCCCTAGTAACGCCCAATCCGCCAGAATCTAGCCACGCCGATAGCAATGATAGCAATGAAGAGCAAGAAGGACCCTGAACGCAAGCTAAATCTCATAAAATCGGACCCTAGTCCAGATCTGCCAGTCCCGGCGCTATCATCGAGCCACGCAGACTGCCAAAGTCCAGCTTCATCAGCAGTCGGTCAACACCTGCGGGCTGGCGAGGCTCGTAGTGGCTGAATCCGGGGCCGGTCCCCACCTCCCGCCGGGTCCCCGTCCATGCCTGCCCTCGAGGAATGGTGGCGAGGCCGACACCGTCGCCCGTGCGGCTATCGTCAATCTCACGCAGGCTCGCAACGAGGTCATTCACACCCGTCTTGACTGCGTCTCGTGTAGCTCGCAATTCCTGCCAGACTTCGCGTTCTTCTTGGGCGTAGTCGACGAGCGCATCAACCACTCCCTCGTCTGTCTCCAAATCCATATTCCTCTGGATCGTCTCCAATCGTATCGCCAGCGCAACGAATCGATCCACACTGGCAAGAAGAGACCGCAGTGCGCTAGTAAAGGGGACGTCTGTGAGGAACAGGGACTGAACAAGAGTTGCAAGATGACGTCGATGAGCGACCGTCAGGGCTTCAGGGTCGTGGCGCACCATGGCCGGTGGGCCGGTTTGTGATGATGGTCGACTCGACGCTTGCTCTTGGGTTTCGATGCCTGGGTTTTGTTGCGCTTTGGATGACGTTGCAGTTCCGGGGCGAGAACCAGTGACTGAGGCGGCTGATGGATCGCTTCCTTGAATCCATGCGCGGAGGTGCTGCCAAGATTCGTGGACTACTTCGCCCTGGAAGAAGCTGCCAATCTCCGAGAGAACAAACAAGCACGCACTGCCAGTGGCCCAAATAGGCCGCATTTGTCGAATGCGAGCATTGTCCCTCTCGCGGCTTGCCCTCAGCTTGTTTTGGCCAAAGGGTTTGTTGCTCCGCGGCGGTCCCCATAGTGAGGGGTGATTTCGTCGAAGTGACGTTCGCTTCCATAGATCGCCAAGGCGTATTTGAGCCCGCCGAATTCCGAGTAGATAAGAGTGGATCTTGGAGTAGATAGCAATATCGGAGCTCGACAGGAACAGATCCAAGGGAGCGCGCACCTGCACTGTAAGGGTCGTTGGTGTTGGGAAGAGCAGATCTTCAAAAGATACCCTCGAAATCTCAGGTACCGCGCCCGAGGCCTGCGACGGAGTCATTGCACGGTGACTTTTACGGTCGCTAACCGACAGCCGGAGGAGCTCGCGAGCAAGCTCCAGCTCCTCGTCGGCCGGGTCCTCTTCCTTCTGTAGTGAGAATAGCTCCGCCCAGGTTTGAGCAAGGGCAGTCATCACATCTCCTTCTTTGATCATGAAGCTCTCCAGGGCGCCACTGCGCGCCAGGGCCCCTCGTCGTCTACTCTCCTCAATGCGAGAATCTGCATGAGACACCAGAGCCACAGCAAATTCGCCTTTTCCCAGCAACAGGAAGTTGTGGAGCAACTCCAACATTTCGAGGATTCTGGGCAGAGGAAGCAATTTCGACAATGTTGATTGGGACAGCGAGACACGAATCCAATCAACAGCTGTGGAGAGCTTCGATGATGAGATTGGAGATTGCAGGCCAGCTAGTTGCTCAATATGTTCTTGGTATAATGTCACTGGCGCGGTAGAGGTGCCACGGGAGGTCTTCCTCTTTGCGCGAATGTGGTTTAGCGACTTTCCAATGAACAAGATAGACCCTGCTGTCTGGGCAGACACAAATTTTGGGAGCAAGTCCATGTGCATCGCGAATTGCGCATCGTCTTCATCACTTTCAAAATCTTCTTGGATGAAGAAATCATCCTTGCCGTAGATTGGCAGGTTCCCATACAGCAGCCACATGGACAGCTGCTTCATCCATGCCGTTTCAGCCGCTGTCACCAACTGTACTGCCATTTCTTTGATGTCTAGGTATCCCGTCTGGGATTCGGCCCGAAGATGATCGATGAGTCCAGCTCCTGTACACCCATAGGAGCGCTCTGTTGCTGCCTTTTCCGGTTGGATGAAGCGAGCAATCTCCCATAGCCATTCCATCCGCCGTGTCCAGGGCGCGAACTCTCCGACAATGGTCGACAAGGGAACAATCCCGTAACCACCGACATATCCGCTATCTTCTGCCAGTATCGCCTTTTCCACCTCAAGAATCTTCTTCTGGAATTCGCCCAGATGGGTTGTAGCGATAGCCGTGGAGACAGAGCCACAGATCACCGAAGGATGCGCGGAGGATATTTGCGATATATGCGTTCGTAGCTGAGCATGCAGTTGGCTCAAATGGGCAACCGATCCGAGGAGGGCTTTCTCCGGAGGAGAGAGAAAGGGTAGATCATCTTGAGTGACAGCGTCTTTCCCTTTTGACGGACTGAAGAGGGGGGACGGTTGGCCGGAGAGGGAGAGAAGGATCTCGTGAAGCATCCTGGCTGAGGTTCACTATAGAGAATCAGCATTCAGCGGCTCGTTTCCACTGCAGGTGTGTGTTCCTGACTCACCTGGACAATTGATGACTGTCCACCTCGGGGTTATGCCGCTGCCAGTATAGTAACCCACGACCGAGTAGCTCGAAGCGACACATGTGAGGGATTGCCCGACGCAGAATCACGATAATGCCAACAATGGGACTGTAGCCGGAACACTCCCGCGCACTTCAGACTGACCCAACAGATGACATCTTCCCCAAAACCAGCAGGAGTGAACAGCTCACAATTTCCAAGCAGCAAATCACGACAGCTTCGCTCGAAATCGCGGGGTGACCAGACCGTAGGGACGCGCCGGAGATTAGTCATCCGCGTAGCTGGTCCCTCTTACGTCGACGGTCCCGCTTCTCAACTGCTCTTCCTTCTCCCTTGCCTCTTCCTTCCTCACATCTATTCTCCTCTTCCTTTGTACAGTTCTACCATTCTCGACGTGTCCGCTGGCTGCTCTGCTCTTGCCTGACTAGTTAGGTACCTGGTACGCTGGGCCTTGCGACTTGTTTCATCAGCACTGTTAGAAGGTCTTGCTCGCTGGGCAAGACTTTCACCCTCTGATTATCACCATTCCTTCCGATCTTGCTGTTCGAGAAGCGGCTAAGCCGGGAAAGCGCAGAGCGTCTGAAGACGACACAGCAGCTCGGCCCCAAAAGAAGATCATGACGGTAGGCTCTCGATTCTCGGGAAAATGCCGCATTGCCACTAACTCGATACCGCTTAGGACGTCACGATGCAGGTCGATAATCCACAGGAGACCGTGGAGGCCATCAAGCATGGCGAGATCGACGAGTCTTTGTACAGTCGACAACTGTAAGAGCGTTCTTGATGGATATGGTCTGGAGAACATGGACACTAACTAGTTCTAGGTACGTGCTCGGCCACGAGGCTATGAAGCGCATGGGCTCTTCGAATGTTCTCGTGGTGGGCTTGAAGGGCATGGGTGTTGAAATTGGTAAGTATAACCGTTGTTTGGATGACTGACAGTTTTCTGATGAGCTTTTCCAGCCAAGAACATTGCTCTTGCCGGTGTCAAGTCCCTCACCCTCTACGACCCCGCCCCCGTGGCTATCGCCGACCTCTCCTCGCAATTCTTCCTCCAGCCCCAAGATGTCGGCAAATCGCGCGCCGAAGTCACTGCTCCCCGAGTCGCTGAGCTCAACTCTTATGTTCCTGTTACAATTCACGAGGGTGGGAATCTCGCGAGTGATCTGGAACAGTTGAAGCGTTACCAGGCAGTGGTGTTGACACTGACTCCGTTGAAGGAGCAATTGGCAATTGCCGACTTCTGCCACAAGAATGGCATCTATGTGACTATAACAGACACCTTCGGTCTCTTTGGCTACATCTTCAACGACTTCGGCAAGAACTTTACCGTCGGCGATCCCACTGGCGAGGAGCCTGTAAGCGGAATCGTCGCCGACATTGCCGAAGACGGTCTGGTGTCTGCTTTGGATGAGACTCGGCACGGCCTGGAGGATGGAGACTTCGTGACTTTCACTGAAGTCAAGGGGATGGATGGCTTGAACAACAGTGCCCCTCGCAAGGTCACTGTGAAGGGACCATACACCTTTTCTATTGGCGATGTCTCCGGCCTTGGTACTTACCTGGGTGGTGGCATCTTCACCCAGGTTAAGATGCCCAAGTTCATTGACTTCCAACCTTTGTCAGAGCAGATCAAGAAGCCGGAAGTCCTGGTTTCTGACTTTGCCAAGTTTGACCGACCTCAACAGCTTCACATCGGCATCCAGGCCCTCCACGAGTTTGCTGAATCTCATGATCACCAGCTACCTCGGCCGCACAATGATACCGACGCCCAGGAGGTGCTCAAGATTGCCAATGAAATTGCTGCTACTGTTGAGGATAAGCCTGAGTTGGACGAGAAGATCATCAAGGAGCTGAGTTACCAGGCCCGTGGCGACCTGAACCCGCTCGCATCTTTCTTCGGAGGTATTGCTGCCCAGGAGGTTCTTAAGGCTGTCTCTGGAAAGTTCAACCCTATTCACCAGTGGATGTACTTTGACTCTCTTGAGTCTCTGCCATCTTCTGTTACTCGCTCTGAGGAGAGTTGCAAGCCCCTCGGTTCCCGCTATGACGGTCAAATCGCAGTGTTCGGCAAAGAATACCAGGAGAAGCTCTCCAATGTTACACAGTTCCTGGTCGGTGCCGGTGCTATTGGTTGTGAAACCTTGAAGAACTGGGCCATGATGGGGCTCGGCACTGGGCCCAAGGGCAAGATCTATGTCACTGACATGGATCAAATCGAGAAGAGCAACTTGAACCGGCAGTTCTTGTTCCGCTCCAAGGATGTTGGCCGTCTCAAGAGCGAATGTGCTTCTGCTGCGGTTCAGGCCATGAACCCCGAGTTGAATGGTAAGATTGTGACTCTGCGTGACCGCGTTGGACCGGACACCGAGCACATCTTCAACGAGGAATTCTGGAATGGCCTGGACGGCGTGACCAACGCCCTGGACAACGTTGACGCCCGAACCTACGTGGACCGCCGTTGCGTCTTCTTCCGCAAGCCGCTCCTCGAGAGTGGTACTCTCGGCACCAAGGGCAACACCCAGGTTGTGCTGCCCTTCATCACCGAATCTTACTCCAGCTCCCAGGATCCCCCGGAGAAGTCTTTCCCTATGTGTACTCTGAAGAGTTTCCCCAACCGTATCGAGCATACTATTGCCTGGGCCCGCGATCTCTTCCAGACTTACTTTGTTGGTCCGCCGGAAGCGGTCAATCTGTACCTTTCTCAGCCCGACTACATTGAGCAGACTCTCAAGCAGGCGGGCAACGAGAAGCAGACCTTGGAACACCTTCGTGCTTTCCTTGTGACCGAAAAGCCCCTGACGTTCGAAGACTGCGTTGTTTGGGCTCGCCACCAGTTCGAAGCCCAGTACAACAACGCAATTCAGCAGCTTCTCTACAACTTCCCTCGGGATTCCAAGACCTCCTCCGGGCAACCGTTCTGGTCCGGGCCAAAGCGTGCTCCGACTCCACTGAAGTTTGACAGCTCCAACCCCACTCATCTCGGCTTTATCATTGCCGGCGCAAACCTCCATGCCTTCAACTACAACATCACTTCCCCTGGTGGCGAAGACAAGGAGTACTACCGCAAAATTGTGGACGACATGATTATTCCCGAGTTCACTCCGAGCTCCAACGTTAAGATCCAGGCTGATGAGAATGACCCTGACCCCAACGCTCAGCCATCTGGATCTACCAACGACAGCGAGGAGATTCAGAAGCTCGTGGACACCCTGCCATCGCCCAAGTCTCTTGCCGGTTTCCGCCTGCACCCTGTCGAGTTTGAGAAGGACGATGACACGAACTTCCACATCGATTTTATCACTGCAGCCAGCAACCTGCGGGCTGACAACTACGAAATTCCTCAGGCGGACCGCCACAAGACTAAGTTCATTGCTGGCAAGATCATTCCTGCTATTGCTACGGCTACCGCCTTGGTCACCGGTCTGGTGGCTCTAGAGCTCTACAAGGTTGTTGATGGCAAAGACGACATTGAGCAGTACAAGAATGGCTTCATTAACCTTGCTTTGCCTTTCTTTGGCTTCAGTGAGCCTGTTCGTAGCCCCAAAGGCAAGTACCAAGGCAAGCAGGGTGAGGTCACGATCGACCGACTCTGGGACCGATTCGAGGTGGACGACATTCCCCTCCAGGACTTTTTGGATTACTTTGCCAACAAAGGCTTGGACATCACTATGGTCAGCTCTGGTGTTAGTCTGCTCTACGCCAGCTTCTATCCTCCGGCGAAGGTCAAGGACCGCCTGCCGCTGCCGTAAGTAGAATGCTGTTCCCATGGTCACCAACATATGAGACTAACAAGGTATATAGGATGAGCAAACTCGTCGAGCATGTGAGCAGGAAGCCAGTCCCTGAGCACCAGAAGAACATCATCTTCGAGGTGACAGCCGAGGACCAGACCGAGGAAGACGTTGAGATCCCGTACGTGATGGTCAAGCTGTCCAAGTAAACGGATCTTTGAGATTCCACTCGAAAAGTCGCTCTGGCGTCGTATATGGGAGGGACGATTAGCGTTACGAATATTATCCACGACTCGGTACCAGACTAGAATTCCACTCTGCAATTCACTTGCTGTCATTCATTTGCTATCTCCTCTTTGACTACGCAAGTTCTGAGTAAATGCTTTGTCAACGCTGACCGATGAAGAGCTGAGTAAGCATCTCGTCAGTGAACGTCATCCCCGCAATCGTAAGGCGAGTCGACTGGTTTCTTCTCATTGCCTACATCAAGCTCGTCATCAGCTATAAAGGCTCTTCTCCGCTGATGCTCTTCTCTCTCCTCCGTTCAACAGCATTATACCATCTTCCGCGACCAATTATTCGCGCGAGCTTTCTTGCAACTCACCAGCCTAGGTTCTCCGCACGATCACTACGAACTAAAATGGCCGTAAGAAAGGCCCCTGCACATTGTCAATTGAGCTTGTTTTGACTCTATTTCCCTCAGACCGGCAATACGAACAAGATCACCGACTGGGTCAATCCCAATGACAAGTCGGGCGAGTTCAAGCGGCAGCAGTCCGTCTTCCGCAATTGGATCTCCCGTGAAGCTGGAGCCGAGTTCCCGCCTGAGAAGGGCCGCTACCATCTCTACGTCTCTTATGCCTGTCCGTGGGGTAAGCATCGATTCTGACTATGGAACTTCGTTAGATTGGAATTGTGCTGACGGTTTGTAGCCCATCGGACTTTGATCACCCGCAAGCTCAAGGGTCTGGAGGATATCATTTCCTTCTCGTCGGTGCACTGGCATCTCGGTGAAAAGGGTATGAACAAAAGTTCCACACATATGTTGGCGCCTCGGCACTGGGACTAACACGCTACGCAGGATGGCGTTTCGTCACGTCCGAAGAGCAACTGCCCGGTGAGAACACCGTTCCAGACCCGCTGCACCCGCAATACACGCATCTCCGCGACATCTACTACTCCAACGACCCGAACTACACAGGCCGTTTCACGGTCCCCGTCCTCTTTGACAAGAAGACGGAGCGCATCGTCAGCAATGAGGTACGACCACTTCCCCAGCCTGTCCCCCCAAATCCACTCTTAACAAAAACCTCAGAGCTCTGAAATCATCCGCATGCTCTACTATGAGTTTGATGACTTCCTCCCAGAGCAATACAAGCGCGTAGACCTCTTCCCCAAAGCCCTGCGCAACGAAATCGACAGCGCAAACGAATGGATCTACAACGACGTCAACAACGGCGTCTACAAATCCGGCTTCGCCACCACGCAAGAAGCCTACGAGAAAGCCGTGACAACCCTCTTTTCCTCGCTGGACAAGATCGAGTCCCACCTCACCAGACAACTGTCCACCTCGCCCTACTACTTCGGGGACTCAGTCACCGAAGCAGATATCAGACTCTACACGACCATCATCCGCTTTGACCCCGTCTACGTGCAGCATTTCAAGTGCAATATCCGGGATATTCGCTCCGGCTTCCCGGCTATTCATCGCTGGGTGCGCGGGTTGTATTGGGATGTGCCTGCCTTCCGGGAGACGACAGATTTTGAACATATCAAGAAGCATTATACCAAGAGTCACAAGCAGATTAATCAGTTTGCGATTACGCCGGTTGGGCCTGTGCCTGATATTCTGCCGAAGGATGAGGAGGTTCGGGCTGTGAAGGCTGCTACTTGAGGGATGGTTTAGCAGGGTTGGATTTTTTGATCTGAATATGTTTTCTTAGTCTGAAAAATTCTGTAATGAAATCGGACATGATTCCGCCACCTCTATGAGCCATCTCTAGCAAGTCCCACCAAGCTGGACATCCAGATGAAAATATAATTCGTCAATATACACACAAGATGAAAGCAAAACCGATGGTGATGCATGAAATCCACATGCCTCGACGCCTTGCCATGCTGATAGTTGATGGTTGATGGGTTACCCCGATTGTCTCTAGCAAAGGGCTTTGTCTGCCACTGTCTCTCTGGACGCCAAATGACCCAAAGAGAAGTGACCAAGACCAACAAGAGGTAGATGCAAAAGTGAGCTCCAAGTGAGGCATAAATCAGGAACAAGTGACGATGAAGGTAGATATACCAAGCAGCACGCAAGAGGACAGGGTTGGATATGGTGACCTTTTCTGGGTATCTCTGTTAAATCTAGACAAAAAAAAAAAAAAAAAAAGAAAAAAAATACAAGGCGGGCGCAGGAGTGTCGGGGGAGACACCCGCTCCAGGCTGGCACACGTCACTTCAACCCCAGCATTCGCTTGCTGTTTTCGTAGACCACGTAGCTGATCGACACGGCGGGCGCGACTTTCAGCAGGTTGGGCGTCAGCCCCTTGTAGAGGCCGCGCGGGCCCTCGGATGCGAGGGTCCTGCGCGCTACGTCGGCGATGCCAGTGTACGTGGGTGGGTGAAGGACGGTGCCTTGTGCCTGGAGACGGGTGCGGAGGACGTTAAGCGGGTAGACGACCGAAGCGCTGAGCCCTCCGCTGAGAGCTCCGATGGCTCCGGTCAGGAAGTTGTTGAGGGGGACGTCCTCCTCGTGGCAGTGGTTCAGGCGAGCCTGTCGGGCGAGGAGGACACGTTTGAGGTATTCAAAGGTTGACAGGTCGATCGCGGCGTAGGGGAACATGCCAATCAGGCCGAGCGGCAGTCCGCGGAAGAAACCGAGCAGTCCGCTCTTGTTCCATACCTTGCTGGCAGTGGCGGCGATGAGCTTGTTGCCTTTCAGTCCACCTTCGACGGTTTCGCATTGCATGCGACTGAAGCAGGATGTTAGCGAGGCTCATGGATTGACTCGGTCATTGGGGCTCACAATTTCAAGGTGTCGAGGGGATAGACAAAGCACTGAGCTACCATTCCACCAATACCACCAGACAAGAATTGTGACGTGGGCAGGAGTCGTTTCGGATCGCCATGTCCTTCCAGGCGTGCGAATGCTTGTTTTGCCGATTCGTAGGCACCGAATTTTATCGCTGATTCAGGCATGACCTTCACAACATTGAGACCATTTCCTGTGAAACATTAGATGGCAGTTTCCAAAAGTATGCGGATCGCGCGTCTAACCTGCAAACAAACTCCGAATTCCGCCAGCTCGCCATAGCTCTTTCAACGCATCCACAAGCGTCCTGGATGCATTGGTAGCCGCGGCCAATGGAGCACCTTCCTTGGCTGCGCGTATCGCTGCCTTTTGGACGCCCGTCTGAGCAATGAGGTAGACTTTGAGACGATCGAGAGGCGCAGTCGCCGTCCGAGACACGACACCCGCAATGCCGCCAGCAATGAAGTAGCCTAGTTGAGGGGTATTCTCGGTCAACTTCCGTTCATAATAGCGGATGGACATCCACATGGCGACAGATTTGGGAATGGGCAGCGACTCCAGCTCGAGTTCTCCGTCTAGCGGAGCAAAGTCTTTTCCAAGAGTGGTTGTCAACTTTGGGGCCGAACTGGTTTGCGCGTAGGCTGATGGGAGGAGGGAGGCCAAGGCGTGGAGGGAGAGGATATTGTACAAGAGAGCCTTGATGGCCAGAAGATAACGGTTAAGAAACGAGTGGTCTGTACCTAAACCCTGCAGATCATTGATGTGGACATCTCCTTCCGGGTTTAGATTGCCCGTGGCCGTGTAGTATGAGAGGACAGCGTGAAGGTCCGACGGTGAACGTAGAGGGAGAAAGAGGAGGAAGTCTCTAGAGATGAGGCGGGAATATTAGTTCACATCCACTTCCGCATTTGCTTGGCTTCGTTGAAAGTTGCTCATACCTCCATTCGGCGTAAGAGATCACCCCGTCGTTGTTTTTATCGACCTCGGCAAAGAACTCGTCGAGTTTCGAGTTGGAGACAGTCACCCCAGACTGGGCAAACGCGCTTCGTAGTTCCGCCTTGTCGATTTCTCCGTTGTGGTTGCGATCGATGGTCTGGAACATCTGCCAGAGGCCTGACTCGGTGTGGTTGATAAAGGCTCGGAACTCTAATGGAACTGATTAGGAGGCTGCCCCGGTGCTTGCGAACAGTCCCCAGGAGGACCAGGATAGAGCTCATGATCTTACCGGCGTAGTCTATCCGGCCATCACCGTTGGTATCCACCTCGCGCAAGATGCTGCGCAGCAAGTCATCTGCGTTTTTCAAAGCTATGGCGACCGCGTCAGTCGGCAGCTCCCGGCACGGGACAAGGTCAGACACACGGTGATCAATCTTCTTCAGCCCTTTCTTCAAACCAGACAAGTCGACATGGCCCTCTTTGCGCGTGTCCAGTGTTGCCCATAACCGCGCAACTCGTTCGTCACGTTCGTCTTTCGACTCGCCGGGTGCCATGATCGGAGGGAAAATTGTTATCGAGCACCCGGCATCATTCAAGGGCGGTCGTCCTGGGTACTCGGGGGGTGTAGGACAGAAGCAAACGACCGTAGATGTTTAGGAGGGAGCATATGAGAGCATCGAGAAGCATAAGTCGGCAAGTAAGTGCATTCAGGGTGGGGAGTGAATGATTAATCGGCGCTCGATCATTGCTTCGACGCTTGAAACGCTTGACGCCATCACCGCTCTCGCACGGGACCAGGGCCCAGCCCTACTAGTCCTATTCAGGCAGCCCAACTTTGACCTTCATTCACTCCATCGCGCCCAAGCATGACTATATAGCTTGTCTGAATCGCTGATTCTGGCAATGCCACTGTCAAAGTCGTGATGGCCGCCAACTACTGGGCGTCAACGCAGCGCCGACATTGGCTCTTCTCCCGGGAGAAGTTGGCCGATATTCGGGAGCGACTTCGGGAAAGAGATAAGGTCTCCCATTCGCAGTTCCCGCTGCCTGATCAGCGCCTGTTGAACATCTACTTTAACCAGCGTAAGTTCACCTGTCGCGAATGTCACAACTGCAGTGACTGATCCTTGACAGAACTCATTAAGCTGGGCAAGCGCTTGACTACCCGCCAGCAGGCGATTGCTACCGCCCAGGTATATCTTAAGCGGTTCTATGTCAAAAATGAGATCCGCCAGACGAACCCGTATCTTGTTCTCACGACCGCCTTCTATCTGGCATGCAAGATGGAAGAATGCCCTCAGCATATCCGCTTCGTAGTGGGTGAGGCACGCGGCCTGTGGCCGGGTATGGTTCCCGGTTACTATCTTCCTGGGTCAATGCCGGCACCAGCTGACAGTCCACAGAATTCATCACACCGGACGTTGCAAAACTAGGCGAATGTGAATTCGCCCTCATCTCCGAGATGAACTCGCAGCTCATCGTACACCATCCCTACCGCACTCTGTCAGAGCTCCAATCAGAGCTACCACTGAGCTCGGACGAGATCGCTCTAGCCTGGTCAGTCATCAATGATCACTACCTGACTGATCTGCCACTACTGCACCCACCACACATCATTGCCATCATGGCCATCATCGTGGCCGTGGTCTTTAAGCCTTCTCACCCGGGAGGTTTTTCAGGCTCGGCGCAATCAGCCCTAGCAGGTGCAATGAGGGACGGAGGTGGTATGAACATGCTTACAGCTCTGTCCGACAAGCCTGGCTCGGGGCCACCGCGGATCCAGAAACTGGTGCAGTGGCTGGCGGAGAGCGAGGTTGACATCAAGGCAGTTATTGAATGCACACAGGAGCTGCTCTCGTTGTATGAGGTGTGGGAGCAGTACAATGAGAAGCACTGCAAAGAACTGATCGGGAGGATGGTCAAGAGCAAGAATCTGGATAAATGATGCGTCTTATGACCTTTGCACAAGCTGGCGTTCTACGAAGTTTCTGGGTTAGGAGCATGGACACTGTATTCGGGACTGGATGACTGCATGCTACCAAGTTCATTTCAATTCTAATTCAATTTTGCATTGTATTTCTTCGCACCCGTATATCACTCCGATATCAGGGGCAGTCTCCGAGTCCATTGCCTATTGTTTGCCTCGATATATACCCACTGCTCACCCTTGCGGCAAGTCTGCAAAGATGCGTCATAAGGGCAGAGCATCATGAAGTCATCGTTTGCAGTGGCATTCAAGGGGATTCGTGGTATTCCGATGTCAATCGAGTGTCAATTGACTCGTATGTGGCATGTTTGGCATTATACAAACGGGCAAACGAAGACCGTTGGCGTCACCGTCTCCACAAGGCATGATTACCACGATTTCCATTATTGATGGGCCAAAATGACCTGCCCCTTATTCTGCGAATGTTTAAGATCTTCTCTACTCTAGAGCCAGTTCGCACCCCACGATCACCATTTCCAACACAACCAGCAACGGAGACCACGCCGAATCGGAGCCAGGGCTCGCCACGGCCAAACATAAACACGGCCAGTTGACAATCGAACCGGGCAACCAGATCGTGGCCACCAGTCCCTTGCGTGGGATCTGGAGAGCAAAAAGAGGCAACAGGACTAAGCGGCCCCTCACTGATCTGACTGCGTCAGATCTCACGATCTCAAGGAATGGTTCTGATTGCATATCATGCAGGCAGCGAGCATGGCGCGATGTGTCAACTGCATGAAGGAGGTCGAGCTTGGAGTACAGTTAACGGTGGCTGCACCTGCTGGCTCGAGCCCACGTACCTCTCACAGTCTGATGAATCTACTTGACAGACTCGTAGGGCTCGTAAAAATAGGATTGGGGGAGGGGGAGGGTCCCCCGAAGGAGCGGTGAAGCCAACTGGATCCGTCGTTCCGTCGATAAAGGAGTACAAGACTCAAGTACACCAGAATAATTAATTACTAGAGATGTTACTTGATGAACACAGTTTCAGCCACTTTGGCAGAGCGGCAATCAGAAACTGGTGGATGCACCAGGGGCCCAGTTGTTCCAGCAGGCGCCGGCATTCCAGGATCGGGAACGTATCAGCCAGGCACAAGCCCAGGGAGTTGGGGTCAGGGAGCTATTTCCAGGCTCAACGAATGTTCGCCACGCCTGCTGGTGGATCCATTTGAACAGATGGGATGGAATTGGTTGCTAGTGAGTCACGATGCTACGAGGAAAAAAGAGGGTTCCTCGTCCGCAAAAGAGGGTTCCTCGTCCGCATATCGTAATAATGGGCCCCGTCGGGAGGATGCACAGAGATGGGCTGCTCAGATCTGACTGCAGGCGGTGCCAATGACGGGGCCCATGGGGGAGGTGCACCTGCAGCTAAATGCCAAGGCAGGCCTAGGGCTACATACTAGCGGTAGTATGTAGGTGCTTCGTATAGAAGGAGGGTCACTAAGTATGCAGGTGGAAGGATGGGGGAATCCCAGGGAAGAGGGAGCAGAGTATCTGATCAGCGGCAGTCACAACAGCAGCCACATCCGATGGAGAATGCACGATTCAAACTTGGAACTATCATGGTCGTAACGGGGTTTCTTCCCCAACCCTCACCCCAACCTCCCCCGGGAGGACCGCGGGATCTTGATTTGGAGTGGTGGCTGGGTAGCAACCATAATTGATGAAGCTGGTACTCCGTAGAGATAGAGATCTATATCGATGGAAGTTATAACAATTCCATTGTACCTGATAGTAGCTTGTCTCTATCCATGGAAGACGGAAATGGAAGCGTCGTCATTGCAGGACGACCTGTATAATAAGGCAGAAATACCGTACCAATACTGAGCACCCGTTCACCTCGAGGGCGATCTCGTCACTCCCAAACCAAAAGCGGTTAGCGTCCATTGGTCGTCGACGTCACAGAGCCACTCATCGATGGTGGCATTTTTGATGTGGGGCATTTTGTGCCTTTTTATTGGGCAGAACTCTGCAGAGTTGCCACTGGCGCCGACGCTCGGGTAAGTTGGTTGGTGCGTGACCTCGCTAGTCCTCAACAGGGATGACCATACCAATACACTCCCTAACAAAGAACTCCCCCTACCAACAAGGGCTGTATGACCATACCGTGACGATACCGAACTCTCAGCCCCAAAACACACCCCTCCCCTCTTTTCCCTCGTCTCTTTCCTCCCACAACTCTCTTCTGCTTCCTCTGCTATCGTCCTTGTTTGATTCTAACCCAACTGCCGTACATTGTCGACTTGTCTTTTCCTTTTCTTCTATATACTACCATCCTCCACTTCTTCTTCTGATCTTCCCACTCGTCCTCCTTTTCACCCGTCACGATGTCTGCTTTCATGTATTCCCAACACCAACACCAACACCACCAGCCGCAACAACACCAACAACACCACCCTCACCACGGTATGCCGTCAAATAACCACCACGGCCGTACTCGTCGGGGCCCGAAAATGAACCAGCAGAATGCTCAACGTCAGTTCCGGGGGGTGAAGAGCATGCGGGAACTTGCCGAAGCTCCCACTGTGACGGCCTTCCGGGCCAGATTCGAGGCCGGTCGGTCTTTCGACCTCGATGACGACCTGGAATTCTGTCCCAACCTGTTGACAGAGGACGATGTATGTTATGATCCCCCGATCGGCGGTCGCACCCCTTGAACCCTCTCCCCTTGAGATCGTCAGGAAAACAGGAGCCGAGTCACCACGGGAACAGCCATGTTAACAAAGTCTGCAGCTGCACTCGATCCACTCTGCTTCGTCCGACCGGTCCTCTCTCTCCAGCGGGTCGCCCGACACCTCGCCTCTGCAGCACCAGATTCAGCCGGTGCAGCAGGTCACTCCGTCCATTTCCCTTTCTCCCGCTTCGACCAACTCCTTTGTCCACGCTGGTGTAGCTGCCAACCCTAATCACGCCAGCTTCCAGCAGCCTGCGAACCGGACCCGCAAAGTCATCCCGATCGTCAACCCCAACACCGGAATGACTCTGTCGAGCCCGCCGTCGTCCATGTCGGCAATGATGCAGACTGCTCAGCGTCGATGGTGAGAGCCCTACGGGTTCCGGCCACAAGGGGCGCTAGCCGCTCTCTCCGCCCTAGCGGCGGCATGTTCATTGCACGTCACCTGAGTCAGTCTGCATCATCGGGGGTCCCACAATCGCAGGTCTTAATATTTTGCATCCTTGTCTGATACGACTTTCTGCATTCTCGATACGACCACATTGGAAACATCCATCTCTACGAACGGCGAACCGAAAAACTTGTTCAAAAAATCCGAAAAATTCTCGACAAAATCTGGCATATTGTATATACCATCTTTTCCGACCGCCGATTTTCACGACCTCATTCGCCATACATCTAGATCCTTTGCGATGCTTCGGCTTGTTGCGAGCGACGGCGCCTGTGATTTGATTCTTTGCATCCTTTTCCACATGTCTCTCGGGAAGGGACGATTCTTGACTTGGGCCCTTTGTTTCTTTCGGTTGCGACCACCGATGATGTATAGATTGCCTGGTGACTTGCTACTTGACGTGCATGTTCCGATGGGGATCGGAGTTGAACTTTCTTCCATTCCGGGGAGGGCTGCCTTGCTGGCGAACTTGGGCCCGACTCACCTACGCTGTGACTTATCTTTTTCGACGATTTCCTCACTTTTTGGGTTTCTTGGGGTTCTTTTGCTCTTGGGGCGGGATGGATATCACTTTTGCAAGGATCTAGAGGCGGGAAACGATACAACGTCTGCATTGCTTGGGCACTGTTGAAATATCTGGGATTGGTCTTTTTCATTTTTCTGTCATTGCGACGTGCACCATCTTTCTTGTTGATTCTTGGTTTTACTCTTGGCTTTCTTTCTCCTGTATATCGGTTTTAGGGGTGGGTGACACGCGATACTTATTCCTTGCCACGGGTAGTGGCTGGTTGGGTTTGGTTGCGAGCGAAACCATGGGATGCGGAGTTGTTTTCTTTGAAATCGATATCCTGGGGGTCTCTCGCGGGTTGGGCGAGTCTTAGACCAAATTCGTTGTCAATGGCATTGTTTCATTCTTCATACTGCGTCCTCTGCGTAGAACTACATCCAGGCACTAGTATCTGTCTAGGACCCCATTTCTACAGCAAATACCATGGCGTTCCCCAAGAACGTGGGCATCAAGGTCCTCGAGATCTATGTCCTGAGCCAGGTAGGTGGTATATATATCCTTAACCGATTGACTTGTGGACAGCATAGTTGATCATGACGTTTCATCTAGCCGCTAGATCAGAGCGAATTGGAGAAGCACCAGGGCATCAGGGAGCCTTTACAGCAAATACACCATTGGCCTCGGCTTGACGTCCATGAATCTTTGCAGAGGCCGCGAAGGTGAGTTTTGCAGCCGAATCGGTGATTCAATGAGAGTCGATCTGTCTGATAACATAGGGCAGATGTCTGCTCTCTCGCCTTGACGGCTATTCTCATTTCATCGCAAATACGCAATCGGTCCGCGCTCAATCGGCTCTCTTGAACCAGCTTGCGTGGAAATGCGTCTTGCCAGCATCCTTTTCATTGTCCGATGTTCTTCCACCCACTACCTTCATATTTGTGCGCCGAACTGCTCAGTATTCATGATGTCATCCAGAAAGCCGTATACATCGAAGAGCAATGAGGATTGACAGCGACGATCAACCTGCGCCTCACCACCGTGCATGGAAAATATGTTGAGCAGAACAATAACATGACACCATTATATGATTGTCAGCATGAGAGAATCCACTTATACCAAGTGCCAAAAAGCGGAAACCGACCCTCGGGTCATTTTCAGTGACTGACATTAAGAGAGACCCTCCGCCAACCCGAGAAGATACTGGTTAAGTATCGCTGACGTCATGGGCGATACTGGCCAAAGCTGGGCGACGCTGCTCGAGTTCAAGGAACGAATGACCTTTCAGCAATTGCGGATGCTCCCTGTGGTTTGCTGGTTAAAACGTCTTTGGATCGCTTAATCTGGGGTTCTTCTTTCTATCATCGACCTACCTCACCATATCTTACCCTCCATCAAGGTACTTTTCACGGCATACTTCATCAATACGGGTAATAGCTAAGCCTGACATTTAGTGACTCCTATCCCAACCGTCATCATCATCATGTCCTTCCTCACCTCCGTCCGTGCCAGCTCTCGCCGAGTGGTGCAGCAGCCTTCCCGTCTCTTCCCGTCGACATCATCTGCCTTCCACACCTCGGCCGTGCAGCGCAGTCTGAAAGAGAGCGACACGAGTTCGTCACCTGAAGCTTATCCCCGACCCCCGAGACTAAGTGCTGACCAAGGCTTCTATCAGCAGACCGCGACGACCTCCCGGAGCACTACGAAGCCCAGAAGGAAGACCAGCTGAAGAGCACAAAGGAGGGCAAGGCGAAGTGGAAGTCCGAGCTGGCCAGTAACAGCGAAGCAGATGTACGGCGATTTCCCTGAGACGTGAATGGCTTTGTCGCCAAGCTAATGTTTACTTCCTTTACAGGTCAAGGCAGACCGTGGCGAGCTTGACAGCGACGACAAGTCCTTTGAGGCAATGCAGTCCAAGACAAAGGATCTTCCTAACCGGAAAGGACCGGTCAACAAGACGCAATAAGTGCGGTCTTGAAAAGGCGCGTCTGAAATCTACCAATATGAAGCATGTCGATGTTTAGTCTGGGACTTAATGAATGCATGTCTCTTGAACTCCAAGGTCATGATTGTGCTTGTTCGTAGATATAAGCTCGGCATCCCCAATTGCAGACGAGACAGGCCCATCACCTAACGCCAAAAACCGTCTCATCACCTAGGGAGCGTGGAAAAAATCGGTGCCATTGATACCCAGAACGCCCGCTCGCTTCATAAGTCGAGAATAGAACATCAAGACCCGACGGCCACTATTTCAAGATAACAATCAAGATGACCAGGATAATAATCAGTCCGATAATAGTCATCATACTCCAATTCTCGCCGGCTCGACGGCGGAATCGGTCCAATCGCCGCCGTGCGCCATCCAGTCGGTTCTGATGCCGTTCCACATCCCCGTCCATGCCATCCAGGAGCGCCACATGACCATCGAGCTCATCTCCGATCTGAATACTCAGCTGATGCTGCCGTCCGATAGACTCGCCCAGGCGATCAAGCTGATCGTCTTGGTCACGCATGACCTGGTTGTGATGGTCATAGATTTGTTGATTGGTCATACCGGACTGGTCGGGCCCAGGCGGAGAAGGCTCATCGCGATATGGGCGGAATAGATTCTGACGATTCCGGTCTTCCTCCTCGTCAATCTCATCTTGCACTGCCGCAGCTGCCGCCGAGCTATCCATGAATCGGACGGACTTGGATGATGGATGTTGTGGAACTGGTTGTTTGAGATCGGGCGATGCGGCAGTCCGGCTGGCAGCATCACCATCTGTACCGTAGAACTGAGCGGAGAGGTCTCGGAGCTGAGTTTGTAGAGGTCCGAGTTGGTCCTTCAGGGCTGCAGCGCCTGCGCTGTCATGCGATTCTGCGAGTCGGGCTTGCTCAGCCTCGACTGTTTGGATACCCTCCCGGAGGGACTCGAGCGAGCGGGAGATCTCGCCATCCTGTGCATTGGGTTCAAGGTCCAACGATATGGCGCGCTGTCGCTCCAAAAGAGATAGCTTGATGTGGTCCGCGAGGAGGAAGAGCTGGGACGGGTTCGTCATGGTGATGGCGTCAGACGGACGGTTCTCTGCGGTCGTAGGAGTGACGGTGTGTACAGGTGGTATGCGAATAATCAACACAGGTGGCCACCGGAAATGACAATCGAAACGCGGACAAAGAAGAGGCTCTGTGGTGGTTGGAAACGAGGGTGAGACAAGACAGCTGAAGGCAACAAGAGTCCAAGAGCCCCGACGTCGCCGAGCGCGGATCTGCAATCTGCCGCCTTCCGCCTTGCTCTCACCTGCCCAGGTGCTTCTCTTCCCCGCGTAATCCTCCCTTCTCATTCTTCCTCTTCTCTCCTGGAAAGATCTCCCTGGTTGTACTCACTTCCTGAGTGTTTCCAGTTAGATGATCACACCGTGACGTCTCCCTCCCCTTATGGGCTCTGCCTGACTGTGATCGACCTCGGTATTTAGTTCCCGCATTTTGCCATCCTCCATATGCATGCATGCATGCGCTGACTCCGCTTCTACTCAGAAAAGGAAACAAAGACTATAAACCCACGACTCCGAACACCTTGCATACCCGCATGGGTTTTGATCAAGGCTGCGACTCTGCGCGTTATGGATTTACAAGAGTTTCTGGCCTCCGGGGCCGACTGCGACCGCGAGGGGCAGGTCGACTTGCGCGCCCTTGATTTCGTCTCCAGCTATGATTCACACTTAATGTGTCCGATCTGCCACTGTCCCTTCGTCCAGCCTGTGCGCTTGCAATGCGATCACGTCTTCTGCCAGAAATGCCTGCATTCTGCAATCACTACCTTCCGCTCGGCCGAGTCAGACGATTTCCCGTGTCCCTCTTGCCGGACCCCCACAAGCCGAGTATCGACCAGTGTGCCCCGCCTCCTGATCAACATGTGCGATGAGGTCCAAGTACGGTGTCCTTTACAAGCGGAGGGTTGTCAGGAAATCCTTCCGAGGGGCCATGTCCAGTCGCACGTGGAGAAGTACTGCGGGTACAAGCTCGTGCCGTGTCCAGATGAATCGTGTGATAAGAAGACCCGGAAAAAGGATCTCGCGGAGGAACAGAGGTGCATGCATAGCTATTGTCGCTGCTCTCGCTGTGAAGAGGATGTGATGGAGCTGGACTTTGCGGAGCATGACAAAGAGCTCTGCCCCAGTCTGGAGACCACCTGCCTTGACTGTGGAACCACTGTTTTCCAACGAGAGTTCAAGAAGCACGTGGAGTCATGCCCTGACGTCGTGAGCGCTTGTGCAGCGTCGAAATACGGCTGTGCTGTCAAGGTCCGACGGGCAGACGTTGCAATGCATGAACAGACCTGTCCCCTCGTCTCAATAGGTCCCTACTTTGAGGCGCAAAATACCCGTCTCAATTCTCTCGAGTTGACAATGCGGCATCTTCAACAACGGAATGAGATCTTCGAGGATGGACTCGCCAACATTCGGTCCACCTTGCTCGAGTCCGCGCGCGCGAGTGGAAGTGGTCGCAATGGCGGAAGATCCCTCTCTGACGGCGGCAGACGCCAGCAATCTGAATTGGACGATGCATACGATGCAGGAGAACGCTCCAACATCTTCTCGTCCAACGCAACTACATACCTGCTGTCTCTCCATGAATCCTTGCGCGAGGAGGTCAATCAGATGTCGCACGCGCTCACAGACCTCGACGCTCGCGCAAGCATGACCATCATGAACGAGTGCCTACGGATCAAGGAGGACATGGCGCACACCAACGCCGCTGTTAACAGTGTGCGCATGCAAGTACAATGGCTCATGAACCCTCGGCTCCACAACGGTACTCGAGCCGGAGGCATGCGCACCAACCCTGCAGGAAACGATACCACACGGTCACAATTGACGTCGACATCTGCTCCTGGTCCGAGTAGCGCTGCTGGTGCTTCTTTACAGCCACTGCGGCCTCGGCGGCCCAGTGATAGCGGACGCGAAGGAACCAAGCTGTGAAGCTGGTATGAAGATCTTTGATGAGCAATGCGCATTTCTCCGGTTGTGGAGAGGGAGTTCTGGGACTTCTTTCATTGAATCATGTACCTGATGACTGATGACTGATGCTTGGCTGGCTGGCCGGTGGTTTGGATGGCATAGACCGTTATGACTGTATTTGATATTTGCAGGCTACACGCCCTCTACTAATCAAGACTGATATTAAACAATCCGTCTGGTGCTTCTGATAGACAAAGATTTGTACAGTCAACACAGTGTTTGTATACGAAAGTAGGAGGACTATATGCAAAAAAGCAGTGTGCTGTGTGCCTCGAGTCGCGTGGTAGTGTTGCATGTTGACGTGGATACCAAACTCAACGCCAGGAGTGGACGCGATAACGTGGAAGAACAAAGATCAAAAAGATGCAAAAAGACAAAAATTCACCCGCATCGATCTCCGCCGTTACTGATGCGTCGGGCGTCCCCGTTCACGGCAGAGAGAGCTGGGCTATAAACTTGGCTCCTAACGGTTTTTGCCAGTTTTGACGGTCCTCGGAATTGAACGTCGGGGCCCCGACCAGGGACTCGTGGCCAGCAGTCCTAACGGTTTTTCTGCTAGACCACTCACCCCTGGATTTGAAAAGTTTTCCTGATAGTTGTACTTCCCCCATCTTTGCCTGTCAGTCCCAGTTAGGTTTAGTGGGGTTTGCTCCACACTCTTCAGACGTCATTATTGGCTACTGGCCCCACGTGCTCCATCAGCCTTCCCGTTGAGCCTCCATATGCATATTTCGTTCTGATCCAATCAAACCCACCGAATGAAAAAAGGAATCAAGACAGAGAGAATAGATAATGCAATGAACCTAGGCAAAACAGAATAAAACTAAATACATGTTCCTTATAGATCCCGGTTCGCCATGTACCACTTTTGAGCAATTTGGCGCAGCTTTCTGCGATCGAGCTTGCTCGACCTTGTGCGTGGGATTCGATTCACAAGCAGGAACAACCCAGGCATCATGTGTATTGGCAGTGTGTTCTTGACCTCGTCCTGTAGTGTTTCTACCAATTGACTCACATGGAGATGTTGAGTTATTGGTAGAAATGACATCTCATAGTCGGAGACGCCAGGAAGAAGATTAGTCGGATTCCCAGCCATATAGAGAAAGGCCACCAGTGTAGGTTCTTGAACACCGTCAATCTCGCCTAGCATATCGACAACGACAAGGTCACCAGGCGAGAGACATTTGCGGAGAACATACTCAACTTCAGTTGCCTCGACACGACCGCCGTTCAGCTTCAGCAACGTATCCTTTCGCCCCATGTGCTCAACTGTACCGTCATGGAGGTATCGACCGAGGTCTCCAGAGCGGTAGATCCGAGAGGTAGCCGCGCGTGATGGGTGGAGATCGGCGATCCACCGAGGGACTGTCTTCAGGAAGCCGACATCGGGCTTTTGACAGAGGTCGTCCAAGTACCCACGAGAGAGATGGGGTCCTTCAATCAAGATCTCACCCACACTGCCGATGGGGACAGGTCGCTCAGGGGAGGCAGGGTTAGCAATCCAGATGGCACCGCTACCCGATTTGCCCACGACAGCAGACTGGTTTGGTTTCGGGTTTTCGTTGTAGGCACAGAAGGTGGCTGCCTCGCCCATTCCGTACTGGTTTATGAGCTTGACGTGGGATCCCCATTTTGTCAGCAGGTCATTTGACATGGGCTCGCCGCCAACACACACAATGTCCAGTGTAGGGACGTCGTGGGGGGATAATTGGATGGCAATAGTCGGCGTGAGGAAGGTCATGTTTGCTTGCAAGATGTTGACGTTCTCGATCAGAGCAGGGATGGTCTTCTCAGGTGTAGGGACGCAGCAACAGCCGCCGGCAGCCAAGGCTGTCAGGAAGTCGTTGTTACTGATATCGAACGCATAGTCGTCAAACTGGAATACGCGAGAATGGCGGCCAAGGCCCAGGACGCGATTGTAGTCACGGATTGCTGTCGCATACGACCGGTGTTCCTGGATAATGCCCTTGGGCTGACCCGTGCTACCAGAGGTAAACAGGATCAAGCAGGCATTACTGGGTTGCACGGTAGAACAAATCCTCCCGGTAGCTTTGGGAAGATCTTCGAGAATGTTTCGGGTAATCGGGATCACGGTCTCCACCAGGGATGTATATTTGGACTCATATGCAGGGGATGTGAGCATTATCCTGGCATTTGCACGAGTGATCACCGAATCAAGGAAGACAGGAGGATCAGAAGCGTCGATGGAGATATAGGCACCACCAGCTTTCAGAATGGCCAAACGAGCAACAATCGCCCAGGCGGACTTTTCAAAACAGCTGAGCACGAAGGTCTCTGGGCCAACACCAATACTAGTCAGGTACTTGGCAAGGCGAGATGTGAGGTCATCCAGTTCTCCGTACGTGAGATTTCCATCCCATGAGCAGATGGCGGGCGCATCCGGGGTGTGCTGGGCAGCTTCCAGCGCCATATCATGAAGCAGAACCTCATTGGAAGCGGAAACCTCCTTCGTAAACTTTTGTACGAGGATGAGATCAAGATCAGAGTACAGGTCCAGATCTTCCAGTGTGGTCAACGGTGACTTATGAATCGAAGTCACAACCCTGTTGAAGCAGTGGAGAAGACTTGTTGCGAAATCTTTGGAGATGCTGGGCGTCGAGAAGGCGAGGTTCGCGCGGAGATTGCCGTTGTCACTCGTTACATTGAGTAGGAGTTTTGGTTCGGAGATCTAGGAATCTCACGTTAATTTGATTTCACGGTAAGGGTTTGAATAGAGACGAGTCTTACGGCTGAATTGACAACTTTTGGGGCCTCGTGCAAAGAGGACTGGTCACCAGCGCAGCGAATGGCCGAGGAAAGGAAACGGCCCTGTGTATCGGGAGCTAGGTCAACTCCAGAATGAGCGGAGGTCAATCCAGCCTTGATGCGACAGAAATCTCGAACAAGGTCCTTGAGCGGACGATCTGGGATAAATTCAAGGGCATAGGAATTCCCTCCACGCTCAAACGTATCACTTATATAGCAGAAATTGGAGCCAGGATGAAACTCGAGGTACATGACTCGGGAAGGCGAGAAACAGTGCACCACCAGTAACCAGCAGATGTTGAGCACTGCTTCGATGTCGAGACTTTGAACCAATCCTTCATCCAAGTGTTCCGCATATTGGGAGTGTGCCGCCTCGAAGATGTGGGATGTGTTGAGGGTTAGATGAAGGTCGACGACTGCTCCATGGTTTGGAGCAGTGGTCTTGGTTTTGTATGGTGCAACCGGGGGAGCTGTTGTACCAGGAAGAGGATAATGCTCGATTGCTGTGAGCGAGGGCGCCATGGTGAAGGAGTGAGTACAATCTTGAGCACCCAAAAGATTTGCAGCAAGAACAAAATCGGAGTGAACAATAGGTGGAAATGTGTGAGGATCAAGGAATTGGCTTTCGAGGTCTCAATAAATACATTTTGTTCGATCCTTCGCTGACAAAATGGTTTTGATCACAAGCAACTCGCCAGGAGAGGCAGTCTCAAGGATGCAACTATAGTGGAGCCACAGCTGTGCCATCACAGCATTAGATCAGGATTATTTTTGATCTTCATGCTCGCTCCGTGCATATATGCAAGCGTGTGGCCCGGGCCGATGACATTTTTGTAGTTTGTACATATTATGATTATTGCCATTATTCTACACGTCAATTCGTCCTGCATGCATTTTCTCTATTCGAACAAACTTCCAGAGCCACCAAATTGCTCAGCTGTCGCCTAGCTCACATCATTATGTTAGTGGAGCTAGTAATCTTTCCCTTGAATATTAACCGTCTAGAGATTTGGAAATAAAGTAAGGTTGTACATGTATCCTGCTGCACAATGTGTTATGTTGGTCTCATAGATGTGCTATTGAGTAGATGCATGTCTCATTATGAGGAACGTGATACCTCGTCTCCCTACTTGTGCATTTCATACAGGTTGCAAGGGACAATCAGCCTCCGTCTTCGATATGGTGCTACGTGGGATGCAATCCCATCTGGACAAGTCCTGTTGACTTGACTACGATGCAGCATTTGTTTACCTTAAAATATGACATGGGAAATCACATTACTTCAGAGAAGGGATCAAATTTAATCATAGATTTGCTAAAGACGCGATGCAGATGCTTCTGATTGGAAGTGCAACGTGCATAATATCACAAGTCCGCATCATCTCCAAACCTCAATACCCTTTCCGGCTGATCGACCTGAATCACACAAGGGGAACATGTGGGACAAAAAGTTTGTCCTTTTGTCCCGCAGATCGTCCCGCTTTAGCGCCGTACAGTGGTTCATACCATACTAGCGGTCCGCGCGGGACTAATAACAGTGGCGGAGCTAGGATGTTCAGCTGGGCCCACAAGCTGGCCGAGGAGACGCTGCCACGATCGCTCTGCCCGCGCTGCGTGCAGTGCGGGAGTGCGTGGATCGCTGTCGGTCAATGTGCGGGAGAAGATCTCATACGCAAGGAACCCCGTCCAGCCAAGGTTGAGGATGACCTTGATGATGCTGATGACGGGGAGGTAACCACCACGCTCGTGCTCGCAGAGGAACAGCCGGCAATTGCGAGACCAGCTCATTCGGCTGGGCTGACCGTCGACATAGAAAGGGTGATTTGGACGGAGTGGCTGGCGGAGGCGCTCGGCGTCAGCAATCTGGACGATGAACAGCTTGGAGAGGTCCAGAGTCGTGGCCATACGGTGGAGAGATTCGCGAAGGTCGTTCTCAGCCGTATACGAGACCCGCCCGTCGTCCGTTGTGGGGTCCGCGTAGGTGGAGCCAGCAATGTTGAAGGTGTCAACTGCGAGGCCCAGATTGGGCCTATCCACTGCTTGGACGATTTCCCAGGACTTTTCCCAGGTGTTGACGTGAGTGCCCCATGCGAGGGCCTCGTAGGCAAACTTGATAGGAGGTCTGTGTTGAGCACCGCGGTCGGCCAATTCACGTAGGTCATCGACGATAACGCTCAAGTCGCCAGTCGTCCGAGCGAGCCCAGTCTCAGGGTCTGCGGGGAGAAAGTTCGAGGGGACGAGGATTGTGTCTGCACCCAGGATGTGAAGGATGTCGATCCATAGCGGGACAACCTCGTTCAGAATGCGTTCACGCTGTTGACGATCAACCAGGCCTTCGTAGAAGCGGAATGGCTGCAGATTGAGGATGGTGATGCCGACTTTGTCGCATTGTTGACGGAGTTGATTGGCGGCAGCGAGGAGGGCAGGGCGAGGAGGGGGAAGTGTGGCGGGTGTGGAGGAGATGGACCTGGCGAAAGACTCGAGGTCGTCGATGAAGAGCTCAATTGCCGTGAACCCATGCCGAGCAGCTTCGTTGGTTTTGTCGATGATGCTATGAAATTCTGCTGAACCGAGAGAGACGGTCGTAATGGCTGGTTTGCATTTCAAAGGGTGAATATAAGGAGTCATCTTGATTCGAATGATGCAACGCGAATATAGAGACAGACAATTCGACAGAGAGAGCAGTCCACTATACACTTGGACTTCAAATATCTGCTGTTTTCAACTTCTAATATCACTACAAATATAGTCGCGACTCACAATTCCCACGTAACCATAAGAAAACAATTTGAAAACAAATGTCCTGGATTCATCCTCCCCAGAGCACATCATGCATCGGAGTGGGGAGATCTAGCTCGATGTCTTTCTTTCAGCCTAACTGAAGCCACGTAACGGAAATTATTTTATTTGAATTAAGATCGATTTGACACCCATCGCGTAGATCTTGTTTGGCTTCCATCGACATCTTGTTACACAGCATCGAAGATTTGCGATGAACGCACGTTGATCAGCAAGGGACATCCGCCCTTGTGCTGAACCTCTTCGGTGGCTAGCTGACCTGCTGGATGATCGGACCCTGCCGTGGTAAAGACTGGTGATGTGACGCCGTATACATGCATACAGGACGATACGTAAGGTGGCGTGGCAATCAACCCAGTGAGGAAATAGGGGTTTCTAAAGCTCAGCTAGCCCTAGCTTTATGCACCAAAGTGGTCTGCATGTCAACTACCAGAATTTGTAGCTTTGCTCTGCTCAAGCACCACGAGCCATTGCATTCCTAGAAGCGGAAGTTGACGCGAATACATCTAAGGACAGACGAGTCTACCAGCACGAACAATAATTCATCCATCGTAATAGACAATTACTCGGGAGTGACAAGTGTCAAGTTATGTGCATCACAAGGCTTACTTGGGAGATAATTGCGGTTGTAAAAGAGAAATGACTGAATGCCCACTAGTTACATCTATAGAATCATCCATCGAACTCGCCAGCTTCCTGCTCCTTCTCAGACGACGCCGCGGAAGTGAAGTAGAAGAATGGCGGGACGCTCGCGATCAGACACAGAATGCCCAAAATGAGCGTCATAGAGCCCCAACCGACCTTGGACTTACTGAGTCCGCCAAGAACAGGCCCAATAAACTGGCCAGCCGCGAAGGCCATGTTACAGTACGCATAACCCTGACCTTGGCCACTTTGCTCCTCAGAAATCCCATGTCGAGCGTCAATCCTCCGCACTGCGTTGGATACTTCTGCCATAATGACAGCTTGCACAGTCGTCATGGTCATGCCAATGAGCAAGAGTAGGAAGCACAAGAGAATCTCATGCTCAAGGGAGTTCTTCTGCGTCCACCGCAAAGCGATGATCGGAACGACCATGAGACTGAAACCAAGCGCGACCACATTCCGTGGCCCAAACCGGCGCGCGCGGTCACCTAACGGGACGCTGAGGATGCTAGGTAGGGTCATGGGCAGGAATACCAGACCAGCGCCTAGGCTTGACCAGCCATAGGTATTCATGACATATAGTGGGAGAGTCTGGACCCCAGTTAGTTCCTTAGCAATCAGAGGGGAAACAACATCACGTACGCTTTCAAATGCGGAAATCACACAAGACACAGAGACGACAGCAAACAACACGACCAACATAATCGGGTGAAGGTAGTGATAGAAGCTCAATGGCTCTTGTTTTGATGCCTCGCTTGGCAGAAGAGGAGAGTCTTCCTGCGGACAGGTGGACTTTGTCGAATCTTCTGGGGTCTTTCCCTTATCTGTCGACATCAATGAGCGTCTTTCTTCAGTCGCATCGATTTTTCGACATACCACTCATTCTCTTCTCGGTGATCAACAGTCGCAGAACGATATCGACGACCAACAAGGCGATCGGTGTTCCAAATGCACCGATTTTGCCAAACTTGGCAAACCTATAGACAATGAGCACGCGTCCTCATCCAGAGGGACTGGGATTGATGTACAAGAAACCACCAGTGATTGGCCCACAAAGCATTCCCCATGTCAATGCCAAAGATCCATATGCCATATACGCACCAATTGATTCCTGTGGGGCGGTCTCGGCGATCACTGTCAAGCCTAGTACACCCACGACTGCACCTGACAGTCCCTGACAAACTCGGGCCACCAGAAACAGTCTGGGATCATGCGTGGTCATGAACAGAATGGTCGCGAGGGCGATTGCAACGAAGCCAAAGATCAATGGCAACTTGCGGAAGTGGAACCTGTCACAGAAATAGCCGACAACAGCTATTCAAGGAGATACGTCAGGATATGGCATTGTTTCGCGGGAGGGACACTCACGAGATGCAATCAGCAAAGCAGCACCGTAACTCGCTAATAGGGTCGAAGTCCATTGTTGAACTAAGGCTCCAGTCAGCATATCCTTCTGCAATTTCCCAGCACGATGAGTTATTACCGGCTTTTTGTGTCATGGCTTCGTCTTCGAGAAGGAGGGAAGGAAGAATGGGGACAATCTGGATTCATTCTGTCAGCCAGGTCCATTTGTGATTTCATTTCTCTCTTTTGCTCGGAAGGAATATTTACCATGCCGTAGACGAAAGTATCCTACAATATAGGTGTCAAAAATTTAGCTCATTCAATCAAGGTAGGAATATTCTGTATTCACGTACAGTGAACAATGCGAAGCACATCGCAGTGACGACGAACGCGTCGGAAGACCTTATGTGCCGCAAAAACATTTTCACGGGTATCTCGATAAAAATTGATTCACGATTTTGGGATGGGTAGGCAGAGAGGAGGTGAAGGAAGACAGAAGGAATGGGAAGAACGAAAGACCTGATTGTCGGTGAAGGGGGAGAGGCGAATGGACGTCATTCCAAGTGGAGGAAGAGACAAGTACTCGATCAGCAGCTACTGTAGAGTGACAAAAACAAACTGCAGCATTAGGTTGAGCCACCGCCATAAATTACTAGGACGTACGTCGTACATACTATAGCGCGCGTCAATGCTGCCGAGGGGATCGACAACCCGAATGGTTCATGCGGGAGATCCATAGCGGGCCGGACGGTAGCTAGATTAAGTTTAGCACGACACTTGTACATCACTGGGTCGAGGTCAGGTTAGCCACTCCGTCACATCACAACTTGTTACCTCCACTCCGTAGTAGATGCATGCACAACCTACATAAGAATCAAAATAGTAGCAAGCTCAGCTGAAAACTCCAACTCCCCAGCAAAAAAGAAAGCTCATAGCCACACTAGCAGTTAATCAAAGACTATTCATCTCTCTAATGTCCACTCCTTCAGCTCGGAGATTATATGGCTTAACCGGGGGACAGGAAGCAATCGAAGTCCTCTAGAGTCTACAAATATTCCCTCTCCCGTCATAGACATCCTCGTATATAGATAGTCTCTTTACAATTAGCCTGCCCCGTGCCCTCTGAGATGCCTCGATTGGTCGAATAACCCACGTATACAGAGAGTTAGGATCACCGTACATAAGTGCCGATTCTCGTGTTTCCCGTCTCAGCTATCATCTTCAGTGTGCATCACTACCGTAGATCTCCCACCCAGAGCTGTTGGTCTCACAATCTGGATGATATGCGGAGTACATCTGGTGTCACGACAGCTATGCATTGCGAACTCCTGAGGGATCAGCCACGCAGCCCACTCAGACAAACATTAGGAATGTCCCCACCCTAGTACTAAACTACGCTGTGAGGGGTAATTGTTTGCCGCCAGAAAGGAAAGAAAGGCAAATCCCTCCTTATTCACCTATGGACAGAAGCCATAGACAGTGTCACATCGATACACATGACACGGAGTCGAACCAGGCCCTTACTTCACCAATCTACTACCTCATTTGCAGGAATTTCTGCACGGTGTATGTATACGCGGCCCGTACCATAGTTATACAGAAGGGTTCCAAGTGGGGTTCTGGATCCATCTTGGGCTGACATTCAGCCTAAGCCCTCTTCTGGCTGGCCCACGCCATGGCTCATGACCAACTTAATGTCATTTTAGAAACCGTATGGAGTGTCTTAACCTAGCTGCAAGGTTACGTACCGTCGCACATTAGCGGCGTGAATATGCATGCAGCTGCCTCAGCCAGCCGAAGGAGACGAGCAGCTCTCGTGGTAACCGAGGAGATGACGAGAAGATCGAAACAGAAAGCTGTAATCCAGCATCCCGCCATATTTACTCGGAGTATCTCGCAAATATAAAGGTGTCGCTCCAGTTGGTCGCTCTTCTGCCAGATGCTTCTTTTCCCAGGGTTTCTTTCACTTTCATCTAAGAAATCAAACAAAATCTTCCCCAGGCTTTCCAATCAATCATCCACGCGTGCTCATCCCAGAATGTCGGAATCAGAGCAGAGCTGGGTGTACTACCCCATCACTGGCGTGCCTGTGAAGGCCGACCATTTGGGCCCAAATGTCGAGGTTCCCATCCGCCAGAACATCGACACATGGAGCAGGGACCCCGCCAACGACAAGCAGGTCAAACTGTTTGTCATGGCGCTGGATCGGTTCCAAAAGATCGATCCTTCAAACCGAGACTCGTACTTCCAGATTGCTGGAATTCACGGGCAACCCAATGTGCCATGGGATGAGCCCATCAGCAAAGACGATGCCGCGAACAAGGGCTACTGCACGCACAATAACATCCTGTTCCCCATCTGGCATCGTGCGTATCTGGCTCTATACGAGGTAAACTTTCCAAATATTGGAGTTCCAAAAGGGATTCGAATCCACTGACACTCGATTAGCAACGGCTGTATGAGATCATGGTAAAGGAGATCATTCCCAACTTCCCTCAGGACCAGCACTCTGAATGGGAGGAAGCAGCCAATTCGTGGCGACTACCTTTCTGGGACTGGGGAGTGACCAGCTCCGTGCCTGATCTATGCAAGTATCCCACCTACCCGGTCCCAACTCAGGACGGAAAAGGTGTCGAGATAATCCCGAACCCTCTCTTCCAGTTCCGCATGCCGGACAACAAGCCCATGTCCAGTCAAGGAATGGACGACTTCAAAGACCCATGGGTCCAGGACGGAGAAATGCTTTATGTGCGTCTGCAACATTGACCCAGAGCCGAGTTGAAGCTGACTGGATGAACAGTTCGGCGAGTGCATTGGAACCAGTCGTTGGCCCGAGAAGGAGGACGTGAAATCAGGAAGTGAGGCATGGAAGCTTGGTGTGGTCAACAATTACAAAGTTCAGGACGCACTCAAGAAGCCAAGCTGGTTGAGCAAGACGCAATATGGCCAGCCTGCTGAGATGGTCTACCGTCTCCTTACAGTGCCTATGGAGTATTCGACTTTTGCAACCACCGCGCAACTGGGCGAGAATCCGGAGGTCGGCGAGGACATTAACCTTGAATTCAGTATGAATCTCACATCGCTATTACCAACCGGAACTCGTGGCTGACCAGTTCTTCCAGTTCACAATAACGTCCACGGTTGGGTTGGAGGTGACTTCAATGGACACATGTCTCAGATTCCGGTGGCGACCTTCGACCCTATCTTCTGGCTTCATCACTGGTAAGTTTATTGTCGCTTCACGACTGTGACACTGAGGCTCAGGCTAATCACGTATGTAGCAACATTGATCGCCTCTTTGCCTTGTGGCAAGGCCTCAACCCAGACAAGTGGTTCAAGGAGAGCAAAGTGAACGAGTTCTTCCAGGAAACAATCGGCCTCCCAAAGGACTCTCCCATCACCCCACAGACCCCGTTGCGGCCGTTCCATAAAGACACAAAAGGAACTGTGATCACTCCGGAGGACGTTCGCTACACATACAGTTATGGGTACGCTTACCCGGAGCTGCAGACTTGGAAGTACAAGCCCAGCAACTACGACAACGTGGAATTTGCCAAGCAGCTCCGCAAGACCGTCAACGACCTCTACGGAGTGTCGAGAAAGGCGCTCCTTGAGACCGGCGACCTCAAGGGTGTAGAGACTTCAGATTTGTTCACCAAGTCTCTCGACTTCAGCTTCAGCATTCGCTTCCGCAAATATGCCTTTGGTGGCGAGCCCTTCTGGGTTCGGCTGTTCCTCTCCATGGACCCAAAGAATCAGAGTTCCTGCTCCGACTTCATCACCGAGGTGTACAACTTCAGTCAGAGTCCGGAAGACGGGTCTGGAAAGCTCGCGTGCAGCAACTGCAAGAGCAACCAGAAGAAGAACATTACATCGACTGCCAACATCTCCATCACCCCTGTGCTCATCAACCTCATCAAGGCGGGCAAGGACCTGGCTAGCCTTGCCAAAGATGACGTCCTGAAGTTCCTCCAGAAGAGGGTTTACTGGAGAGTGTTCAAGGGAAACCAGGAGGTCCCTCGGTATCAGCTCGATGCTCTCCACCTTGAGATTGTTGGAAGCACAAACGACGCAACTCACTTCGTCGACCCGGTGAAGGCACCCCTCCTGGAGAACTTCAAGTCCGAGCCCACCCTCACTGGAGGAGCTGATGGTGCGCTGGATCCAAGCCTCAAACAGCCCGTGACTATCCCTCCGCCCGAGAAGCCGAAGATTCCCCAGGGTGGTCTGGCCATCAACAAGTCCCTGCCTTTCAAGGAGGAGCTCAAGACCGACAGCGTGGTTATCATTGAGTCTTCCAGCCTGAACCTGAACCCGGCCAAGACCAGTGGAATCGACAACACTCAGTTCTACTTCACGGACGGTAAGAACGGTGACGGTAACATCCTATTCTTGCTTTCGGTGCGACGAGCGGAGAAACAGATTGTCTTCAACACTCTGATCGACAATTCTTGGGGTAAGGAGGTTCGTGTCCCGCTAGACAAGAGGTTCCTGAGCGACGCGCCGTCTATCCTCGTGCACGACCAGGGAGACGGATACGAGGTGTTCATCGACTGGAAGCACGTTCTGTGGTTTGAGAAGAGGGCCAGCGGAAAGGTGGCTCGATCGGTGAAATACACCGTGAACGATGGCCAAGCGTCTGTGTGGTCGCCGAGCTTGAAGGTCAGGGTCTATCCTTCCATGAAGGCTGTTTTCAACCACTAGATCCTGTGATACTCTGTGGACCACACTTCACCCTGCAATGTGTTTTGTCACTCGATGCGCAAGTCACCGATGCTGCCCGAGTGATAACAAACCTTTTTCTTTGGTTGGACGTGGCTTGGATTCACAGTCGGAGCAGGTCTTTTGGATGCAGATTGTCAAGCGGACACGATACTTCAAGAATTTCGGGTTATTTTCACATTTTCCACCTCCTCCCATGAACCTGTAGGCTATTCATTTATCCCAGGTAGAGGGACATTGATTTCTCAGGAATCTAAGTCCATCACTCGACTGTCGCTGTATCGTACATTCGTGAATAGCTCACTCCAGGGCCCTCATCTCCAAACCGTGGAGTACAGCTTGAATTGCGCGAGCCCTCAGCAAGCCATGACCTCCGCATTCTTCTTGATTTTATTCTCCCACCGCTTCTGGCGCCTTTTGGTCCGTCGTCTTTCCAGCTGGCGTTCACTGCGAGTCTGAGTGCCTGGAGATGCTTCCAGGTTACCGGTTTTATCGACTCCGTTGACCCCATCCTGCACAGACAACATACTCTCATCAGTTCCTTTGCTCTGAGACTCCGCCTGTGGAGACCGGCTCTGTCTGGAAAATTTGGCGTTGCTCTTGGCCCGGCGAAGAGGGTTATACACGCCTGGGATCCGGGCGACTTCGCTCCGCTCCAGGAAGGGGAACCACATGGGAATGCTGTCGATAGCTCGCGCCCGGTCTGTTTCTGACATGAAGTGTATACTGATGTCCCCGGGCCCGGATTTGATGTTTAATGACCAGGTAAATCCCAGCCGAAGCGGCGGATCCACGATTTTGTCCAACGCGTAGGATAGTTTTTCCTTGATGTCCAGGTAGGTCAGACCTTGGGCCTCCCATTCTCGAAAAGGTGGATCTGAGTTCCAGTGGATTGTGAGCAATTCTTCATCATTGGGTGTTTCATTAGTCGGCCGCGGTGCCGTCTGCTTGCATGGCTTTGCGTCGGTGACCTTGTGTTCTGGCTCTTCCTTCGGGTCGTGAATGAGCACAATCCGGGCATGGCGACCCTGGTCCAAGAAAGAAATCCATAAACTTTCGTTATCGTACAGCATATCTCTGTCTGCGTAGGAGTAGAAGAACAGGTCAATGTCTCCAGAGCGCGACCCGATGTCCATGTAGGGAATTTGTAGGGCCGGTAGCTCGGGGTTGCCGCTTTGTTGCAGAGCGGTATAGACCTGCTTCCAGATGTCATTGTAGACGAAGCGCCGGGAGTCCCAGGCCTTGAATGGGGGATTGCTCCTCCAGCGTATCTTGAGACCTGGCAAATTCATACAGGTCTCGGAGGGTTGTGGTAGTGACTCCCTCATTTGCAATTCTGCGTCGACTCGAAGATCAGGGTAATGAATGTCTGGTATGCGAGCAAGGTGGCCTTGCTTCAGCAAAGGCAGCCATTGTCCTGCGGATTTGGCGAGACACTCCCTGTCTTGGAACGTCGCGAGATGGACTTCGAGATCTCCAGATAGGTTATAAGGCTTGATGTTCCGGATTCGGATTTCTTTCAACTCCGGCACGTGGCTGTCCACCAGTGCAGCATGGATTTGCTCGATAATCTCATGGTGCGTCAAGCCCTGGGAGCTCCAGCCTTGATACGGAGGCTGAGATCCATTCCAGCGGATCTTCAAGTGCAGCGCCCCCGGGCTAGTTGATTGTGGCCACGACATGGTGGACTCTCTGACCGGAATCTCTTGTATCACCAGGCCTGGAATCCAATCGTAGACGTCTCGCCAGCATGACGTATCGCCGCATATGCAGTTCTCGTGTCCATCGACAGCCTCGTTCGCATGTTGAGGCTCATCCTCAAGTCCGTTGTCGTCATCGTCTTCAAAATCACCGTATTCGTAGTAGTCGTCTTCAGAGTCCCGATCTGACGAATCGTCGTCCTCCCAGTCCTGGTCCCCTTCAGAGTCTTCATCACCCCATACGATGTCGTGTATGTTACCGACGGCTTGCTCATTCGGCGTTTCGACAGCTTGGTTGACTGTACCCTCGGGTACGCCTCGTCGCTCGCCATCGACTGCATCCTGTTCCTCTTCATCATCATCGTCGAAGTCGCCGTACTCGTAATAGTCGTCCTCGGAATCATGATCTGAGGAACCATCGTCCTCGTAGTCCTCATCTTCCGCTGAGTTCTCATCATCCCAGTTGGTGTCGAGGATCGTGCGGAGTGGAAGCTTCTCTGTATCGTGCTTTGGAACTTCATCCATCGCATCCACAGGTGTGGCCTGCTGTCCACCTGCTTCGCTTTCTGCTTCACGTTGTTCATTTTCGCTTGCTGCAAACTCTTCTTTGATGTCGCCAAAGTCGCCATACTCGTAATGTTCGTTCTCAGAGTCCATGCTTAAAGAACCATCATCTTCGTAGTCTCTGTCCCCCTCGGAATCGTCCTCGCGCCAGGTGTGATCGTTCACGGTGCCGATGACATTATCAGCGAGATCTTCAGCGCCTTCATCTACAACGTTCTCAGACGCAGCAGGTGCCTCCGCAGCGTCAATCCCATGTTCCACCGGGCGCCCTTCTCGGACGACACTTTGAGCAGGGTCAACGACCGACTCCGTCTGCGCACACTCCCGAGCAGCTAACGCGCTATTCTGCTTTGCCAACAAGGTAATCACCTTATTCGCCTGGAACATGACATCCATGACATAGCTCGCAGGCGCAGTGGCAGTCGGGTTATCCGCCGTATGGTGGCAGATGGAGATGTAATATTGCTTGAACCGGTCGACCAGAACAATCGGATCATCGACCTGGTCGTCCAAGCCCGAAGGCCGTGGCCACTGCGGCGCAGTTGGCATTTTGCGAACGCGACAAGACGGCAGTCTGGGAGGTGCAGAGAAGAAATGTCGAAAAGACGCGCGAAATGTAAGTTTGACGCGTGGATCAAGGGGCGTGTTTGTCTTTGATTTTCGTTTCCGTTTGTAGGGCTGCAGCTGCAGCGGGCCGTGGAAGGATGCACGTTTCCAACCCCGGTCTATCGCGTGTCTCAGATCAACTTTGACTCCAAATCGAGCTTATAATGGCACCACGAAGCATCCAAAAATTTTGGGAATGAAAAAATGAATCTCAGGTCGTTGTAGGAATAGCCGAACGCGGGGGTCGAACCCGCAGCCTTGAGATTAAGAGTCTCACGCTCTACCGATTGAGCTAGCCCGGCAGGGCTGTTGAAGTGCGACGAGGTTATGAATAGATAGGGCAAAGAGTCCATTCTCCCATGCAGGATCGAGGGGTTTTATCGGTTTTGGTCATTTTGGGTGGTGTCGTGCTGCAGAGTGAGTTGGTTGATCCTTCGGCCTTGACGCGAATTCATTTTTGAAATCCGGGCGGGTGGCGTTGTCGGGGTTGATTTGGGTTGAACGTGGATATATATCGGTGTTTCGAGCCTGTTTCACCAATGCAAGCACCATGTCAGTCTGTGGCATGTCCAGGTTAAGAAACGTGTCGAGGTCTTAAGGTTTTTGGTCCTGATTCCTGGATCTCAGCTATGGTCGAGGAGCAAAACGGTCGGCAGCGCAGAGCAGGGCCGTTTGAATTCCACATTTTCGAGAGGCCCTAGTGGCGAGTGAATAACAGCACCCTGAGTTGAATGAAGAGGGTTGGAACAATATAACGAGTAGCTTTATCGCATGCAAGTTGGATAACCTCGAATTAAAATTGGATTGTCATTGCATTTCAAGCTCGCCACCAAAACAACCAGTCTACTATAACACCACTTGTTTCACAACATCATGATTTCGTAAAGCATGGCAGCATGATCGACTGCCAGCTAGGACCCTTCTGTAACACATCTCAATATCCATACCCGCCAGGCTGCCCCCGATACTCATGGGGACCTTGGGGATAAGCGTGTTGAGGAGGATGCTGCGACTGATACGGTGCATCCTCTTGACCGTTCCGGCTTTCCTCTTCCTCAACACTCCTCGACGAACCATGCGACAGTCCACCAGGAATAAAGTTGGAGATAGTGCTCTCCAGCTTATTCAAATTGGACATCCCCGGGATAGGAAGATTAGACAACTTCTCCCACGGCAGACCGGACGAGCCATGATGAGACGGTGCCTGTCCCTGGTGCGACTGACCCTGCGAGAAGAAAGACTGGAAACCTCCAGAACCATGAGGCTGGCTGTGACCGTGAGCTTGGCCGTGGGCACTACCGCCTAGCGCGGCAAACCCGCCTTGACCACCACCGTGGGTATGGGGAACACCACCAGTATTCCGGCCTGCTCTTACACCCTCGGAACTGAGGATGTCGTTCAGGTTATGGCCACGGTCTGGGCGGGAGTGTACCCAGTTCTGGACGGCCTCGAACATGGTCCTGTGAGCCTCGTTGTGCATGTTTCGGAGGGCCGGGTGGTGGAAGACGTTCATGCAGTCGTCGAGGACCTCGTGCTCCGGGACGTCGATGTGTTGCCAAGCGTAGAGCACGCGGGGTGCGACATATTTCAGGATAGCAGAGGCGACCTGGCCGGCGGGCTCGTTGAGGACGTTGGCGAAGTGGTCCTTGGAGAGCAGGGAGTGGGTAGGGTCAGTGCAGTGAGGATCAGTCCATGGCTCGTACTGGTGCTTGCCCGAGGCGTCGATAACGCCGGCTGAGCCTGTTTGCAAAGACTTGGAGGCGGCGTTGATCAACGGACGCACAAATGGAGCAAGCAACGACATGATGAACACGGTCAATGTTTCGGTGATTTTGTCGATGATCGCCTCCATGCCGGGGATCTTCTCGATGATGGAATTCAACTTTCGAACCACCTTGTCACGGAACGCCAGGATCGGGTAAATCTTGGCTACCGTCTCCTGAGGGTTGAAGTCGGGCATGCCCTGCAGACCAGGACCAGGCGCGGCACCACCAGGCGGGCCCTGGCCGGGTACAGGTGCGCGGCTCTGCTCGTGACCGTCGAGTCCTCGATCCGCATAGCCCATGTGCGAACCGCGGGAGCGGTTGGTCATCTCTTGAGCTTCGGACTGCCGTTTCAGCATTTCTGCCTCGTTCACCAGGTCCCTTGTTCCAGGGATCTTCCCCAGCAGTCCAGTGAGAGCATTGAGGGAATTGTTCGACTGGGCGCTGATTTGCGCATCCCCAAGCGCGATATCCATCTCATTAACCTCAGACTGAGTAAAATGATCGGTGGCCTCGCCAAGCACAGAATGGAAGAAATCGACCATGCCAAAGGTGCCAGTCACCAACGGGAAGACATGGTGCCCACGGATGTTGACCTGGGTGGCTGTACCGGTATGAGGGAAGACATTGTGGAAGCCCATCTCGCGCAGCACCAGCTCACAGTAGTTCGTGTGTGCCGCAAAGTCCTCCAGTGTGTGAAGACCCTGGCCCAGACACCGAAGTGCCTCACACAGATCCTCCTCATTGCCTTTGCGCTCCCCGCCGTGTGTGTACATGCGGCCGTAGTGGATGCTGCGGGCCAGACTGTATTTGACGTAGGCGGCGCTCGTCGCCCAGTCGCCCCGCTCGTTGGCAATGTAGTTCTTCATCCCGGTCTCAGGGTCAATGTCGAGCTCGACTTGGCGGACCGGAGGTCGGAGGCGCTTGTCATACTGACGGGCATCTTCGTTGTCGGCGTAGTCCTTGGGGTTGCTGGGCTGGTTAGAACAGGATGGACAAGTGTCTGAGATGATCAGCGCACTCACTCGATATGCTCTTCAGGACGGTAAACGCCCAATCGCTCCGAGGTGACTTCGAACTCGCCCGTCGCGTATCCGAAGCTGAGGAAGGACAGGACCCACACGAGGATGCGGATCGTGTCGGCCTGGAGATTTTTCAACGTGCCCACGTCCATTGCTTGAGAACTTAGGCAGGTCAGTCGAGAGTGTCAACTGCTGTTGTCACGCAAACTCACTAATCCCGTAGCCAATTCCCAAAGTAGACGCGCTTGACCATGGTGGAGGTCCATTTGTGGCCGGCGATGAAGGCGATGGTCTTGAGCATGTCCTCAATGTCGCCATGACGCCAGTTCTTTCCCTCGATAGCGGAGATGGAGGCGATATCTGGGGGTGTTAGTTGAGACTATTGATGTGAGTTTGGAGATACATACTGCCAGCACCAAAGGCGTGGACCTGAGGGAGCAGCACTAAGAGGCACACGAGCAGGGCGGGGAAGCCCGCACGAAGGAGGGACATGATGGGAAAAACGAGACTAGTCGATGTTGTCTCAAGAGGTGACAAAGAAATGTTGTGAGGATATCGTCAGTTCAAAGAAAGGAAAGAAAGAAAAAGACCAAGCTGAATGTCTCAGCCCAGTGATCTTGGCAGACGATCGAGGATCTGCGATGACGTCCACCGAGGCTTAGCGTGGCAGGCATCAGTGACTTGCTGAGACGACAAAAATAGACATTATACAAATGTTTACCATGGACTACCGGTAGACTTCATCTAGACCCCCGATATCATCTTGATGACTGGTGGTTCCATGGATTTAGATTTACATGATCTGATCGCGGGGTACTCGGGACCCACGCGAGATCAGTATACAAGCATCATCAGAGAAACCAACAACTGATTGATATCCATGAGGTCTGAAGGTGGTTGATGTATTAAAAGATCTATCTACAGTCATCCAACGAGTTATATGGGGACATAACATGTGTAGGAGATATTCAATAACCATCGGTCGATTACAGTTAAGCTTAGACTTCATTCAGCCCTACTAGGAGCCGCGAGATACATAGCACAAACCGAACGAATTAACGAAGCGCCCATCGAAATGGTGTAGTAGCGGTCTTTGAATGTGGAATCTATGTTCATTGTCTATCTGAAAGTTTGTTTCTCGACATCTGCCTCCTTAAGGTAGAAGAAAATTTGAGTGCGAGGGTCAGGATCCGAAGTAGTGGTTGGGAATTTTTCCATAGGACTTTCTCTTCTCCTCTATTTTCAAGTGAGCACATGCTTACGTGAAGAACTTATGATACAAGAGCTCGCTGGAATCGATATTGCTGATGCGGCACACGAATCGAAATACTCGCTGGTCTTCAAGGCGGTTCCCCATGAGAGACTGTTTGGATGAAGGTTGTAAGTGAACTCACTTCGGCATGGGATGATTTCTGATCGCTTCCAGTACCATATCGAGGTCCCTCAGAATATGAAACTCCCGAAAGGTGTGAACCTTTCTCATAATCCAACGCGTATCGGTGATTTGAGACCGAACGTCTATGCGAGTGAGGAGTCATCCCTGACTTAGAGCAGTTCTCTGGTCAGAACTGCCCATTATCGCCTGTGGCGCATTGCCTCCCAACGCCGTTTCGATCGAGTACATCCGGACATACAGCAAATAGATGCGTCCAACGTTTCGATGCAGTATCTGCTTGTACTTCGTCCTGTCCTCGATGAACTTCATCAGGCAGGTTCTACACGGTGTTTCCAAACCGAGGAACATGACGACGTGTGGGAAATAGAGCAAAGCGCTTCGGTATGGTTGCGTCTGCGCAAATTTTGTCGTGGATCGTCCCATTTCACCAAGGTAACAGTGCTGGGTTCAGGATGAGGCCGGTGGATGAATTACTTTGTCAAGGCTTCCATTCCAACGGGTTGTGCATGCTTTGAATTGACAGGATTATGGCCCAGAATTATGAGGATAGGGAACCAAAGCGTGCATACTCCTACTACAGTGAGTGGTACGTTGCGAAGGCATTGCAATTGACGCAGAGGTGCAGCCACTGTCTATAGGACATGACTCGGACTACCTATACCTAGATCCCACAGAAAGGTAACCAGTAAGCTACGGCCTCAAAGCGTGAATAAGCATCCACACATAGAAAAAGAATATCAAACTGGAATATTGTTCTGAAGTCTCAATCTTAGAAGGCTCATTTGAGCCCCAAGTAAACCAACAAGACAACCAAGATAAGCTTTGGCCCAAGCCTGTGGTCTCCTTGATCATGAGCTTGCGAACATCGAACTCATACTCAAGACAAAAACAAATACCACCCAGAACAATATCGGAAGAAATTCTATCACGATCTCCGTTCACCCCACAGAACCATGAAGTAACAACTGATCATCGCGTGTTAGCCGAGAGAGTAGCACTGGATCCACGGTGGTATCGAACAATGTCACTGTCGCAATAACCACATCGTCGCATCAACAGTCCAAGTCCACCCCGCAGTTAAAACCATCCCACTTCTCCAAACTCACCTCCACCATCAACTTCACCTCTCATACATCCAACAACAACTCAACAAAATGTCTACCACCCCAAACCTCGACGCCCTCCAACGCGACGGCTTCGTCGTGGTCCGCAACCTCCTCACCCCCCAAGAAATAACCCACTACCGCACCATCGCCACAACCGCAACAACCGCAGCCCGCACAGGCAAATGGCCACACTTCCGCACCGTCCCCAAACAATTCCCGCCCTGGCCATCAACCCCGCCCCCGGCCTCCGAAGGCGGCATCTGGGGCGTGCAGCACCTCCTGCACCCCTCGATGCCAGGCCGGGACAGTTTCGCAAAATGCTATTTCTCCGAGTCGATTCTCAACGTCGCCGAGGAGTTGATGGGCGTGAAGCCTGGTTCTTCCGAGGGGGCGGATGAACCCCTCGTTATGGAGTTGTTTAATCTGCTCGTTGCGCCTGAAACAAAAGACTTCGAGCTTCGCTGGCATAGGGATGATATTCCCGAGACGGCGTCGGCGGAGGAGGAACTGCAGCAGCTGGCGGCTAAATCGCCCGGCGGGCGGCAGTCGCATGCGCAGTACAATCTCGCGCTATGTCCGGATGCATCGTTGATCGTTGTGCCGGGATCGCACCGGCGCGCGAGGACAGATACCGAGCGGAATGCGGCGCCGTATGAGCCGTCTCTGCCGAATCAACTTGTTGTGGAGTTGCAGCCTGGCGATGCGGTGTTCTACGATAGTAATATCCTGCACCGTGGGGTGTACAAGGGGAAGCCTGAGGGCGGGGAGGAGACGCGGTTGACGCTGCATGGGAGTATTGGGTTGAAGGGGGTTGAGGGTGGTGCTGGCGAGGAAGAGAAGAAGAAGGTGCGGGCTACGGCTGTGTTGCAGCATGGGGTTGGGGCTTGGGTGCAGAGGGAGGATGCTGCTTTTGGGCTTGGGGAGAGGCCGGAGAGGATGAGAGCGAATCTTGTGGCGATGGGGAGTGGGGAGGGAGTTGGGTATTCGTTGCAGGGGTGATTGTCCTTGAGGGTGGGTTTGTACAGTTACGTTCTTGTGAATATCGAACCTTTTGTATATGGGATCTCGATGAGATGTCACGGCATGAACTATCAGATAGATGGATGACCTGTTCTGAAATATCATCGTGTGTCAAATAGATTGATGATCTTCTATAGGTGTGATTTGAACTTGCCAGGTGATATTCGGAGCCCTGCTATATCAACCCGAATTCCACATCCACTTCTACTATCTGATCTACTTCTTAACAGCCACATCAGCCAGTTGCACACCACTAGGCAACCCCAAAATCTGTCCAGCATTCCCCAAATCACACGTTCCCAACCGCGCAGTCCCGACGGACTCCGTCAAACAGCCGCCATTCTCATTCTGCACATGGCCAGTGAGAAAATGGGACCACGTCGTCCCAGATCCACTCCCACAATCTCCAAGCGAGATCTCAGTGCCGTTTCCAGGGACAGCAAGACATTTGGAGTTGTCCGAGAGCGGGCTCAGCATCAGCTTGCTGCCATCTCCGGTAACGCGCCAGGTCTGGGAATCGGCTCCATGGCAGGGTTGGAATCGGACTGTGCCGTCTCCAGTCAAACAGTGACCTGTGGATGTGTCGAAGATCATGCCTGTTGGGGTGATACTGGTGCATCCTTGTGGGGGAGTAATCCGGTGGACACTTGTAGCGTGGCTGTTCAGAGTAACATCCAGACTTTGCTTGATGGTTGAGACAGAGCCAGTCCAGAGATCACGAGCCTGATACTGGCAGCTCGAGTCCAGACCAAGACGATCGAGCGAGACAGTCGTCTTCGCAGTGCTGCTGCCAGTATTGAGGACGGCGACCAGTCGGTCCCCGTTCGCCAGTGAGCGGCTCAGGACGTCGAAATTGCTATCACGGCTGACGAGAGCAGCCTGCTGAGCGAGCTGGTCCTGGTCGACGGCGATGAGGTCCTTGTTGGAGAGGAACTCGATCTCCTCATCCGACAGAGCAGGGATATACGCGCTGATGATGAGCGGCGCACCAGACGAAGCCCAAAGAGCGAAATGGGACTTCTTCTCGTCCATAGTCAGGCCAGGGTGGTCCGGGATCAGGAAATCGGGGTCATTGTAGTAACCAGGCATCTGGTAGCGGACCACACGCGTATTGAAGTGATAATTGGTCATGATGCTCTCCCAGGCACTGCCCGCACCGCTGTATACGAGGATATCGTCCGAGTGGCGCGCCAGCTCACCATAGAACGGGATCCAGTCCATGAGCCTCGCCCAGTCCGTGGCATTGGTGCAGAAGTACGCAGGCGCAGACTCGGAGAATATCAGCGGGTTCTGCATCTCGCTCAAGATCTTGTGCCACTGACCATACCGACGGCGGTACTCGTCGCGAAGCGGGCGGCCGTCTTTTGCGTAGACGTTGCACCCGTCCAGTTTGAGGTAGTCAATGCCCCAGCTGGCGAAGGTCTGCGCATCCTGCGCCTCGTGTCCGTAGGAACCGGGGTACCCGCCGCAGGTGGCATTGCCTGCGTCCTCGTAGATGCCGAGGTGGAACCCGCGGGCTTTGGCGTACTGTGCCAGCCAGGGGATCCCGTGTGGGAACTTGGTGGTATCCCACTGGAGGGAGCCGTTAGCGCCACGGTGATGGGTCATCCAGCAGTCGTCGAGGTTGAGGCGATTGTAGCCTGCATCGAGGAGGCCGCGCTTCACCATTGAGTCTGCTGTCTCGGTGAAGAGCGTCTCGTTGAGATTGCACTCGAATCGGGCCCAGTTGTTGAAGCCCATTGGCGGTGATGGGAGGAGCTTTGGGTCTTCGACTGACGCTTGCGCCTGGAGGAATGGGAGCAAGAGACCAGCCAGCCCGGCTGTAGCCCAATTGGTTGGTGTTTTCATGATGCTCAAGACTGATGCCTCACGGAGAAGGACAATGTTTGGATCAGAGAAGTTCTGTGGTTGAGAACCCAGACATCAGCCCATACCAGCACGCAGCACGCAGCTCGTCTTTATCGATCCTGAATGCTGCAGCCTCGAGCTCAACTCTGGGATTCCCCGCACCAGCGTCTCAGTCTCCCCTGAAGATCGACACGGATCCCACGTCGGGGAAGTCGCACTCAAGAACTACAACGGTACCATCGTCGCTGAAGCAAAGGCTCGATCGGAAACCGTTGAAGTTATTCTGTGCATTTTGCCGGGGACTGGGAATGGGGGCGCAGGCTAAGCCATGCAGGATCGTCGGGATATGGGACATGGTGACCGGCAGAGTGGCGCTAGCCTGAGTTGCTGGATGGTGCATGAAGATATTCAGAAGAACGAGTATTCAAGTCGTCTTTCAATGCATCTGCCAATGATAACCAGTCGACTCGGTCATTCCCGCGACGCGATGAGATGCATCACATTTGGCTTGCCACTAGTTCCAATCGCCTCGTGAGCACCAGGCAAAGAAGAATGGAAGAGAAAAGAAGGTCATGCAAGACGAACAGGGTATCACGCATCAACTCGCCTGCATAGCTCAACGATAATAAATCAACCCTGCCACGCAGCCAAAGGCATAAGCAGCGCGACAAAAGTACCCAATTCCAACAGAAACCTCGGATCTCCAACGGGCAATCGCAGCGAAAATCCCCCCACTCCCTCGTCGAAGAGCTAACGGTCTCCGTTCGCCGTGCTCAGCGGGGAATCGGAATCCCATCGCAAATTTCAGAATCTCCTTTTCCCCGAATATACCTCCAAATGCACAGAAACACATTCTGTCCGGAGCCTCGGGGAAATGCGACATGCCTACCTCCGAGTCGAGGACCAAGATCCGTCCGCAGCAGTCTTGTCTGAAATGTCGCGAGCGCAAGGTTAAGGTACGCTTTCGTTCCGCTGCAGATCTTCCGAGGGTAATGAGCTTGAGGGAGCGAGGGAGAGGAAGAGGAAGGGAATGAAACCCGACGACAGATACTGATGAGAGTGTTTCTGCTAGTGTGATCGTTCTGTTCCGTGCCACGCTTGTATTATCCGCGGCCTCGAGGCCGAATGCACCTACCTCACGACGCCGGAGGACCGCGCGCACATCAGCCAGGCGGAGATTATCGAGCAGTTACGCCGTGAGCTTGCCCAGTTGCGGGAGCAGGTGAATCAGAGTCCAAGGGGACCGAGTCCGGGGAGCCGATTCGGGGCGAGGTATGCGCGGGCGTGCTCGGGACATTATCAGTCGGTGGGATATGGTGCTAGTGCTGGGCACACAGCTTCGACAGCTCCCTCGGCTGGCGCACATGCGGAACAAGGCGAGGGGAGTTGGCCGGGCAGTTCGCCGTCTTCGACCGTGACGACCTTGACGAGCTCTGTGACGGTTACGAGTCCGGATAGTACGGGGAGTGATGGGGGAATGAATCAGGCGCAGGCTACTTCTGCGTACACGGCTCCGACGGGGCCGTATATGACGCAGATTGCGGAGGTGGATGGCTCGGCCGGGGGTGATCCGGCTAGTCTTGGAGGCAGTAAGTCTTCCTTCCTGTAGTTGATTGAGTCCTTGTACTGACATAACTTGCAGGTCTCATAGACGATGCGACTATATCGCAATGCCACGCACCTGGCATGGGATTCGCGCTGGGCGAGATCCCGGGCTCTATCTCGATGCACGCCATGCCACCCCATTCAATACAGCCTCTAGAAGGAATCGCAGGTTTATCCCACCACTCGCTGCATATGTACAGAGACATCAGTCCGAACCACGCGATAGGAGATGGGGGCAATGCCTCATACATGCCCGGCCAGGAGAACTACGCCAGTCTCTACGGACAGCGCTACCCCAGCACGAAGGAAGATGAAAGACCTCATGCATATCATCATCAATGGCAGCCAGGCGCAGCTGGAAATTTCCCATCGGCCCAATCATACCTGGAACCCTCTTACTTTCCATCGGCAATTGCCCCCCTCGCCAACTCTGATCCCAGCTCGCATACACCCGTATACCAGCCTGCACCCGTTGCGCAGGGTGCAGTATACAATGCTCCCAGCCACGAGTCGTTATTAACAGAAACACCTGTACATACCGCCTCCGGCTCATGGAAGGGTGAAGATAAACAGGAGCTCCTGGAGACCCTCTTCGAGACAATCGGCAGCTGCGACGAGGACCGTGTGGCGCAGGTGATCCAGGTTGTGCGGATGAGCGCCACGCCCGAAGAGGCCGTTTCGGGCATTTGCCAGGTTCTAGGCATCGCAGACAGGCGATGACGTGGGTTATGAATTGTGAAACAGGGTGCACTGTGCAGCACCCCTCCTCGGCAGCACATCAGGGTTATGTATATCAACTCCGCAACCCCGGAGAGGCCGCATCAACCATCATTTTGTCCAAAAAGTAACTCTATCACAAGCAATGCTTTGTACAATAATGCAAACAAGTCATGAAGCCGTCAGTCGTAAGGTCAAGTCCCGGTCCAGCAACGTCTAGACTCGAGTCGTAATGGCGAGAGCGATAATCTCACGGAAAAGGAGAAGGAGTCTGGTCTGTCTCGTCCATGGGTTTCTGCCCATAGACGAAATGGAACAGCACGTACAGGTGGAACTTGTTGCTGACCAGCTCGGCGCGCACTTTCTCCATGTACTCCTGTGCATCTTGATAAGAGTAGCCCAGGACACGGGTGAACAGCGCCAGCGTGTATGGCTCAACGACCTCGAGGATGGTGAGTTTGCCCACGCGACCGATTTCCTTGAGCCGGCGATTCTTGGCCCATCCTCCAACGGGACACTACACGATCAGCAACCACACATAGTCTTTTTCCCCAGATAGGAATCTCACCTTGTAAATATCATCCGTCACATTCGCAAAGCCCGCCTCCTCCATCCACCCGCCAATCCTCGCCGCAATATTCATCGGCTTCCCAAACTGCGCACTCGCCGCATTCAACCTGGCCTGCCAATCCATCACCTTCTCCGCCTTCTCATGCGTCCCATCATCAGACAACACCCAAGCCTCAAACTCCTGCGCCTCAAACCAACCCCCCGGCTTCAGATGCGCAAGCGACTGCTTCAGCAACCGCGGCCAATCACCAATACCCCCGCCCATACTCCGGGCATGGATATAATCGAAGGCCTCATCCGGCGCAAAGGTCCAGTCACTCTCCGCGTCGTCGATGAAGAAGCGACAATTCGGCGGGGCCCAGCTGGGCTGGATGGGACTCAGGTCTGTGCCGAGGATCTCGGCGTTGGGGAAGTCCTCTGCCATGTCGAGGGCCCATTCGCCTGTGCCCGTGCCGATGTCCAGCACGCGGCGGGGAGGGGACGAGTCTGTCATAGTGAGCGGGGCGCGGTAGAGGTCGCCGCCGCTGAGGAGCTTGAAGAGGTGGTGCATTAGGGCCAGCCGGTCTTGTTCTTCCTCGTCGTTGGGGAAGGGGTATTGTCCGTGGCGGTAGGCGTGGTAGCGGCGGCCGTTCTCGTAGCAGTAGTCGCGGACGGAGCTGGCGAAGGAGAGGTTGGAGCCTACCAGGGATTGGGTGTCGAAGAGGGAGTCGTCGTCGCTTGTCTGGGGATGTGAGATTGTGTTCGGGTGTAGTTGATAGGAGTTGGCATGAATAAAAGGAGTGGTGATAGGATTATTCCTTCACGAATAGCATATAGCCATGGGTTGTTTACTGGGGGAGACAAGATCTACGAGGAACAACAGAACAGAGAGAATACTCACATCGACCTGGATGCGCTCGTTGGGGTTTGGTTGAGACATGGTGTGACGGGGGTAGAAGGTAGGAGGGAGTAGGTAGAGGAGGATGTAGAGAAGAAAAGAAGAGGGGAGGAGTGAGGCTATCGAGAGGTCAGAGCGGCCCGCAGGAAGACCCGAGTGGAAGGTCGCTGGGAACTCGTTTACACCTGAAGACCCCGCAATTTGGGACGAGACGAACCCGAGGATTTGGTTCAGTTGACGAGTCACTTGGACTTGGACTAGCACGAAAGAGACATAGTCCTTTTAGCTAAGTAAGAGGGTAGAATATTAATCATCCCTGTCACCCACCGGGCTCGGGTCCCAGAACCCTCTTTCGTTGTATACAGCTTACATGGGAGAAATGGTTATTTGAATTAGATTATGTGAATATCATCTCATCATATGCAAATCCTTTTTGTCGTTTGACAGAGTCATGGATCAGGATTCAGATTCGGATTCGGATTCAGATCCAGGTCCAAATCCAGGATCATCCCAGAGCCTGCAGCTTGGACTGCTCATCCGGCGTCAGTGCTCCAAACAACTCCTGGAACCCCGGCTGCGTGGATGCCCGCTGGAAGAAATCCGTCAGGAAGGCCTGCGTCTCATCGTCCCGCCGTCGGACTGCAAATACTGACTCCTCTCCCGCTTCGCCGAATGCCATCAGTTGCTGCTTGGTCATTCCCAGTCCGAGATCCAGGATCTGCCCGGGCATATCCTCCCACTCATCGTCCCCATCATCACTAGCAGCATCGTTCAGGGCAGCTGCCTGGGCAGCGTCGATTCCCTTGTTGCCTGATGCCGCAGCGAGCTCCTCCACAAGAACCTTGATGATCTTCAGGGGCGCTGACACCGTAGTGTAGCGGTCGGGGTTGATCCGGGACTGCGAGCGGGTCTTGATGCGGCCGGTATCCTGGATGATGAGGTCGCCCTTGACAGGCACCTCGGAGACGCGGGGGTCGGACAGCTCGTACAACCGTGCGAGAGCAAAGATGTTCTGTTTGATTTGGTCGTAGCCGGCGAAATTGACCGAGTTCTCCAGCCACTTGCTCAGCACAACCACCAGGCCGCTCTGTCCGCCAATGTTCACCTGGGCAAGGAAGTCGATGACCTCCCGCGCGCTGATGAGGGTCAAGCGTGCAAACACAACGATCAAGCTTTGGATGAATTGCGCCTTTTCTGCGGTCGCCAGACGCTGGGCGACTGCCTGCAGGAGCTGGGGCAGGTAGGGACCTAGGCGCTCTGAGCCCGCCTTCTCCACCAACTCAGCAGCCAGGTGGCCGACTTCCACGGCTGCATTGTCGTCCACGGTCGGACCCAGCAGTCGATCGATGATGATGAGCACAACCTCGATCGCCTCCTTACCAGACTCCGGATCCCGCCAGGCCACAAACTGCGGAAAGTCGTGAGAGAGCATGTGGCGCACAGATTCACTCGCCGGCCGGATCAATTCGCCCTCCTCAGAGCCCAGCAGCAGACGGTTGAGCTTGGGCATCACCGTCTCCACAAATCCGGCCGGCATAGGCTCGGGGCTGCGCTCGGCCAAAGCGCGGAGCAGGTCGGCGGCGAAGATGGTGAGGGCACTTTCCTCAGTCATGTTACCCACATCGATGGCACCCATCAGGGAAGGCAACACCTTCTCGCAGAGGCGTGTGTATCCGTCAGGACCCTGTTCAGTGATATGATCCACAATGTCTTCGAAAGCCTCGATGACCGTCAGGGTCAGCTGGAAGTTCTCGGCGCCACTGCTGGCAATGTTGAAGAGAACATCGATCGCGACCGAGGATAGCACCACATTGGGGTCGGCCATGATGGTGTCGCGCAGGGTCTCAGCCAACGTCACCTTGAGATCGTCACTCTCAGCCTGCTCACGGAGGTCGCGTGCAGAGACAAATTCGGATATGGCGGAGATGACGGTTGTTTGGAATGGACGGGCGACGCTGGCAGGTAAGGAGTGCATAAGATCCTGTAGAATCCGAATACCAGCAACCTTGACCAACTCTGAAGGGTCTTCAGCGATGACCTTCAGAGTTGCCTCCAGGTAGGACGCAGTTGTTTGTTGGAAAGCTTCACCCGCCACCCGGGTCAAAGCACCACCCACCAAGTAGCCTCGAGCTCGCAAAAGCTCTTGCTCCTGCTGCATTGCATACTTGGCAAACTGGTCGAAGCTGGCTGTCAGCTCAGGAGAGAGCTTCTTCGCAATCTCGGCAAAATCTCGCAACAGGAAATTCAGGATGCACAGAGCGCCCTCTCGAGATTTCCAACTACGCCACCAATGTTAGTCTGAGTAAATAAGGCCGACAAGCGCAAGACTTACGATGCAGAATTGTCCGCAAAGAGGGTGTTCAAGTGAGCAAGCATGCCCTCAGCCGCCTTCTCCTGTAGCCATTCGCCGGTCTTGTTGACAAGGTCGCCACTACAGGCTCGAGGTGTGTAGTTGGCCGTGACGGAGGTCTCCTCAGAGAGGAAAAGATTCACGTCGACATCCCACAGGCCCTCTTCCTCCATGGTAATTTGTGCATAGGAACTAGTCAACTTCATGATCTCCACCAACCAGCCAGCGGAGCTCCCAGATGGACCGGCATTTTGAAGTTGCTGCCGAAGCTCGGCTTTCACGGGGGGTGCCGAGAGCAGAATCCCAATGAGATCCAATTCTTCCACAACCAGAAGATCAAGTGAGTAGGGGAGTCCATCAACGTCTTCCAAACGGCCTTGGCGGTCGTTGTCAATGTAGAATGCCTGGTAGATTGGCAAAGCATTGGTGAGTTCGTCCCACACAGCCGAAAAGAAAGTAGGACTCTGCGCAGACAGGACACTGGGGAAGAGGATCCGGATCCTCAGGAGGGTCTGTCGGAAAAAACAACATGTTAGCCAGCAATACCCACGGAATAAAGTGCAGCCGAACAAAGTCGTACCTTGCAAATCTGGATCTTGAGACCAACAACCCCGCGCCACTGCGACACAACCTCCTTATCCGCTTCATCTTCGCTGGGAGGCTGAGGCAAGGGAGCCTTCAGAGCCGAAACAAAGAAAGTCGACCAACCACCCAGCATGTCATTCACAAATGACTTGACGGCATCCTTTTGTTGTTCCAACACTATCTCGATTGTATCAAAGCAAGACCGGAAGACTGCAACAGAGAGAGCCCGCAGCATTGGACGACGGGACTCGGAGGTGGCCACGGCAAAGAGGGACGAAACGAGGTCGCGAGCGACGTTGAAGAACTGTTCATCGCTGAAGCCGGTGTCAACCAAGTCCAGAAGCACCTTCAATGCACCATGCAGCGCGCTGTCGGTGGTGGCAGGATCATTGATGATTTGAAGCAACGAGGGAAGCAGCTCCGGCCAGTCGTCTGGGAAGTCGGCGCTGGCGATTTTGCTGACGGCGAAACTGGCAGAAGCCTTGACCTTACGTTCGGGGGTCTCTGTTGTTGTCGCAAGCTCAAGCAATGCACGGCGGATCTGCGCTTTAACCGCATCGTTTACGAGGACATGTCCTTTGAACTCGTCGAGGTTGGGGGACCAGGCTGCGACGATGAACGTGCGAAGTACCGAGAGTGCAGACTGACGGAGACTGACCGGGACGGATTCATGGGAGGCAATTGCTGTCAGGGAGATCGGGAAGGACTCGTTCGACCAGAGCTCTTTCAACTTCAGCTCCGCGGCCTGTCTTGTGCCGGTCGTGGGGGATTGGGTGTCTGCCAGGAGTGGCAGAAGTTCTTGCTCCATGGTGAGTCAAGTTTCTGATCGGTTGACCACCGCAGAGAGAAGAAGATGGAAGAGAAGCTGGCTCGAGGCCGTGTTTACAGAAGAGAAATCAACTTTACAACGCGCTCCGCGATAAGGAGACGGAGGGGCAAAAGCGGTCTGGAATGGCGATTCCCATTGGGCAGGCGGTCAGTCAACCGGCTTCCCCTGATCGATTGAGGAGCATATCGACGCTCCTTCTATCTGTTCATTCTCTGGATGATTCGAGCGTGACTTCGAATCGAGTACAGAGATTCTCATCCAGATGGATCAAATGACATAGCATGCTTGGAGATGGAACGGTATCCAGGTTTGGGTGCACTTCAAGAACGATATATGAGGAGGAACTACAAGCTTGCTGAATTGTTAACAGTTCTTGCCAACTGCAAGAGAGAGGATCTGTGCCTGAGCGTTGATTTCAGTCAGACCCAGTCTAAGCCAAACGAAGACTGACAGGAAATTTCAGAGAACTGTTCTGTCATCTGCGTGCTTATGAGCTAGGTGATCATAGCTGTGAGGGATACAGTCTCAGCCACAATGGCAGCCTGGGCAATGTATACATCTCGCACTTTCTGTTGGACTATTGTGAGCTGAGACATACATCATAGCTTGCGAATGTATGCTTGGCTGTACTACGGCACCTTGCTTACCGGGCCATGTCGGTCTGTAGCACATGGGCAGGTCATTGCGCTGCAGGGATCAAGGAAGTTACCACCGATGAAAGGCATCGTACCTTTGATATCTATGCTGTCCAATAGCAGAACAGGAGAGGCTGTTCCTTGAAAGCCATACAGAGCCTTATTTTAGGGTCATCCATACAGAAGCTCTGAATGCAAGCCGCAAAAAGTCAAAAAGTCTAAACCAGCTCGATAGAAAACCAGTGGTTTTCCAAGATGGCCGTTGAGCTTTGCCAGCAAGCAAATTAGTCAATTCAACACGTCACCTTGAGGCAAGGCATGTCCACTTTGTATGGAAGTCGGAGACATGTAATGTGCTTACAATCAGTTAGGTATGTATAGCTCTAGGTACATGAATCCCCGGACCTCGGGTACCTGGTGTGACAAAGACGGCCGTCGGGAAAGGCACCAGCAGCCGCATTCAAAGGTTCTCCAGCATGATTTTTCGGCTAGGCATATATCAGGGCGCTAAGATTCAAATCAACGCTTGACACAGCTGTCCGGTCTCATTGGGTGGATCGTGATCTTTCGGAAAGAATCCCAAGGTCCACCGGATTGACTCGATGTCAGTCGGCAAACTGTACTCAGTAATAGTCGTACAGGAAGCACGGCCGCTGAGAATGGAAGAGACAGACATTTCTATAGCTAGTGCATTTGCAGAATTGAAAAGCTATCTCCTCAGCTCATCGCATCCGAAGGACTATCCTGTTCAGACATGGTAAACCTTGGGAATGCTTGAGTAATGTGCCCCTCACTAAATCTCCATGATCACCGGAGAAAGGCGGCCGACGATCATCGCCCGGTGGCGCGCGGCGGTGACAGTCAAGAACAAAGACATCGAAGCAGATGGAACAAATTTTCTCTGGTGATTGATAATCGCGGTATCTGGAGTTGATCCCATACGCCCGCTGGGCAACTCAATCACCATAGTGCGAAATACCATAGCCACCCGGAGCAGAGACTGCAGTCTCCCCGGGGGAGAGGGGGATCAGCCCCCCTGTAGTATGGCCGCCACTGCCGTCAGAGCTGGGAAGATCATCGGTAAAGGTAAAAAGTCAAGATGAAAAGGGCGTACGATGTGGTACGGTGAGCGAGGAGTGGGTGGCCGGTACCGCTTGGGCAGATACATGGGTGTGTGTACCTGGCATTGGAGGGGAAGATGAGGTGTAACTGGGAGTAATTTGTGGTACCGCTATACTCCGAGGGGAGATGGATATCCGTGGACTTGTCCTCTCATAGGCTCTCTGTTGGGGGGGGGGGGGGGGGGGGGGTTTCTTACAAGAGGAGAAATGATGAGACTCAGGTACCGCTGAGTACAGTACTTTTGTCTTCGCAAGAATCATCGCACATAGATCTTTCCTACACGATGCTACTACTAACTATTACTACTACTCTTGCTAGGACTATTAGCCTGGACATACCAAGCCTTAGCTTAGTGAGTACTCAGTAGTGAAGCCCTGGCGCAGATAAGCTTACACACCAGGAATTCTCTGCTCGGCTATTCCCCGTCGGTTCATTGTCCTCGCCCAAGGTTGGGCCTTGCTTGGGTTTGGTTTCGTGGTTCATTGCCCCGTTCTTCTCTTATTATTGTGTCCTCATGATCTATGTTGTTTTGATCATGTCTTTTCTCTATTTTTCCATTTCGCTTGGCTTGATGATCGCCCTCCGCCGCTAAAAAGTCCCATATCCCACCCACTTCCTTAATGCGGTGGGGAAGAAAAAGAAGAGGCAAAATGGGCAAAACAGTGTGCGCTCTGTGCACACCCGCATACAATCTCGTACCCTGGATACCTGTGTATTATTGATGTACACTTTAGGAGTCTTCTATACCGCAGTTATGCTAGAAAAAATCTCTTTTACTATAACAAGGATCATAGAATATTTCTTTGTCCATAACTAAGTAAATAAAATATAAAAACCCCGGTCAACGAGTCATCGTTGAGAAAGCAAAAGGTGAAAGAGTTGTTCTGCAGGGCCAACCCATGACGCAACCACGTGACGAGAACCGTGACCTTCCACTGACCGTCGCCTTCCACTCCTGCTTTTCCCCTCGAGCGAGCCACACGGGGTACATCGTGAATCTCACGTCGACACGACCATCTCCTTCATCTTTCTTACCTCCCGGCTCTTCACCTTCGATATTTGGGCTTGGAGGTCTTCTTGTCGCCAGACCCTCCTGCCCCCTCCCTTCGCCAGGGTTTTCCCCTACAGTCCAAACCCCCTCCTTCCTCTCGCTTTGAAACCACCCCTCCTCGTCCAAAACCCACCCCCAAAGGGAACATCGTTTCTCCAAAAAAAAAGTGACCACTCTCTTTTTGATTTTCTGGGATCGGCGCTTAGGATATTCTCGTCATCCATCCCTCATGCTTTGAGGTTTTGCATCTTGTCGTTTTGTCCACCCAAGCGTATGTCTTTTTGCTTCCGTGACCAACAACACCCACCCCCTCCCCTTCCCACTATATCCACCATCTCCCCTCGTCATCACCAACTACCTATCTCCCAATCAATTCAAGGGGCTCTCTCCCTTGGTTATTGTCTGCTCCGACCGTCTCGACCTTGTCGCACAACACCCCTCGATCCGACGTGTTGGCCGAGTATCGGCGGCGGGAACCGAAAAAAAAAGAAAAGAAAACCTTGATATCGCTCACCCACCCATCCTCATTCAAGAACCCAGGTTGACCGATGATTCTAGAAAGGCAGAGCGATGATTAGCTTCAGGGTGGAACATCATTCAGATTCTTCGAGACTCCGTCAAGATCACCCTTACCGTGGAAACGACATCGGATCGTTCGACGGCAATGCCGATGGCCAGTGAGACCAGTAGTACCACCACCATGACCACTTTCTCCGCTCCGGTCCCTGCTACCAAATCGCTGCCCACCAACCAGTCGGCGCTGGCGGCTTCGTTCACCAACTTCCTCACCGTCTCTGTTCACCAAATACTCTTCTTGCGATCCGTCTACCCGCGCGCAACCTTCTTGCCTGTACGGGCGTACAACTATCCCGTTCGACAATCCCGTCACCCTAAAGTGTGTGACTATATCAACGATGCATCGATTGCAGTCGGGACAGAGATCTTGAAAGGCACAATCACCGCAGTCAGTATCATCATTTCATCTCTCCGCACAAATCAGCCCCTCGAACGATATGCCTTTGATCTATCGGGCTTCCCTCGGGCACCGGCCGGAGAGGTGAATACCACGTTTGAAAACCGAAATGAAGATTCATCCGTGCCAGGCGCGCCCGTCTCAGACCGGGGCCCCGCGCCAACATCGGTCGACCTCGAGTCACAATTCCGGGCCTGTCTGGCCCGCCTGGCGTCTGCCTGTGCACGACTGACCCCGCTGCCGCGGGATGACGAGTTCAGCTTCACCGTCTGCATTGAAGTGCGGGAGGATGCGTTGCCCCCCGCGGGCACTACCAAAGAAGAACAAACATGGATTGTCGCCGAACCTGGCAAGGTACACCTGCGGTCCTGCACCGCCCCTTTCTCCGTCTCGAAACTGCGAAATGGCGAGTCTCAACGGCCGCCCCCTCCGGCCTCGAATGGCCGCGCCAAAACAGTACCAGTACGACGTGTGGAGGCCGGAGAGCTTCGGTTGGAGTTGTGGGTGGAGGAGGCGCGGCAGAAATTCAACGAACCGGTGGATTCAGAACAGCCGCCATGAATTACAGTTTTCCTTATTACAAAAGGGAACAAAAGGGATTTTGGTTGTCCAGTCCTGTGGAGAATTGTTGTTCGTTTGTTATCTGTCCACACCCATTTCAGTCTCATTCTTGATTTAGCGTGACCAATGATCGAACATACATGATGGACGAGGAAATTAGGAACTTGCCGTCCGCAAGATTGTGGCGCAAATATATAAAACGGGGAGCGGACGATTTTTGGGACTCGCATGGCATTTTTTTACTTACATAGATCAGGTTCATATCTTTCCTTTTTTGGCTATCCTTTTCCCCCTTCTCTCCCCCAAACTCTCCCCCCAAACCCTCTGATTACTTACTCTTCTTCATGACGCTCCTTCTCCTTCTACCCTCTTTCTCATCGTTCGCCCTGGCTTTGTTGAAACTGTTTGTCGCCTCTTGCATCTCCTTGTGCTGATCCCTGGGTTTTGACTCTCCTCGCTGATCTTTTCGCTGCGGTCCGGCCTTTTTTCATACCATCTATCTCCTTTTTTTGTATTTCATTCGTCTCCTTTGTTGAATCTCTCAACTACATGATTCTCTTTCTCATTTCTAGCCAATTCAATTATCTAGCAACTAGTTTCCCAATGTCGTCTCGTTTCTGGTCTCCCTCGGTTGGTTTATTCCATGCGTTTACCTCGTTACTGTCTGATAAGGCTGTGGCAGTCTTTGCGTTGTTGCTTCCCTTTTGCCTGACGTTATAATCGCCCCTGTCCCATGCGCCTTGTTTTAATTGTCTATTTCAAGCTCGGGCCTGATCATACATAGTATCTAGGTAGGTTGGCTTGTAAGAGATATAGCCAGTGGATAATTCTGTGTAGGCAATGCGCACTGTTGAAAGATGCTTCGTGTGATCCCTGGGTATAGATGGAGATATCATACGCTGACGAAGTCTAGCGAGGTTTTGCTTGAACCCCAGGCAGGTAGATCTCCTGGTAGATCTCCCAAGTCCCGAGGAAGTCCAACCTATTCCAGCCAGCTAGAAGCAAATTTGTCTCAAGTTTGCTCTAAATCGTGAATGATACGAGATATCGCTCTCGGCTCACAGCCAGGGAAGTGATTACTATCCACTATGTCAACATGAAAATATCTGTTGTTAAGATAGATACATGGGCTCTTGCCATGTTTCGATTACTATCGAGGTGTCTGTGAATCTGGAGAAGATCGGAAGACAGGAGTAGTTATACCAGTTCAGAGGTCGGACATGCACGAGGGATCATCCGGTACGGTTGGGGAACCAAGCCCTACAGAGCCACTATGGGTATTTTAAGGTACTCGAAGGATCTTCTGTCCGTCCAACCAAGTTCAGCAGGCTGAAACAGCCACTAGGCTCTTACATGCCTCTCAATACATGCTACGCAAGCTCACTAGGACGAGTTCATTGCAAATCCTTTTCCATTAAAGAACTTTTATCTCCTGGTTCCCAAAGTTTGACTGTCATATCATCGGCAGTGCACACCAGCAGCCTGCCATCCCGCGAAAAGGACAAAGCCCTAGCCCAACCTGAGAAAGGCCCCAATACCCGCTCCGTAGAGCCTGTGGATGCATTCCAAACCCGGACGGTCATATCATCCGACGCAGATGCTATCGATTGACCATCTGGCGAAAACATCACATTCCTTACCCAGCTAGAATGGCCGTCAAAGATCTTGCTTTGAGCCCCAGCCCGCCAGAGCCTGACCGTCTTGTCCTTCGATGCAGATACCACTTGTTGGCTATCTGCTGAGAATACCACGGCCCGAACAAAACTCGAATGGCCCTCGAGCGTTGCGGTAAGTGAGCCAGACCGGATATCCCACAGCCGCACAGTTCCATCATCAGACGCAGATGCTAGCTGTTTTCCATCCGGGGAGAATGTCACATCCCGGACCCAGCCCGTGTGACCCTTGAAGACCTGGAGTGCAGAGCCCAGGCTGGCATCCCATAGTCGGACAGTCATATCATCTGAAGCAGAGGCGATCAAATTGCCATCTGGGGAGAACCTCACAGACCGCACACAGCCAGCATGGCCCTCAAGCGTCCTGGACACGAGTGCGGTACTGGTGTCCCAAATCCGGATAACCATATCATCAGAAGAGGAGGCTATACGCTTCCCATCCATAGAAAAAGTCAGTGCCCTCACGGGTCCAGAATGACCTCGGAAGACTCGATATATCGAGCCGCTGGTCGTGTTCCACAGTCTGACCGTCGCATCATTTGAGGCTGATGCAGCCATCGAGCCATCTGAAGAAAGTGCCACATCCCAAACCCAGCCTGTATGGCCCTCCAGGGTTCTGCAAGGGACTAGGTTGGTCTCCGTGATAGTAGAGTTGTCGGACTTGGCTGTGGCCGTCTGCACTGGCGGCATGGACATTGTGTCGTCATTGGCGGGGAAGCCCCATGACCCGGAGAGGACCTCAAAACAGGGAAGTTTCTTATTTGAGGGTGTTCGCGAATGAAAATGGTTTTTTGGGGGGTATCATAGCTTTGGTAGGAATGGTTCTTTTTGCCTATACTGAACCCACTAACCCCCCAGTCCCAACCCGCTGCCCAATGACCCATGCAGTCACGGGACGGGTCACGATGACCTTTACATAATACAGCCACATGACTGGTCATGCCCTACCTGCACATGACCGTGCTCAAACCCTACGAGGGACAGCGTGACCCCCGCCAACCGCTTACGTCAAAGGCAGGTCGAACCCTGGAAACCAACGAAAGCCGCGTCTCTTAGCAAAAGCGCCTAATGCAACCGCTTGCCGTCGCTTGTCCTCGGCCCGGTTGACAAAGAGAAACCTCCTAGTCCGCTCAAAGTCCGCTCCAAGTCCGCCGAGGGGTCACTGGCAAAGGAGGTGATTCCGGCCCGGATCACGATGGGCAATCCATTCATGCGCGACATCGAGCGGGGATGGCACCAATTGGCTCGTGTTACTTGGGACGATGGAACGTAGTTGGTGTTTAGAGATTAAAAGGAAACAAAAGTGAGAAAGTGACGCCTGACGCCCCTCTTAGTGTTGCGGATCTATATCAGGCCCTCGCCCATGGATTCAGCTCTGTTTTACTTCTGGAGCCGTTATCCACTTTGGATTTAAACCCCGGATATCTCCTTGACTGCTCTTTACCTACTATTAACTATCTGTTTTGACCTCGACGTAGTCTGTCCTCTGTGGAGACTAGCTGCGTTTTGACAGCTCGATATAAACCTCACGACCTCATCCTACTCTCCGAGTACGAAACAATCTATACACCTTTATTTTGCCTTCGGATACCATTTGCGGGGAAGCTTCCCTTTTTGAAACCGGAGCTCGCCACTCAAAGAATCGATTATACCTGCATCACCAGCAAATCCGACCCCAATATCAACCACGACGTAGCTCCACAGCCAAAATGATTGCAAAAGACGTGCCCTCCCTCCCACCGGGAGACTCACCAGACCTGATCCTGGTCCCCGCCACCCCAGAAGAACGCATTGCATCCATCAAACTGAACAGCATCGCATGGAAAGGCCCCCTAGACGTCGACACGTACATCGCGCGCGAGAACCACCTCTACAGCCAACCACTGACCCGCGACGGACTCACCTGCTGGATCCTGGTGGACCGGAACGAACCCGAGGGAGACCGCACCATCCTCAGCTCGTGCGAGTCCTACCAGAAAAAGGCATTGCTCGCGTACGATGGCAAGGTCGAGGATACGTCCACCCACGGCGTGGGGAGTGTGTATTGCCGGCCCGATTTCCGGGGGAAAGGCTACGCGAAGCGCATGCTGGAGGAACTGAGCACCAAGCTTGATACGTGGAATATGGAGAAGCAGCAGCGTGGGAGGGCGGTGTTTACGATCTTGTTCTCGGATATTGGGAAGAAATTCTATGCTCAGTTTGGATGGCGGGCCTATCAGTCTTCGCACCTGGCTCTGCCACCAATTGCAGAGGCGGTGTCTAATGGAGCTGGCGGGAAGACGAGTGTCTTGTACGCTGAGGATGTCCAACGCCATATGTGCAATGATACCGTCCTCGGCAAGCTGCGTGAGCAGCTGCGAGTCGCGTCGCTGAAGTCGCCTGGTGCCAAGGTTGCCATTCTGCCGAACTATGACCATTTTGTCTGGCACTGGGCGCGTGAGGAGTTCTTCGCAGAGAACATGATCAAGCACCGCTCGAAACCCGTGATCAAAGGCGCTGGCAACCACGAAGCCCGAGTATACTGCGCGTGGAACCGCAATTTCGGCGAGAAGACAGAAGATAACATCCTCTATATTCTGCGCTGGGTGTATGATGAGCCCACCTCGGCAGAGGAGGAACGATCGTTGGTGGAAGCTATGGCTGGTATCTTGCGACGGGCCCAATTGGAGGCGTATGAATGGAACTTGCACACTGTTGAATTTTGGAACCCGACACCATTGTTGCAGAAGGCTGTTGCCTTGCTGGACCCAGATGCGCAGATCGTGCACCGTGAAAAGAGCAGCATCTCGAGTCTGCGATGGACCGGTGCTGAGCAAGGTCTGGGCGACCACGTGGAGTGGTTTTTGAACGAGAAGTACACTTGGTGTTGATCAACCGGGTCTGATTCCAATCTTTTCGGGATATGGTTTTTGAGAGAATTTCGCTTGTGCTGAAGCAGGGATCTCGCAAGTTTTGGGCGGCAAATGTGACCATGATGTTCCTAGATATACTCGGCAATATAGATTGGCGTCATATCATCGACGAATGCAGTAGCATTCGATATTTGCGATCAGCGCCGCGTTTGGGTCTTGAGCAGTTCATGCCAGTTCCGGGTCGTCTTAGCCTTTGCCGCTGTAGTCGCTGCGGCAGTCGTAGCCTTGCTGCTTGGCTGCCGTTGTGAAGGTTCAACAAAGTGTATTGTTGTTGGATCGGGACTCTGATATGAGCCCTCTGGGAGACTGGACAGAGCAGCTTCGTTTCTCCAGGACTCAGGAAGACAGTCTTTCCAAGCACTCAGGAAATCGCTGCGCCCAATCGCAGATGATGGCGTGGGAGCGTTGGCAGCGAGATGCGTCTCGCCTACCCACTTGATACATTCGAGCTTGTCAAGGCTTGCCCCTAGTCAATAATAAGCCGCACAGGTCATTATAACAGAATTCTCAGCCTCGCGTAACTCACACTTGAGCTCGTCTGCCAAAGGTGGTCGCTCGTCTGGCACGCATAATCTTCTCACGACAGCTTCGAGAAGGCCTCGTGGGAAAGGTGGCTCTGAAGTATCATCATCGTCAAGTACTGACTTCCAGAGATCTCCAACAAGGAACTGCTTCTCAAGGTCGATTCCTTGCAAGATGGCACCCTCCATCATACGCTTCCAAACATTCAGACGCATACGTGTCGATGGCCTCCAGCATATTGCCTGCTTCTCGTCCACAAATGCACAAATATTCACCCATCCTGCCTCGCACTGCGCCGAGGATACAGGAATATCCGCACACACCTGGTCTCTTAGTTTCCGAATCTCCAAGAGTCCCAAGTCACCCTTTCCACTTGACGACTCATCCATAGCAATATCACCATCATCGTCGCCAGTCCTCCGATCATATAAGACCAAGCTCTTCTCCAGGAATGGCACGGCCGAAAAGCCTCCCGGCGGGATATGCAACTCCAGCGTTGATTTGCACTTCGCGATGGCCGTTACCGCCTCGTCAGGAAGGTTCAAGGCACCGCTTTCCCCGGCTTCTTCTTCGACAATCTTGATATCGGCCCTTGAGATGTGACCCAGACTCGGTCGGAGGATGTGGAGGGAATTTGACGATTGTACTTGGCGAATGCGGTAGGTCTGAGATGGTGTGCACAGGTTGACATATTCTTGAGCACTGGGGTCTTTCACGGCAAGCGCAAGAGCGTGGGAGGGTGATTTGAGTTCGAGTCTATAATGCACACTGTGTCAGATATTTTGCAGTGCTTGGGAATTGAGTAGGCCGCCTCCGATGGTTTCGCGTGTGATCATTCCCACTTACAGGGAAGCATTCTTGGAGGACAACAGCTCGTCCAACTCTGGAGGGATTTCCAGCAACCGAAAGCCCTGCTGGGGATGGGTGTTTGTAAACAGAATACTGCGAGTACCCTGAGTTGCCATTGCAAACGTCTCTCCGGTGCTGAAGTGGGATGTTGGAAAGGAACGCGGTCAAAAAACGGGGACGCGACGCGCTCTCCAAAAGCACAGACCACCGTTTAAATGGCTGCCACTACATCTTTCAACTGCTACAAATACAGTATGTGCAATTCCGAGGGCACAACGAATTATTATGCAGAGAAGAACATCCAGTGGAGCGAGTAGGTGAAGGTCTACCTTGAAATATGTGATTCAGCCATGATCTTTTTGATGAATTAGGTCCAAGGTATCACGAGCGAGAGGAGATGAAAGCAAGCGTAGCTAGTTCGCTACCACTAGCACCCTGCAATGGCCCCCTATTGAGCTCCTCACCCTCGAATGAACACCAAAGAAAAGAATCCAAATCACTCAAAGCCGTCGAGCCCTCAACCTCCTCAAATTCCTCCAAATCCCAACCAAAAACGCCTCAACCACCAACCTCCCAGTCCTCCAAGTCCCCAACTCATCAACCCCCAAATCCCAATGCATCTTAATGGTCCTGCCCATACAAGATCCCTCCAACTCAGCATAGTCCACAAGGATTGAGTCCACCCCATGCCGGATCTCATAGAACCTCGGCCCGGAATTATCAATCCACAGCGCAGGCCGCGTCTCGAGCGAGGTGTCACGGCGATGCCAGAGTCGGTGGCGCATGCGGCTGAGGACGCCTTTGAGCACTGTCCAGGGTAGACCGTATTCGAGGAGGCCGAGAATTCCGCTTGTGGAGGAGATCAGTTCTTCGAAGGGGATGTGGAATTGGTCTGTTGGTGTGCCGATGAGGTAGATGCCCGCGGCGTCGAATTGGATGCCGAACATCTGCTATTTCGTTAAGACTGGTCGCCATTGGTGGCTTTATGAGAGGTAGGTATACCATGAGCAACATTTAATATCTTCTGCCGCGATGGATTCTTCATCCCTGGGTGTCGTATGGCCCCTGACTGACTCCTGGTATAATTAGAACTGACGACCACATTCGAGCCTACAGACAAGATGAACTCACCACGAAAGTAATGATGCTGATTGAGCAGAAACATCGTGCAATGAGTGTGAGTCAATGATCAAGGAAGAGCCAAAAAGTCCAAAGGCCCCAGCATTTATACTGTCTTCTCAAAAGTATCGTGTGATGCCGCGGAGGATCCATCATATCCTCAGCTGCAAATCCACCGCGGAGATCCCTGCTGCAAAAATGCGCGATTTGAGTTTCTTCAACTATAGATAACTCTCGAGTCTTCTGAGACAGTGAGACTACATGGTCCACCTGCGCCAATTTCGAGAGGATCCTGTTCTCCTCTTGGGCATCCGTTGGGCATGATCTCGGAGTGGAGGCTGTCAGGATCTCCACACAGATAGGGGCTGCATATCCACACCCACTCGTCCGTGCTTTGAGTAACGAGATGAGGACAAATCTGATGAGCTCGTGGCTTCAAGGTTTGGTGGCTGGAGCTTGTTGAGATGAGAGGACTCCTTCGAATCGGGTATTTGGCACATCTCATCGTTCATGATTGATATGACCAATTGAAAGACATTGTATACGTCCTAACTCCACTGTAGTCAGACTAGTACCAAGATAGACAGATGAGTATGATAGTCATGAATGTATGCATGTGGTATATAGCCAAATGTTGTGTACAATGAAATTTTCCAGACCGTTTGCCAGCCAGACGAGATGCCGTAAACAGTCGATTTGATATCCCAGGCGCCCCGAAAGGTAGACCATCCCATATCATGTGAACATACATAGCCCGACTCCAGGAAATAATAGAAAGATGCAAATGAAGCAACGGGCTTCGGAGACCAACCCTCTTCAACCCAGTCGCAAAAACCAAAACGCCCCGAGTATCAAAGGCCACCGACAAGCAACATTGCATGTCGGCCTAAGCGAATGCAAGCTCCATCAAAAGCCAACCGAGCCAGCCGATACCTCTTCGTGAGAGGCGATGCGTAGATGAAAAGATGTCATTACTGCGTTGCAAATAGAGCCGGGGCAAAGATTTAGCGAAGGCCGCTTGGCCTTGACCGTCTGGTGAAAGGCGAGCAGACACCGAAGCTGAGGTGGACTGGACGCTGGTGATGGGTGCCCCGGTTTTCGTGGCGAACTCACGGAAGTGAGTTGCGACCAACTCGCAGTCGGAAGGATTGGCGAGCGAATCTCATGAGTCACATTTGGTAGAATGTTGACACAGCTGTACAACTGGCAGTGAGCTCTACCGAGCCTCAGACCAATCTTGCATCTTGACATTCATTCCAGGCACGTGCTCGTGAATCTGCTGAAGACCCGCACTGCGGACCACCGACTGAGACGGTTGAGGCGGGCCTGTACCCGAACGACGTCTCCGCTCACGCTCAAGAGGACCCGGCAGCTCGTTGTTGGTGCTGCGGTTGCGGAACTTGTGATTGATGCCGCTCAGCCAGTTTCCATCCTCCTCTTCGCCCAACCAGTAGTTGCGACCGAGGCTGATCATAACACGGCCCAGCTTTCCCTTCCACCCTTGTCCGTCGGGGCTGTAAGGGGAGAAGGGCTCGCGGTCGATGTCCGCCACACTTGCGACCGAGACATTGCGGCTGTGGGTAGGAAGTTGGGTGTGTCGGGGAATCGCGACCCAGAGGCGAAGAGTCTGTCGGGCAAACGCGAGCATGACGAGAACAAAGTAAACGCGCATGGCCCACAAGAGCGAGATGAAAACGATGCTCTGGAAGCTCTCGGGTTGGTAGACGGCATTGCTGAACTGGTCGGCGCTGCGGGGCGGGTGAGCAACGAAGCTGTTGCCTTCCGCTGTGTGCTGAATCTCGACGTAGGCGGCATCATACTTGGGGTTGGTGAAACCGGCGGTCTGTTCGATCGTCTCACTCCCGGGGCCGGAGGCGTTGCCACTGTCGTAGTGTTGCGAGACGACGAGGAACCAGGTCACACCAAAAGCTGCAGTGTAGGCGGCGTTGATGAGACTGTCAAAGAGATAAAGCCATGCAAGAGCGAGACACTCCAAGGGTGATTGTTTGCGGATGTGCGGGAAGAGAAGAGCGGCGAGAGCAAGGGCGACGAGCGAGTACAGGTACATGGACAGTTGCACCGGGGACAGGTGGTAGCCGGTCAACAGGGCGAGAAGCCCGTAGAGGCCACTGATCTTGTTCAGCAATAGCGAGAGTGTAATCAACGACGCGCCCGTCTCCAGGCTCATCACGTAGAGAAAGGTCTGCAAAGTCACGAGGCGATTAGCTGGGGCGATGGATAAGATTAGAGCGATCAGGCTCACCTCTGGCCGCGGAATGCGGAGAAAGCGGGATGAGAATCCCATCTTGAGGGCTTGGACCGGATGGTCGAGTGTGATTAAAAAGAACAACGATGGTAGGAAGTTGAAGGACGAGAGAGTAGAGAGAGCAGGATGATGAAAACGGAAAGGCTGGGTGTTGAGTATGGCAGGGCAAATGGCCCAGGGGCGCCATTTTCCGGGCGATCCGTGCCGATCCATTCCCAATTCTGATTCTCTGCTTCATTATGGGCATACTGTCTTGTGCCATGATAATACAGTCCTGTCTTTTGATATATTCAGTACATTTAATCAGCCTGGAGGTTTTTGCGCTGCATAGTTGATCCAAATGTTCTATTTTAACATTCTAATGTGGCGAGCTTCGATCTAGTGAGCTTTGTCTATACGCCACTTTGATTCTATCGTGTGACTACTCAAGATACTCAAGAAAAGCTGCTACTTTCTAGTCAACTGATATTTTTGACCCTAAGATTGGTTATGTATTATCAAAGTCCTGACTCAAGAACTATCGAACATAGCAGGTGCTATACTGTCACATTCTACGTAGTTTAAAACTAGCTACTACCGGCCCGGAAAGTCCTTCGAAACTTACTACATAGGTAGAAACTATAAACAAAGCACTAGGTGCTCCTCAAGGTCATTGGGCTACCTAAATGGTATCTTCTATCAAATAGGACTTCATGGACAGTTCTCTATTTCTCCTAGGCCTAAGGCTGCAGAACCTGACCTAACTTAGATGGAAGTACCGAACGGAATCACAGAACAGCAAACTGATTGTCTATAGTCTATATTCTCCATCTACGAGTATATCTAGATATTTTCAGACACAAAGACTATGAGCTGTAGTTCTAGATATTAAATCTATACCCGCCCGAGATAACCGAATGCTATCAACCAAGATTCCGCAGGGCTCGTCGATCCTCTATCAAACAATGGAGCTGGCCCATGAAGCATTCCATACTGTCTGTGGTGCTGCCATAATTTCGGTGATGCCAGGTACCAATCTGCAGATTAATAATAGCAGTAGTTAACTAGTTAGTGAATGCTACAGTACCTGGTGAATATCCTGAATCATCAGTTTTAGTTGATGACATCAGTAGCAACGTGAAGCTCACATTTTTCCCACTAGCGGCCTCGGCCCCGCAGCCTTGGGACTCATCTTCTCATCATTTTGGAGGCAGCCTTGATTTGGCGACTTGACGTTTTCACTGAGAAATTGACAATTATATCGTATAGAATTGTTACGATAGAAGACTATCCTCTCTACTTTGCGACCAAGTTACCCTAGTACATCTTTTCAACCTGACACTAATCTACTTCTATATCTTCAACATCGGCAGTTGCCCTCGTGTCTCGCAGCCGTCAAATGGTGGGTCTGCACGGTTAAGTCGGATCCTGTTCCGTTTATGTCCAAGGCAGAGCTCCTGTTTATATGATCGGTCCAGCTGCCTGATGAACTTTCCTCTCCGTGTTCAACTCAGCATTTTTGATGCCGCGAGCATCGGCGGCCCACAAGAGCTTGAGACGCTCATCGACCCGATCCACCAGCCACAATGAGCGACATCAATAGAACAGACGACTATCTCGAGCGCGCTGAGATGGATGCCCGGCCGCACGCCTCGCGCTGGAGCGAGGAAAAGCCCAGAGAGTCGGCGGAGGCAGAGAGACCCGCTACCTCTGGAACTACAGGGTCATCGACGGGCTCGAGCAGCTCGGTCGACTATGATATGAACTTTCGTAGGCTCCAGTCGCGCAATACGGAGGTTGATCTAGAGCGCCAGCGTTCCACAACCTCGCAAGCATTGAGCCGCATTGAAACGCAACGTCTTCAGCATGCGATGACCGTTGGTGAAAGCGTCAAGTCGCGTCCTTCCAAGCTTCCATTGCCGCCCTTCGGCGCGGGCAAGCCTTACCCTCCACAGCTTCCAAATCGCGAGGATTATGTCGTGGAATTTGATGGGCCTGATGATCCTTTATATCCTCAAAATTGGAAATTGGGAACAAAGTATGTTGTCCCATAGTCCCACGCGTTCTGATACTGACAATCCTGCTAGGATTTATATCAGCGCCATGCTCGCATTCACGAGTATCTGCTCAACCTTCGACTCCGCGGTCTTCAGCGCTTCCTCTCAAAGCGTCTCCAAGCAGTTTCATGTCGGCCTTGAAGTCTCCGTCCTGTCCAGCACGCTATACATTGCCGGCTATGCCTCTGGCCCATTACTCTGGGCCCCTCTTTCCGAGCTCAAGGGCCGTCGACCCGGTATCATCATTGCTATGCTGGGATTCGGTATCTTCAACACAGCAGTGGCTGTGTCCAAAGACATCCAGACGCTCATGATCTGCCGCTTTTTCTGTGGCATCTTTGGCAGCTCGCCTCTGGCCGTTGTCGCGGCCGTCTTCTCTGATATTTTCAACAACCGCACCCGTGGCCCTGCAATCGCTTGTTTCTCTGGCACTGTGTTTCTGGGCCCACTCATTGCGCCCTTTATCGGTGGTTTCATCAATATGTCTTATCTAGGCTGGCGCTGGACAGCCTACATCCCCGCTTTCATGGGCTACGCAGCTTTCGTGATGAACCTCTTCTTTCTGAAGGAGTCATACCCACCCATCGTGCTTGTTGACAAAGCCGCAGAGCTACGCCGCCGCACAAAGAACTGGGGCATCCATGCCAAACAAGAAGAAATCGAGGTTGACCTGCGCGAGCTGATGGTGAACAACTTTTCTCGTCCGCTGCGACTCCTCATCGGCGAGCCGTTGATCCTGGCCGTAACAATCTACCTCAGCTTCATCTACGGCCTCCTTTACTGTTTCTTGACAGCCTACACCATCGTCTTCCAGAAAGTATACGGCATGAACGCAGGCGTTGGCGGTCTACCCCTGTTCGGTATGGTGGTTGGTCTCTTCATCGCCGCAGCATACATCATCTACGCAAGCAGAGCCTACAATATCAAGCTGGACAAGAACGGAGGCGTCCCGGTACCAGAATGGCGTCTTCCACCCGTGATCGCCGGTGGTGCGCTCTTCGCCGCTGGCCTATTCTGGTTCGGATGGACCGGCTTCACAAGCAGCATCCACTGGATCGTGCCCACGCTGAGTGGACTATTCACCGGCTTCGGTCTCCTGATCATCTTCATCCAGCTGTTCAACTATCTCATCGACACATATCTCATGTTGTAAGTTCCCAGTATCTCCCTCCAATTAAACTCGAACCTATCTAACAATCCAAACAGTGCCGCCTCCGCAATCGCCGCAAACACCTTCTGCCGCTCAATGGTAGCAGCAAGTTTCCCGCTCTTCTCACGCCAAATGTTCGAGAACATGGGTATCCAGTGGGCAGCTACACTGCTCGGCTGCGTCGCTGCTTGTCTGGTTCCGATCCCCGTGGCGTTCTGGTTCTTCGGCAAGAGATTGAGAATGAAGAGTAAATTTGCTCCATTCTTTGAGCCGGCCGTGGAGTCTTATGCGCCCGAGCAGGATGGCGCTGCTGAGGGGAATGGAACGGCTGAAAATTAGTTACCCTTCAAAAAGTGGATTTGTACATTAGCGAGGTCTTCGGAAGGCTCATGATACCTACATAATGGTTTCTTCGGCGACGGAGTCTATGTCGAGCATGTCTATCCATTTGCGTCAAATGTGAATACAGTCGGCGATATACACACCTTTCGGCACACTGAGTAGCCCGTAGAACGAAATATCTCAAATACAATGCACATTTATTGGATAACGAAGATGCCTATTGTACAGCTTCATCAATTATAAGCATATCCAGGCATATTCGACATGTGAGCACTTGACGCCATATCGGCGAAACACCTCGAGAAAGCAGCCTCCAGTGACCAGAAAAGATGTGATGCGGAGAGAACGGAAATCATAACGCCCAGCCCAGCGCAGGGCAAGAGCCCACAAAGACGTGGACGCAGCCGCACTCGGCACTGAAAGATCTAAACGCGCGCTATTCACCTGACGAGCAGCGGAAAAATGGAAACATGTACATCTTAAGCATTTGATGCGTATCATGGACGGACTCGATTGTCATCATCGGTCGAAAGTGTGTAAATGAAAGGAGTGGCTGACGCAGGCGCTTAACAGGCGCAGCCGTCGTTGTTGGTGGTCTCCTTCGGGTGGATGTTCACGTCGATCACTGTACTTGGTTAGTGAGTGCGACAGGTTTTCGAGGAAAGGAACGTACTTGTGCTCTCTCCTTGCTTGGCCTCGCCCTCCATGCCTGGCAAAGCCTGTGCGATTCTCCGGAACAGCTGCTTCACGTTGTGGCCAACCTTGGCACTGGTCTCGATGAACATCAGGCCATTCTTCTTCGCCTCTTCCTCGCCCTGGGCCGTTGTGACTTCCCGCTTGTCGTTCAAATCGGTCTTGTTGCCTACCAAGACGATGATCACGTCGTTGCCACGCTCTCCGCGCACATCGTCGATCCATTTCCGCGTGTTCTGGAAGGATTTGGCGTTTGAAATATCGTAGACGACAACGGCGACACTCGAGTCTCGGATGTAGGAGGGGATCAGCGAGCGGAATCGTTCTTGGCCGGCGGTATCCCAGAGCTGTAGACGGACGGTTCGATCTTCAAGGTACATGGTCTGGCCATTCGAGTCAGGGTATTATCGATGGGCGTGTGTAGCCAAGATCATCCAAGCAGATCTTGACCGAATCATAGACTTACCTTGGACAAGAAGTCGATGCCAATGGTTGCTTGGTAGGTGTTGTCGAAGGAGTCGTACATGAAGCGGGTGATAAGAGAGGTCTTCCCGACTGCAGGTTTCATTAGAATCATTGTTCTCGTGTCCGATAATCACTGGTAAACCCTCGTTGGGTGTCAGGAGGAAGTCGTACCGCTCTGTTCACCCAAAAACACCAACCTGAATTCATGTTAATAAGTTCCTGTAGATATGTCTCAGACGTCCAAAGTCAAACTCACTTAAACTTCTTCAAAGGGTTCGAATACGACCCTACCCCAGAAGCGGAGGCCATGATGTCGGAGGTGTAGTCGGAGGTGTCGAGGGGGAGACTCAGGGGTTGTAACGCAGCGCAGATCAGGATCAAAGGATCGCCGCACAGAAGATAGACCAGCTCGAATGGATCATGCAAGTGCAGGATCAAAAGTGACAGCAGTAGTCTCCCCTCTAGTAGAGACAAGTTGAAAGCAATTCAAATCTGGGGAAACAAGGCGAGTCTCGTTGTCCACCGCCCGCGAGTTAATCCGCTCCGGCCACCGAGTCCAATCCTCCTCCACTTCAGAGCTTCAGCTCCCTTATCGGCGGCCATCCTCCCACGTCTGCGAGGCCTATTCATTCCTTCATCTTCAGGTTGTTAGGGGTTGCCATGGCTCTCACATACTTCTTCGGTCTCTCCACGACCGCCCTCCTGGTCGTTGGACTGTGTACGTCCTGAACAATCCCGATCTGGATCCCGACAGCTCATAGCTAACGTTGCGCCCAGATATGCTCTTCCAGGGTGAAGGTGAAGCCTTCAATGTATGATGCGCTCCCAATTCAAGCGAAACAATCCGTCGTGCCGGATACTGACAAAGACCTCCCAGGTCGGCCGCTTTCTCGAAGAGGTGTCCCCTTACGCCTGGGCGAACGTTGGCATCGCGCTGTGCATTGGTTGTTCGGTGGTCGGAGCTGCATGGTATGTCGCGAATAGGGAATATACAGAGGATCTTGCGTGTGCTGATCAATGGCTGTATCTACAGGGGTATCTTCCTCACCGGTTCCTCAATCGTCGGCGGCGGTGTTCGGGCACCTCGAATCCGTACCAAGAACTTGATCTCCATCATTTTCTGCGAGGTCGTCGCTATTTACGGCGTGATCATGGCTATCGTCTTCTCCGCGAAGCTGACCCCGGTCCCCGAAGGTCAAATCTACACCAGGAGCAACTTCTACACCGGGTACGCGCTTTTCTGGGGAGGTATCACCGTGGGTTTCTGCAACCTGATTTGTGGTATCTCCGTTGGCATCAACGGTAGTGGTGCTGCTCTGGCCGATGCCGCCGATCCTAGCCTGTAAGTTTGCCGGACTATATTTTGCCAGCGTGGCGTGTGGCGTCTGAGGCGGTCACTAACCTTCGCCATTTTATAGGTTCGTCAAGATCCTGGTCATCGAGATCTTCAGTTCAGTTTTGGGACTCTTCGGCCTCATTATCGGCCTCTTGGTGGGTGGCAAGGCCCTTGATATGGGCGCGGCTTAAAGATTGGGAGCCGTCTTCTGCCGCTAGACGGCTATGGTTCCCCAATCGGGAGGGGAGCATCAGAGGGGCTCACGACTTCCCCAGATGGTCCCCCTCAACTTCTCGCTTTACGTTTTGACTTCATTTCACATGTATACACAGCATCCGGGCGTCAGGATTCGATACTGTAGAGAGCTCTTATGGGATTGCTGGGATTTGCTGAATTGCATCAAGGATCCGGAGATCATGTATGTGTACAGTAATGAGTAGCCAGACTAAAAATCCAGTAAACTTTTCACTCCACGTTGAATCCCCGAGTTATTGGTGGACATAGAGAGTGTTCATAGTAGCACGGACCGGTGACTAGCGAAAAAGGTGCCATTTCCACCTTTCCGAAGATACGCGAAGCCTCCAAGCCTCCGCAAGCCTCCAGACGGTCCTTAAAAAGACCTCATCTCCCTCCTCCACTACACTCCCCACTTTTTCCCCAGTCCCAACCCCGTCGCTCGCATCCGACTATGGATCCCAACCTGAAGCCAGCCATTCTGATCGTCTCAGACACGGCCTCGCAGGACCCCGCTTCCGACCAGACGGCCTCTGCCCTCTCTTCCATTCTCGCGCAGGAGGGGAAGTGGGAATCCCCCGCAATTAGGATCGTACCGGACAACGTGTTCCAGATTCAGCAGGCTGTCTGCGACTGGACAGATGGTCCCAATTGGTACAACCTCATCTTGCTCAGCGGTGGAACGGGCTTCGCAGTGAGAGACAATACTCCCGAGGTGAGGCACTTTCCCGTCTTTCTTGGGCCCTCGCATCGATGGCACCCGCGCTAATGACATCACGGCAGGCAGTCTCTCCCCTGATCCATCGCCATGCCCCGGGTCTAGTGTGAGTGCAAGCGTCTTTGGTTCCGAGTGTTGCGCTAAAGGCATACTAACCATACAAATCTCTCAGCCACGGGATGATCGCCGCCTCATTGAAAGTAACGCCATGTGAGATGACATCACCCATTGGCTCCTAGCCATTATTTACTTCGCCGCTGACCCGCCTGTCCACTATTTAGTTGCCATGATGGCCCGGCCTGTTGCCGGTGTTCGTGACAAGTCCTTGATCATTACTCTGCCCGGGTCTCCAAAAGGTGCTATGGAGAACCTTGAAGCCGTTGTCAAGCTTCTGCCTCACGCTTGTCTGCAGACTGCCGGTGCAAACTCTCGAAACATGCATGCCGCTGGTGTGAAGAAATTGGAGGCTGAGGCGGGCGTTTCTACGTCCGGCCACTCCTCTGGCTACTCTACCCCTAGCAATCACGGTCACCATCATCACCACCACCATCACGGCCATGGACATGTAGTCCCAAAGGCACACACTGCCCCCCAGTCCAATGACCCCTTCGCGGGCCCTGGTCGACGCTACCGGGCCTCTCCTTACCCAATGGTTTCTGTAGAGGAAGCCCTTCAACAGATCAGCGAGCACACACCTGAGCCTACAGTCATTGAGCACCCCGTCAACACATCCATCGTGGGCTCCATCGTTGCCGAAGACGTCTTCGCCGGCGAGGCGGTGCCGGCCTACCGGGCCAGCATTGTCGACGGATACGCCATCATTGCCTCCGACAGCGCCAGCACAAACGGCGTGTTCCCCGTAGCATCAGTTACAACTGCCACCGCCAGCGGAGCCCTGGAGCCACTCCAACCGGGGACCATCGCTAGAATTACCACTGGGGCTCCGCTCCCTCCGAATGCAAACGCCGTAGTCATGGTCGAGGACACCGTCCTGGTCTCGTCCACTCCCAACGGCGAAGAAGAAGCAACAGTCGAGATCCTGGCCGACGATATCATGCCCGGCGAGAATGTCCGCGAACCCGGCAGTGACATTGCCTTGGGTGCGAAGATTCTCTCACGCGGAGATATCATTTCCCCCGTGGGCGGCGAGCTTGGCATGTTGGCTGCCACAGGCACAAGGACCGTCAAGGTCTTCAAGAAGCCCACAGTAGGCGTTCTGAGCACCGGCGACGAGCTTGTGGAACACGATGATCCGCGCCCCCTGGTCGGCGGCCAGATCCGCGACTCCAACCGCCCAACCATCCTCTCCTGCCTCAAGTCCTGGGGCTTCCCAACCGTCGACCTGGGAATTGCCAGGGACACCCCCGTGGGGGAGCTCGAGCAAGCGCTGCGGGACTCATTGCGGGGTGTGGGTCGAGCCTCCTCCAGTGTCGACGTGATCGTCACGACCGGCGGCGTGTCAATGGGCGAGCTGGATCTCCTCAAACCCACCATCGAACGATCCCTCGGCGGCACGATCCACTTCGGCCGCGTCTCCATGAAACCCGGCAAGCCGACCACCTTCGCAACAGTCCCCTTCAAGGAGACTGCCACCGACTCAACCGAATCTACCCAACAAGAACGCAAGTCCAAGCTCATCTTCTCTCTCCCCGGCAACCCGGCCTCTGCCCTCGTCACCCTGAACCTCTTCGTCCTGCCCTCGCTGCACAAGTTCTCCGGCGTGGGCGAGAGCTCCCAGAACCTGACCTCCAAGCCGTGGATGTCACCGCAACTCGGTCTTCCCCGAGTGGCAGTCGTCCTGACACACCACTTCCCTCTAGACCCCAAGCGTACAGAGTACCACCGCGCCGTGGTGACAGCCTCACGCTCCGACGGCCGCCTGTACGCCACCAGCACAGGCGTCGAGGGCGTGGGACAGCGCAGTTCAAGAGTGGGCAGTCTCGCGAGCGCGAATGCCCTCGTAGTCCTTCGTCCCGGCCGTGGGGTCGGTATCAAGGGCGAGATCGTGGAGGCCTTGATGATGGGCGGCGTCTACGGCTCAGACACCCGGATCATCTGTTAGAGTCGCACAGTTGGATGACTCGTTGGCAAGATTTATACACATATACAGGGGGGCTGGATCTCCTAGATTTCTACTCTTATTTCTTCCTTGTCTTTATCTCTGCTTGTTTGGGGCTTTTCTTATTCTCCTCTCTTCTTCTCTCTTGCTTCTCGGATGATACAATGACCTTAGACAGACTGCCAGTAGATATCTATGAGCAAATGATACTATAGTACTAAGACTTAACTCTAATATCTACTCCAAGAACTCGTATGCGATGTCTAACACCTGAAGCCAAGCGCCCAAGCCTGAACACCATCAACAAAGTGGACTTACTCCCAAGAAGCGACTGAGCCAGTCATCACATCACCCCTTAGAATACTTCCACCCCTTCTTCTTCTCCGCTCTAAAAGCAGGCAAAGTCCCCTCCCGCCCCTGCTTCCTGGCAATCTCAACAACAAAAAACCTCACAAAATCCGTCAAAGTCCAGTAACTACTATGCGCACTCAGCATATTCAAATATTGGATATTCAATGGCCCCCCACCACCAGAAAGATAATAATCGATCTGGCCGTTATCGTTCAGCAGGAGCATGCGTTTCTCGGCGATCTGCTCGCGGGTGAAATTGTGTGTTTCCATTTCCACCGTGGACGGGAGCTTCGTCACTGCTGCTGGGCGGATGGGTGTTGTTGTTGGCGGGACGAAGGGAGGTGTGGAGGACCAGCGGAAGACGCTGCCGAAGGAGGTCCAGATTGAGGCGGTGCTGCTGGGGATGGAGGCGATTTTGAGGGAGTTCGATAGGTCCGTGTCGACGGCTGCGTTAACGCGGTATGCGATTGCTAAGTGGGGTTGTTAGTGTATTGGGTTTCGATGTGGAAATGGGGGAAGAGGAGGACGTACGGTCAGTTGTGTGCATTATGTTGTAGAGGTTGTCGACTGCTATGCAACCGTATCTCCCTGCTTCTCCGGCTACGCCACGGAGGCGGTCTTCGCCTTCGCTGCCGGGTTTGTTCCTGCCTTTTCGGGGGAGGAGATTCGCTGGCACAACGTGTTAGCAGACGAGACGATAGGGAAAGAGGACAAGCATACCTTTGTTAAGCAATAAGAAGAACCCGACAGGACTTCCACAGAGAAACAGGTGCCGGGTATCAAATTCGAAGATGTCGTTATGCAAAGGTGTATTGGGAAAGTCGAAGTGAGGCACATGGGTGGGCTGCTGGCTCAAGATGTCGACGGCCATGACGCTGCCCAGGGAGTGAGCGATGAGGTGCACACGGCCATTCTTCTGGAAGCCCTCATTGTTCTTGCACCATAATCTGTAGATGCGGTTGGCCTCCTTCACGACCGCCCTGACCATCTTCGGCTTGTGATGCGACAGGTAGTAAGGGATGTCCAGCATGACATCGCTGATCAGGGACCGCACGGCAGGCAGTGTTTGAGGTGTGATGTCGTCGAGAGAGAAAATGTTGTCTGGATCTGGATCCTCCGTGCCTGGTGTGTCAAGGGCCGGATTCCCCAGAGATAAGGTGTTCCGCCAATTTACTGGTAGAACCATGATTCCACCATGGTCCCGGTCCACATGGGGCCAGACGGACTCGCCATTGAGCTCCATGTTAACATGGCGACGGAACGCGTTGACAGCATGAGTGAAGTGCCAACTTTCCATTCGTTCAGACAGCTTCTGACCGATGCCGTGAATGACCAGTACGAGGTCTGTGGGACTTGGCCTCATCTCCTCCATCTTGCAGGCATAGCAAATCTGTTCGCCTGGCGCTGGTGCTGCATGTGAACGTTGATTCCTTCGAATGTATTGCCTCACATCGACAGGGTTGGGCTTCGTCGGATGAAGCCGATCCCAAAGTTTCCGGTCAAAGCCTCGGACCACCGGTATACCGATCTGTCGCTCTTTGCGAATCGCGCTGAGAGGCCGTCTTCCCCGGGAAGCCGAGGGCAATAAGCTGGGCCGTAGGATTTGAGCATTCCTTGCATCTACGTAGATCACGCCGGACGTGGCATAGGGCTTCATCTCTGAACCAGCTGTTGGCCCGCCGGCCGCACGATTCTTGTCGAAGGATGGAGCTTCCGGTACTGCTTCGGCCTCGGAGCCATTGCTCTTCGAGTCCTGAGCAGTCCCAGGCCGATTGGCAGAGCCAGGTTCACCTTGTGGCCAAAGTTGGTGCACGATCTTGCTCTCTGCCTCGGCTCCATTCTCTACGCAACTGTTCAGCTCATCTTGCCAGGTGTCCGTCCAGGGCTTCATGTAGTTGTATCCTTCCTCCAGCTTGTTCGCGAGTTCCGTCTCGACTGGTAGCATGGTGTTTTTGTAAAACCACGTAGCTCGAACCACATTGGAGACGTCATGAAGCGGGCTCCAGTAGATAGGTTTCATCTAAGAAGCAAGTCAGTACAAGACAAAAAGGGATACGGGGAGCACGCAGACCTTTAAGTTTGGCAGCTCGACCAGATGTAGGCGCGAAGCACCGACTACAATTTCTGTCTGAGGTTGCTCGGCTTCCTCTTGTGCACTGTCCTGAGCCAACTGATTCAAGCTCATAGTAGACCGCAGGCCCGAAGGCTTCTGCGCAGACCGACTGGGTATGTTCCGCGGCTCGTTCTGACCTTCCTGAGCTCCGTCTCTCGTTGGCAATGACTCGACTGAGCGACCAAGAGGATTGTGTGACTGGGAGATTGGTGCCCTGATGAAGGGCGACCCGCTGATACTCGCATCCCGAGATCGGTTCGTCCGTAGACTGCCGGTTTCCGCCGCGCCATCGTCCTCTGTCGAGTTCCTCCTTTTGGTCAAGGGAGAGTCGTTCACAGACGTCGAGCGCTCCCTCTTCCGTTGAGTGGCATTGCCGCTGGAGAGGTTGCCCATTGACCCTTCGGCCCGCGACGAATCAACATTTTGTCTCTCTGCAGAGCCCTCGGCTCGAGCATCGGAGCTCGTGGCCAGATAGCCCGAGCGACTCTTCAAATTCCGCGTGGGGAGTTCATCAGAAACCGAAGGCGGGGTGCTTCTGCCGCTGACCAAGCTTGCATCCTCCCGGACTGAGTTCTTGCGCCGACTCTCCGCTTCCAGAGAAGACATCTGACCGGGCACAGCTATTCCGGCTTGCGCTGGGGAAGTAGCCGGCCGGGAGCCGCCCTTGTCAGCATGACCGGCCTGTCGAGCTTCACCGAGTTCGCGCCATGCCTTCTCCAAGGCAATATTGTCTCTGGCAGAGAATGGCTGGGGCGGAGCTCTATCATTTGCAGTGGATTGCCCAGTCTGTGGAGGCAAAGGTGCCAGAGGATCGTCAATTGGCAAGGAGGATATGTAGAAAAACTGAGAGCGGACATCTGGCGGTGTGGAAAGGGAGTACAAGCTCGTCAGCTCCGGCTCATCGTCTGCGAGGAGACAGCTTGGGCCGTAAGTGTGGAAAGGAGCCGTCATGATAGACAAGGTGTTCCCACTTTTCCGGGCACGGGCAAGATCTCGAGATCGAGACAGCAATGCCTAGTTGGCGACTCTCATGGCCGTGTGCCGTGACTGTGTGCCCTTGATCGTGGTTTAGAACCACCCGACCGGTCAGAGGTCGTGGATTGCATGAAGATAGGAGAGAGAGGGAAGTGAGAGTAAAATGAGAAGTCTGACTCCCCCACTGCTGGCTTCGACAAGTGAAGCTGCCTGGGGCTTCCCGATGATCCGATGACGTCGTTGCACGTGCCCCTTGTTTTGATCCTTGCTTTCAACTTCTACGCAGCAGACACTAACAACAATGCGACAGGACTCGTCACGAAGCAACTGACTGCAACAATTGAATTGATTTCTAGATTATTTATTGATCATCATTCATCACCCGTCATAACACCCCAACCCATCCCCTTGTCCACCACAAAGTAAAAGAGCAAAGAAAGAAAGAGTCAAAATGAAAGAAAATCAAGACAACACGACGTCTTGATCACATCGAATACTGATTGATCACGAGAACATCAACAATTTGGCGTGATCATGGAAGTCAGCGAAGGCCGTGAAAGTGGCCTCCGGGACATTGACGGCCTCCAGGAGATCCCGGGCGTCGCTGAGGTGCCTGCGAACGAGCGCATCCGGCACGCAGTCGCTGGGACACAGGATGTTCCTCCCAGCATCCCGTGCCAGGATCTTCCAGCCCCCCAGAATCCCCTGGAGATGCAAAAAGTTAACGGAGGACCGGCCGGCGAATTGCAACTGCTCGAGGTTCATGCCGACCAGACTGCGCTGGTGGCTCAAGTCCCAGAGGAAATCGGCCACAGGTGGGAAACCCTTGAAGACCCAGTGCTTGTTGACGTCGCCAATGGTTTCCTGAGCGATGTGGCCTGCTTTGTTCTGCTGGACCAAGAACGCGTTGATAGCTTCGATGAGCATGATGTTGAGTTCGAAGTAGAGGACCGCCTGGGCAAGGGGACCCAAGGAAATTGGGTTGCCGTCCTTGTCTTTGCCACTGCCGGGCATGGAGTCCCTCACAGTCTGTGATGCATTGTTAGACACTGATTGAAAAGTAGAATCCATAATTAGAGCACTCACAAGGTTGAGGAATTGCAGATTGAAGTCGTGCGGGATGTCTCTCTTGGGTTCCCGCGGTGGAAGCTTGATACGTGGTGAACGTCGGCGGTCCAGAATACCGCTGTTTCCGAACAGCGTCTTGTGCTTGGCGGCATCCTCGGCATGGGTGGTGGATTCGAGCTGGACTGTGCCAACGGGAGATAGTTTCAAGGGGGCTTCAGAGAAGACATCGGTAAGAGAACCCGAGTTGTCGGCCTGAGCAGGGGTGTAGGAATCAGAAGGGAAAAGATCCAGTATAGGAGGGTACAACTGCGAGTTGTCCTGGACACAATCCAGTGAAATGTTGAATCCATCCGCATGGCACGGAGGTGGCACGCAGCCAGGCTGGCAATCCTTGCTGGCCGCTTCGAAAGTAGAGATGTTTGCAAGGCCTGGCATGGAGTAAATTGAGCTGCCAATGGACTCAGAAGACTGGTTCACTGGACCGTCCACCTTCATGTTGACTCCAAGAGGGAGGCCCAGGAGATAGCGGGAGTATTCGCTGCATTGTGAAATTAGTACTGTCCAGTATAAGACCCAGGAATGGAAACTTACTCGGCAGACAAGAGTTGAAAGGTTCCGTTCATGAAGATGAAGCCAGAGCCATCAGCATTGGCCTGGTGGCATACGACACCATCAGGCTGGCCAGCAAGGCGGAAGAGGTCCTGCATTGGCTGGTCATAAGTGGCAGCAGGCAGACCGACCATGGTGGGAACAGTAGACATGTTGTCTGAGAAGTTGATTTGGTAACTCGGAAGAGCTTTGACAAGAAGAAGTGTTGGGTAGTTCTCTGGAAGAGAAGAAGAGATTGGGAACGAAGCAGTGAAGATGGGTGAAGGAAGAAGAAGAAGTTTTGGCAAGGAAGAGAAAGAAGTAAAGGTTTGTGGGATCATGGATCGTGGGAAGTATTCGATGCAGCTATTGAGGGTTCGGGGTTTTGCTATTGTTTGCCCTAAGTTGGCCTCAATAGGCATTGTTGGGTCAGATGACAACGCCAGCCACCCTTTTCTTTGTTTGAGAACAATAGTTGTGATGTTCTTCGTTCATCTGAGCTGCCTAACCCTTTTGGGAGCATCCCTTGAATAAAAGAGGTGCCCACCCCCGTCGAGGATATTGTATATGCCTGGCACCGCCATACGTAGACAGGAGCATGACGCTGAGGCATTTCAGGTGCGCTGCCTATAATCTCAGCATTAATATACAAGGCTTCAAGATTTCATAATGGAGACTAACCGTCTGCTGGTGTACGTGGCGAGCATCCCAGTGAGGCCGTTTGATATTCCCGATTAGGAAATCTCCACCCACCCCGGGCGACGTGTGGTCCAGCCGGTATCTTTGCCGAACCTAGCGCTCAGCCGCCTGGATTGCGCTTCTCCATGGGGTCGACTCCATCAAGATACCACCCCTCGTCCCGAACTTATCATGCAGTACACTTGAGGGAATTTGCTACGCCCGAGGTTACCTGTCAGGCAGATAACCTAGGCGAGACGGATGCTTCTCCGGTTGTTCAGTCGGGCAAGTTTGGATGATATGTGAATGATATGGCATCTTGGTAGTACCAAGTAGAACCTAGAGATATGGACATGCGGAAGCGGATTGATGACATATAGACACGAGAGGATATACTAAGCCTGCAGTCCTCTATTCACAATCTTCCTGAACGCTTTAATCTTACAAACGCCAGACAGAGTCATTTTACCTCAAATAAATGCCTGCGCATCAGAAAGAAGCAAGAGATGTCCAGACCACCTCTGAGTACCCAAACACTGCACACTGGTGAGCCGTGTTCGCAGTGGGAATTGCCTCGATAGACTACCAGGCCCGCATGGAGACCAGTTCGGTGGATGCGACAGCACGATATCTGTTATCAAGAATCGGCAAGACGGAAGTCGACTTGGTTCAAGAGCCAATGAAGACCACGGGAGTACCACGGTGAAGGAGTGAAGTATACAAAAAAATCCCGGGCGCTGCTGCCGAGACGGGGGTCACGTGCCCTGCACTCCACATGCCGAAACAGCTCCCGGTTGGTTATATAAGCAGCCCAAGTGGGCGAAAGTGGGGGACGTCGAGGATGACGATGAGCCCTACAGCTCGGGGTTCGACGACGGCATTCTCTCGTTGTTCGCTCACGACTGGATCGTGGCCTATCGGGGGATCCCCACACGCTTACTTGCTGTGAACATAGTGCATGTCATGCTTTGCAGCTTCGCTGATTGGCTCAATAGAGCTTATGCCATGCTGCTCCCCACGATTCCAACCGATCCTCAATGCCGTGGCTGTTCTCCGTCACCTCACAGCACCACTTACATCCGGCCCGCTTACCCCGGCTTCCTCACAGGTATTTATTTATGAACCAGCCATGGCCCTCGATCACTTCTTTCTTTGGATCGACGCAAATCGTGCAGGGTGACACTCGAACAACATTTCTTTCTTTTCCTCCGAGTGAGCACTGAAACTGCGTTGATCACTACCGCGGCAAACCCTCTTCCCCACCTCCATACATCACCGCTGTTCGGTCCCTGCCAACATGGTGCAAGAGACGTATGACATTGTCATCGTCGGCGCTGGCCCCGTCGGTCTGCTCCTCTCGTTGTGCATGTCACGATGGGGTTACAAGGTCAAGCACATCGACAACCGTCCAGTGCCGACCGCTACTGGCCGCGCGGACGGAATCCAGCCGCGCTCAACCGAAATCCTGCGTAACCTGGGCTTGAAGCGCTCGATCATGGCCTACGAGCCTGCCAAGGTGTACGACGTTGCTTTCTGGGATCCCAAGGGCGACGGCTCTGGTATCCACCGCACCGGCAGCTGGCCCAGCTGCCCTCGCTTCATTGATACCCGCTACCCGTTCACCACTCTGGTCCATCAGGGTAAGATTGAGCGGGTCTTCCTGGACGAGATCGAGAAGGCTGGAACCCACGTTGCTCGCCCGTGGACCATCGTCGGGTTCAAGAACGATGGAGCCAACCCGGACTACCCGGTCGAGGTGAACCTGAAGTGCCTCGACACCAACGTGGTCGAGACCATGCGTACCAAGTACCTGTTCAGCGGTGAGGGTGCCCGCAGCTTCGTTCGGGAGCAACTCGGTATCAAAATCCACCACAAGGACCCGATTGCCTACGTCTGGGGTGTCATGGATGGTGTTGTCCGCACCAACTTCCCCGACATTGAGGTATGACCGCTTCCCCAATATGCCCTCTCTGGTGCAAGTCTAACGCTATATCAGACAAAATGTACCATCCACTCCGATGCCGGTTCCATCATGGTCATCCCCCGTGAGGATAACATGGTCCGTCTCTACGTCCAGATCGCCTCGTCCGACGACCCCGACTGGAACCCTCGCAAGACCGCCACCGCCGAGCAGGTTCAGCAGACTGCCAAGAACATCTTGAAGCCGTATTGGATTGAGTGGGATCGTGTGGAATGGTACTCGGTATACCCCATCGGACAAGGTATCGCTGAGAAATATACCCTCGATGAGCGTGTATTCATAGGCGGTGATGCCTGCCACACCCACAGTCCCAAGGCTGGCCAGGGTATGAACACTGCTTTCCACGATGCTCTGAACATGGCGTGGAAGATCCACGCTGTCGAGAGTGGCTTTGCCAACCGCTCCATCCTGAGCACCTACGAGAGCGAGCGCAAGGATATCGCTGAGACCCTCCTCAACTTTGACGCCAAGTACGCTGCGCTCTTCTCCAAGCGCCGCCCCAACGCCGGCGAGGTCTCTGCCAGCAAGTCTGTGGCTGTTGCTGGTGCCGATGAGGATGAGTTCGTCAAGACCTTCAAGTCGTCTTGCGAGTTCACCAGTGGGTACGGCGTTGCCTACCAGCCCAACGTCTTCAACTGGGACGCCAGCCACCCAGCCAAGTCGACTCTGTTCAACATCCCTGGTGTCCGCCTGACTCCTGGTCGGGCTTTCACCCCGACCACCGTCACTCGCCTGGCTGATGCCAACTTCGTCGAGTTGGAGCAGGAGGTCCCCACCAACGGTTCGTTCCGCATCTTCATCTTCGCTGGTGACCAGACCAAGACCAAGAAGGCCATTGCAGACTTTGCTGCCAACATTGAGAAGGAGCGCTCATTCCTCTCCGTGTACCGCCGGCCCGACATTGCCGACGTCTCGTTCTTTGAGCGTCACAACCCTCACTCCAAGCTCTTCACCCTTTCTCTCATCTATGCTGCGGCCAAGAACGAGGTCGACGTCGACTCCGTGCCCCAGGTGCTGAAGGACTACCACCACCACCTGTACGCCGACGACATCCCCGATGTCCGCGTCCCCACTGCCAAGTTCCCTGCCCACGAGAAGCTTGGTCTCGATGCTGAGAAGGGTGGTGTGATCGTTACCCGCCCCGACAGCCACGTTGCCTGCACCGTGCAGCTGGTGGAGGGCAGCGGAACTGTTGATGCCCTGAACGAGTACTTCAACACATTCTCCACAAAGACTCTGGGCCAGGACTCTCAGCAGAGCCGCCTGTGAAGTCTCGCGTTACGCGCAATGTTTGTATGAACTAGACCTGGGATGTAAATAGCTTGTTTGGATCGTTCGTTTTGAGCGAATGCTTGAGCATGACTGGCGTTACGAATGTTACCTATTTGAATTCAATAGAGACCTTTACTTCAGAAACGTTCACAGATGTAACTGCTTGTAGTATTCTTGACCACAAGTTCCTGTAGTCTTCGACCTGGGACAAGGTCACATGCCAAGCCTGCGATCTATTTTCTGTCTCCACCCCGCATCATCCGAAACCTTCACGACGACTTCAAATCACGCATCCAATCCAAATCACATTTCACACTCCGCACAACGATGCTGTCGCTTGTTCTCACCGCAGAGATGGAGGGGTAAGCACCATGATTTCTTTCATACTGCATCTTGCATCCATTCATGCTGCACCTTGTATGAACTCGGCGCATCCCCCGTACAGTTGCATCAAGCTCAACGACATGACACAAAAGCTCTCAAAATGCATGATATCCATTGAATATGCCATATACTAAACGTTTGGAACAGGGTCACTGATCTCCGTCCAACCGACACACCTGAGAACCCATACTACTACACCTTTCGCGTGCAATGCACGTCGTGCCATGAGACACACCCGAACTGGGTGAGCTTCAATCGTTTCGTGAGTGGATCTTTTCTTGTCTGTTGCACGTGTGCTGTGCTGATTGTGCTTGGGTCGACAGGAGCAACATGAGATTCCTGGCAGTCGGGGTGAGGCAAACTTCGTTTGGAAGTGCCGGCTTTGCACGGTATGTATGCCTTCGCGCGAGTCCTGCTCCGCCGTTTGGGTGTCCCAAGTGAACTCATTGGGGTCCAAGTGAACTCATTGGGGTCCGAGTGAACTCATTGGGGTCCGAGTGAACTCATTGGGGTCCGAGTGAACTCATTGGGGTCCGAGTGATCCCATTAGGGTCCCAGTGACCCAAGCGACTGACTGGAGTCCAACATCTGTTCTATGTTGACAGTCCAAACTGACTCGTTGCCCAGAAAACACACTCTGCGTCCATCACCGCAGGTCCACACACGTATGAGGCCCAAGAGAAGAAGAAGGGTCAGAAGATCATTGAACTGGACTGCCGTGGACTGGAGTTCACAGAGTTCAAAGCTGATGTAAGTGCATGCTCTTTGCTGCTCTGTTTCCGTCACTGTACTTACTGTTTATCTAGGGTGAATGGGAGGTCAAGGGTGCCGAGTCAGGTACTGCCTTTTCCGGCATTGATCTCTCAGAGGGTGAGTGGTATGACTATGATGAGAAAGCTGGAGAGGAGGTGAGCATCAAGGAAATTAGCTGGAGTGTTGGGCGGGCATGATTGATGTGCATGGGAGAGCTTGCTTCCGAGAGCTTGGCTTCAGGGAGCTTGCTAAGAGAGAGCCTGCTGGCCCCTGGGTCTAGAGGGATACGGTGCATCCGGTGATGATTAAATTAATTGCAGCTTCATAAGTAGGGATTGATTGGCTAAAGCTCTTCGGATATGGTAGAGTTTCTAGGGTTGCTTGAAGCGGTGCCCCACGACTCATCACGACGACTAAGCGCAACGACTACCCAGGTAACCTGGAATCGACGAGGTAATCAACCCCACGAATTTTTCTCAAGAACACGAAAATCAAAACAAATCTATCTTCTTCCTTTCCAACAATCCTCTCATTTCATCCCATTCCCTTCACAATTCACTGCTTCAACTTTCATCACAATAAACTTTCATAAGTACTTCTACTTCCCATCACGTGCAGATAAGAAGGCGGTGAAAAATGTCGGACGCTGAAGCTGATAACGTTGGTGCGTCCGAGGCGACCACTTCGCGCTCACCCAGTCCGGGACGTTCTCAGGTCCCCTCAACTCATTCGACTGAGAACCTTCCTTCTACTCCAACTTCCTCCGTCCTCATTGAATCTGAGAACTTGCAACCCGCTCAGCTCGGGCAACCAACTCTCACCCTCACCCAAGCCCTCCATCAAATCGTGACCGCTGCCGGAATGAGTGTAAGTCCACCTCACGCGCGCAGCGTCAAGCTCCAAGCTGTCGCGCGTCCTTCACAGCTCCTTCAGTCCTCCAACTTCGATGCTAACTTCCTTCTTCCAGGCCCCACCTGTCAACCCCCGTCCCTGGCTCCAGTCCCGGTACGCGATCACCTCCCATCCTGCCCACTTTCCCCCAGCTCCCCAGCGTGCATCACAGATGCCGCGCGAGCTGGCCAAAGTTTTTGCCGGTGGTGACTGACTCATGGTTACAGTGTCGGCACCGACGTCGTTGTCCGCCTGAAGTGGGGACAATCGGAATACAAGGGATTCCTTCAAGCAGTCGACTCATACATGAACGTTCTGCTTCGCGATGCCGTCGAGTTCATTGACGGCCAGGAAACTGGCGCCCTCGGCCTGGTGCTAATCAGGTATGTCTTAAACCCGGCTAAGACTACGGAACATGCTAACACTGTACTAGATGCAATAATATTCTCTGGATGGGCGACTCAAGCACCGTCCAGATGGTGAATCTGGGCCTGTGATCCTAGGGGCCAGGCAAAACGTTTCAAAGAACGTTTCAAAAAAGGGTTTGAAAATTGTTTTAACTAAGTTTACAATCACGAAATCTGAAAAAATCTTTTGACTATTCAACCGAAGCTGTAGCAGTAACGTCGAATCAGTGGCCAGAAGCGAAAGCATTCGCAGTCTCTTTATTTTGACCCTCACACATGACCCCCAAGCGGACAAGCCACATTCAGATCCTATAGAGTATCATTTCTCTTGACTAATAGCGGTGTCATAGTATTTGGTGGTGAGCTCTATAGCGCACCTCTCCTTTATAAGGATATCTTTTCTTCTTCCTCTTCTTCTTCCCCTCTTTCTCCTTCTCTACTCTCGTCGACAGTCAGGAAACTGGCGCCCTTGGCCTGGTCCTAATTCGTTATGTCTTAAGTGTGACCTGGCTGAGACTGTGAAATATGCTAACAATTTATCTAGGTGTAACAACATTCTGTGGATGGGCGATGCCAGTACTGTCCAGATGAGGAGACTTGGCCCGTGAGAGTGTGTGGGTGGGCTGAGCGCGTTGCGGGTTTTCAGACTCGGTGGTCAAAGAGGTGGTTGGGCAAGAGCCTATAGTGCAGCCGAGATTCGTCATCTAGGAGATGGTCACATCGCCCATCCAGATTTCCGCGAGTAAGTCCTCAGTCAGGCATCAGTTCGTTTTGATCGAGAGGAACCCAGCGCTCTCGGCCGTTAGATAGTGGGCGCTTCACTGTAGCCGAGGTTGGTACATCACTCATCCAGAGGATGTCATTGCACTTAGGTACGGTGTTAGCATCGACGCAGTCTCAGCCGGGTCTCCTTTGAGGCCTACCGGATCAGGACAAGCCTAGGGGCTGAAGTCTTCCGCCGGTCGATGAACTCGGCGGTGTCACGGAGCAGGACGTTCATGCAGGAGTCAACGGCTTGCAGGAAGCCCTTGTATTCACCTTGTCCCCTCGAGCCCAAATTCTCCTCCGGTTGGTCAATTGTCCGGACGGTGCTGGTATCCCCCATCCAGAGGAGAATTTTGGCTCGAGGGGAACCTGGTAGGTTGAGGGAAAGAGAAGAAGAGAAATCAGAGGGAGAAAAGCTTTAAATAGACGCCACCTAGGGCCGGCAGTGAAGACTTGAGACTCGTCATCTAGACTGTGCTCACATCGCCTATCTGAGGAGACGCCGTCATTTTGGCTCAAGAGGAATATGTCGCTCTCGGTCGTCGGACAATGAGGGGATAGTGCAGCATCAGGTTGGTCAATTGGACGGTCCTGGTATCTCCTATCCAGAAGCGACTTGGGCTCGATAGGAGAATGTGAGGTTGATGTAGGATAAAGGTTGAGAAATTTGAGGGGTGAGAGCTTTGAATAGGTAACACCTGGAGATCGCTCTCGGCCGTCGGGCAGTGGACGCATCAGTGTAGCGAGATTCGTGCTTTGACTAGTGTGCGCGCTGCCCATTCATAGGACGTTGGCAACTAGATAGAGTGTTAGCATGTCAGACACGACACAGTCTCAGCCAGGTCTCTGTTGAAGACATACCGGACAAGCACCAGTCCATCTTTCTCAGAGGAGAAGCACAGAGGAGAAAGGTTGTGAGTGGAAAGAAAGGTGAAGAGGAGAGAGAAGAGAAAACACCTGCTCTAGCGGTTAGATCGCTCAGGGTTAGGTGACCCATCTCTCAACAATCTCCGCCTCAAGGTAGATCGGAAAGAGCAATAGTAGAGTTCGAATATGGCTAATCAATCAGATAAGGTCATGTGTGAGTTTCAGCATAATAAATAATAAGACTGCGAATTCAACTCCTGGAAGATAGATATCTGCAGAAACCTGGACATCTGCTTATGAATCGTCGTTCTTGCATGGTTCTGAACCGATGGATCACTACCATGTCGAGATGAGTCCTGGCGTATGATAGCCCTCGAGGTATCGTAAAACCTTCGCAGTCTCATCACTCTGACACTCGCATGACCTTGTCCAAGAGTAATCAGCCACTTCGGAGCATTCGGACTGCGAAGGCCGATCTCCTCAAACACGAAGATGGTGTGGCGCTGCCACTGATTATTGGGGGCAAGACAGGTGATGGCGTCGTGAGGCATGACATCGACAGCCCTGTGCCCCGCACCGGACAGGCATACCATTCCTGCAAGAGTAAGCAGTTGCGTAAAAGGTGGCAGCTTGTGATATTGGGGTCTGTTCGATCAGCCTGGCGGTGGATCTGTGTGTAGTCGGGGGCAATTTGAGTACGTAGGTGGACTTGTAGGGCTTGAAGGATGTATGGAGTCGTCCAATTGACATCGTCAGCAGTGGGTCGTTCCATACCGAGGAGCCTTAACCATCCAAGCGTGGCGAATCCTTTTATAGAACGAACGATCACCGCCAGCCTCGAGATTTCTCAGGGGCAGAAACACGAGCAAGTGAATTATTCGACATCATTGAATACTATCAAGTTGTAGATTCTCATAGATTAATGTATAGTCTAGATGAGGAATGCTCAGAGAGTGACAGACAGGCCGCGCAAGCCCTCCGCAGATCGGACGAACCCTAAGGATCCACCACAACTCACCACTTGGTGCTTATTCTATGAAGAATAGGTGCTCAGTTGCTATACAGTAACTACTCTCGATGTATCAGAAATACGTGAAACTGCCGGAAACCATCTAGTTGACCTATCGCATTATCAGGAGGTGTAATACAATGAGCATAGTACAATTCAATGCTCCCCTGATCTTCGTCTCCACTTGAATTCAATCGGCCAGTCTGCTCTTTCTTCGTCCCATCAGTCCCATTCTCCCCAAATTGCATTTTGTCCGTAATCTCCAAATGCACCTATGATTCTACAAATAAATACATTCACCCCCCTCCCCCTCATCCCTCATCCACTCCATCCCACTTCCACATTCACTCGTTCGAATACAAATAACAAAACCTCTTGTGCATCGCACTCCCAGTGCCGCGCTTGCTGTGACATTCCCCGTCTCACCAGCAAGCTCACATCAACACTCTACTCCAGAGAAGGGTCTATAAATACCCTTGCCCTCCAACAAAACGAACCAAACAGTTGAAGACTGCAACCACCAAAATGCGCGACACACCCTCCAAATTCATCGAGATCCTCGACCCCAAGGATGCCCGCCTGCGCCTGTCCGAGTCCGACGTCCGTCTCGAAGACGTCCTGGCCGACCACGAAGCCACCCTGAACAACCGCCCACGCTCATCCACCCAATCCTCCACAAAGCCACTCGAGAAACCACCGCTCGGCCGTGTGAACTCTTCGCCCACACAGCGGTGGAAGCGGCTCAGCACGATCCTGGCGCAACCACGGCGGAGCTCTTGATTTCTCTCCATACCTATTTTTCTACATTTTCTTTCTTTTTTACACTTCTCCCCTTGCGGGGCACGAACGCTACGATTATGGAGTCACGACGGGACCATTGGGGATTAGCATACGAGTGAAAAACACAACATCGGAAATGAGGATTGGGAAATCGAGTTCATGCATGCTGTGCCAGGGACACAGCACAACACAACACCGAGTGTCACTACGGGCTTGGATCGTCTTGGAGGGGGCTGGTTCGGCCCTCGACTGTGTTGGATCTGCTGGTCGGGTTGGGAAGGGGACTTTCCTTGATCGCGCCGGACGCAGGAGATACGAGATACGAGATACCCAGGTACATCCATCATACAATGCCCGTGTCTTGTCAGGCCGAGGCCGGGTCTTGATTATTTCCATAATGAGCAGATGAATTCTATCTCTGTGAATTGAATCTGGTGAATGGTCTCCAAGTTCTGGTGCTCATTGGTGGTTGTGCTTCCCGAGAACAAAGTTTTCCGTTCTCAGTTTGCTGTATAGAGTGGATGCCAGCGGGACGGCGCGTGGGCTTCTTCGCAGGATAACGGGCTTTAGGTTATTCTGTTTTTCATCATGGTCTCAAATTATATTGATACCCTACTCTGAATTCATGGCCATTCAGCAGTTACAAGACACTGCTTTCATTTTGAATAATGTTCACAGTTCATCCGAACACAACACTCGGAAGAGTTTAGGTACAAGGTACCACATCCTACCAAAGTACCTACCTCTAAATCAAATAGACAATAATAATCTCCAATCCACCCCGTCTACGCTGTACCTGACGAATCCAAAACCCGACGCGCCTTCGTTGGATCTCGAATTTCGTCGTCCATGGACCAGGACACACCACTCTCAGGTACAAGTGGACCCCCTGGACCCTGTGAGGAGTGTACCTGAATGGTGGGACGTGTGTGACGGTGGCGAGAGGGTGTGTTACTACTATTAGAACGAGTGTTCCCTGGTACATTTTATTATTGTTTACTCTCATCTACGTCGTAGGGATAATTCTTGTAAGAAAAGGGGTTCAGGGTGTTGTGTTAGTGTGAAGTGGGATGAACCGGTGTTTGGTTCGATGGGGGCCTTGCACACTTAGTGTGTTGTCTAGAACGGGCTTTTGAAGATGTGGGGAATGCCTGGGTTGTTCAGGGAGGTGTTCATGCAATTTTGAGGATTGGGGATTGTCTCAGGTGCATTTTAGTTGGTGATAGGGTATTTGCGAGCGTGTTAGTGTGTTAGAGAGATTTGGTCTGGATTCTCTTGATATCCAACTCTATACTGGGCAGCGATGAACCTGTTTGACTACTATAATCTCTTCATCTTGACAGCATTATACTGCGACATGACGGCATTCATATATTGCAGAAGATCTTTGTGTAGTATTTCCCACGCCTATAGGTGAGCCTTGCAATCTGGGGTGGCTTGATCACGATGCGATGCGGGTATCAAGGTTGCATGGCGGTTCTCGAAACGTCGTCTACCACGGTTGACCTGATTGATTTGCCGAGGCTCGATTTGGAGAATGCTCTCGTGAGCAAAAAAAGCTGGGATTGATGGGAATTAAGAAGAGCCGCTCTTATGTAGCATCAGTGTTGAATGTGGGTTATCTTTCTCATAAGTATAGAATTGTTGACCAGCAATCTTCTATATAGTTTCCGTCAAGATAGCATAGAAAAGGGAAATAGGAAGAAGAAAGAATACTCCAGTCTGATAAAGACTACCTCCCAAGCTCACTCCTCATGACCCTGCACTAAAAGACGTCCTCTCGGTGGCACACTCGTAATGTTATACGGATCCACAACCTCATACCGCCCGTCCTCAAGTTCAAAGCGAGCCGCCTTCACCAGTGCAAGGATCCAGCACTTAATTTCTGCACGTAGACAAGACGCGTCAGTCACTATCACTCTCACATCGCAACAAGGAAGGAAAGATCATACCCATCACAGCGAGGAATCGCCCCGGACAAGCCCATTTCCCGATCCCAAAAGCCAGATACCCAGGCCCGGTTGTGTTGGCGGACTTTCGTGTTCCGATCCATCGTTTCGCATCGAAGACGTCGGGGTCTGGGAGGAATTCGGTCGAGCGGTAGGATTGGTAAGTCATTGGGTAGACCATGAAGCCTGGATAACAAACAGGTCAGATGAGTACAACATGGGGATTCGAGACGGGAACTACCTTTGGGGATGATGTATCCTCCCATCTCGGTGTCTTTGACAGTCGACCTCACGAGGTTGACGCTGTCGTTCTTCATGCGCAGGACCTCGCGGATGAAAGAGTCAACTACTGCGGCATTCTTCAGGTCCCAGTAGTTGACTGTTGTTCCCTCTTTGCCATTCTTGTTCAGTATGGAGGTGATCTCGTCGCGGATGTCTTGTTGGCAGTCTGGGCGGAGTGCGAGGTAGAATGTGGTCCATGTCATGATGGTGACCCTGTCATGGAGCCCCGGAGTCAGCGTTTATTTCAATAGATTGAGAGGTAGAGTTTGCACTCACGTCTGGTGGACACTGCTGAAGAGAATCGTCACAATCAAGACCAGAATCCATACTTTGGAGCCGAGAGACAGAGAGCCATCCGGACGCGCGAACTTCCCGGCGAGGTAGCCAACGACGTTCTCATCCTTGCCACGGTTAGACTTGTTCCCTTGAAGAAGTGAGCATAGTACACACCTCAGACTTGTCATCCGCCTTCCTGTCAGAGATATCCGCCCATATATCCCATCCAAAAGGCCCCAGGTGCAATGGCAGCTGAAACAAGACAACTTTAATCCTGAGAACAGTCAGAAACCTGCCTTTCCCGAAGACTACAAAACATACCATGTGAACGCCTGCCAGAGGCGAGGGAAGTTCCGACCCAGAAACGAACTACTGCGGAACAGCCCAAACAGCTCCGCAACATCCTCTGCGATGTGGGCGACACGCTCTGCCACTTCGGGAGTTTGGTATTTCTGGAAAGTCCATGAGATATGGTCCGCGTTGTAGGGCCACGGGTCTGCAAGCTCACCTCTCCTAGGAAGATAGTGACAGTTGCCTCTGCCATGGACGCTTGCACGTATGGAAGGATCTCGACCGGTTCCTTGGATTGTCCACCTTGCACCAGCTCCGCGGCTTTGCGATCAAGGATTGGCCATACTGTATGTCACGCTTGTCAGTACTGCCAATGCTGGTCTTCGGGGTTTGGGGCACCTACATCTTGGGGCGATCTTCTCCAGGCGCTTGGTCAACAGGTCCCTGACGAGACTGTCCATATCTTTGAAGAAGCTTCCTCCATGAACATGGAAGATCCAGTTGATGTCCATCATCTTGGTAGATTTTGTCAGTTGTGGCCGCGCAGTAAACAAAGAAGACTCACATCTGCTAGGCCATGCTCAAAGCTAAAGGATCGTTCCTCCGTCAGGACTCTCCGCGTGAACTCTTTCGCGACGATGTAGACTTTCTGTGGAAGCACATCGTTAGATGACTCCTTCTTGGACTGTGTAGACACCTACCTTGCCGTTTCGTCGGATTGCAATAACCGGGCCATAGTCTCTCAATGCCTTTGTCAGGGAGTCGATTGGTGCCCGCAGTTCGTCCTCCTGTTTGATAACAGTGTCAACAACGAAAAAGTGCTTGCCGAGGCTCAGCGGTATCCGGACTCACAGTCAAAGGAACAAAGGGAGGCGCCGGGAGCCTAGAGATCTTCTCACGAGTTAGACCCTGATGGCACAACAATAGACATGTCGACCTCGAGACGGCCTGGTCTCGTCTGGAAGTACTCACCTTCTTCTGATCAAAAAAGTGGCGCCAGATCCAAACCACAGCCAGACAAAGAGAGCCTATCGCCGCTCCAGGGCTGTTCATGGAGATGACCGAGGACAAAAAGGCCCTGGTGTACGAGGGTAGGGCAACGTCAATCTCGGTGCTGTTGCCAAAAGACATGTTGATTGGACTTGATTGACTGAGTACAGAGAGAACTACACCCCATATTTAAGACGCTTACAATCGAGGGACACCGCTCGGATCTCTACTTAGCTCCAACTTGCGTCAAAGAATTTAACTCATAGCCATACCATTTCGAGGGCATGATGCAGCCATTACTCAGCCCTTGGGAGGACGACTCCCCTCCCGATAGGTTAGTTATACGGAGGGGCGATAGGACATGACTAGTGGACGGTAAAATCGGATGCCTTCTTTCTTGCTGTTGCCACTAGATCTGATCGTTCTTTGAAATTGAGACGATCGTCTAACCGAGTCGCGTAGACCAAGCCGCGATTCGTCGGGTCCACTGCAAGTCATCACCGGTTCATGCATGGTTCGCGTGGGATCACATCTAATCCCGATCTCAGGGAGTTAGTTTATCGGCTATCAAATCATAGCGCCATAGTTCATCACTCTGGATAGCGAGGCAGAGGAGAATGCTCTGGCGAGGAAATATGGCAGTGTCAGGTTCGCCATCTACCCCGCCGCCATGTACGAGGGTGCCGGATATCAGAAATTTTTTCAGCAGATCTGCAAGGGGTGAGAGACTGTGCATCTTTGGAAGTTTGGATTCGTCCACGCATCTGAGCACGTCAAGGTCATCAGGGCGGACATCCTCAATCATTTGCCCCTCTTTGAAGCCGCGGCCCGCCTATGCGGATCGTTAGGCATCTGGACATGTTGCATTGTCTGAGGGTATGCTCCCTACGTCACAGCACGCGCAATGATAACGGCGAATAAGGTTCGGCATGTTGATCAGACGTGTCGGCTCGAGTTCAGTCTTTTGAGTCGTCAGTCGTCCATCGGTATGTCCGTCAATCACAGCCATCTTCAAGATCATCTTGCCCTTCAGACGCATGTCCGTGGAGCACACTTTCAGCGCTGAGTTGACCCGTCCAGCCGAGCTTGCATGCATAGATTCCTCGGGCGATGTTAGTGCAGAGTATCTGTCGTATTATTGCGATGGGCGTGTGACCTCGCGCCGGACTGAGTCCCGCTCCATGGTTCATCGGCAGTCTAGCATCGTATTGACCCAAACAAGAAACATGCTGGTGATCGTCAGGAGTTCGCTTAGCCGGAGCAGATACCTTGACAGAAGTGAGAAGCGAGGTCGACGCAAACCAAAAGATAAATAATGGTACCTGAGTTGTCACATTCAAAGTTTGTCGGGCAGTATAGAGTGTCGAGAGTAGGGTGGCCGATGTTTTTGGTTTATCTCCAATCGGGCTCTTATCGCCGAATGCCCCACCACCGCAACTTCTCTTTCTCCAACACGCGCAATTCGTGATCTCAACAACGCTATGAGCGACAAAGTGCCAATTTGAGCAGCACACTCCAGGGCAACTGATTCAATACATTTGTACTTGCAATCACTGACCGACGCCCGCCGTGCCAGCTTCGCGAGTCTCGAACTCGACGGACTCATTCAGCGCCGCGTTGAACAACCGCGGTGACCTCTCACCAGCCCAGTCTGGTTCTGTTTTTGCATCTCCCATCTCGATTTCTTCTGGGTTAATCTCCGATCATGGCTTGGCCCTCTTCGACCCCTGGTTCTGGCGGTCGCACTACCTCCCCCACCGTCTTCGAGCAGCAACGCGAGGAACTGGTGCGGGAAATTGCGGTTGTGAGTGACGAACTTTATTCGGTGATTTGGAATATGAAGCACACATGGTGCTGACACACGTCAGGGTATGGAGCAGGTTCTCCAGAACATCAATCGTCTGAACCGGAACCTGGAAAGCATCATCACAGTACGTCTCGACCGGGGGCGCAACTGGTGGCGACCTTGTGTTTTTGAAGTAGCGCTGACTGAACTGTCCAGGTCGGGAATGAATTCGGCTCTGTTGAAGCCCTCTGGTCGCAATTCGAAAACTTCATGGGTCGGCCTGAGGAGGAGATCGAGGAGGCGGCTCAAGGAAAGCGAAACGTCAGCGGGGAGAGCGAGAGTCGGGGCAAGTCAGGTACACCGCATGAGGGTGAAGGAGATTCAATGGCCAGTCAATGAGGGTGCTAGTATCCCATATATCGTGTCGGTTTGGGCGTTGGTGTTGATCATCTTCAAGATACCATTTGATGAGGAATCGAATTAAGCCATTTCTTCAGTTCACTGACTTTACCTCTCTGAGACAAGACGCGGCGTGCTTATTCGGTGCGCTAAGCGCTGCAGCTGGCATCCCTGTCCCCTGCAGAGAATCCGAACATGGAATAGGGCAGTCGGGGTCTCACATCATTCACCGGCCTCGCCAAAATCTATCGTTTCAGATTCAATTTCCAGGAACCTACGCTCGGGTGACCGCAATGTCCACAGGAGAGCTTTCGCGGACGACTCTCATGTGTGATAGTCTTCATCAGGAACACAATCCTACGCTAATTTTGAATTACGATCCAAACTTACCTATCGTCTTTCAAGTACTGCCCGTCCTGCCAAGCAATTACAAGTTCGCTACCTGGTAGACAAAAGTACAATTCGAAAAGAGCGATTCAGCGACGACGAGGAAGACACACTCCCAATAGCCCAAGAAGCCGCGATCTATGAGATAATCGGTTCCCAACCACGCATCGCCGAGTACCTCCCCCACGGCTGAACCGATATCCTCGAGGTCAAATACTATCCGCAAGCGATCTCCGGGCCTACAGAAACAAGCACGAAATCAGCCCTGCACTCCAAGCAAAGTGGTTCCAACAGATCCTGGAGGCAGTCGTTAAGATCCATCAACATCACATCATCCATGCAGATCTGGCAATTCTTCATCGACCACGACTTCAATATTCGACTGGGAGACTTTGGCGCGTCCGCGTATCCGAAACACCCGGCTTTGGGCTGCGAGAAAGCGTCACATTTCCTACCGAGAGAGTATGAAGCGGCGTGCACAGTCGAGACTGATTTGTTTGAATTGGGCTGGACGTTGTACGAGCTTGTTGTTGGCCGTGAGCCGTGCGAGGAGCTTTACCCTGTAGAGCCTCCGGAAGTGATACGGAGTTATGAGCCTGCTGTTAACTATTCATGCGCGTCAGCATCGTCAAGTACTTGCCGAAAGGGAGATTTTTAATCGGTTCAAGATGAAGGTTTTTCCTGATACTTCGCAGTTGTTTGGTGGGGAGATCATCTTGGGCTGCAGGACAGGAAAGATTTCTTCGGCGAGTGAAGCGCTCGATCTCTATTTTGAAATGAAAGGCAAGGGTAGTCATATTATCAACCACATCTAACAACTTCGTTACGTGGGTGAATTTGGCCAAATCGTTTGGCATCTTTCTGTCTACAGAACGGTGAACATCAAATCACAATGTATTGTTTCAATAACACATGAGGTCGCTTCGCCAACACAGCATATCAGATAACATAAACGAGAACACCAGTCCCATGCATGCCAGGAAGCGGCAAAGACCCGAGTCATGAGAACAAAAGGTAAAAAGTCACAGGGGTCATGAGAGAAGACACACACGAAGAAAAGGCGAGCGAAGCGATCAACTTTCCAAAAGCAAAAGTCCAATCCAGAACACTGCCTCCAACAGAAGCATATCAGTCAAGGGCGCACAGCGTGCCTCGACAGCGAGAAGCTTTTTTTTTTGCAGTTCATGTCTAGCTTTGTCCAGCTTGCAGCGACATGGGACATACACAGAGCAGGCAAGCAAGCCGACAAAGCAACCAGGCTTGATCGGACCGGGCGAGAAGAGAAGAGATCATGGGAGAGTCATTGAGAAGCTGAATGGAGGACCGCTTACAAGATCTTGCAGTTCCGCTTCTTGATCTTCTTGCCAGGGCCCCCACCCCCGGACGGTTTGCTGCTGATCCGGTGATTTGACTGTTGTGCGATGTATCCCTGCTCTTCGATGGAGACGACAGTGTCGACAGCTTTGGCGAAGACCTCGTCCACGCCCCGCATCTCCTTGCTGCTACACTCCACATAGGTCGCGCCCATTCGCTGGGCCACGCCGCGGCCTTGTTCCGGGGTGATGGGAGTCAAGCCCTGGGTCTTGAGAAGTTCAATGCAGGTGCGCTTTGTGCGGAGATCTGACTTCAAGCCGACGAGGATGATTGGTGTAGTCGGGCAGAAGTGCAGAACCTCGGGGTACCACTGATAAGGGTTAGAGAGGGCTGACTGAGGAAGTAATCTTGAAGACTCACCTTATCCACGACATTCTCCAGTGAAGCCGGGCAGTCGATTGCGAAGCAAACAAACAAGAGATCTGTCTCGGGGTATGACAGAGGACGCAAACGATCGTATTCTTCTTGTCCAGCAGTATCCCACAGCGCTAGCTCGACTGTCTTACCGGATGACCGGTGAATGGTCTGTGTGATGTAGTTCTCAAAGACTGTGGGGACATATTTCTACACGTAGTCAGCACTGAGTCGAGATTCCCCCGTGTGGACAACCTACCTCTGGGAAATAGCCCTGCGAGTAGCTGATCAACAAACACGTCTTGCCGCATCCACCATCGCCAACCACCACAAACTTTTTTGAGTAAGAGGGCGGCTGGGTGATATTGGTTGCCTCAGACATCCGTCCGCTGGAGAAGCTTGTGTTGGTGCTGGCAGTGCCGTTGCTGACTCGGATGCTGTTGGTGCGGGTTCTGTTATGGCGCGGTGACATCGAGGGAGGGGGCGGTGTTGCGAGTGAACGGCGTCGCGAAGCCGCATAGTACTGCTCCTCATACATCTGGCTCATCGTGGGTGACAGGTTAGAATGGAGCCCCTTGTTGTAGTAGTTCAGTGCGGGTCGTGGTTGATATGACAGCTGTCTGTTGGTATGTCGCGAGTTGGGTGTTGTGGTACTTCGCGCGGGGGTGAGGATGGAAGTGTTAAGACGGAGAGGATGAGGTGTATGAAGAGAGGAAGAAGAGGGGGCCACGATCTAAAGGATCTCGATAGGGATCGACTGTGATGGCGCCGAGAGGGTCTTGTCCGGGCGAGACCCGATGTTTACGTGGAGGCTGCCATGGCAACGGCCGTCTCCCGGCGCCAGGGCTCCGCATCGTGCGATTCCCTCAATCCATGGCCTGTCAGGACTCAGTAGTTTCATCTTGATTGCGATCTCCCCGATCCCGATTTCTTTTTTCGTCTTTATCTTTGCCCACTTGCCCCTCTTGCTCCACCGTTCAGGTCTCCAGGTTCTCTTCATCCAGCCTCGGTGGTCTTCATGTGATCTGTATGCAACGGAGATGTCCGTGAGCACACAACGATGTTATCTGATGATGTTCGCATGTCTTGTATATACCGAGCTGCTCTAATGGAGGCTCGTCAGCGAGGATTGAAGATCATTTAGACATTTAGATCCTTGTCGGATAAGCGCACTGTCGCGAACATGCAGGTCGAGGCACATCGGTCCTACGTTTCACATTTCAGGACATGAATCAAATCCTACACTCTGGAAACTTGCAATAGGTGCTACAATCGAAGTAAATGATTATATGAGAATGATCAAATCACAAAAGGGCAGTCGATGTCTAGTTGAAGGTGTTGTAGATCTATAGCGTGGCCAAGTATATCTCTCATCGTTCCAACTTGATTACTTGTCCCTAGAATGATGGTGGAGCCACTCCCAACGAAGCAAGTTGCTTTCGTAACTGTCTAGTCTGACTATCATATCCTTTATTGCAAATATGTCGTCTGTCATCCTCTATGATCTTCTTCTATAAGAGTGAGTGTTGACCATCATGCCCCGTGACTAAGCCCACACATGGCGGCTAACTTATCAGGGGCCCGAGCCGCGGTGCGACGAGCGATCTTCTCGGTGATTCTTGACTTCTCGCGCACACGACCACCGACGTCTCTTCATCTCACCACGCTCCTATAATCCCTCTCACGCGCAGTCCAACTACCATCCACTCCTTATGTCCTCGCGCTGAGACTCGATCTCCCGAATTGAGCGGCAGGCATCGGCCTGTCAATGTATGGGGCACCTCTGTCGCAGCCGCATCGGTAACATCGCAAAATGGGAAAAGAGGCGAAAGGCCAGCCCGACGCCGGGTTGAAGAGTCTTAACCACTGTAAGTGCATGGTGCCTGCTCTTGCGCATCTTCTGTATCCTCCGGTGTATCGCGGACGATCAATTGTTAACCCGTCCCGTTTGCGACGTACGATAGACTCGAGTCAACTACCCCTCTGGCGCTACTGGCCGCGGCAAAAGATCCTTCCCCTGATCCGTTATGAAACGCCCTATCTCGCCTGGGTGCAGGAGAAAGTCCGCACGCCGGCGTTGGATTCTTACTTTGCTTTCACGGCCAACCTCGGCACCCACACCTTTTTCATGGTCTTTTTACCCTTCCTCTTCTGGTGCGGCCATACAAGTCTAGGTCGAGGGTATGTGTAGAAAATCCTCTGGTTTAGCGTGGGAAGTAGCTGATTGCTGGTCTGGCGTGCAGGTTGGTTCATATTCTCGCAGCCGGCGTTTTCTTCAGCGGTTTCCTCAAAGACTTACTCTGTCTCCCCCGGCCATTATCTCCGCCGCTGCAGCGCATCACCCACTCCGGCTCCGCTGCATTGGAATATGGATTCCCTTCGACACATTCCACCAATGCCGTGTCCGTTGCCGTCTACGCGCTGGCCTTGCTCAATTCGCCTGACTCGACTGTGAGCCCGCAGACCAGCTTCATCCTCCAGGCTATCACCTATCTTTACGTCACCTCAATCGTGTTGGGCCGACTCTACTGTGGCATGCATGGGATGTTGGATGTTGTCGTCGGCTGCGTATTGGGTGCCCTGATTGGCTTCGCCCAGTTCACCTATGGCCCGGCTTTTGACGAATATATTCTATACTCATCGTTGAAGGGGATTCTCGTTATACCTGCGGTCATTCTGGTCCTAGTGCGCATTCATCCGGAGCCGGCCGATGACTGCCCTTGTTTCGATGACAGCGTCGCCTTTGCGGGAGTGACGCTCGGTGTGGATGTGGGCTCGTGGTATTTCACTCAATCCAGCCTTGCTTGGGTTCAGCCGCTCCCTGGTACTATCCCATATGACTACGAAAGCATTGGTCTAATCAAGACTGTGCTTCGCCTTGTGGTGGGCGTACTGTGTGTTTTCGCGTGGAGAGAATTCACAAAGCCAACGTTGCTGCGCATTCTCCCGCCTATCTTCCGGAGCTTGGAGAAACTTGGTCTTCTTTTGCCCCGACGATTCTTCACCACGGCCTCGTAAGTTTTTTTTGGCTCCCATCTTTCAGGATTTTATCTAATTTTGCGCACAGGCGGTACACCACGGTTCCGGCCAACTTGAAGGACAAGGAAGTCTTTCCTAACTTCTCTGATATACCCTCCATTATGAACACGATTCGTCATCCCCGTCGTCGAGCGATTTCTATCGGCCCACAGTCTGAAGCTGACGCATATGAAACCTTGGCGTATCGTGAGAAGCGCCGCCGTGAGAGTCAGTCAAGCGGCAACCGTGACTCTCCAGCTGACGGGGAAAACAAGCCCAACGGGACTGCTGCCCTGCCAAGGAAAACCTCCAAGCTGGACCAGTACGAGAACATGATGGGTGCTGGTAGCCCTCAGTCGGGCACAGTAAATGTGGACTCTGACATTCCTCGCTCGTCACCACTTCCACCTCCCGAGTATGACACCTCCCAGACGGACGCGAAAGAGGTGTTTTCGCAGATCAAGAAGCCCCGCGTGCGATATGACGTGGAGGTTGTCACCAAACTGGTTGTCTATGCTGGTTAGTATCACTCGTCACATCTCATCCACACCTGCTGACGGCCATTCTACAGGAATCCCATGGGTGGTGGTCAACGTCGCGCCCCCTGTTTTCGAGGTGCTCGGTCTCGGAGTCCCCTCATAGTTGCATGATGTCAGAGTTTGTCCTTTCCCATTCAATACTAGACTGCGAATTCGCGTCTACTCCGGTTCAGCGGGCTGAGCTGGATACGGATTCCCAAGGACATAGTTCGGGCTGCATGTACATACTACAATGTATCCTTAGGACCGCATGGCTGTATCAAGCCATGAGATATGTGATTATATTCATAGGAAGTTGCAAACATCAAGCTACTTTAAGACGAGACGTACCATCAGAGAACTGTCCAGATTGCCTTGTACCTCGGCATCTTCCGTGTTGATAGTTCCCAGTGGTGGCTGGGCCAAGGGACTCGCCGCTCAATGCAGTTTAGCCTCAGCTGAGTCAGCGATCATGCTGAAACCTTGGAAGTGAATGGCGCTCAACTGATCGCAACTTCGCTCCGTCAAAGGCCGTTGACCCTGGGCGTCCTCTCCAATGATGGACGCTGGGGCCTATCCATGCACTCTTCTTTGTTCAAGTCGCTGTCAGCTCTCTTTGTCTTCTCCCTCCTGACACCACCCTTGATTCGCGCAGTTGCGCCTCTTTGAAGACCCAGACAGCTTTCGTTCACGCCAGTCGTCGAGGCTCTTAAAGGTGACAATGGTTTCATTATCCTGGCCGTGGCGCAAGCTGCGGCGGACTTCTACAACCGACGCGCGGACGCCCTTCTCAATACCAGATCCCGTGGAAGAGGCGAAGGCGTTACAACAGGCCGAAGATCACGAAGGTATCAAGCAGCACCACTCGAGCGCTTACAGATCGCGAATGCTTACTCGCATGATTACCGCAGATGAATTCTCCTTGTCTATGCCAGGGGCCTTTCCCTCCTCGCCCCCGCTGTCCCCGCGCCTCCCTCCGCTCGAGCGCGAGGAGCCCGTCCCAGTATCGCCGCTGGAGCCCATGGACGTCGATGTCGCCGCAAGCCCCGAACTTCCCACAGAGCTTGGATCACATCTTCATCCCCGAAGGCCGCAGAGGCTCACCCCCGTTCCGAGACGTACCAGGCCTGCTGCACCGTTCCCGCGAACACCTGTCCGGCAAGTAGCGCTTCAAGATGAGATGGTCATTGATGATCCATGGAGCAGGAAGTCTATGATCTATGAGAAACTTCCATTTGGACGACCGGTATCTGCGGTACAACTGCTTTCTCCTCAACCGAAACCTATCCCTCCGAATCGCATCGCGTCAATCTACGCGTCAGAATGGCAGCGGCGAGAACGCGAGAGGGCCGCCCGTGAGCGCGACTTGTATCGTCCGGCAAGGACGGTTCCGCAGGGACCTCCGATACGACCGCTCCCGTGGCAATGGCTGGACAAGGTATCAACAGCCATGGGACAATCTCAGGGAATGGCAGTCGCCAAGTCACTTGCCGGGGACAACCTATACCAAAAAGACATTGCCACCTGCTTTACGCCTCTTGCATGGCTCAACGACGAAATCATCAACTCATACCTCACCGTCATTGTCCATTACCTGCGTCAATCAACAGGGAATCTGAACGAGGCGCCCCGCTACCACGCTTTCAACACTTTCTTCTACTCTAACCTTCGAGACAAAGGATACCAAGCTGTGTCTCGGTGGGCGAAAAGAGCCAAAATCGGCGGCGAGGCGCTACTGAAGGTCGACACGGTCTTTGTCCCTGTGCACGAGCGCGCCCACTGGACCCTGATGGTCGTACGACCCGTCGACCGAACAATCGAGTACTTCGACTCGTTAGGCGGCGCAGGGGCGAAGCAAGTGAGGACAATCAAGGAATGGCTCCACGGCGAGCTCGGAGCCAAATTCGACGAAGACGAATGGACCGTTCTGCCTTCCAAGTCTTCACATCAGGACAATGGCAGCGACTGCGGCGTCTTCCTTCTTACCAATGCCAAGGCCATCGCCCTGGGTATCGAGCCGACTGCGTTTGGACCACACGATACAACTCTCATGCGGAGGAAGATCGTCGCGGAGCTTATGAACGGTGGACTTCATGGGGAGTTCAGTCCCATCGATCATCATGGTCACTTACTTCTCTGAGCAAGTCATCTCGACTTCCACGCCACTTCAGCTTACACCCTCACCATCTACTTCTACCTCTTTCCACCATCCACACCTCACCACCTCCTCATAAGATGCATCCTGACTTCGCTTCAGCACGAAGTCAACATCCAAGGCGTTTGCGGCTGCTTTCATCTGACATTTCGGCGTGCATGGGACTGAAAAGGACGCACAGCGGGAGGGCATAGTCTTGTTTTATTTCTGTTTTTGTCCCTTTCTTTCCTTTAATCTCTCATGCTGTGGATGAGTTGAATGATACCCCATTGTTGAACAGGAGTCATGCAAGAATTCGCCCGCAGGGGCTTTGTTCACTATGTATCTGGAGTATAGGTTTCCATTCATTGTTTATGCCTAGCCGTAGGTGGAGATTTGGGGATTGTTTCTTCGCCGATGGTACAGTGAAATGGATTCTCAAAGCTCCAATGAGTCTTTGTACCCTGATCCCATTCATCACTAACAATACATTGAGTCATCATCATGCTTTGAACAAGAAACGGACTCATCAATAAAGATATTCTCGCACTCAATGCTGCACCGGAAGCTCATCAAGTCGAAAGTCATCAATATTACAAGGACGACGACACAGGGACTCGCCCCGATGCTTGTCACCCTTCTTCCCTTTCTCATGCTTCTTCCTGCACTTGCGACCCTTCTTCCCCTTCTTACACTTCCCACGACCCTTCACAGTCCCCGTGACAGTCTCGGTATCAGGCTCCCACAGCGCCCTCTCGACCTCATCATCCCAGTCAACTCCAACAACAGACAAATTCTGGTGCCCACCATGCCGTCGCGAAGGGGGAATGATAGACTTCGTACCATCCGAAGACCGATTATACGCCAGCTCGATATACTCAATCCCCAAGAAGATACTCTCCCCAACCCGCATATCACCCGTCCAGACACCCCCATCGCTCCACAGATTGATGACCAGCCTGCTCTGCACATTCGGCACCTGATACCCGTTCGCGGCCTGCGGCTTGTCGTCCACCCACCAGCGGGATACGCTGGGGAACCAGTCCAGTCGGTGGGTGGACCAGGTCGTCCACGGGGTGGGCAGGTCGATGATGTAGCTGGCGCCGGGGATCATCTTGTCTAGGATGGGGTCGTAGTCTGGTTGATTGGCGTAGCGGACGCGGCGTGGCGGGTCGCTGGTTAGGATCTCAATGTCGGATTCGCAGTTTCGTGCTTGGTAGGTGAAGATGCCGACGCATGCGCCTGGTGGTGGTTTGCTCACTTCAACGGGGGATGTACCGTTGGGTGATGTCTGGTTATTTGGGCTGGGGAGAGGGTTGTGAGGCGGATCTGGTGGTGGTGGTTTCTCTGTTTGATTGGGCTGTGATATGACCATGTCGCTGGGTAGGACGCGCAGTCGCACACGCAGGGAGCAGCGGTAGATGTTGTGGATGCGGGTCTCGATCTCAGCCGTTGAGGCAAAGTTGTCGTAGCGGGTGGTGCGCAGGACCAGATGGGTTGCGTGGGGATTGTGTTTGTCCCGGTTTCTGGTGAAAAAGACGTTCTGCTTGGAGTTGATCATGTCAATTGGGGCGTCTGGGTTGCGAGGACGCTGCCACTGCTGGCTGACCCAGTCTTTGTCAAAGGCTGTTTTGAAGAACCATAAGGCATCGGCCTCGGGTTCTTGATCTCGCTTGTTGTGACCATGCTCGTCGTCCTCATCATTTTCATAATCTCCAAGGGACTCGATGTACCAGTCACTCCAAGTTTCTTCAGGGTCTTTGCTTGCGTTCGTTGAGTTGAAGGCAGGATGGTCTCGAAGAGGAACGTCCCGGAAGTCCCAGAGCTTGTAGTGCTGAAAGTAGCCTGGGTCTGGACCGGTTACCGTGAAGCAGTCGCAGTCATGCAAGTTCCTGTTTGGCGAAGGCCGGACTGTTGTATTGGCGGGAGGAATCTGCTCGGAGGAGACGACAGCAGAGAAGAGAATTGATAGTAGGATCAGGGCACGGAACGACAAGACGCCTTTCTTCATGGTGGACAGCTGAGAAATGGGACCAGAGAGTCTGAGCAGACTTCGCACGATTAAAATATAAGTATGTCCTTCGTTTAGGTTTGCTGGCAAGAGTCGTCAATTGTGAGGAAGTTGCGATGTTCGAGTTAGGGCTTCATAGTTTCCCAATTGGGAAGGACTCGACAAAATCCACGAATAAGACAAGGCCAGGACTCTGAGAGTCTTGTATATCATTATATTGATTCTCATCCAACTATCTGAGATTCATGAAGCCATTTCACTCTGTGAAATAACAATTTAGATCCCATCTGAATATACCATTATTGTTAGAAAGATAGTATGTGTATACTGTAGTTGCAGAGTCCACTGTCACCTGGCGTATGGACTGTATCATGGGATGGTAATTCTCATACGGTGGTGTCATCACTCAGCCCGAATGCATATAGCGGGCGCCTGAGCACACACTAACAGACAGTGATCAGCCAATCGGTTGGCGGTGGCGAGGACGGTGGTCCAATCAGGTAATACACTGGGTTGCACTGCTGCACGACAAGGAATATCTGTGCGCGGTATTGGTATGGTCACATCTGGTAATTTATCATCAATCCCCTGTTTCTCTCCAATACCGATGTATTCTGCTATTGAAAGAAGAGAAAAGTGATTCATAGCATCATTAGAAGTAGTCAGAAATTATCCAATGACTAGAAAGAAGAATTCAAGAGTCATAGTGGCTGATTTGTGGTCATGATGCGTCGGCTAGTTGCCAGTTGGGCTGAATCTGACCGACGGGAAAGGTGGGTGTGTGACCCCCTTCTTTGTCTCGCCCGCCTTTTCCCTCTCTCGCGCCCCCCGAAGATACCATCCTCCACCTCTCAGGCAAAATGGATCTCTCGCTGGTTTAGAGGACGACTCTCCCAAACGCCTACCTGAACGTCTTTCTAAACGTCTACATGAACATATACGGACTACCATTACCACACACCTCCACCAGCCATGTCCACCACCACTCTGGAAAGGAGTCATTCCTGCGCCTCCAGCACCTCACTCTCCATGTCCAGTCCACGCCCATCCATCCAACGCGAAACCACTCCATCCGGCTCCGAGCTCTCTCTAATCCATCTGCATGACCGCATGAACCAACTGGATTCACGGGTTCTCGAGCTTCGATCAACGGTTCTCACGAAAGATGGCTACGTTGACCGTCGCAACCGCGAGGACGAGCACATCCGTCGCGAGTTCGAGAATCACCGTGCTATCTCGCAACGTATCGATCTGAACGTTGTTGCACTACGCTCCGATGTCGACCAAATCAAGACCAGCATCTTCCAGTTGAAGTCGAGTATCGGCCAGGCCGGTACGGAGACGGTCTTTTTACGTGGAGACGTCGATCGGCTACAGAAGAGCGTGGATCAGCTGCAGACTGATACCGAGCAGATGAGGGCGGATGCGTGTGCTACGCGTATTGATATCAGCAAGCTCCAAAGTGCGACGAGCCAGCTGCGTACTGATTTGCTCAACCTGGAACTCAAGATGTCGCGTCAGTATAACTCTTTGCACTCGCGTATGGATTCGATGGAAGCACGCATGAAGCATTCGGACCGCGTCCGCTTCAACTCTCTCGCACACACTGTGCACGCTCCGATCAGTCCCGTTCCGGTCATCACGGATGACGGCTCTCTGGAGTGGCCTCAGTATTTCCCACGTACTGTGTGGAGGTTCTGGTGTCTCAAGAAACGAAGTCGACGTAAGCTACTAAAGATAAGCACGCATTGACACATCTGACCTTTTTCCAGTTCATCGTTTGGTTGAGCTCGCAGAATTCTACCAACTGGGTGGTTACCAAGATTGGAGCAGAATGCACTCTGCCAACTTCTTTGCCGATGACAGTGATTCAAGTGAATCCAGCGACGGCTCGATTGCCATCACCCGCGCTGAAGCTGTGCGTCGCTTCCCGGAAGCGGCTCATCAAGCTTTGGCTGCAACCTTGGGCTTGGTGTACTACAAGATCCGTAATGAAGTGGGAGAGGGACCACACGCCGTGCAGCAACGAGCACCAAAACGCCAGCAAGAAGATGCTGCTTCTGCCAGCTCCAACGCAAAGTCAAAACCTGTGAAGATGGCCCGTCGGCCCAGTGTTACAGACTCGTTTCTCCAACGCTTGGTCACTGGTCCGGCCGTCTCTGAATCAAAGTCATCGACATCCGAGGAACTTGACAAGTTGGGGTGGAACCCGTTCTCAGACGTTTCCGAAGATGCCATGAGCAAGCTGCGGTCGATGGACCCACAGGATGTCGGTGCCGTGCTTCGTGCATTGGAACAAGGCCGTTTGAAGCTAAAGCCCAGTGGCTCTGAGAAAGCACGCATGTCTCCTACCGAGTCAAAGGCCAGCAACGCCCTTGGCAGAGCTGGCGAACAGGAGCAGGCCGAGGTCCCTACTGTGCCGAACACTATTCCCACTGAGCCGTTCTCGTCGGTGGTTAGCAATGCCAGGCCTGCTCCTATGTCTGATGTTCCAGAGACGGCGTCCCCTGCGGATAGCTCGGCTTCTTGACGGTATCGTCTGTGCTACTAGCATGTCGGATACCTCACTTCTGGCCTGGTTTACCCTCACTTCTAGCCTGGTTTACCCTCACTTGGCCTATTGGGTGATGCTCGCCCATCCCCTAAAGTGCCATGCCGTTCGATATGCCCTACTGCCTTGGTTAGCATGTCTTGATGAGAACTCCCTCGAAGATCATCTTATGAGCTTCAAGAGATCCATTCAGGTCTCTAGGGCGTTCTTGTTGGCATTGCTTTGGAATTCTAGAGCAGATGCCTATCTGGTCATGGATGGGCGCCACTAGAAGATCGGGACTTGGTTTGGTTTGTGCTCTGCACAGAATTTCACCCCGCAACCCCCTTGTGGTTGATAGAACTCATCCCCCCTGTTGGGTGGCTCTTGTTTAGCGTGAGCTTTACAAGAGACAGTAGACACGTCTAGTGTCGACATGATGCATTGATATGGAGTTATGGTTCTGTTATTTTTGGGCTTGCATTCTGAGCGATATTATATTGCATTTCTGGAGTCTATATATCGGTGTTCTTGATTTTGTCATTTATTTCAATACCCTGGGCTGTTTTGAGTTCCGCCATGATCGTCATGGTCAATTGATTGACTCCTTGGTGGCGCAGGTCTTCTGTTCCATCGATCGAGTGATATTGAAACCGTCTAATCTCGCGCATTGTATCGCCAAAGGCCGCCATCGCTTCGAGTCGATCGATTTCGGCCGATGTAAACGAACGAATCGCTGCTAATCCTATTTACTAGATTCCTTAAGCATGCAGTATGAGCCACGCATTGCTTTATCATCCAGCGGAGACTTACAACCAGCCCAAGAGGAGATGCATCAGATGAGTATATACTCCGTTCATGCTTATGTTCTATTATACAAGACTTGGACCTCACAGTCGAACATCGAATTGGCGAACGGAGAAACCTACTTGTCCACGCTCTCCGGCACCGGCTCGAACAGATCCTGTTTCAAGACCTCCAAGACTTTCTTCTCATCCACGCCCTCCAAATTGACAGCTGACCCAGGCAACCCCGTCTGATCCATTTCCTCCTCAGATTCCGGAGACTGATCTGCGCCTTCTTCTGGCACCGTAGTGCGTAGATACTCTTCTTCCAAGATGAACGGAGAAGAGTCCTTCTCCGCGAGCAACATCTCGGGAGATTGAAAGAGTAAGTATATTGTCGGGAATTCGAGAACTGTGCGGTCGCGCAACACAGCTGCTAATGTCGCTGATGGTGAGAGAGGGATGAGAACCGGCCTTTTGGTTGTTGTTCGGGGACGGTGGAGGTAGAAGTAGAGGTTGCGATGAGGCTTCAATGGAGGGTCTTGTGGCTTTTCTGATGGTATAGATGACGGCTCGGCTGCTTCTGAGCTTGATGGCTGCGCAGGGTGTGTGTCTGTAGAATCAGTTGTTGCAGATTCAGTTGCAGTCGCAGTAGCATCATTTGCATGGTCATGGCTTGCGGAAGTTTGTTCCTGCCGGTCTTCTTTCTCTTCCGTTCTAGTGTCGGCATTGGGCCTCTCCTGTCTCGGTGGCGGAAAGACTCGATCATAAGCTTCAGCAACAGGACATGTCTCAAGACAATTCCGCAGAGTCTTCTCCCCAGCAGCTGAGATCCATTCAACCGTCCAGCTGAGACACTTATGCCTATAACCACCCAGATTAGCTCCAAGCTCTAACCGTCACAGAGTCGAACACAACTCACTTCGGATGCCACCGTGAAGAATTCTCCTTATTCCTCGACATCCCCTTCGGCGCCCTAACAACCCTCACAGCCCCGGCTTCCGCACCGCGCAAAAACCCAGCCTCACCCTTCACAAGGCCCTGCCCCTGCGACTTCCGCTTCCGCCCAGCACCAGCACCAGCACCAGCATCCCCCACCTCTCCAGACCCGACACCCTCCGCAACCGCTCCCCGCGCAAGTTCAATTCCCCGATCCTCAACCTCCCTCTCCGCGCGCTCCAGGGACCGCTCAATACCCGTAATGAAATTGAAGTCGCGGTCGAAGGCTGCCTCGGTGGCAAGCTCGCTGCGCCTCAGGTAAGCTGCTGGGTCACGCACACCAGAGCATTGAGACCACAACTTGTGGCGTCTTGTGCAGGGGAGGGAGCAGGTGCGGGTTGAGCAGCGCGGACAGCGGTATTTCGGGGGGTGGATGTGGCTGTTTGGTTGTTGTTAGTATGGATACTTGTGGGATGGGAACAGTGAGTTAGTGGTGGTTCTTACCATATTGAGCAGAGCTCGCTCAGAGGCGCATCTGTGTTGTCCATGCTGGGAGATCTGTGAGGTGGGAGGTAAGGTGAGTCTGTTCATGTTGGACTCTGTCGTAGATGGAAATTTGGGTGCTTATCGATAAGCGTCGACGCCTGAGGCAGAATCCAGCTACTTCACTGCTCATTCCAGGTATATGATAGCTCTGTAGAAAATATCATAATTTGTCTAAAATCTATCATAGCGTTATTGAAAAGAACGAGCTTCCTCGGATGATATGATAATCTCACAAATGTTGACAGTTCGCGCCAGTCTCATGGTGCCGAGATGATATCATCCATCGATGTGATGATCAATCCCCGCTGCATTTCTAAGCTTCGGCAATGACAGCTCTCCGAGACTTACTATTTGTACCGCTGAATCCTTCGATTTCTGGTGTTTCTTCCATATCATCTTTCTAGAACTGAATCTGAAATGGCATCAAAGGCACTTGCAATCATTGCCGGCGTTGGTCCGGGCACCGTATGTCTTCAATACTCTGACCCCAGAACAACCTTGCTAACGAAGAACCCAGGGTGCGTCCATCGCCAGACGCTTTGCTCAAACTTACTCCGTCGTACTTCTATCACGCAATACTGCCAACTTCGAGCCGCTTGTCCAGGAGATCAATTCCGGTGGTGGCCAAGCAGTCGGCATTAGCACTGACGTCTCTGACGCGAACAGCGTCAACGCTGCCTTTGATCAGATCGCGAAGCAATTCCCCGGCTCTCAGCTTGCTGCAACTATCTTCAATCCTGGTGGCGGCTTCGTCAGGAAGCCATTCTTGGAGCTGACAGAGGAAGATTACAGCACTGCGCTCGATTCACAGGCGTATGTATGACCCAACTTCTCACGAATACCTCAATCATCTCAAAGTGCCCTCTACTACCCTACACAAGAGAGGAATTTTAACTCAAGACAGGAAAGGCGGCTTCAACATCGCTAAGCGCGCCCTCCCTCTTCTCCTCCAAGCCAAAGGCTCACTCCCCTACCCACCAACTCTAATCTTCACCGGCGCCACAGCAAGCCTGAAAGGCTCAGCCAACTTTGCGGCCTTTGCATCTGCCAAATTTGCGCTGCGTGCTTTGGCGCAGTCTCTCGCCCGCGAGTTTGGACCCCAGGGTATCCACGTGTCGCACGCTGTCATCGATGGAGTCATTGATATCCCTCGTACCAAAGCGTGGGACCTTGGACATGAAGATGCCAAACTGAGTCCCGATGCTGTAAGTGAAGTTCTTGTTCCTCGGGTATGAAAATGATCTGATCGGTTTTATAGATTGCGGATTCGTATTGGCATCTGCATACTCAGCCGCGCACGACCTTTGCTTTCGAGCTTGATCTACGGCCGTATATTGAGAAGTGGTAGCAAACTGGTGGCTGGTCTCGAATATTGACATACATCTCAATGACCTGCACTATCAATCTGAGATCGCTTTGATTGTTTCGGAGAATATAGCTGAGCTCCGAGGAGCTTTCACAATGAGCACAGCCCAATTGATCCGGCCCAACACTATAACTACTATCTCAATTATCGCTTTCTTTAACATTGCTTCTATCAAGTCAAGAATAACTCGTACAATGCCCTGATAACCCATCGTGAAACCTAATAATGCCCTCGGTAACTAGTTATACCTGGGTCCTTCTCGATCCATGACTAATCTTCCGCTGAGTCATCCCATAACGTCACATCGTGGAGAGCTTCCTGGTCCTCCAACGTCCGACGACAAAGCAATTCTCTCAGTTGACTCGCAACTGAACCGCACGCTATGGTCCTCGATGATGCCTCGCCACAGGCAGGCTCCTACACAGTTGGCAATGCCTCAGACTACACACGCTCGCAAGGCCCTCCCGGCCAGAACCCTGCTCTAGCAAGGTACTTCCCGCTGAAGATCAAGCCCGAGTACGTGGTGCAGCCGGACCTGTTCACACTATACTTCGGATTCTTCGGCGCATCGAACTGGAGGCGCGTCGTTGCCGAAGCTCTCACGGAGCGTGTCGAGAACACATGGCTTTTGACAGAGCGGGGCCCGACGCAAGACGAGATGGACGCTTTCACCACACATACCACTCGCAGCCTATACTACCGACGAATTGGAGTTCCTCTCAGCTCCTTCCTCGGTACCGCATATCTCTACAACCAGGCACGCAAGATGCCAAACGCCCCGCAGAAAGCTACACCCGCACAACTCTTCGCCACATTGCGCAGGTTTGCCCAAGTCGACAAGCAGGGTTTCAGGAGCATGATGGCGAAACAAGCTTTCAAAATGCTATTCATTACTACGACAGGTGCGATCGCTTCGGCTTTCCTGAGCGTGTGGACGGATACTAAGGGCGTGCTTACGGATCCACGGCTACGCCAATTTGTGGAGGACATGAAGAGTCAGAAGCCGGAGGATATTCGCAAGCGCAAACTCGAAGCTGTGAATGAGCGCGTTCGGAGGGTGCGTGGTGGAGAGCAGGATATTCGTCGGCAGGTTCGGGAGGAGCTTGGCGGGGGTGGTGGTTATGACCAGGGCGCCGACCAAGACCCTTACAGCTATGGCAACGCTGCATCTGTGTCCGCGTCAGGTGAAAGTGACTACAGCACCTCCCAATATCCTCAGCAGAATGGCTCAATGGCCCAGTCACGGCCAACACCTGATGCTTCGCGGAGACCGCGGATGTACGGCGATGCTTCTGCATCGCGGGGAAGGGGTAGCGAGCAACCTAGCTCTGGGTCTGATTTCTTCTTCAGCGGAGGCGACGACGATGCTAGCCCCACAGCTCCGGAGTACCGACACACCAACGCCGACGGCTCACCTGCCGGAAGTGCCTGGGAGCGTATTAGACGGCAGAGCGGAGTTCCGGGGCCTCAACAGGCCCCTGCCGGCTCTTCTCGCATGCAGCAATGGGGTCAATCACAGAATGGTGCCGATTCCTCGAGCTACTCTTCTTCCGAGAGCCAGGATCGATATGATTATGACCGGAGACGCGAGAAGGAGCATGCCCAGGCGGATTTTGACAAGCTGATGGAGGCTGAGCGGAATGCTGCCAATGATGGGCCATCTCGGGGTCGTGGGTGGGGATCATGATCTACGTCTTTCATCTATCTACTCTATCTACTACTGTACAATTACATCTACGTGTTTCTAGCATTTTGGATACAGACTTACTGCATTGAAGATAATTCATTCAAAACTCCTTTGACTCCATTATTAGCCTTTGCAGGCAGTGTCTGTAGTGTTTGTTATCTTCAGTCCGCAAAGAGGAAAGGAGTAAAGAACGCCTCGGATAGCGAAATGAGGGGGAAATGGTAGTGAAAACGAACACGTAGCTGGGATTGTGTACTCAATCAGGATCTTCCTGGGAAACATAGCATTGCATCAAAATTAACAGAAGGCTAACGGGTATAGCAGAAGATAAAGCTAGGGAGAGTATAAGCATCCAGAAGCATTAGAAACAGGGAGGTCTGCCAGGTGCTCTGAAGCATGACCTCACAACTCATGAAGAGAGTGAAAAAATCAGGGTAAAATTGAAGCACGAATCCAAGGATGTCCAAAAGCAATAACGCAGATCTTATCAACTGCTAAACAAACCCCTGAGCAGGTGGACTAGCATGAGACTGAATGCTCTCGTACGGTGCCTCGGACTCAGCATGTTGCTGAGTCCACGGCTCAACGCTACGACTGTTGCTGCGCATGCGCGTCAAGCTACGCAGCTTGTTCGTGAAGCTCTCGTTCGAGTTTGAGCTCCGATTCCGCCTGTGATCGAACGACATCCGCCTGCTGAGGGAGTGCCGGGCGTCTGCGCCGTTCAGGGCTGGGGCAGCTGTCATGGCGCGGGGGAGGAGACGGCCCATCTCGTCGTTGTCGATTGCGATGTCGATCGTGGCGGAGGATTCGCGCGGAGAGCTGACTTCGTGGAAGGGGGGTGGCGGTGGCGGTGGGGGTGTGTTCTTGAGGTGTTGGAGTTCTGGGAGGATTGGGGGTGGTGGTGGGGGTGGAGGAATGGAGTCCGCTTTTGGGGCGGATGGTTGCTGCTGCTGCATTGCGTTCTCGATTGTTTCTTCGATGCTTACTGTGATTTGGGGGGATGTGCCGGAGATGTAGCTTCCGGAGCTGGTGCGGCGGTGGCCTGTTCGGCTGCTGGAACGGCTCCGAGGGAGGTTCGGGTTGAAGCGTGGATGCATCGGGATGTCGGAGTGTACGGGGGTGCTGCTTGCTGGTCCCTCTGGCATGGGTACTGACATGGACCGTTCGATCTTCTCGGCTCCGCCTGAGTACCGGGCGTCGGTGAGGAGGATAGCACCGGAGTTGTCTGTGGGAAGAATAGGGACGGAGGGTGGTCTTTCTTCCTCATGGCCAGCTCCATACTTGGGATGTCGCATTGCCCTTGGTGTGGCAGGGAGGCCAGCTGGCATGCCGGAGCGAGAAGAGTTGGAGTCTGAGCTGCTCTGGTACTCTGGCGAGCTCTTGCTCGGGGGGATCTTGTTTCGAGATGGAGCTCGTGGTGGAAAGAACGAGTTTCCGTTTGTCCAAGGACTTTCTACCGGGGTACGGGCAGACTGCAGCTCGCCTGGGAAGGGGATGTTTGGCGCAGACGGGTTGCGAGCAAGAGATAACCGGCGGGCTTCTAGCTCGGCAGCTGCAAGCTCTCTCCGCTTCTTCTCAGCCAGACTGACGAAAGGCGTTGTGGGTGACACCAGTTCTTGGGCTTCTTCACCGGTGGAGTCGTTCTTGCTGTGGCTGGCTCCATTAACGAAAGGGTCCTCTTGCCCGAACGTCTTCGCACTCAACAACTCAAGACCTTCCTGTTGAAGTGTCTCTGGCTCAGGAGCTTTGCGGATCTCGGGCTGACTGTGAGACGCCTTATGTTTGGAATCTGTGGAAGCATCCCGCCTCGTACTTGTCCCACGCCGACGACTGGCACTGCGGTGATGAGATCGTAGTCGCTGGCGGTCTCCAGCGACAAATCGAAGTGGGTCACTGGCTTCTCCCTGTGTCGAGGACTCTTGTGTTGGCAAGGACATAGGAAGAGGTGATGATGGTGAGCGAACAGCAGATCCTTGACGGTCAACACTACGACCGCGGGACGAAGGCTCTCGCAGACGGTTTGCTGTGCTTCGACTGGAAGAGCGCTGGCGGCTTCGAGACCCTTGTTTCCTCAGCTTGCTACCACTCCTTGCACGTGAGTGTGTCTTCTTCTCACGCTCCTCTGGCTTCTCGGATTCCATAGTGTGATATCGGGCCAGTTCTTCCGGTGACATTGGAACCGGCGAGGAAGGCGATCGTTTAGCTGGCTGAATATAACGACGCTCGTTTCGACCACGGGTCTCCTGGGAAGCTTCACGCGAATGGTGAACTCTCGAGCTTTGACTGGCTGTTTCCTCTGTGTTCCTTCTTCCTCGGCCATTCGTGCGATGACCCCGATGTTTCCTTGCGTGGTAGTTCGCCTCGTCCAGGCTGCTGATATACTGGTCGATACTGCGGCCGCTGACACTCGGGCTTTTTGTCGAGGCATAGCTGTTCAAGGTCGAGGTTGTGCTCTTAGCACTGGGAAGTAGATCACCGCGGTCACGGCCGTCTGCATGGGCCTGCTCTGTCTGGACCAATTCAATTTGAAGACCATCTGGCTTGCGATCCCGAGAGCCGTTGCGAACATCAGCGTGATTGTTCAAAGTCTCAAAAACGCCAGGTGCTGGAGATGGAAGTCCCTTGATAGCCGCGAATTTGTCCGTAGCTTGAACAGCTGTTTGAGGGCTTGGCTTGAGAAAGTCTTGTTGCGGGTTGTATCTAGTAGCTGACAACAAAGGTCCGCTGTCGCCCTGTTCGTCTTGACTTTGTTCCTGGCCGCTTGCTTCCTCGTTTTCTGACGTCGATCCGTACGCTGATCTGTTGTAGGAGCCTGCTCGTGAGAAGGCGGGCGGATGCACGTCTACCGGAGTTTCGCCTATTGATGGAAGACGACGACGATTGAATGCAGGGGTGTTTGTGCGAGAAGTCATCGCCTGGCTCAAGCTTTGGATATTGTTCAGCTTCCAGGATCCCAGACCACCAGGAGACAAAGCTGAATCGGCCACGGCAGATTCGGCGATTGGCGTGACACCTGGTGCATTTGTTGGTGTTCGATCGTCGGATCTCAGACCGAGGGCTCGGAAACGTTGGTTCGGCTGGGTGTCGAAGGATGTGATCAGTTTCAGTGCTGGCGTCTTTCCAGCAGGTCGTTGATTCGAGCCAGACCTGGGTCTATTCGGAGCCATGAGACCTGCATTGTTGGATTGGATAGGATCGGGAGATGCCAGTGGGGATTTTCCTCGGATCACTTCTGCAAATGACGCAGCCTGTTGAGCTGCTGGTGAGGTCCAGGGCTCCGTGGGCTCGGCCCCCGTGCACATGAAACAGCGGATTGCGAGCTGCTGCTGAGAAAAGGACACCACATGTTCGCCCCATCGACGGACAAGGTAAGACTGACGCTGCCAGTCTGAAGGCATGAGCAGGCACGCCATGAGGATTGCTTCCATGAAGTGATTGCGAGACACGTAGACTTCAATCGCATCGTTGCTGTCTCCAAGGCCGAGGAGGATCGTAGCTGATGTGTGGACATCACCAATCTCCAGTAGCTTCTGCACAAATGCCTGCCCTACCTTGTTCGCTTGTGCCTGGCCACTCATCTGGCTCAATGCCAGCAGCATCCAGTCGGAGGCTGTCACTTGCCCGGGGCCAATCATTGCAGCCATCTGGTCTGTGTCGGTCTCGCCGAGCCATTGAGCCAGGAGAATAGCGCTTTGACTTCCTTCGGCATGGCGACTCACTGGATCGTTGTCAGTATGCTGTCCTACCAATGGCTGAGTAGAACATACACTCATCTCGGATCAAATCTTGAATATCTCCATCCCAGCCAAAAACAACACTCAGCATCTGCTGTCGAAGATCGTCCGGCGTCAAATGGGACTCGTCCATAGGCGGCTGTTGTTTGTAAGGCACGTCCTGCAATCGGGCACGAGTAAACGGGAAGAGATCGACGATGTTCCTCTCAGCAGGACTCACGTGAACCTCATTCCGTAATCGCGATGCAGCTCGAGAGCTTTTCATCGACGACATCGACACAGACGAGGCGTACGGGTAGCCTGCCGAGGGCTGCGGTGTGTCGCGACCAGCAGAGGACACTGAGAACGAGGTGCCACTTTGACCAGATCGGCTCGGTGGTGAGAACGGCCGGTCAAGTTTATACCTTCCTGATGAAGCTTTCGAGCTGACAGATTCCGTCTGACTTCTCGACGAAGCCGGGCTAATCAAGTCTGCTCTTTGTTGGCTCACGCTATCCATACCATTTGCATCAAAGGGCGTTCGTCTCCCGCTTCCTTTCTCACGAATAAGTGGTGCATCTTGTAGGCGTCTCTGTGATCGACTCTCAGACGCGACTGAGCGTGCATTGACTGGGGGGTGCTGCACATCGGCTACCAGTGCTGGATTATCCAGGTCATACTGCTGTACGGTATCATGTGGCCCGATTGTGAAGAGAGTTGCCGTTGGACCGTAGTTCGCCATCCCTCGGACGCCGTCGATTGTGGGTATTGGCTCATAAGTGACGTGCTTCGTTCGGACATCCCACGACCATGTCTCGCTGTGATCGACGTCGGTTAGTGTCAAAGGGTCTTCCTGGAGGCATACTGCATCAGGGTTCCAACTCACCCATCGAGATATTGCACAATCCTCCCATTCTTCGACCATGCCATCCATTTCGGGGTCACAGAGTCAGAGTCAGAACGTTTCAGCACCCGAATCACTCGAGGTGATTCCTTTCCCGGTGGTTTTGCCACACTCCAAACCCTCAGATCGCCATTGGAGGCCTGTGTTGCCAGCATATCGGACTTCTGTTTCGAGGAGGAGGCATGCCAGGCCACCGATACGATCGGTGACGGGCCACGCGAAGTGGTCAAAGTGTGAAGGATGGTGAATTGGGGGAGGAGGTTTGCGATCAAAATTGATCCATTTTGATACCTGTGACGTCGTGAGTCTATCCGAGTTGCATTCCCTCAGTTCAAGCAATGTTCGACATACCCAATCGCATACGTGCAGCAATCTGTAGCCGGCGCGATAGCGGTAATCGGATCGAAAATCGTGCGCGCAGAAATATGCTCTGAAGTGGGAGGCTCGAAGAGGATCACTTCACCCTTTCCGTTTCCTAGACCACACCTTCATGAGCAATTGAAGATCAAAGTTGCCGGTGTAGAAGCTCATCTCATACCAAAAGCGACATTCCCATTGCGCATCCAAGACGCAACCCTCAAATGCTCAAAGGATGCGAATCGTGCAATTTCGGTGCCGGTGAAAATATCCCAGACGATCGCCGTTTGGCCTACATCGTAGCTGACGACCAGCCTCCCGGCACCACGTTCGCTCACATTGTCCACCGAAATGAAGTCAATTTTCTCCTGATGACTGGTGAATCGACGCTCCACTGCCAATGTGTCATGGTGAAGACACAAGATTGTCGAGTCTTGCGCATAGAGAAATAAGGACGCTGTCGAGGCGCAAGGATCGAAGCGAGGCTCCGAAGCCTGAGGTTGCGGCGCCATTGCTTCGACGGTCTCCGAGGGTCGCGATTATGACACCAAGCTCCTGTTTCATGTCAATTCGATCATTTCTGCATTTCTTGTGGCCCAATGAGTTCGGGGAACTGAGACAGTTCCACACGCAATCCCTCCGCAGGAACGTTGGGTCTCCAGATCACCGAGTCCCAGTCGTTGATGTTGGCATGAACTCTCCACGCGCAGAGAAAGAAGGAAGAAAGAATTACTGACCTGACTTGTCCAAACCAGAGGAGAGGTTACTAATCGGCCACGACCTTGAATACCGCTCAAGGCAAAGGATAGCAGGGTGACAAGATGGCGCCAGGCATTGGAAAAGGCCGAAGAGTTTAGTGCCTGACACGACCAGCAAAGTGCTCAAGCTGCGATGATCGGGGCCCTAATAAGGAAAAAGGCGAGAAGGTAGAGAATGCGAGAACGGCGTAAATGTCTGCAGATATGGACCAGGGTTGGAGAGTATCAAAATGCAAGAACACAGCAGGGATACCTTTTTCTCTCTAATCTTGGATTCCCAGGATGACTCGCTTCCCACGTTCATCACATTCCCAAACTGTTAGCGTGGTGGAGGGGCCTGAGTTTGTGACAGGGCGGGGTGGATAAGGTGAGCAAGGGGCCCTTTCGCTCTGTATATCTATACTATATACGCAATATAAAAGCTGACGCCACTCCTATAACCCCATGGAGCCAGGATCAGAGAAGCGAGCTTTTGGTAGGACAGGAGAAGCTCGTCCTTGCAAGAGAATAATAAGGAGAAGGGGGGCCAACCGGCAGCCGATCAGAATCTCCAGCCATCGAGCAATCGGGGTTGGCGCCTGGGATATGGAGTCGGGCGCTTCATTTCACGACCGGTCGACCATACAGTGGCCCGCGTAAGGTGACCGAGCACCCGCTGTCCCTGGGTCCTGGGATCGAAGACAACCATAGCATCACATCATTAGCGGAGACGGTGAGATCGAGCCTTTCCGGTGGCTGGGGATGCGTGACTCTAATGCGGCCGGACTGCACCAACGAGCATGCAGAGAACAGGAGCTGCGGGCTTGGATCGATGCAGGAGGATTCCGAAATCACGGCCGGCATCAGCATCGTCAAGGCCAGCAGTGTGGGTCCATCATTCAAGCCTGCAAGAAACTCAACTGGGGCGGAGGTCGATCTTTGTCGTCAACTGTGAACATGAGGTACAGAGCATTCAGTTGAACCGTTGGTGATGGACCCGATATACTGTAGTCACTCCATGCCGTGACAGTCCCTCCAGTTGTCCCCTTCGTGGCACCAGACAACAGCTGCAGCAAACCGAACTCTCGAGGCGAATGGCAGAGCGTGGGCAGTTGCATTCTGAGACACGAGTACACGAGGATGTGACGAGGATCCGTGCAGAGGTTGACAAGCTGCACCTCCATCACTTCCTCCGCCAATCACGCCCCATCACTGCTGATCCCTCGGCGCCTACAATTCACCTCGTTGACCAATGCCAGTTCTGAACGAGCAGTTGCAACAACAGACAAATCTCTCTAACGAGGTCTATCATTCATCCTCTCCTCCTATGGGGATCCAGTACTACTGCGGAGAATTCTCAGAGGACGGTTGCTCCCGACTCGGGAGTTTCATGATCTTTAGTACCTGATGCTGGATGTCGATCTCGAAATGTGCGGATGGATTCTTTTCTTCTGTCGCATGGAGCTCCAAGGTTATCCCCTGGTCTTCGATCTGTGATGTGACCGTGTGCTTGGACCGGGGTCATACTACTTTTCATGCACTCGAGGCTCAACATCGGGTGTTGCTAAAGGAGCTTGGGCCTCTGTGATGGCGTCGGGGACAGGCACATCTGGCGGGGTTCGCAATCGAGCTTGGACGAAGATTGAGGTTGGGCCATGACGTTGCACAAACTGGTGATTCTGTGAGCTTCCAACTGTTCGGTTGAAGAAGGATCGTTATCGTCCATGGATGATAGTTCCGATAGCGGAGGTTCAGTGTTGGATCTACAAGATCGAAAGTTGGCCGCCACCAACAATTCATGCTCGACATACTGCCTGAATACATAGAGCTTATATCAAGCTCTATAAGTAAGCTTGACAGTTGACCCCAAGTCACGAACGAACCCATTGTTCCAATTGATCTCACCGTCCCACCATGACCACATCCACCGGCCATCATCTGATCGGGCGGGCCTTATCTTCCCCATATTCAATCTGACTCACTCGAGTCTCCAAAATTAAACAACGGAACAACCAACATCTCAACAACGCCGATTATCAAAAGATAATCTGTGGCATATATTCAACACTGTCCCCGTGACCTTCCAGAAGCATAACCATGACCCACCACGAGACCATCGTGGTTATAGGGTGCGTCCTACGACCTATCAATCAACCATCAACCCGAAAAAAGACCGGCACCCCAGAGAACCAGCTGACCCAACAAACAACAAAACAGAGCAGGAGTGATCGGCCTCTCCACAGCACTCCATATCCAACAACACCTGACCAGTTCGCAATCAATCTTGCTGGTGGCCAGAGACTTCCCCTCCGATACTTCGGTCAACTATGCCTCCCCATGGGCAGGAGCCCATTATCGTCCAGTACCAGGGTCCTCACCCCAGGCGCTTCGGGAAGCGAACCAGGCACAGCGCACGTATGAGTTTTTCAGGCGACTTGCCGCGGATCAGCCGGCCGCGGGTATTGAGTTCATCCAGGGTGTTGAGCATCTCGAGGCTCCGCCGCCGGAGTATCTAGATCGGCAGAGTGTGCAAAATGTATACTCCCACCTTGATGGATTCAAGGCATTGACGAGTGCTGAGCTGCCGGATGGGGTGAAATGGGGCGTGCAGTACAGGACATATGTGGTCAATTCGCCTGTATATTGTGCATATATGCTGCGGAAATTTATCTTGAAAGGTGGCACCACGAAGCAATATACGCTGGTGAACTTGAGGGAAGCGTTCACGCTGGCTACTAATGTGAAGACAGTGGTCAACTGTTCAGGCCTGGGGTTCGAGGACTCGAAATCATTCATCATCAGAGGTATGTTTCTATGTCGCGGAAGCAAGTCCAGTCAACCCGCATTCCCTCACTCCTTCGTAGTAACATGCTAATTGGCAATCCTCAGGCCAAACATGCCTCGTCCGCAACCCATGCTCCGCAACAATCACCCGCCAAAACACAGACGGCTCCTGGTCCTTCTGTATCCCACGCCCACTAGACGGTGGCACCATCATCGGCGGCACCAAACAACCCCACGATTGGGACCCCAACCCATCCATGGAAATCAGAGCCCGCCTTCTAGCCAACGCAGCAAAATGGTTCCCCTTCTCCGAAGAAAGCGGAGGTAAGTTCGATATCATCCGTGATATCGTGGGGCGACGACCCGCTCGCGAAGGGGGCATGCGAATTGAGGCGGAGAAGCTGGCTGATGGACGGACCGTGGTTCATGCGTATGGGGCTGGTGGGCGTGGGTTTGAGCTTTCGCGGGGTGTCGCGGAGGATACTACAGCGTTGATGATGGAGGGTGGGTTGCTTAGGGCGAAGGGCAGGTTGTAGATGTTCAGAGTCGAATTGTTGCATTTTATTGGCTTGGTATCGAACTTCTTTGGAACAGGCATTGCATGAGTTATGGATTCTCTTATCTACATACTCTCCGACCTCCCTTGGGAGGACCGACATCGTGCAATCGTTCAGGTGCAGAAATGTTGCTGGCAGGGAACGGGTTTACTATGGGAATGGTCCGTGCAGGGTGCATTTGCCATACAAAGTGGGCCAGTTTTTTAGCAACGAGACTCCCCATGGTCATCGACATGTCTGAACTTCAAGGCGAGTTGGCACACGGCCTTTCATAATCTTTGAGTAGTGGGTTTTCAGGGACCTTGGGTAGAATTCATGTAATGTCTCCTTAGAGATGGAAATGGAAAGGAACGGACTTTTGGTACCGAAAAGCAAGTTGCTATAAAAAGAATAACAGTCGTCAATCTCCATCACATGAGACACAGGACATCTGTAGTCCTCTGCCTCTCGTTGCCAGTACCTGCCATCTCCTCTATATGTAAGATTGAAAGGGCCATTGCATCTTCCACAGAAAGGTAGATGAACAGGGAGCTAGCCGAGCCTCAAGTGTCGAGGTCATACAAAGCACACCTCCGACATATTGGCAAGGACCAGACCGGATAGGGGCAAATTTGTAACGATCACTCGAAACGAGATCTCCCAGGAGGCCTGGAGAATCAGACTCATAGAGTCGGCTCTCGGCAGTTCCCCAGAGAAAGATCTAGAGGCCCACGAATATCTTCTCGTGAGAGAGCACCGAGGCTCAGCCGGCGGCTTCCTGTGCAATGGCCGCATCGTTTGATGGTGGGATTTCCACGCCGTTTATCTTTGCCAACCGCTCCTCTTCCTTCTTCTCGCGCAACCGCTCGGTTTCCTTTCGAAGAGCCTCCAAGTTCCAAGCACCGTCGTCATCGTCGTCCTCCTCTTCTTCACTGCTCTCCTCGTCCTTCCAGTCGCCGCTCTCGAACATCGACCGACCGGTCGCTTCCTTGGCCTTCTGTGCCTCTTGCTCGGCAGCCTTCTTGTCCAGACGGTCCTTCTTCCACTTGGCGAATGTCTCGGGAGTAACGGGCGTGAGTTTTCCGGTAAGCTTGTGTCGCTCGGATTCCAGCCAGTCTTCGAGGGTCAAGGTGTTCAGTGGCGACTTGTCCATCATGGCCTTCTCAGCCGCCTTCTGTTCCTTGGTCTTGAGGACGAACCTGTTCTTCAGTCAGTAATAGAAACGATGGAGTATTGACAGTGATTTCACGCACCCTGGTGGCAAACTGTGCTTGTACATGCACTTATCACCTCCATTCGGGCAAGTCCAGAACCAGCCGTACTTCTGATTCTCGACCGCCTCGATAAAGTACTTGCAGACCTTGTCGGTAGTAGTACGCGGGTTCCCGTGCTTGCTGAGCACAACGCTGCGAAGCTTCTCCTCATCCCAGTCATCCATAGTATCGGCCTTCTTCTTCTCTTCCTCAGCTTCCTTGGCGTCACGCGAGTCGGTATAGAGGTCCTTCTTGGCCGACTTGCGTTCAATGTTCAAGTCATGACTGAACTTGCACTTGCGACCCTTGTCGCAACCGCCCTTCTTGTAAAAAACACACAGTACAGTCTTCGGGTCCACGCCGAAGGGCACCTTCTGTACCTGCACGGGCTTGAACAGGTCTGCGGCCTCCCTCTTCGCATCCTCGGCGGCCTTCTTCTCGGCCTCACGCTTGGCCTTCTCGGCTTCTTTCCGCTTGGCGTCGGGCGCTTTGTTGGATGCGGCTTGTGCTTGCAACTGCTGGATCTGCTTTTTGGCGGCACCGCCTTTTTTCTGTTGGGCAAAGTTAGTTAGTGATTGGCGTCCACGGGGAGGAGTGTCGTGTGCAAGGAGCGGGCGGGTTCTTCTGACGTACATTTTTCATGCCAAAAGTCTGGGGTAAGAACATATTAGCAACCAGATCTAGCAGGAGAAGGGCGGGACAGAAATCACATACCTTGTCATCGACGGTGGCCTTCTTCTTCTTAGGCTGCTCGGCCTTCTTGGGCGGCATGGTGACGGGTTGGGGTGGTCACGTCTAAGTAGTTCGCGAAGAGTAAAAATGTGAGAGATGCGCCCGTTCGCCTAACCGCTCACGAAATGAGACGAAGAAACGCTGATGCAATCCAAGAAAAGACGGGAGTAATATCAGAGAAAGGAGAGAAAGGAGAGGTAGTTAGAAGAGTGAGTGAGAGTAAGGAGGAAGGAGGCTAAGATTGAAGGTTGAAGCCTCCACAAATTCGAGGGGTGTGTGGCGGCACAATCTTTGCCGACCAATGATGAGGCGGGGCTCCCAAGTATATCCAGGGCGTCGACACCACGTCGTGGAAATCTCTTGAGAATGGGGGATTTTGACTCCTAGACGACTAGAGATTGGAAAAATGGAGTCGATATAGTATGTTCAGCATGGTCTCTTGACTCCACTCGCGTGAGCTGGTCACTTTTCGCCCTGCTCGGCTGAGGACGCCCATTTGCGTCATCGCGGGTCGCCCACACACAAACTATGGCCGATACTAGCGGTCTATGAGTGACCTCAAACATTGATCTCCTCTCATGTTGATGGTGATCAGGGATTAGATCACTACTAGTCGAGTACTATCGAGTATTGCCTAGCCTACTGTCTATGGACAGACGAAATCGAATGATTACCACGCTTTCATTCATTGGGTGTCTCTGAAGCTTCATGATCTACCCATGTATAGGGCTGCTAGCCACTGTTATAGAAAATCAAGTTTGGCCCTGTCGCTTTGCTCTTTAACAAACAATCGGGAGAATCCCAAGCAAGCTAAAGTTTCCACCACATCATTCCTGAAAGAGCCCTTGTTTTTCGTGTCTGGTCATCAAATTCCGTAGATGGCATTGATTCAACAGTCTAGGAGACCTCTTGAATCTTGGACGACTTCTGGTCACCAGCCTCTTCGAGCTCAGGCAAGTCCTGCATTTCCCGGATTAGTGGCAGATCAATTGATAGTCTGTTTGATGTCCCGTACCTCGTCGTCGTCGGCACCTTCAGCACCCTCGGCACCTTCCGCGCTGCCAGCCCCAGCAGCACCAGCAAGCGCGCTCAGGTCGGGCATACCGCCGGCGCCGCCCATGCCACCGAGCTTGGAGAAGTCGATGTTGCCCAGACCGCCGCCCTCGTCACCGCCAAAGCCACCGAAGTTGTTGGCGTAGTCATCTTCAGCAGCCTCGTCCTGCTCATCCTCATCCACCCACTGATGCCAGTCAGTCAATTCGTCCAGATCAAGCTCAGTTGGCGTTGTCCAAAAAATCATACCTTGTCAAAGTCGGTCTTCAGGAAGTGAACCTTCTTGGAATCCTTCAGAAGACGCGGCCAGTACTCCACCTTCAGCTCCTTCTTCCGCAGAACCAGCTCAATCTCACGGTCAGTGTGATTGACCTTGCTGTTCTCAGGGTCGATCTCAGCGTAGAGGTCCAGAGAGACGGAGTATGTTACGCCCTTGCCAGAAGGTCCGGTGAAAGAGACATTGTTGGAGGTGATCTTGAGGTCGGCCTTGTCCTTGGGGACATCGGGGGCCTTGATGTTCACGTAGAGGTAGTTGCGCTCGGGCTCCGAGTCGGAAGAGCGCTGGGCCCAGGTAACTGGAAAACCGAGAAACCCCCATGTCAGCTATCCATCGCGAAGTTGCACATGATTGAATTGAGAGAGCATCTGGTTTCTCAAAGATCAAGGAGACTGGGTAACGTCATAACAATTACGCGCAAAATGTGCAGGGTCCGAGTGTCTTGGGGCAGAGCGGGGAAGTCGAGCTGTCACAACCTACCTTCGGGGGTCAAGGTGTCCGGCATTTTGATGATAAGGAGAAGAGAGAAGTTTGGAAGAAGAACGGGGAGATGATATAGGAAAGAGGTGCTCAGTGAGAGACGAAGAGAGATGTGTGTGGTGAAGAAAGTGAGAGGAGCTAGCTCACTTCAAAAGCACATGTACCGCATTCACCCAGTGCTAGTGCTAGAATGTACTGGAAGCCCACGTTTGTCTGGTTTGTCTTATTATGCCTCAGGCCTCAGCGGACGTCACACCACCCTGACTAAGCGACCCCCGCCTGCGGCCAGATGGGGACTGCGAGTCGCCGCAGTCGTGAAGAGGAAAGTGAGCGTTTCAAAGTCTGGTGAGCGGCTTTGCTTCGTTCTTGGATCGCAACTGCCTTGGCCGCCATTGCCGTCTCACAGTCCCCATAGAGGATGCGCTCGGCCACATCCATTGTGAACATTCGAAAGCCACTCCGCTGAACGCTCAAGTCGCGATTATAAGGCAGTTATTGGGAATCCGTGACTATTGGGAACCGTTCATTGTACCAATTCAATACGGGCAGCCATATCTACAAACATGGAGTCGCTAAAGGCGGTCTTCTTCGGGCCTGACCCTGCAGCACAGGTAAGCGGGCATTCGTCGTCAAATCTCTCCAAAGCTGTCTCTAACCCTCTGGTTCGAATGAACAGATGAGAAAATGCAATGCTCTCATCCGTGCAAACACAAGACAACTCGACCGCGACCTCGCCCATCTCAAATCTCTCGACACCAAGACTAGGCAGCACATTATTGCTGCGTCCAGACGAGCCCAGCGCAATCCATCTCAAGCCAAACAGGCAACGAGCGAAACGAAGACATTTGCCCGAGAACTCGTGCGGATTCGGAGACAGACATCCCGGTTGACCACAAGTCGAGCCCAGCTGCAGAGTGTTGGAATGCAGGTCAACGAGGCCTTCTCCGTGCGCAAGATTCAAGGCAGCCTGCAAAAGTCTACGGGCATCATGAAAGATGTGAATACGTTGGTACGGCTGCCAGAGCTCTCCTCGACAATGCACCAGCTGTCAACAGAGTTGGTTAAGGCTGGAATAATCGAAGAGATGGTCAGCGACGCCATCCCAGATAATGAGCTACTGGAGGAAGAGGAAGACGAGGCAGACGCGGAGGTTGACAAGATCTTGCAAGAGGTTTTGCAGGGAAAGCTTGCACAGTCGGCACCTGTCAAGGCACCCGTCGCGGCACCGGCAGAACCTGTCGCAGAACCAGCCACTGCCGACAGCGAGCACGAGTTCGAAGACCAAGAGGCGACCTTGGAACAAATGCGTGGTCGGCTGGAAGCTCTCAAGAGCTGATATTTTCTTGTCGACGCCTTTTGGAAATGTTGATTTTGTCGTCATGCCCTTTTCCAAGTTCGTTCGTGAAGTCTTTCCCTTTATATTTGAGAGGAGTTTGGGCTGGGCACTCGATCATTCCAATTTTTACTCACAGGCTGGACCTACATAAGAGACTCCAGGTAATCAAGTCCTTTTTCTTACTAGACTATGAGATCAGGTTGTAGATTTGCTTCTTCAAGTGACGATCCATGGAGAGATCTTACAATGAAAGTGGCTAGGACCCGCTTGACATGGCATGTCGCTTGATGTCTTGATTTTCTTCACACTGTTTCCCCATCCCATCAGCGACGGTCCAAAATCTGTACTAAGAGTTGATGAATGTCTCGCCGTGAATGCGGTCATCTTTCGTGAACCCGATACAAAAGGTGCAAACCGGGAGCCCGATTTCCGAATGCAGTCTAGCGTGGATGACTTCGCTCCGCCTCTCCCCTTCCCTCCTCATCCGTCACTCATTCACTTGACCCATCGTTCATTCCGTGCCGGCCTTTCATCCTCATCGATAAAAACCCTGCTCTAAGCCCTTCGAGAATCTTACAACTCTTCCTCTTCATCAACCTTCCCGAACGCTGTCAGCTTCAAGTGGCCTGACTGCCCTCGACGCGTTCGTATCGTGACTTATCTTGTGAACGCAAATCGCCAGCCTTGCCATCCTCTTCACCACAAGCTTCCATCATGTCTGCCAACCTTGACAAGTCTCTTGACGACCTCGTCGGCAGCCGTCGCCAGAGTGCTCGCCGTCGCGCCAACCGCCGTGTGGCTGCAAAGTCTGCCACCGTTGGAGGTGTCAAGAAGTCCGCCAAGGCGACCAAGCCTACCGCGAAGGCGGCTCACCCGACCCCAGCTCCCGCTGCTTCCAGCAAGATCATCGTTAGCGGACTTGTATGTAAACTTCGCACTCAAAATCAATGATGCATTTTACTGACTCTTCCAGCCTGCCGATGTGACTGAGGCCAATATCAAGGTATGTTGATCTAGAGGCCTTCGCCTTGGCTTTGAACGCCATCTTTATTGGAAACCTTCGAGGTGCAAACGACTGCGACGCGCGTTCGACATCTCCCGTTCATTTTATACAACCTTGGTTGCACTCGCTTAGTGCCAGGCACAGACGTGACGCTCCTTCCACAAGCTTCTACAAGAACTTTTTCAGCTGGCTGGCATCTTTGAAGCGGAAGTTGAGCTCTGTCTAAGTACTGCGAAAGACTGTCTATTGCTCGCGTTGATGCCTGCCGGGAGGCGACCCGCCCGCATTGCCACTCTTGAGTACTATGCCGGGGATTGGAGATGAAACATCCCGTCCTTACTGCTTTTCGAATTTTTGCTCACTCTCATCACCCTTTGTGTTGTGGGCTTCAAAGGGGCATCAGCGAGCGCACCAGAGCACCAGCGGAGAGTTATGTTGGCGTACAATGATTCACACTCTCACGACGATGTGCCTTTCTCAAGGATCTCGCTGGGACTCCTCGCTGCTCTATGGGGTGATCTCCCTACAGTGGTGCCGAGCGGAACGAAGCGCGTCTTTCCTTGCTACAAGGTGTATTCAGTGGCGCGAGCACGAGAACACCAGATGGGACTTTCTGCTAGCCGCAATGCAGTGATTGGAATTTCATCTGTGAAGGCTTCGGGAGAGCGCCGCACTGTTTGTTGTTCAAGGATGTGCTGATCTCAATTGTTGGAGAACAAGTGGAGAGGTGGAATGGTCTTATCGGAGGATGCGACAGACGGTCTTCGCCGTTCAAGTTGGGCATTGGGTTTTGAAGGCTGATACTGAAGTGGCTGATCGATCGCTGCTGTGTGCTCGCTGGTGCTCTTTACCGTTGGATTGTTGGATTATATCACGTTTCCGCCTGCGCTGTCGCCGTCGTTTCCCTCCGACTTTCGGCCTTCGCTCGTACAAATCGACTTGCCGGACGAAATACTGATCGTGCCTTCTCACGTTATAGGAATACTTCTCCAAGTCTGCAGGTCCTGTCAAGAAGGTGATGCTCACCTACAACCAGAACGGCACCAGCCGTGGCATTGCTTCCATCATCTTCGGCAAGGCCGACACCGCTGCCAAGGCTGCGAAGGAGCTCAATGGTCTTCTCGTTGACGGACGTCCCATGAAGGTCAGTATTACCATGTTTTCCTGGTTATGGTTTTCATTTCTGACAGGCAGTATAGATTGAGGTTGTTTTCGATGCCTCGCACGCTCCCGCCGTCCCTGCTCCCAAGCCCCTTACCGAGCGTGTCGCCCAGAAGTCTCAGCCGAAGCCCGCCACTGCCCCCAAGTCCGCTAACAAGAATGCCGCTACTGGCAAGAGTACTCGTGGAAAGGGTCCCCGTGGCCGCAAGGGCCGCAACCCTGGCCGTGGCAAGCCCAAGACTGTCGAAGAGCTCGATGCCGAGATGGTTGATTACTTCGCCAACGAGAACGCTCCCGCTGAGGGCAATGCTCCCAACGGCACTGCTCAGCAGACCACCAATGGCGGCGAGGACCTTGGCATGGCCGAGATCTCCGTAAGTCCTTGTTCAATATGTACAAGAGACACTTCGACTAACAGTTGATCAGTAAACGACCAGTCGCTGTGCCGTTATCCTCCAGCTTCGTGACACTTGCTCCTGGAGATGACGGACTATCGACTTTCTTTTGGGGGATTTGATAGTTGATGCGCGGGTCATGTCTTCTGTTGTTCCTCCCTGTTCTTTGTTTTTTCTTCACGGATGGTTTTCCCACGGCTTTTACTTTCGGTACGGGTTTAATTCTTCAATTTGCAAATGTGGACGGATCGGGCCGTGGATGGGATGTAACTATGAATACCACAAAGGGACATCAAATGGGTCTTGCTTCTTGAATATCATCACATCGCTGAACGTATCAAAGACCATTGTATTCAACGCTATGCAATCCTTAATGTCACAAAACCATGTCCCATCGAACGCCAAGCCAGCCCCCATGTTCTCAGTGCTGCCCAAATGTACAAGCCCGCAAACCCTAGAAAACGCCCGCCCTCGTCATAACATCATGAAACTGCTCCAAAGTAACGCCAGCACTAACACCCGCACCCCCATTCGCCTCTTGTATCATATCCTTGAGCAGTTCATCATCAACCGAATCCTCCTTCAGCTCGCGCGCAATGCGCCGCAGATGCGCCAACGAGATCGGCCCGTCAGTGCCCCCCGTGAAGAGTTGGTATGCATCATCCACCTCTGCCACCATGGCATCGTCGTCGCGGGAGCGGAGTTTCGCTGCGATCACGGAGACGAAGGGGCTGTAGGGGACGTAGCCTGTTAGGGTTGGGTCGAGGGCGGAGAGGATGTCGGCGAGTTCGGTTGAGTCGGCGGGGGGCAGACCGAGGGCTCTGCGGGGGAGATTCGTCAGAATAGATCGCACAGATAAATGGATATAGAGCGAGCTTGCTGAGTAGTGTAGGCAGCTCTGGGAAGCGAGGAACGTACACCATTGCTTTGCGCACGTCTTCGCGCGGAATCACGCCTTCCTTCTCGGCGGGGAAGTCCTCGTGCGCATCGGCGAAGAGCTGGAAGACCTCCTTGATCTCGTTCTCTTCTTCGGCTGTGATGTCGTTTTCTTTCGCTAGCTTTGATGGGCGTGCGCGCTTCGGGCCTGTGGTCGAGGAGGAGCTGGGGGCAGCTCCGCGCCGCTTGGGGGGCTGTGTTGCGAGGTGGTCAGCTCTGCGATTATCAGGTAGGAAGCGGGGTGGCAAGAGCTTACCATTTCAAGTTGCTAGCAAGTCACCACAGCCAGCGCTGTAGGTCAGTTGGCGTGGATGTGAAGGTATAAGTTTCTGGGCGCAGTGATAAGACGGGCGATGACGATGCGGGAAGCCAACCTTGGAAATGATCTGCCTCCCGATTGGGTCCCTTTGGATGAAGCCGCTGGTATATCAAACACTTTTATGTACTCATAACTGTCCTTCGGGACATTTGGTCAAATGAAAATATACAGAGAAGATTAGCATGGCCCCTGCACTAAGGATGACACGCTCAATCAAAGAGAAGCTACCAGTTTTTTTTTTGCTTAGAGAAGCTTCGTCGAAGTAGGAGACCAGGATGAAGTGGTGGCGATGCGCGTTCGAGATGAACATGAACCATTTCTTTTGCTCTCGGGTATGCTCTGTATTCAAATGGGCTATGTACAGCGTAAGTTTTAGTTAATTTTGTTCAGCCTGGATGTGATCATGATCTCTAAGCTAACTGAATGTGGGGGAATCTGATATATATATCCTGAAGTACTCGCTCTAGCAACTACGTTCTCGACAACCTCCTCTTTCAGATTTGTTGTTGAGTGGTGGTTTGGGGGAGCATTTTCTGGACTCTGAATCAGACAGCTATCAACTCTATCAGCGATATTGAGTCAGTAATTTGATGTAGAAAAGCATCGAAGCAGGCGGAGCTGCTGACGTGATCGGATCGGTGCCTGGCCTCAAGTCTCCATATCAAGGCACGAGCGCCGTATCAACACTTGCATCAGCTACAATTCCACCATGGATGTCGAACTCTACGTGTATGACCTTTCAAAGGTAAGTGTGTGACACCTCTCTCGATTGATATGGACTACATGCTCACTGATTTTCTAGGGTCTCGCGCGTCAGGTACGTACCGAGCATTCGGTGCGCTCAAAACTATATGAGCGTCGCGCTAATCAAGTCGTAATCAGTTCTCGCTGCCTTTGACTGGAACCCAGATTGATGCAATCTATCACACGTCAATCGTTGTCAACGGCGTTGAATATTACTATGGTCAAGGCATCCAGACCGCCGCCCCGGGCAGTACCCATCATGGCCAACCCATGGAGAGATTGCACCTGGGCAAGACAGAGCTTCCAATTGAAGTGATCGAAGAGTGGCTTGGCTCGCTCCGTGCCATTTACACGCCAGAGGTTGGTCACTAGACACCTTTGGATGACTGTTATTCTAATACGTCGCAGTCCTATGATCTCTTTCTTCATAATTGCAACAACTTCACCCAAGACCTGGCCATGTTCCTGGTTGGCAAGAGTATCCCAGATCATATCCGCAACTTGCCTCGCCAGTTTCTCGAAACCCCGTTTGGGCAAATGATGAAGCCTCAGATCGAGATGGCTTTGCGAGGCGTTACGCAGGGCACTGGCCCAGAGCCCGTTCCTGGTCCTGCTGCACAAGCGCCTGTCCCAACTGGCCCCATGCCTCAACCTGTCAAGGCGGACGGTACAGTCCGTGTTGTCAGCAATCTCAGCCAGCTTGAAAGCGAGTTGGCTTCGGCGTCAAATTCGTGCGCCGTCATCTTCTTCACCTCGTCCACGTGCCCGCCCTGCAAGATGGTCTACCCTACTTACGACGAGCTCGCAGAAGAGGCAGGCAGTCGTGCAAGGCTCATCAAGGTGGACATTAGTGCTGCCTACGACGTCAGCATGAAGTACGGTGTACGTGCAACGCCGACATTCATGACATTTCTGAAGGGAAACAAAGTCGATGAATGGAGTGGTGCGAATCCAGCCCAACTAAAGGGCAATGTGCGGATGCTACTGGAAATGGCACATCCACCGCATCCACATCAGAAGCTCCGACTGCCAAGTCTTCAGCGATCCATAGGCAACTTCGTCATGTACAAGAAGGTCCCGCCACTGGACAAGCTTTTGCAAAAGCTTCCTGTTGATTTCAAAGAGGGCCCGGGTATTGGCCCAGTCATCGATTTTGTCAAGCTCCGTCACTCTACAAGCAATGCCAGTAATCCTGCCGCAGATACCAGAGTTCCCGATCTCCATGCCTTTGCTGCCACTTTGCAGTCAAAATACAACACCCTTCCAAGCGACAGCCATTTTGCAGTCGTCGATCTCGTTCGCCTTCTGTTCCTCGATCCCCGCGTGAGCGGCTACTTTGCTGAAGAAGCAAATCACACCACCCTCCTCACCCTCCTCTCGCCACTCTCACAAGAAGACCTCTCCTCATGCCCATACAACCTCCGCATCGTCGCTCTCCAACTTGCATGCAACCTCTTTAGCACCCCACTATACCCGCAGCAGCTCGTCTCGACGTCCTCGCCCTTGCGCGAGACCTGCCTCCGACTCGCCACCAACTCCCTCCTAGACTCGCACACCAATCTCCGTGTCGTCGCCTCCTCCTTCGCGTACAACCTTGCTGCATTCAATCACAATTCTCGATTTGACGGGAAGCCTGATCCGCTCTCAGAAGAAGACCAGGTCGAGCTAGCAGCTTCATTGCTAGAAGCTGTTTCTCAAGAAGAGCAGAGCCCCGAGGCTTTGCGCGGTTTCCTATTTGCCCTTGGCCTACTCATCTACGAAGCGCCTCTAGATGGGGTTCTGGTGGATCTCTGCCGCGCGATGGGCGTGAGCGAGACGGTAGCTGCCAAGGCTCGGATAGACGCTGTGAAGAACGAGCCTTTGCTCAAGGAGGTTGGAGATGAGCTATTTGTCAAGGGCTTGTGAATGACTCATGGATATAATGACAATATTGGACTGCGAAATTTACATACTCTATCGCTTGCCTACTACAGCGCCGCAACTTTGGTGCCGAACACGCTAAACCGTATGAGGCAAGTTGAGAGAGAAACTCATGAGAGTGAACTCATCTTGTGGGGATGGATTGCTAAAGGAAAGAGTCTTTGTAGTCTTTCATGTCCGTTGTCGGATTGAAGCTCAACTACCTCGCGCACTTACAACTGTCTCGCTTCACTCCGCCAGACCGAGTCCATCACAGGCAATATGGCAGATCCGATAGTATACATCCTGATATTTGCTGCCTTTGTAGCTATATGCGGGCATGTGAGAACCAGATCTCGGTCACTGAGCAGAGGGAGCCTTTTCCAGGCCTTCCAGGAATGGCAGCAAGAGAAGGGTTCTTCGACGACTCGCAAGGGCCCTTCCCAAAAGACCAGACCTGACAACGCCTTGTTCAATACCCTTCCGCCATCGCGACAATTTCACTTGCCCGATCATATCAAATCGCCAGCTTTGCAAGACTCTGAAGCTACAGTTCTCAGGAATCAGGTTGACATGCGTGCCCACCACGGATCGTGCAAATCAACACAGTATACTCCAACTGGCCTCAAACTGGGCCAGATCGAGCAACTGGGCAAATTTCCAGACTATGCGTCTCTCAGCGGGATTCCACTGCCCAAGCCTTATCCCGAGTTTGACATCGACCGAGCTCTGCCACGTCCATACCGACCGTTCCGCTGGAACTACCATCAAACAATGTGTATGTGCCTGAACATCCGACCCCTGTAACCTGGCTTTTACACAAATGACTGACTGCTCCAAGCTCTATCAAAGATGGACACTGACTGGTGGATCGAACTCGAAAACACATACCGCCAGAGGATCGAAGAGCGGAAAGCGCTCCACAGGAAACACGGCAAGGTCGTGCTAGACTACCTTCCCGGCTCAGCGCTGGCATGCAAAGAGCTACTGGAAATGGTGATTCAGTTCCTCTGTACTCGCTATCCGCACTATTTCTCTTGTGATGGACGGATCTTATCCAATAGGATCCTCGGCAAGATGCAAGACATCGACGCGAAGCATCCGCTTGAGATCCTGTTGGACCACGTACCAGAGGATTTTGTCCTCATGCTCCGGGATAGCCAGACGGGGCAATATTTCCTGCGAGCTGGGGTTATCTGCTACTCGATTGGGTGGACGCTAGGTGACAAGTTGGGGCTTGGGCTTGATCAAATCCATGAGCCCGTGCCTGAGTATAAAGAGAAGATGGGATTTTCCATGCATCGGTAGGATCGAGCAATGTCCCTCCAGACATGATTCTTCAACTGACCGAATTAATTGAAGGTATTTCTCCAAGATGCCCACAGACAAGCCGATCCAGCGAGGAGCCTGGAGTCTGGAAGTCGGAAGGACCCTCCACCTCACGAAAGACGACCCCGAAATTACCAAGGAACCCGCGCAAGACCCGAACCTAAGCGTTGAGGACTGTTTCCTTCGAGTGGACTGGCAGACTCTTCGACGTCTACCGTTATCTGGTGCTGTTGTCTTCAACTTTAAGACATTCTTCACACCTGTTACAGAATTGCGTGATGAACCTCGTGTACCCCCTCTATTGTCGACGATATTGGGTCAAGGAAATAGGGATCTCCTGATTTACAAGAAGACACCGGTCATCGAGCACGTTTTGGTCCCTCAATTTGAAGCTTGGAAGCGGGAGCAAGAAGAGGCGGGCTTGGTGGAGAAGGATTGGAATGTGGCGACGTTGGAAGAGAGTCCGTTTTTCTCGGGCTGGGAGGGCAAGTGGCATCGCCAGCAGGGATTTTGACGTCACAAAGTTGATAGTGGAAATGCTCATCATGTATATGATGGAGAAGGCTGTTCATACCTCGTTAGTGAGCCCTGAAGCACCAGTCTGCTTTGGGAATCATAGGTTCGCTCTATTCTCCGATAACGTCCTGAGTAATGAACTAGTGACTGACAAGGCCGATATCCGGACTCACACTTACAAGAGACCAGCATATTATTTGGTTGTAGATATGCGCTAGACTCAAGATGGTATGCCAAAAGAGAAAAGGCGTGGGGCGTCGGCATTCAACTCTGGACGCCCAATCAAACTATGGGAAACAAGATATCGGCACGGTTGACTGACATCTCATCAAAGATTCTGTTTGTGTGAGAAAATGACGGTATGGGTTCTCGACGATGTTCAACAAAGACGTTTTCAACTCTCATCAGCGTGTTCTTATCACCATTCGTTCCAGACTGACCTCGGGATCGAAGACCGGAGACTGGCATGGACGTTACAACCTGGTTGCGTGCCAACAACACAGAATGGGCTCAGACTGCCCACCAAGGTCGAATGATGGAAGCGTTCACTTCCATGACTGGACACATTGCTCTTGTTTCCCTTGCACTGTCGATATGGTGGCTTCATAGGTCTAATTGGGTAGGTCTTTGATCGTTGGAGTTCCATCTCGCCACAAACAGGCGTGCACATGGGAACAGTTACAAGTATACTAAAGCACAGTGTGCTGACTTTTTCAATCCAGTTTGTTGATTCTCTTCAACAGAAGGTCGGACCTGCAAAGAATGAGCCAATCGAGATAGAACCACTCGAAGGATTTGATCTTAATTCATTCGAACCGCCAATTTATCGACCATTCAAGCCAAAATACCACCTGACTATGGGTATGTACATCCAAGAAGCGGGTCAGTATAAAAGCCTCTAAAGCTGAGTTTCAGGCCTCGAGACTCTTCACCCCAGTGATCTGCTCATCTTCGACAAGACTTACCAAGACCGTATTGCTCTTCGAGAGTCTCTGCTACGGCAGTATCCAGATGACGTTGTCGGCATCACGAACGACTCGGATGACCGCATTCAAGGTGCTGTCCGCGAGTTGTACAGCTATCTGTTCACGGTTTATCTGCCTTCTCGCTACCCAGCGATCTTCAAAGCATCCGCGGGTCAAAACGATTCGACCGTCTCCCTGGAAAACCTCATCACTAAGGAGACCATCCCAGCAAACCCAGAAACGCTCTCTTTGCGTACCGCTCTGGAGACAATCTCTCGAAACATCGATGAAGACTTCTTCATTCTCCTACCGCACAAATCTGACGAGCACCGTGACTCCACTGACGTGGTCTATGTCCTCGAGGCATATTCCGCCTGTTTCCCGTCTGGTTTCCAACCACGGGAGAAGCTCGGAAAGAGGCTGGCAGATATTCATGACCCGGTACCGGGGTACAAGACAAAGCTTCAGAAAAGTATGGACAGGTTCTTTGCTCGACTTGAGGCGGAAAAATTGGTTCGGCGGGTGAATTGGAGTCTGACTGTTGACGAGGAGCTGTTTTCGAATTTTGATAAGAGCACGCCGGCTTTTGAGGGGACTCTGAAGAAACTAGCACTGGAGGATTTGGATCTCGAGAAGGTATGTTTCTCTGTTAAACCCGTTCTAGCATGTCGTTTGTCTAAGTCTCCATCAGACATTCCTCCGCTGCGAGCGGCAGACTCTTCATCGTCTGCCGATGTCTGGCGCAATCGTCTTTGGTTTCCACACTTACCTCTACCCCATCGAAGAAGTCAAGGCGGATGGAAGTGGAAAGGACCTTGCTATGGCTATTGATGGGTTGACACAGGGTAGTGTGCCGGAGATATTCACCTATAAGAATGGGGACAAGTGGGCGGATGCAGTTCGACAGTATCTTAGAAGTTGACCAAAGATGGCCATCAAATGACAATTCCATAGAATCAAAAGGATTAAGACAATGACCAACCTATACTTTTCAGCTGATAACAGATGGGAACAATTCTTTATCTCGGCAATTGCCGTGCCCCACCGTCTTTGCGGGGTTGCCACGAGATCTTGAGATTTTGGAATTTCCGTCAAATCTTCTCCTGAACATGATTCTTACAAGTCACAGACCCCTGACATACGCTGAGAATTAGCTGCGATTTGTAATTACCGAGGGAGATCATGCCGGGGCTCCTCGCCCACTCACACGTCAGATTGCCGGGCCCCCGTCAGAAGCATGCTGAACGTCCGTATCGACTCACTTCCACCAGATCGTCAGACATCCAACAAGGGTAAGCACGTTGCAAATTTGATTGACCTCCACACTAAACGACTTCCAGATTGCCGTCAATGCAACAAACGACGCATCAAATGTGACCGGACCATCCCGCGATGCCGCAAATGTACCATCCGAGGCTTTCAATGCCCCGGCTATCAGCCTGTGCAACTCAAATGGGACCATGGCGTCGCTAGCAGGAAACCTTTGTCCGAGAATTCCTCCATGGTGAAAGTACATACCCGTTCGACGGACTTGAAAGATGCTCCAGCGTTGGATCCAACTCCACAGTCGAATCGATCCTTGAGTCGACCTGTTTTGGCCGGAACGTCTAGTCCTGGACGGCCGTATGCGAATCATCTATCTCCTACGGCAGACCGCGATCTTATTGACGGCTTCTCATCAATCACCATCTCTGCCAATCTCTTCAGCCACTTCAATATCAACGTCGCGCCTCGATTGACATGGGTCGACACACCAGACCATCCATGGCGCAAACTGATGTATCCGCTAGCAAAGCGATGCGAATGCCTCCGTCTCTCGATTCTCAGCGTTGCCGCTGCGCATATATCCTCTACAACTCCCTCCGATCAATCCAACTCAACCGAGATCCAGACCATGACCAATCGCCTCCGCGAAGCCACCCTCCGAACACTGAACAACATGCTCCGCACCGAGCTGGAGAGATTCAACTCATCAGATCAGTCCCACCACGAAACCTCATCCCTCGTCGAAATCCTCGCAACAACCCTCGTCCTCTGCTATGGCGAAATGCTCATCCCAAACTCAACAGACTGGAACCTCCACCTGCACGCCTGTCGCGTCCTGATAGAACGACACCAATTGCGCATGCGGCAAAACAAGACACCAGACGCGGCAGCATCCTTCCTGATGAGAGAAGTCTCCGACATCGAAGTCTTCCGCACCTTCGGCGCATTTTCCCGCGACCCAAAGTCAGCCACTATCCTCCCTCCACGAACAATCCTGGACTCGCACTTCGGCGCTTTCACGGGTCTCCTCTGGGAAATCACAATGGAAGAGAGACGACGACACCATCTCTTCCAAGAAGGACAACCACTCCCTCTAGTCGACATGTCCACCTGGCGCTCCAGAATGGACCACGCCTATACGCGCGCCTCGACCGATACAGCATGGTTATCAAGCACGCACGGCGAAGACATCCAGAACTGGATGAACGCGATCGTCAGCGCAGTATACCACTCCAGCCTGATCTACAGCTACCAAGCCCTCGCCGCCACAGAAGACGCCTCAACCAACGAAACAATCGCAACATCCATCGCCCATCTCACCTCCGAAATCGACTTCGTCACCGCAGGACCAGTCCACATCCTCTCGCACGACATCTTCCTCCCCCTCTTCATTCTCGGCACGGAGACCTACGCCGACAAAGAGAAACAAAATGTCATTGAAAACTTGTTCCTGAAGCTGATGTCTACGACGGGACTTTGGTGCAATCGCACCGCATTGCAGTTCCTGAAGGCTTTTTGGGATGGGAGGAATATGGGGTATCACGGTGTTGGGAAGTGGATTCAGTTTGCGAGGGAGCATGAGCGAGATAATGGGCCTTTTTTGATCTTTTGATCTTGACCTTGCGATCCTTCGGCGAGATTTGCCTGTCTGAGCGGGTAAATTGCCTAGATTGTATGGCGATTCAGATATTCATTCTAATACCCACAAAATCAACGCATTCTTCAGACTCCAACCCTCTTCCCAATAATAGTGACATGTATACATTCAAATGTACCCCAAAGTACCCCATACAAACCTAGATACCCTCGGTCTACCCGAGATCGTATCCCGCACCCGCATATGCCATGCATACCTAGGTATACTCTCAGAATAGCACGCATACCGCCGCGGTGGCGAGAATCAGCCTCGCACGCCTCAGTCAGCACGCCAAACGCGCAATGAAACCCAGATCCAACGTCAGACACAGACAGAAACAAGATATTATCCGATACACTTCTACTTGTATTTCTCTATTTGCATCCCGATACGATACTGTTTTTTCGATGACGAGGGGCTGCTCCTTTGAGAAAGAGAACACGTCTTACCCTCACCGTTGCATTTGCAAATATTTGTCTTTGGATTTTCTTTTCTGCAGGATGGGCCGTCTGTCAGGTATGAGTCATTCTCTAGTGCGTAGTATGTTAATGTATTTTCAGGCGAAGTCGAGGCTGGTATCTGCTGGCATATGCCAGCGCACGGGGCGGGCACGGGTGACCGTGGCCATGACCGTGACCGTTACAGTAGCTCCGATCATCATGTGTTATTCACGTCTACGGTAAGGCTACGATGATATACGCCCTACTAAACAAGATGCGACCGAAAAAGAGATCAAGACTAATAGACGGCTTAATTCAAGCTAGCACCTAAAGTCCCAAAGCATAAAAATGGCTGGCATGCGTGCCCGATAGGACAAAGCAGGCAGGGCCAACTCAGATCCCACACCGACACTCGCGAGTGACACGGTGGCGCGTGGCGCATTCACTGGGCCTTGTTTTGAGTCGCGAGTCTTGGGCTCGAGAGTAGGCACGATAGATAGCGCTGTGCGCGGGATCGACGAAAATCAACGGAACGAAAATAAGTAGGAAGGGGATGGTTGGTACATGATGGGGTATTGGGGGTATCTTGAAGAGCACGCTAGATGAAGAAAAGAGAAACACCGGGTCCGTTATCGGATGCAGTCGTCGGGAATCAAAAGCAAAAAATGGGAAAATACGCTGCAACTCCATGCGAGAACGTGCAAAGGAAAGTCGAAAGGTGAAGAGTCAACAAGCGGTGAATTGAGGAAAAAGATGTAAGCGCCGTCAGCGAGGAATTAGGTAAGCGCGGGGATGCGGAGGAGGTTGGAGATGGCCGATAAGGGCCCGTTGAAGGATGCCAGTGAGTCAGGGTGCTTGTGTGATCGGCACTGCTGACGAGTGTAATCTCACAGCTGCCTGAACTCCATCATCTGATTCGCGTCGGGGCACAAGTGACCGATAAACACTTGGCCGTGGTCTCCATTCCAGTCAGGACGAGAGGGGTAGCAACGTGGGGGTGATATCTCTGAGAGTAAAAGTTGCTGGACAATAACACAGTCGGTGATAGCGAAAGGGCCATGACCAGATGAAGTGAAAAGGTGTGATTCGTGATTCGGAGCGCGCCCGCGCTGCAACCGGAGAATATTGGTGTTGGTGATAATTGATGCTCAGGTGCAGTGCATCTTGGCTGAGGAGGACTGGGCACGTCGTTTGGGGGTGGGCACAACCCGGCGCTTCTTGCGCTTTGTGCTGTCACGCTCGGAGATGATAGCCAGCTTCTCCTGCTTGGCCTGTCGCAAGGCCTGGGTTGCGCGGGCATGGGCCTCCACTTTGGCCAGGAAGCGCAGACGGTCTTGCTCCTCGGCGGCAGCACGGATGCGCTGGAGCTGTTGCTCCATGGTCATGGAGGAGACGGGCATTTCCTCTTTGGGCTGTGTCTCTTCGAGGGTGGTATTGGCCACAGCGTTCTCAGGCATCCAGAGGAGGTCTTCATCGGAGAGGTAGGCGTTCACGTAGGATTCACTGGCATCGTGGGAGTCGGCACTTGACAGTGAGGCACGGTTGGGCCATGATGGGAATGCACATGCTGCACCCATTCCGTACTCGCTGGAGAAGGAGGACTTGCGTGGTGAGATATCGAGGAGAGAGTCGGTGGGAGTGGGCGGTGGTGCAGATGGTGTGGAGAGTGGTGAGCACTCAAAGGAGCTCCCACTCCAACTGAAGGTGACTTGTGCAGGATCAGTGCTTGCGACAGGCGCGATGGCCGACGCCTTGGAAAGCGACATGTCGCGAAGACGCGTCTGAATTGGGACCACCATGGTGGTGGATGATGGTGAGGTGGCGGTAGATGGAAGAGAAGGTGAGAGTAGAGAGGAGCGATAGTGATTATAAGAGGATCGTAGGTGTAGTAAAGGAGATCAAGGTAGTAGGTGAGTCGAGAGAGAAGTAGAGGTAAAGATCAAGGTGAGAGGAACGGGAGTTTATCAAGCAACGAGACGGTGAGCTCGCGCATCTCCAGCAAAGCCGGGGAAGGCTTCTAGACTCCCGACACCCTTGCAGGCCTGAGACAAATCGATTGAGTCGATAGAGATCGTGACAATCCAGCGGAAGCGGCTTCCGTGCAGTGAGGCAGGGCGATCAGTCAATCAGCGTCAAGGGATCAGCAAATCGGACTGCAGGAAAAAGAAATAGAAAACGATAAATGAGAAATGGAAAAAGAAAATAAATATCTGACAGCCGCCCTAGCAAGCAGGAATATGAGAATATTGGGAATAATCCGATGTATCAGTTCCAAGCCCCCGGGGAAGGTCGGATCGTCTTGTGGCTGCCACTATGACTGACAGTTGATCTTGTCAATCAGAGAGATCAGAGAGACCAGAGTGTTGGTCTTCCTTGGATCTTAGTACTGGTACTGATTCAAGGATCGTGATCCCCAGATGTACCCCTTGCGGCCACCTCTGTTCCCCGAAAGGGCTGCCCAACCGGCTGCAGCGGGGACTCAGTCCGATGAAAATCGGATTGTGCGGTGTATGTACTCAGGGTACTCAGGGTACTCCGTCCTGTGTCCAGGGTCCTTGGGCCACTGAACGGTCTGTTGTATCTCCCAGTCGCGATGCTAATTCCCCAATCAGCAACCACAGGATTCACCGCTCCAAGAGTTGAAAATTGGAGGATCACGATGTCGCGGAAAGGGCTGGCGTCTGGTAGCCCTAGATTGACCGGATTGAAATGGAGAGTGCCAAACACGGGGACGTTTGATATCGAGGAGGAATGAGGCGTCTGGCGGTCAATTTGATTGCAGCGGTGAGAAACACGTCAACACGGCTTGATGTTGATGTTGATGAAGATGAGAAGTCGAGTCAAGAGGAAAGGAGAAAGAGACGGCAAGAAGCTCGGATAATATCTACAGTCAACTCTTATTCTACTCCGTACTTCTTTCACGGCTTCTGGCCAGAAGGCGAGTTTTTCCGTAGGATCTACTCCTCGGGCCCAGGCTACGGTCCAAAGGCTCGACTCACATGCGGATCCGAGGGAACGCCTGGAACATCAGAACGGGTCCGCTGGGGGCTCCATGATTATGATTGTTTAGAGTCAACGGCTGCCGGGATTCTCCCCGTTCTCCACACGAGCTGGGCTCGGGAAGAGCGTTGAGCCGGGCATTATTATTCTTGACAGCAGTACTACTACTATGAAGTATCTATAATTTAGTATGCATACATAGAATAGACTATAGGACAGTAGTAACGTGCTAGCACTCAAAAGTGGTATTTTGACATGAAAAGAAATAATATTAAGGTGGATGCAACTCCTAAACCCGATCAAAGACTCGTGAAAGCGAGGATCCCATTTTCGCACGAATCACCGGGTCTTTTCGTCGCCACCTTTCCTTCTTCTTTGTCTCCGTCAACTACTCTCTTCTCTGAGAAATGGTACCGGATCGTATTTGTCACTCATCCCATCCCTAACAACTAACTACAACAATTATCTCTATGAGTTATCCGGAGTACAGGGTATACCTCCGTCAAATATTATGACTGCCTCTCAGCTTATTTCAGCTTAGCCCCGGAATCCCGCTCCTCTTCCCCGACGCCAAGTGGATCGATCCGTCGCCGCGGGTTCCCTGACAAACCTCCTCCAAATCCAGACCCCTTTTTCGGGTCGACGATCACCAAACCCAGCAGACAGGTCGAACGATCAACGAGACACACTCTCGACCCTGAACCCGAGGCCCAGGATACGCCATACAGAACACGCATCCCGTCTCCATCTTGCGTACTTGTGCAGGGACGGGCCGCCGGGGAATTGGCGGATAGGAAAAGAAAAGGGGGAGGCTTTGATCTGACACAGAAGGCTGATTGGGATATGTACATCACGGAGGAGATTCTTTGACAGGTTCCTCGGTACTTTTGGAGTGAGTCCAGTCACCGTTCACCAGTCAACAGTCACCAGCAGCTGCTAGCATGGCAGCTAGCAGTTTGATGCTTTGATGGTTCGGTTGGGACGGGCCGCGGTAGGATCGATCAGCGTGCTGTCGCGTCAGAATCGTGGCCTTGCCCCTTTCCCAGTGCCTCGGTGTTTCGGTAGCTTGGTGCTTGTGCCGGCGACCAATCTGCTGGGTGTACTTTGGACAGTGGATACATGTTAAAACAGAAGGATCAAGTATGAGGCTGGACTCCTGTTAATCTGAGACTGAAATGGCAGGTCTATTCGGGACGGGATTCTGGACCTTGGTGGTGTATGTACAGAGTAGTCGATCAATCTGTTGAAGGTAATGAGGTCCGCCTCCAGTCGACAGCTACAAGGTGAGTATGTTTGATATCAGATAGCCTGTAGTCTACAATGACCAACTACATACCATGAATCGACCGCAAATAAGCTACTGCTCAATCCCTTGAGTCGGATATGCAGAATCCCTCCGCTTGGGCGAACCCATCCAGGATTTCCCTGCATCTGCAGCTGCATCTCATCTGCAAGATCGCCAAACCAAATCGAGCAGCAAGGCCGGCAAGTAACTCAGCCGCCTAGTCCTACAGTACACCCAGAAGGCTGAACACAACAGAGAAGACTAGATCTGGATTCAAAATTAGACAACTACCCAGCCTCTGCCGATATCTCGAGCCTGCTGTATAGCATGCACCTATTCCCGACTCCCAGCGCCCCGATCACCGCCACCCGATAGCTAGCAGCCACAAGTCTCCAGTCCCGCCACAGCTTGAAGGTCTCGATCTCGGTCGCCAGATGCATGTACACGATCAACCGTCGTCAGCTCTACGGAGCAGAAACAGTGCATCCGCGGAAGCTAAACTCACACCCGGCCCAGGAATGAAGGGGAATGGAATGCGCAACCCCATGGGGGGAGAGAGGGGCCCGGGTATCAGATCGGTGACCCACTAAGGAATGTGACATGGGGAAGTGGCACAGGCTGTTACTGTTGGTGCTTTGCTCTCATTGCACAGACGTCTGTGCCTTGTGCAGTGTGAGTAACCCAATGCCGACCGGATGCATGTTCGCGGTCCGTGATGGCTGGGCGTGCAGCGATCGTCTACTGGTTATGTCTGGCTTTGTGTCTGAGACTGTCGCGGTGTCGGTGATGGCTTCATGATAGAGGATTGGGGCCCCTGATTCATAGAGATGTGTTGAGTTGAAATGAGCTGAGCTGTGTAGATGATACACGCCCGATTGGGCTTGGAACTCACAGACCTCTATCACGGCGCTCGTGAGATGGTGCTCGGAGTGTTGGGGTTTGTTATCTTATTGGATTTCGCATGTCTTGTTCATTTCTGTTGTCTCCAGTCAGCTGCTTGATCAACACTCACAAATAGAGAGGACGCATTTCACACAGACGACAGCAACACGGTGTTTGTGTTGGTGGATGTTTGTTGCCGTTACCACCACAGACGCCTATACCCAGCGCTATTACAGACCAAGCACCAATCCAGTTCGACCAAGCCTACAGATCTCCAAGCGCTGTTTGGTAGCCATCCATCCACAGACTTCACAACATCACATTTCGAGAACACTTCGACACCGCACTGAGAGCTTTTGACATGTGTGAACCCGCGAACCTGCGACAGGCCAGGGTTATGTTGGCATTAGAGCGGACGGTGCGTCTTCGCTGCTTATTCTTAGATTTTCCCTTCTCGTCTGAGTTGTCTGTGCGGAACAATGGTTGACTGTGTTTTGCACTGGCAAACTGCCGGGAAGGCACATACGCGCCTGCTGCACCTTTAGCCGCTGCTATACGCAAAGACAGGGTTGTATAGAGGACAAGGTGTAGGGCATTGAGGATGGGACCAGGGACTAGGGCACAAGGCTGGCAATGCCCGATGCTGCAGTAGGGACTGGAGATGGTAGGCGACATGGATTAGCGGCAGAACGTTGAGATTGGGATTCTATGCGTCTTGCTGTCGGCGGGTTGGTAACTGGCGGTGAATCTCTTTCCTGTTAAGGGTGTCCTTGAGGTTGGAGGGAGATGCATTCATACCCCTATCTACTTAGGAACCTGTGTAAAATTAGGCCCTCTGATTCGCTCATCTAGATGATATCTTCTTCTTCTCCTTTATGCTACTTGCTTTCTGTTTAGTCTTGGCATTATCTCCTCTCGCTCTTACTATTAATACTACTGTTGCTGCCGGAGACTGTTATTGTTTCTGTCTTTCCTAATGTCTTTCCTAATGTTTTTCTGTTGCTTCTGCTACTCTTCTATTCTATCCTCGTTATAACGCTTCATAGTCGTCTTCATACTATAATAGTACTATTATATCTCCCTAACTACGGTGCTCGAGTGCGCCGCGTATATGCACAGCGCTCCAGTCTTGTTTAGAATCTACTTTGCGGCCACTTGAAACCGGCAGTTTGTAGGAAGAGTTCTTTGCGCTGGTTTTTGTCTAATCCGAAAGCCGAAGGTGACATCGGGGATTTTGCTAGTGTCTGTCTTATCTTGTATCTCGCGTCGGCAAACACATCTATAACGTCTGTATCTGATAGCGGTCTCCTCTCACTTTGGGGTCTTTTTCATCATCTTTCTGCCTCTCACCAGATCTACAAGCTCGCGCACACCTCAAAGTATTGACGAGGGGCACCGTGTCCGACTCAGTCATGCGTATTTAGCTATCTCCAAACAAGCATGTTGCCATGATCGGGAGCGGGGTCAGTCTACTGATGTGCATACTATCTCGAGCTAAATAGCCTAGCGCACTCTCCAGTATCAACCATCGAGTCTTATCTCGAACCTCGACATTTCCCCGCGTTGCATGTTGCACTAAACCGGTGATGGCGAGATCATGGCACGATAGAAAAGACCCGGCGTCGCTGTGGCCGGATGATCGAGTACAAGTTCCCCGAGTGTTGGCCAGGACTTCCCAAATCGAATGAACAGCGTCCATCATGGATTCAAAGGAGCTGGTACCCGAGACTGTGAAGTCGGTGCTGGCTAAGACCGATGAGGAGGTGGGCAAGGGCCGTTTGGACAAGGTCGAGATCGATGTAGACGAGGTCGACACCAATGAGGAGTTCAGCTATGAGTCCCATCGGTCTCCGTTTCCTGAAGGTGAGCAAGAAGGTGTACGGTGGTGATTATTTTGAGCAGTAGCTGATGGCTGCACCAGTGAGGGCTGTCGTGCCAGAGACAGACGACCCCAGCATGCCCGTCAACACTCTGCGCATGTGGCTGCTTGGAGTCCTGTTCACCATTCTTGGATCCGGCATCAACCAGTTCTTCTCCTTGCGATACCCGTCTGTCCACATCGTGGCTCTGGTGGCCGAGTTGTTGGCCTACCCGCTCGGCGTGTTCCTTGCAAAGACACTTCCTCTCAGCACCATTCACCTCGGGCCCCTGGGGTCTGTGGTCCTCAATCCAGACCGGAAGTTCAATATCAAAGAGCACGCGCTGATCGTGATCATGAGCAATGTCTCCTTTGGCTACGCCACCGCCGACTCGACAAACATCATCCAGGCCGCCAGTCCCTCGTTCTACAACTTCAAGCTCCAGACAGGCTTCTGTGTGCTGATCGTCCTAGTTGCACAGCTGCTTGGATTCGGCGTTGCAGGTCTTGCAGCGCCATGGCTCGTCGAACCCGCTCGCATCATCTGGCCTGGCGTCTTGTCCAATTGCGCCATGCTGGAAACACTCCATTCGCGCGCCAACCACATCGCAAATGGATGGCGCATCTCTCGTCTGCGCTTCTTCCTATACGTCACTGCTGGCGGCTTCATCTGGTACTTCTTCCCCGGTCTGATCTTCACAGCTCTCTCCTATTTCACCTGGGTCTGCTGGATTGCGCCCAAGAACGTCATCGTCAACCAACTCTTCGGCATGCAAACAGGCCTCGGCTTGAGTCCCATCACCTTCGACTGGAGTCAAGTGGCATACAACACAAACCCACTTCTCTCACCCTCGTGGGCAGCGCTGAATGTCTTCGCCGGTTTTGCTTTCTTCTACTGGATCGTCGTTCCAGCCCTCTACTACACAAACACCTGGTTCACAGCCTACCTGCCAATGATGACAGCAGACGTATACGACAACACAGGCGCAGCCTACCAGACCAGCCGAGTGATCGCTCCAGACCACACCCTCGACACAGCCGCCTACCGCCAATACTCGCCTCCCTACCTCAGCGCAACGTTCGCCTTCGTCTACGGCCTCTCGTTCGCCTCGATCACCTCCGTCCTCACACACATCGGCATCTGGCACGCGCGCGATCTCTGGGCTGCACTGAAAGGTCGTAACAGGCTAGACATCCACGCACGGCTAGTCCGCGCCTCATACAGACGCACACCGTGGTACTGGTACGCAGCCATCATCATCGTGATCATGGCTATAGCCATCGCCATGGTGGAAGTCTACGAGACCAAGCTCCCTGTCTACGGCGTGTTTCTCGGTCTCTTCATCCCAGCAGTCTACATGATTCCCTGCGGAATCGTGCAGGGCATCACAAACGTAGACGCCAATCAGCTGAACGTGCTCTCCGAGTTCCTGGGCGGCTACCTCTTCGAGGGGAAGCCTCTCGCGAACATGATCTTCAAGATTCTCTCAACAGACGTGGTGGGACAAGGCGTTTACTTCGCCATGGACATGAAACTGGCGCACTACCTCAAAGTTCCGCCGCGGACTTGCTTCGTCGCGCAGGGCGTTGCGACAATCCTGGGCGCACTCACCCAGGCTGGCGTCACGATTTGGATGCTGGGGAATATCTCGGATATTTGCCAGTCTGATCAGCCAGATGGGTTTTCGTGCCCGAATGGTCGGACTGTGTACTCTTCGTCTGTGATTTGGGGGCTTGTTGGTCCGCGCCGTCTCTACTCCGTGGGCAAGATATATTCTTCCCTACTGCATTTCTTCTGGATCGGTGCCGTCACTCCGGTTATCACGTATATGCTCTACCGGTATACAAGGCGGCAATTTTGGAAATATATTAACTGGCCTTTGATCTTTGTGGGAACCTATAACGTGCCACCAGGTATACTATCTTCCCTCAATATCTACCTCCCCGTGGACGACTTTGTTATTGACATGCTCGCAGCAACGGGCATCAACTACTCCAGCTGGGCCCTCGTCAACTTCATCTTCAACCACATTATCCGCCGCCGCTTCTTCGCCTGGTGGACGAAATATAACTACATCCTCGCTGCCGCACTCGACACAGGTCTCGCTCTCAGCGGCATCGTCATCTTCTTTTGTATCTCGTACCCTGGCGCTGTGTTTCCCGATTGGTGGGGGAATACGGTCTACCTCAATACTGCTGATGCAGAGGGTGTGGCGTACAAAGCGATGCCGGAGGTTGGGTATTTTGGACCTTCTAATGGGACGTGGACTTAGCCCAGTGTAGTTGTGTCGACGGCGCGGTATATTTGCCCATAAACTTGTTCAGAGTCAAAGACTGGTTGATCCAGATATGCAACGGTCAATATCAAGTTCAAGTGTACATTCATTCAATTGAGTACTATCAACGAGTCAAAACGGATATCATAATTCATAACCCCATGCTCCGTGAAATCCACCCAGAATGCAAACCAAGACCAATCCCACAAGATAGACAAGAAACGAACCTAAACTACTACCCACACAAACGCAATCACAGCTCCTCAACCGCACAGTTAGGATGCAAGACATAAACAATCCTCTCCTCGGGTGCAGCTTCCGGCGCATCCGCATCAGGCATCAAGTCCTGCACGATACGAAGCAGAATCCGATCCTTGACCATCCGCTTCAGCACTTTAGTCGCCAGATCGCGTTCGTGGTGGAGCTCCTCCTCCGAGTTCAGGTCGCCCTCAATCTGCTCCAGGTACCACACAATGAGATCTTCCTGCTCAACACCATCACCCTGGTTGACTTCGTCCTCGCGGACGCGCCGCACAAACAGGTTCATGATCTTCGAGTACTTGTCGAAGGTGATCTTCGTCTTCGCCTTCTCCTGCTGCTGCTGTGGCGGCGCGGGCCGTGCCTCGTCGCCGTCATCACGCATTGGACTGTCGCCATCGCGGTCCCGATCGGCCATCTCTTGGTCTGGGTCCTCGTTTGCGCGGGCCGGCGCGTCGTCTTCAACCTCGACGTCGTCCTTCTCTACTGTGACAATACTCTGGCGGAGGAGATCGTACGCCTCAATGACGAACTTGGGGATGACTTCTTCCACGCAGTTGGCCTTGGCGACGGCCTCGGACAATCGAATCAAGGACTCGAGTTGACGCACCGTGATACGGTATGAAGAGCGGCCCATGCCGCCCTGGGCGTCATTCGCGCGCAGCTCCTTGTACTTCTCGACGAGCAGGGCCTTGGCTTCATCGGTGAATACCGGACGGAAGGTGCGGGCGAATTGGATGTAGCGCTGCAGCTGCTCGGTGCTCAGCTCGGGCTCGACGGCTTCGTCGCGGTTCATGTGCACGTTGACGATATGCTCGGCCAGGCTGCGGTCGACGTTCTCCTTAGGGTCATCGCGGACCACGAAGAAGACGTCGAATCGACTCATGATCGGGGCGCTGAAGTTCAGGTTCTGGCGGAGAGATGCCTTAGGGTTGTAGCGGCCACCGATGGGGTTGGCGGCGGCCAGGATGGAGGCGCGGGCGTTGAGGGTGGTGTGAATGCCGGCTTTGGCGATGGAGATGGTTTGCTGTTCCATTGCTTCGTGGATGGCGACTTGGTCGGCGATGTCCATCTTGTCGAATTCGTCGATGGCGCAGATGCCGCCTCCGTTTGCGAGCATCAGGGCTCCGGCTTCGATGGTGAATTCGCCAGTCTCGGCGTCCTTGACGACGGAGGCTGTCAGACCGGCGGCAGAGGAAGCTTTACCGCTGGTGTAAACGGCACGGGGGTGCAGGGAGCAGATGTATCTGGAGTGTGCGTTAGCAAAAGTCATGGAGGATATCTCAAGGGGGCTACCTACTTCAGGAACTGACTCTTGCTGGTGGATGGATCACCAACAATGCAAATATTGATATCACCACGCAGTTGCAAGCTCTCTGAAGCCGTGGTCTTGCTGACACCACCGATCAGCTGCAGGAGTAGACCCTTCTTGATCTGGCGATGGCCCCAAATCATTGGTGCAATTGAGTCAACCAGCCGAGAATAGATGTATTCTGAGTGCACGAGTCTCTTCAAATCCTGGACCTCGGTTGGTGTGAGGCTCTGGAGGAAAGCCTCTTGGGCTTTGTCGTCATTCATGTCCGGATCGGTGTTCTGGTTCAGCGACGCCAAAATATTGTTGGACTGGCCACTAAGCTGCTGCTCTGGCTTCTGACCGGGGGTAGTAGTGTCCGGCGTCACCATACAGGCAAGGAAGGCCAACCGGTAGGTCAGGTCACGAACACCCAGTGCCTTCAGTCCGGACACACCACCGCCACCGACCTCAGTGCCGCGGAAAGAGTTGTTGTCACGAACTGCCTCCGGACGAACTCCGGGCAGACCCAGCTGGCTCACGTCGGGAACCACGATCAGAGTCCCAGTGAAGATGCAGCGCTCACCAGCCTTGGCGCGATCGACCATCTCACCACGCAAGATGACATCCATAGTACGAGGCATACTGCCTGTCGGGATCTCGTGAGACGACTCCTGGAGCTTGACTTTCTGCCAATCGACAAAGGTACTCTTCCCAATGTCCAGATGCCAGCCACTTCGGTTACCGCAGGTCTGGTTGGGACATTCGGTAGGCTCAGTGTACTTGAAGGTCTGTTCCACGTTCTGCACGACAGTCTTGCAACCCTGGCAGATGAAGGTTCCGAGCGATAACTCGGGTCTGATTTCGGAAGTTCGTGTGACTGTACCCGAGACAGATAGAAGCTTTCCAATCTGTGATGTGCGAAGTTGACGAAGGCGTGAAACGAGCGGTAGGTTGTAAAAAGCGAGCGCAAAGAGCTTGTCCGTCTGTTGGTGGCGAGTCTTTTCGCGGATCTGACGCTCCAGGTCAGGGTTGTCATTGACACTTGCGTAAGCTGATGCCACGGAAGTGCTGGGTTGCGTAGAGGCACTCGAAGCCAGACGATGCGAAACGAAGTATTCCGGTTCATACTTGGCGACCAAGTTGTGAAGGGCTTTGGTGAGGAAAGGGAGGAATCGGTAGTATTGGCCAGCAATGGCATCGGCCAGAATGGGGTTCTCAAGGGAGGTCAAGTGGGTGAAATCCACGTAAAGGGTCGACAATTCGAACTTTTTCATGCCCTTGATTTGTGCAATGTAATACTTGTCGCTCAGAGCTTCTCCGGATGATGGAGGTGCCGACGAGGAGGGCTCCTCCATGAACGTCTCCAAAAGCTCCTCGAAGGCCTGCTGCACCTTCTCTCCAGCTTCATCGATCACGGGCGGTGGTCCTGGAGCATAAGGATTTCGTAAACGACTGATAGCAGATGTGCTGGCACCAACAACCCGGTCGTCAGGAAAAGCATTCATATCACTCATGGGGCCGTTGCTCTCAGAGCGGCGAGAGCTCGGCAGGTGGTCGGACTGGATATTCTCACGGGCGCCCGACCCCGAGCCCAGCTCAGATTGGAGGACTGCATCGAAGAGGGAAGACATGGTCGAGAGAGAACGGCCGAATTGAGACCGTGAGTAGGAATTGTGCTCTCTCAGATACCACAGAATCAGATGGAGGGTTGGTGATGATCCAATGGGGGCTCTTTTTTCGTAGCGACGCGAGACGCGAGACGCGTACCGGGAATTCAGTTGACCCGTCACCGACGCGTTAAGTGGTTTTTGACTAAATTTGACGTCTCAGGCTGAAAGGCCACAAGGCCACAAGGCCACAACATCACGACGTGGGAGCAGTCTAACCGGTTTTGGAGACAGGTCCATTCCCCCGAGCAAACACCGGCATCTGATGGTCCCCGACAGGGCAGTCATCTCAACCACTCACAACCTCTGAGTGACACGAATCCCCTCCTTCTGCTCTCCTCGTTGGATAGTGATGGCTTCGATGGCATCCACCGGGCCTCCACCAGGCCTCCTCCCCGGGCTTCACTCTCCTAGTTCGGGATATACAATCGTGTCCCGCACGTCGGTTTAAACTCAACTCAGTCATTGGTGTTACTTGCAGCCACCCTATACGGTACACTAACGTGCCCCCTCAAAAAAGCTAGCTTCGTGACATCTTCACTCACGGGCACTCCGTCTACCAACTCCAACTTGGGGGAAATTACGATAATCACTCACTTTCTTCACCTTGCATCTGGCGTCTTGAGTATAATTGCCATGCGCCCGCTCTAGCGTCAATCTCCCCTCTCTATCACCCTTTCTTGGAGCGGATCCCATATTCGCCCTTTCTGCAGCCCCGACGCCGCGTCAGAGCTTGCGATGATTCAGTCCAAATCCCGAAACTCAGGCTGGAGGAATTTTGGCAATCGTCGGCCCGGCATGCAGCTGTAGCGACTGGTTCATTGCGTCGACCACCACTGTCCTCTGTCGCGAGATGTCTGGGAACGAGCGACGGCTGGTGGAATCGACGCCGTCTCCAACCGCTGTGCCTCCGGCGTCGACTGATCCGGAGGTTCCGGGTATGGTTATACCCGCAGAAGATATAGGATTGATTGAAGGAGACATGTTGACCCGTTTGGCAGGGCCATCTAGGAATGGCGCGCAACCTGCGAAATCGAGGAGACGGCGACGTCCCGCCGACTCCGGGAACCAGTCGAAGAATCAGATGTTTTATTTCGTCGACTCAAATTCCTCATCGAAGGAGAAGCGGGCGCACGTTATGCGACATCACGTTCAGGAGAAGAGGAAGCAACGTAAACTTTCCAATGGAACCGTGCAGCCTGATCAAACACAAGACCCGTCGTCTCTATCGCCCAGGAAGGACTCTGGGTATGATACAGACATAAGGAGAGAGACGGCTTTGCTGCAACAGCCGGGATCCTCTGCCAACCAGGAATCATCGGTATGAAAAGGCTTCAATATCATGAACCACTTGGCGAAGAAAACTGACGACTAGGTTGTATAGCTTCCAATCAGGTTTTCAAGTTTCAAGCCTTCTCCTCAGCCGGCGACGTCCGTGCAATTAGGCGTGCCCATGGCTGTGCCCGATGCATCTCGAAAGGATCCGTTCTCGAGCTTACCGATTGTTCAAGACCCCGAAGACTTGGAATTGGTGGACTATTGGACGTCCAAGTTGGCATATTGGTCCGGGCAAAATTATCATTTGAAGAACCAGATCTTTCGAGCGGCCATGCAACATCCCGTATCATTCCAGGCAGTCATTCTAGCGTACTGTGCTCGATGGAAGGCCCAGCTGCATGGAATCACCGACAGCAAGGAGGTCCAACGCCATGTCGGTCAAGCGAGAAAGAACATTGCAGACGCCACTATCGGTGCATTGCAGGTCCCAGAGGATCAATTAGCCATGACCATGGCTGGCATGGCCCTCGGGGAGGAGCGGTTTGGCAGTAAGACGGACGCTCGGGTCTTCCTTGACCAAGCCATCCGCATTTTGCGCCCACGTACCGGATTGAACATGGCGGTGGAAGTCTTTGTCCAATACGTGAGGTACATCATCGCACCGCCTCCGGGTACAACGATCCACTCCGCTGACTGGCGGTGGCTGGTTACCTTCCTGCGGGGAGCAGAGGAGCTGATGCGAAAGCACAGCTCTGCAGATTATCTGCAAAAGACGCCTCAAAGGCGCGAAGCTTTCCAGATGGAGAGCCCACTATTCCCTTTACTGTCTAGTGGACCCCGGCCGTCCCAGGTGCCGCACGAGTCCCGCGTATATGTGGTTCGCGACGATCATACGCAAGAGGTCAGCCGAACGGCTGCGCTTATCTTTGTCACCGCGGCACTCTGGGACTTCAAAGACTCGGTTAACAAAGCTGGCCGGTTCTTAAACTATCTACGTGGACTGGTCGAGCAACACCAGCTTGACCGAGAGCCAGCCTGCGAAACCCTGCTGTGGTCGTTGCTGGAGCAAGATTGTGAACCTGACTTACGGGATCCCGAACGGGCATGGTCCACCGGCGAGCTGTTGAGGACGCATCGTCTGTTGCGACCTGATCTCCAGTTTCAGTTCAACGAGATTCTGATGAGTTTCTTGAGCTTGCGTACACCGATTCGTGGGATTGATGTGTTTGAGCAGGAACTTCAAGCGGATGTCAGTAGTAGTTTACCGAAAATAACTTGATTAGAAAAGTCCATCAACATATTTCTTCATATATTCCCCACGTTCTTCACATCTTAGTCGTTAGTATGCTGTAGTTGTACTCCGTAGATGACAGTCTCCCTGTCTTGGCAGACCCGAGAACCAGGATGGCCCAAATGTAAGCGTCATTGACCCGGCAAATAAGACGGATCAGGGGAGCTCCAGCCTCGGTCCACTCAAAACTGATATCAGATGAAGAAAAAAAAAAAAAGAATGGACGATGGCTCCATAACTCTGGTCAGGTGGGTGATCCTCTAATCGGCATTAAGTTTCGCTGTGAACCCCTATTATTACCCTAATCCGGTGGATCTATACAGCGTCGCACGGAGCTGAGAAGTAACCAAGGAGAAGTTTTCCGAGGTAACTTCCCGCTGCTCATGCGGTGAGCGGTACCTGAGGGTACCTGTGCTCAGTACCACATTCAGGAGGAGAGTGATATCGCATTGAAGCGACGAGTCCAGTAAAGAAATGCCGATCGCCATGCCACGTCTCCTGAAGTGTATGAGATCACTTTGTGACTGCCACTGTTTCACCCATGGATCATTCCTTTTCCATTTGCCAACATGGCAAATGTACGAGCAAAATATGAAGTCCTATAGTTCAAGCTCCGTACATACTCCGTACTCGGTGTTTACCTCGATGCTCGCTTCATGTGAACCCTTTCACAAGCTCAAAAAAAAAATTGACAGTGCCGCTATGGCCCATGGATAGCCACGATAGCCCCGATTACGGTCAAATAGTGCAGGCCACTAGCTTCACTTAGCGCGCGAGGCCCGCCCGATCGATTGGGTCCAACTCAGCAAAAGTCTGTTTGCCCTCGTTGGCGATCACCAGGATCGCCATCGAACCCTCACCAGCCACTCATGAGGCAACGACCGCGAGCTAGATCATCACAACAAAAGAGAAAGTGAGAATGTTTCGTAAGAAATTATCTTCGTGGCTAGCTAGCTGGCTTGCTACATAGACAACTGGGGATATTGGCATGTTGTGGAGAAACAGCCCCTGGATTCTTTGCGAGTGACAGACGATGTCCTCCACACATACCATGTCTTATGTATCACTCGAGCACGGCAAAGATGATGATTTAGCTTTCGACTATGTATTGCCGATATGCATCCCTTGCAGAGCGGGCAATCCGTTGGGTAGACACGATCCTGGATCATGTACGGTGTACTCCGTACGGAGTAAACAGAATGACTTCAGCTGTGGCTTGGTGTGGCTTGTGCTGGTCCAGCTCGGTCTTCTCCGACGCCTTGCGGTGTGCAATCAACGGCCTAAGTAGAATGCCAGGTAGGATTCATCTATACATGATGAGTTAGTAGTAGTTCTCGATCTATAGAGCAGAGGCAAGAAACGAGAAGATTCACCTCGTCATTGACCTGACCGAAGCATGACGATCGTCAGGCGAATCTTGGTCGATCCAAAGACCAAGTCTGGATCGATGGCCACCAAAAAAAACCAAGTGGAGAGAGAGCAAAACACTCGTGTAGCAACCAGGTCGTTCATAAAATTCACCAAGATCCAATTACGTAGCCAAGATCGCTGGTAACTAGTACTAGATGCCCCTCTCCTTCTCTAAAGCTTAAGCTGCCCTACTTTTTTCCCTTCCCTTCCCCTTCTTCTTCTTCTTCCCATCCAACCCCCTTCCACCACCCTTCTTCCACGTGCACATCGACCCTCAATCTCTATCCGACTGAGATTGTGCATTCTGTTCGACCGAGTTCATCTCAATTCTCCCAACATGGAGGACATCGGTGGTCTGCACCGGGTCCTTGCCCGCGCCAGTGTACGCGCCCTCTACAACACGATACGCGACTATACTAGATGAATTGATCTTGCTGATGCTCTGTCTAGGACCAACCTGGTCAAACATCGGCTTCGGCGTCCGCTCTGGTGTCCACCTTGGTCCCTGCTTTGGTTATCGCCGCGATCATGGTGATTCTGTTCATCATCCTGCGTCGCTCTCAGCGTCGCACGTACATGCCCCGTACCTACATTGGTTATCTGCGTCCCTGGCAGCGCACTCCTGCCTCGCCTACCGGTATTTGGAACTGGATTACCGAGATGTACAAGCTGCCCGACACATACGTTCTTCAGCACCACTCGATGGACGCTTACTTGCTGCTGCGCTTCCTGAAGATGAGCTCGATGCTGCTGTTTGTCGGTTGCTGTATCACCTGGCCAATTCTGTTCCCGGTCAATGCCACTGGTGGCGGCACTGGTACGCAGCTGGATATTCTCAGCATTGCGAACATCGGTAAAGACAGTTTCGCTCGGTACTTTGCCCACTGCTTCGTTTCGTGGATCTTTGTTGGTAAGAGTCCCTCCTCTTTCGAGGTGTTGACATGCGCTGACACAATTGCTCAGGTTTCGTGTTCTTCTTGATCACCCGCGAGCACATCTTCTACATCAACCTGCGCCAGGCGTACTTCTACTCGCCCGCCTATGCCAGCCGCATCTCGTCGCGCACTGTCCTGTTCACTGCCGTGACGGAGAACTACCTGAACAAGGAGAAGCTCCGCACCATGTTCGGCGTCGAGAAGGTCAAGAATGTCTGGATTGCCACGGACACCAAGGAGCTTGAGGAGAAAGTCAAAGAACGCGACGATGCTGCCATGAAGCTCGAGGGTGCCGAGACCAAGCTCATTGTGATGGCCAACCAGGCCCGCAACAAGGCGCTCAAGAAGCAGGGCTCTGTTGAGGACGGCCAGGAGGCCATTGGCCAGTTCGATGACGAGTCCGGCTCTGTCGCTGCCAAATGGGTGCAGGCCAAGGACCGCCCAACTCACCGTCTGAAGCCGCTTATTGGCAAGAAGGTCGACACCATCAACTGGGCTCGTTCGGAGATTGAGCGTCTCAACCCTGAGATTGAGGAGCTCCAGGCCAAGCACCGCGCGGGTGAGACCAAGCTCGTCTCGTCCGTCTTTGTGGAGTTCTACAAGCAGGCTGACGCCCAGCTTGCCTACCAGTCTGGTACGTTTGCGATCTCGCCTTTCTGACTTGACACTGGCTAATTTCAACAGTCGCTCACAACCTTCCCTTGCACATGGCTCCTCGCTACATTGGTCTCGACCCTACTCAGGTTATCTGGGCTAACCTCCGCATCAAGTGGTGGGAGCGCATCATGCGTCAGAGTGCCACTGTTGCCTTTGTCTGCGCCATGATCATCTTCTGGGCTATCCCGACTGCCTTTGTTGGTGCCATCTCCAACATCAACTTCTTGATCCAGACCCTGCCTTGGTTGAGCTTCATCAACAACTGCCCCAATGTGATCAAGGGTGTTATCACCGGTCTTCTGCCCACCGTCTTGATGTCCATTCTCATTGCTCTCGTGCCCATCATTCTGCGATGTATGTATACTCCCGGATCCATTCTATCATCAGAACTGACTCGTTTCTAGTGATGGCTAAGTGGGGCGGAGCACCCAGCCTGGCTGCTATTGAGTTGACCGTCCAGAACACCTACTTTGCCTTCCAGGTCGTCCAGGTGTTCTTGGTTGTCACTGTGGCGTCGGCCGCCACCAGTGTCGTCGGCTCCATCATCAACGACCCCTCCAGTGCCGCCACCCTGCTTGCCCAGAAGATCCCTCGCGCCTCCAACTTTTACATCTCGTACATTATCCTGCAGGGCTTGTCTTTCAGCGCTGGCGCCCTTCTGCAGATCGCCGGTCTGATCCTAGGCAAGGTCCTGGGCAAGCTGCTGGACAAGACCCCCCGCAAGATGTACAATCGCTGGTCCAGCCTGGCTGGTCTCAGCTGGGGTACTGTCTACCCTGCTTTTACCCTGCTGATTGTGGTCGGAATCATCTACTCCTGCATTGCGCCGCTCGTCATGGGCTTCGGCACCATTGGTATTTACCTGTTCTACTTCGCATACCGGTACAATGTTCTGTACGTGTCGAACGCCGACATCGACACCCAGGGCCGCTCCTACACCCGTGCCCTGCAGCACCTTACTGTTGGTTGCTACCTGCTGATCGTCTGCCTGATCGGTCTGTTCGCCATTGGAACTGGATCGAGCCGCATCTCCGTGGGCCCTCTGATCCTCGAGATCATCTTCCTAGTCTTCGTCATCCTGTACCATGTCTCGTTGAACGCTGCCATGGAGCCGCTGATTAACTACCTGCCCAAGAACATGGAGTCCGAGGAGGAGGCCCTTCTCGCCCTGGAGCGCACCAAGGTCTCCGCCGACGAGAAGACCGACGGCCCCGCCTCCAACAACGACGTCTCCAACGTCGACAGCGGCGTTGGCAACGTGGACTCCGCCGAGAAGGGTCTCACCCCCACCAGCACCCTGCCACCTCCGCACCCCAAGCCCAACTTCTTGACAAAGTTCTTCCGCCCGGACATCTACCATGACTACTACACCCTCCGCCGCCTGGTCCCCCACCCGTTGGACGTCCAGCCCTACCCCGAGGAAGCCGAGCGCGATGCCTACTGCCACCCCGCAATCACCTCGCAGGCTCCGCTTCTCTGGATCCCGCGCGACCCGCTCGGCATCAGCCAGCAGGAGATTGCGCACACCAGCCGTGTCATCCCGATCACGGACGAGGATGCCTTCATCGACGAGAACGCTAAGGTCAGCTGGAACGTCGACAAGGGCGAGCCTCCCATTTACGAGGAAAAGATCTACTATTAAGCAAGGCGGCTACGCCCGCGCTTGTTTGTCGTCAATACGTACGTGTCTTGGATACGGCCCTTGGTCTATAATCTACTGTGATACCCAGCCGGTCAGATCGAGCAAAGTGTCGATACTTCCGGCGCCAATTGGGCCATTTTGGTTTTTGTTGTCTAGTGTGAAGGAAGGCGGATGTATTTTGGGACTGGGATCTCCTATTTGTGTCTAATTCTACTCGTAATATGTGGCTGATGTTCATGCGTCATGTCCTTTAATGGTTGCGAATGTTGCCATGAGTTGGACAGTGGTCCTTTCATGAACTCAGTATGCAATGGCAGTGTATCATATGTCTGACGTCTCTCCGTAGTCCTTCGTAGTCGTCTTCCGTCCCGTTCTTCTATATCAGACATAGCAGGTTGTCCTTGGAGCGCCAGTCTGAATATATATCACGTCCACTCCATCGTGATACCTTCTCTAATCCAACACTAGATCCAGTCCAACAACTGCGCTTGCTTGTCGTGATTTCAAGCGATTTTAAGGACAAAAGAACTCAAGATCAACGGGATAAAACAGATAAAACAAAAAGAAGGTCCTGCCCGGGATCGAACCGGGATTAGCGGAATCAGAATCCGCTGTGATGACCATTACACTACAGAACCAGTGATATTTCAATTTCCCATTTAATGCTATATGAGACAAAACCAGTTCAGCTCTCAAATTCTGGAATGTTGTACAAGCACTTTGGTCAACTCCAAAACCCCCAAAACCCGAGCATCGAACTACCTTTTATGATCGCATTGAATTACCCCTCCGATCGCCATGTCGCTGTCAATAGTTTAGAACTCTGAGCCCGTCCGAGAACATCCCGAGTACTCCGTTGACAAGCTGCAGTTTTGAAGCCCTGAGACATAGGAACTCCTACTGCGACATGTCTCCCAGCCTACCTGTGTATAGACCAGTTCTAACACGCAAGCCGTCGCATCAAAACCCAAACCTCGCAGTCACATACTCTGTACAGACAAAAAACACCTTGCCTGCACCAAGTAGCACATCGATATCAAATACTCGACAACAAACACCAAGACCAAGACTCACACCAAGACCCTCCATCCGAAAACCAGAGACCCTCTTACCCAAACAGGCAAGAGTCGAAGCTGCACGCCGCACACCCCGGTCGTAATCCTCGATTCCAAATAGTAATTTTCAAGCAAGGCCTGTATCATACGTCTTGACTCCGTATTTCAGACCTCCATACTTAGCGCCGAGCCACTGCCATCATAGACCCCTGTGTCAAACCCCCATTGGCAGCCTACTTAATTAACATGGCAGGGGTGGCTGGGTGGTTGCCCTTGACAGTTTGGCTAGCGTGGCTTGAATAACGCCTTGTAAGTATACGTGTATTTCTGTTTTGAAATGATCTGTCCAGCGAATGCTGGGCGCCCAATGCGGTAATAAGTTGCCGCATGTTTACGAGGGACTCGAGGATTTGCGATCTACTTTACTATGCGTGAACATGATGCGCTAGGTCTTGACATGATCGCTCCAGCTCCACATTTAAGGAAAGTTGTGACGCAAACAGAGCCATAATTCAAACACCAGACCTCCCACTGCTTCCTTGATCGTCCACGAATCTCTGATGGACTGCTCGTCGCTCATTTTCTACACGAGAGAAACTATCCGCCACGACGGTACTTCTGTCCCTTACGCAGTGGAGGAAGTGTTTTCCGGCCTTCCTGAACGAGAAGTAATGTGCGACCCCACTGTGGTGGACCAGTCAAGGCTGAGACTGGGTCCCGACGGGATGGGCGTGCGGGACTGGACGGGCTGTAGATTATTCTTAGTTGTTTTGTATTCTGAATTTGATGGAATTGAAGGTGTTCATTTGAAGTTTGAACAGGTGTATAGAGATGCATGTCCAGAGAAAAGACATGAGTCTACTATGCTACCTATTAGAATAATCATAAGATCGAAAGTAGAAACAACAATAGTCCACACAATACAACAACATCGAGGCCAGTGCCACTGATGTATGTAAGTAATCTTCACACAGACCCCTGCCCTGCATCGACTGGGCAAGCGGCAAGAAGTTTCAGCTAGCCCTGTCCTTACGGCGCCCACTATGATCGACAAGGTACCACGCCTGTGTCTAGACCGTCGCTGCCTCGTGGGAACAACTGCAGAGCGCATACGGAGTACATATAACGTAGGATCTTTGTGTACGAGAAGCTAGAATAGGAAAATGAAGACGGCGGCAGGTCTGGGACATGTCCTTGTTGGAACTTAGCTCGCTGTCAGAATGGTTGATTACCCCACATTCGATAATGCGGCGTGCTGTCATATTGCGTCTTGTATAGCGTGACCATGCTGTTGTTGTTCTTTCTTGAATTGTCGAGTGAGGCATCTTGACTAGCCATGAAGTTCTCGATGATAGTGCAAGCACAATTGATGACTCTGAGTAGTACCATCTCTATTCTCAGAAAGAGACATACAGAATCTGGAATGACATTCCTCCACCGATATCTCGTACGATGATCACCCGGGGACATCATGCAAAGTTGGGTATGTACCCATCATCCCGACCCAACGAGCCGACCATTATTGGCCTAAGTATCCTGTCAATGCATGCACGAACTGATCCTTTGACTGCGAGCAAATCAACAGTCGCCATGTAAATCCTCAGGGAACCAAAACAAGGACCGTGACAGCCGTTGTGCATGATTATCGCAACCGCATATCAATCAGTGCAGAGTGGCCATACGAAGCTGATCCTACGGTAAGGATACCAATGAGGAAAGACGTGTATTGTACACTACTCCGAGGAGAAAGCCGGATGAAACACCGCGGCAAATCTGCGTCGATTGTGTTAGTCTCTACAGTCGAGACTACTCGATGCATCCACAATTCCAAGCAGGCTCAAATTGGCTGTATAATGAAGATACCGGGTAGCCTGATCTCAAGCAAGGCAGCCCGGAAACAAATGCAGACATCAAAGAAACGCCAACGCCAACGCCGTGCTCTCCGAGCATTAGGTGCTCATGAAAGATGCAAATCATGGTTTAAGCGGGACAAATGACAGAAAACAGGAATGTGTCGTGGAAAACAAAAACAATGGTAGGAAAGGTATCGAGAGAGTGACAAATTGGTATAATAGAAAGAAGATTGCGGATGTAGACCGTAAATATAAGCTGGATCAACGTGCAAGACCAAAACAATCGATGTCAATGGAAATGGTATCCTGAGAGCGAAAAGATCAACCGGCGGCAATGCTTTTGCTGGAAATGGCTTCAACACGCGCTAATGAGATGGATGTGACTGACACCTCATTTGTATGACCTGATTACACTCGGACGCGCGACGATCGGAAGGCGGACAGGTCAATGGATTCGGCCGATATGGAGGAGGCATCGTCGACTTCGATGGCGCCTGGCGAGTCGGCAGGCGTATCAACCGAAGGCTTGCTGTTGGCGAGAGCCTGGATGCGGGCAAGTCGAGCCGCAGTCGGGGTTGGGGGAGGTTTCGCGGGTGTTTCTTCAGCAGGGGCCGCTGCTTCCGCTTTCTCTCGTAATTTCTCCGCCTCGAGACGCTGCACTTCGCTATTTGTCGCATCCAGAAGCATCTTGAACTTCTCCTCCACGCCGTCGAGCTCGGTGCCGCAGTCGCCCGACCGGAGAACCTGGTACGCGGCTGTCTCGCAGAGTCCGTGAGCCAGTTCCAGCTGCTTGTCTGCAAAGTCAAAGGGCGATTCCTTCCGAATGCTAGTCACGGACCCGGAAACGCCGACCACGCCGGCTCCAGCCCGCGTGCTGCGGATGGAGGCCAAGGCGGGGAGTTGTGACTCTCCACCTGATGCGTTGTTGCTGCCTATGTTCACCGTCTTGTTCAAGAGCCCAGAGCGAAGGCCTGTCCGCGGCAGCATCGACATCCTGCCCCGTCTGATATTGTTCCTGGCAATCCCAATGTCCCGAACAATCTCCTCCAACACCTTCTGTGTATGGCCGTCGTACTCGATGATCACGTTGTGCCGGGTGCTGACAAAAGCGTACCGATCACTCGAGTCGATCGACGGGGCTTCATCTGTGCCACGTTTGCGACCGGCATACTGCGGGGGTGCGGACGCATCCCTCGTCTTGGTGGTGGATGCATCAACGGCCTCGGAAGCCGGGCCCTTCTGCTGTGCGATGGAAACAGGGTCGCCGGTCTGGATGGAGCATACGGAGCTGTTCTTTCGGCGTCGGGGCTTGAAAGATGCGTGTCGCCGGTAGGCTTCGACGTATTCAGCGTGTTTGCGGGAGGTGTGAGCAGCGAGGTCTGAGACGCGGGTGATCCAAGCGGGGAGGTTGGACTGCAGATGGGTGAAAGCTCCCAGCGCATCCATGGAGGCCATAGCCATGCCAACGAATGCTGAGATTATAGTGCGACCGAGTCCGAGGGTCCTCTCAAGGCTTTGAAAATGGGTCGAGGTCGGGAGAGGTCGAGGGTAATTATCTATAAGCGGATATATTCCAAATATTTCGTTTCGTCGTGAATCGTGAGGTTTGACCGATTATATCGGAGGGAATAGGGAAGACCGGGCGGATGCAGTGCGGTGCTGCGCGGGGAGAGTATAGTTTAGTATCTCCCTCTTCGACACTCTCGAATCTGCAGCGAAACGAGCTCGAGGCAAGAGACGGTGAAGGGTGAGAAGTAGAGGGGAGGGAAGAAGAAAAGGGTCTACTAGAGATGGGGAAGAAGCGTCGAGAAAAGAGTGATGGAGGGTGGATGGGGGGATTGTGGTATTGGTGTATGGTAATGGTACGGTAAGTACTTTTGCACGGCGTTGTGTATGGCGCTGGTCTGTTTTGTACTGAAACTTACCCGACTCCACTATCAGGATCGAGCATTGCTGCTAGTATTAGTATGTACTCCTCCTACTATTGGGCCGACTCGACAACTCTCAAACAAGAATCTCAAGGCCAACCGCATTTGCTGCGGCCTTACAGTTTGTGCTACTGTAGCAGGATGGTTGAAGACACAGTCCGGCATGTCATCCTAACCATCCTTTGACTAATTGGTGGACTTTGACAACCTCCGCAAGGAGCGGTGAGAATTATTTGAGTATGGATGCACGCAGGGCCTTTTGACAGTTGGGGGCGATGATGAAAGACATCGCGTTGGATGGCAATCCAACGAGGATCGTGGCCAGGTCGAAGGGTCAAATACCAGTCTAGAATCCATGCTGTCCTCTGAATATCCATTCTTCACCCTCGTTTGGGCAGGCAGTACCCTCTCGCAATCATGACAAATAGCCAGCAGATAACTACAGACGATGGAGAACGAGGATGACAACGTGCCGGGATCCTGGCAGGACAACAGTCAATGGGGAGATGGTGTCATGCAGTCCGAGATCCGACTATATCCCAAGGAGAAAATCACTGCGACAGGCCCAGACGGCATGAACATGGAGCCAGGATAAGCTGAAATGGAGCAAGCCTTCCATCCTGAGGGCGGGTGCCTTTCCCAAGAGGGCAGTGACACGTAACGGTCGCTTGCTTCTTTGCATTGGCAGGGGCCGCTAGTCCTAGCTAGGGGGTTGCTGGGGGGTCGGGGATCTCGGTGATCATGGGGATCATGGGTCTTGATTAAAGCCCGAGCAGTACCAAACAGTATGGAGAGGTAAATAATACAGCCGCACAATACATTCGGGTGGACCCCTGAGGATCCTTTTGACGCGGGAGACCGGGCCAGTCCATGGTTGGAAGGGCGGGTGGCCCCGTCGCGCCGATGGGAGATGGTTATTGGCAGATCGAATCTCATCCGGGAGTCTTGCTTGTATTGGTGGGCCACTTTAGCGCGTGGAGGAGTACTGGTATTACCTACATTCTTTGATGGGCATGGCTGGACGGACACCTACATCTTGTTTAGACGGATATCTCTTCTGGGAGACTGGCAGGTGGCTAGTCGTGAAGGAGTCACCGCTGGAGTGGACTGGTCTTTGAAGCAATCAATTCAGCTTCATGCTCAAGACATTGATTTGGAAGTTGTTCAAACCGTCCACTGTACAGTACCTAGGTAAAGAAGTATGCGTATCTTAGGTGGCATGATTGTGATTTGGACTGAATCATGGCGACTACCCAGACTCTTTAAAGACTTAAAGGAAGCATAAAGGAAGAAACAATGCATGTGCATTGACCAGGATGTGCATAAACTGGGCCCGCGTGGCTGTGTCCACGTGATGGCGGAAGCCCTCAACATCAGCAAAAGATAGAAAACGATCTCCATGTACTCCATACATCCTTCCCATATGAACTCCCAACATCCGATCCCATGTATCAACAACAAACAAAAGATCCATCAGACAGGTGGTAAATGAGCCATCCTCAGTGCCAAAAGACAGAAGATGACGGAAGAAACGCCGGTCTCATGATGATCATACACGGAACCCATCAGAAAGCACGTTTGGGAGTAGAAAGGAAAAGGCTCAGTGGCCTTGGGCCCATCGGGTGACCCAATCCTCCACCGTCGTGTTGATTTTGTCACCAATCTCGCGGACACCTTCCCAGGCCTTTGACATGGCCGGCTTGGGACCCTCAGCCTCGAGAAAAGCCTTGAATCGGACCTCACATTCGTCCAGGAGTCGCTGAAACTCCCGGTTGTAGACCCGGTGAGCGGCCATCTCGATTGATCCGCGCAGGTTGTCATCTTCGGGGAAGTCGGGAATGCGAGCCCGAGAAGCGGTAGTCGAAGGACGGTCGGTGGACTGGCGGTTGGTGGTCAGGCGGATGGCGATAGGGCGGTTGGTGGTCTCGGTGGTGCTGGCCTGCTTCTCGTCGGTGCCATTCTGCTTCTTGGTGACCGACTTCTTGGTGGTGGCGGTCGTGTTGGGACCAGAAGTCGCAGGGGCGGCAGAGTCGGTGGGGACTGCAGGCGTAGCAGGAGCGGTGGTGGTGGTGGTATTGCTGGGGATTCTGTCCACGCCAGCCTCGGTGGGGTTGATGTTGTTGGCACCCTTGGGTGCCTTGCGCAGGCCTCGCTTGTTGGTCTTCTTCTTGGCCATGGTGATGGTGTTTTCAGAAGACGGGGAAACAGGAGCAGGAGACGCAGCGTGCGAGGGGGAAAAGTGAGGAGAAGGAGAGAGGGAAAGAGAGGGAGAGAAAACTTCAGAGGTATGAGTCGCAGCGTTGACATTTCCCTCGCTTTCCTATCTGGGAGTCAGGCTAACCAAACGGGGCGGTGGGAGTACAAGCAATCGATGTCCGCTTACCTCGGCGTCGTTGCGCGGACCTAACGACAGGCCGCTCGTAAGAGCGACAAGACCGCTCTCCTCCAACCCCTCGATGGCGTGAGTGCACCGTCTCTTCCCCCGCCTGCACGTCACGCAGGCCTTCCGGGGCCGGCCACGAGGACGGACCGCCAACTCCACTATATGATATGTTTTGTTAGTACTGATTCTGAGAAAGAAATTGACGTTAAGAGTAAGCTGAAGTGCGCTCACCCGCGTTGTCAGCCATTATGGCTTTTTGAAATTCCTTTTTTAGAGGAAAAGCAAGAGGGAACGCGTTCGTTGTCTGGTGCGCTGATTGTGGCGACGCGGTGTTGACGGAGGCAAGTTGTGGGCAGCTAAGCGAAGGTATCTTCTAGATCACGCGAACTTCACTTCTGCTTGATAAACGATAGTGAATGCTTGCATGCTATCGATAAGTCTGGTTCTGCCTACACAAGGATAGCACGTGCTGGCCAAATGGAGGTCATCCACTACCTACATGCCTTGGGAGATATAGCAGCCTACAAAGAAGCATGACGTTCAAGGCCATACCTCAGTCTCAACCCATTGGCTGCTGGGCTTGCCATTTTCATTATTTGCATGCACCAGGGTCCACTTCCATCTCCTCACATCCTCCTGGTTTGAGAGATCTAGACGTTCAACTTCCTCGGGTTGAATGACGACCACCCTGAAGTTTCTGCGCGCAACAGGATCATGTAGATCTGTGACTTTCTGGCCCAGGCTGAGAGCTGAATCACTTGGCTTTTGTGACCTGGGAAGCCCTGGGGGAGGGTTCCTAAATGTACCTGCATTCATAGTTAGCAAAAGCAGGCAGAGAAAGGAGTAAGCAGAAGGTCCAGTTGAAGACAACAGTGAGGGGAGACCCAGAAGATAGGCATTGTAACAGGGCTAAACAGCCTGATTAAGGAAAAGGTAACATACCACGCATAATAGGTGAATGATTAGCAAAATACTTAGTGACAGCCTTATCCCAGGTCCAATCCCCAGCATCTCTCTCAGGATTCTCCTTGACTCTGAGCCCTTTCACAATTTCTTGACGAGAAGTTTTTTCCTCCTCTGCCTCCTCTCCACGAGGATCCCCAATAGAGAAAGCTCTACCCTTGACTCGCCACTGTGCCATGAGATCCCTCAGCCAAAAGACACCCTCAATGGCATGGCCGGACGCCTCAAGCTGGCCAAGCTTCTCCATGCGCACATCAGTTGTAAATACCAGCATGTCACTCTCATAAACATGTGGGTTTCTATTGCCATCCACCTGCTGCTCCATATCCTCTTGTCCCTTCGGGTGGAGGTCGAGTTCTGGGAAGAAGCCGCGACAGCCACAGGTTCGAACTCTTGGAACAGGGCGACCCATGGGATCAAAGCCAACAGTTCCGACGGTGAACTCGTAGTCTGGTGTCTGAGAGAAATGGGAATCGAGCTGGTCACGCCATGGGGCACGGTGGTCGCTTGGTGGAAGCGGCATTGTGGAGGTTGTTGAGATTGATCGGAGTGTCCTGTATGGTTTTGGCAGGAGCTGGACACGGAGGTACTCGAGGCGATGGGAAGCAAGACGGATGGTTTCCACGCTGTTGGCCAGAATGGGAGCAGAGAGCATGTGTAGAAATGCAGTGGGCAGGCTCGTTTGCGCTGCAGAAGCAAGCGCTTATGGATACCGGCGGGGTAGGAGCGGAGCTTCTGGGGCAATGACCGAATTTGAAGATAGTCGGAGCTCGAATCTTAAATCGCTGGATTGTTTAGCGGAAGAACTTGATTTACGGCAGCTGTGAGCATCACTCACCAAAGACCCGCGGTGTCGGGATCGAGGCAAGTCATCCGTGACATCAGCACCCGCCTTGGCCCGTGCTCGGCTATCTTATCGGCCATCGACACGACGGTCAACAACGTTCCGACATGATTCAGAGGCTGATCCGAGGTCGATCGGAAGACACCCTGTCGTCGCGTGCTGGCACTGCGGCTGGATACAACCAGAGCTTCTCAAGACTTTCCTTGGAGCCGAAAGTTGGCACAGCGTGGCATCCTCAGCAGGGATAGGCGCTTGACCTACCCCTGCATGCTCTTCTAGATTGGCGATGCGAATCTTTTCAAGAGCATGCGCTAGACATACGGCCTTGCGCCTGCATGTCCGTACACCAATACCGAGTGTACATCGCGCGAAGCCAACAACCACTTTCCCAGAAGCTACCCTCTCATCCAGGCGATACTCCACACCCCCGAACACTCCTCTCCACCAGTCGCACGATGTTGCTCCGAGTCGATTAGAATCGAAGACTCATCCACTAGGATGGGAGGTCATACAGGATCAGATTGATCCGTACTTCAGGAAGCACTGGGACTTTGGCAACGAGGAGGAGAAGCGAAAATTCTTTGCTCTTGGGTTATCTCGCGCCTTCAGCCAGTTCTTTCCGCTTACGCGGAACGATCGTGTTGAGGTAGTGTGCAAGATCCACTACTTGGTCTTACTGATTGATGGTGAGCTCCAGACTTGTCAGATGAAAGGAACTTACTAACGCAACCTAGATCAGCTGGAAAAGTTGGACTTGTCGGATATGCTGTCATATAGAAACCGGGCAATGCAAATAGCGCGGGCCAAAACTACACCAAACAAAGGCCGTAGTCTAGAGTTGATACTCTCGGACACGGTCCAGCTCATAAAAAGTCTTGACGAAGCGTTGGCAAGCGATCTCATCGAGGGGTTCTGTGCTCTTCTGCAGGCACAGACAGCCGAGAATCGAGTCTCTATCAAGCACCTGGGCCCGTACCTTGCACATAGAGAACTCGATGTGGGACGACCGTATGTCTCTAGCTGTTGTTCTACTTCTTTTCATGTGGGAACTAATGATTTGGCTAGATTTTACTCTGCACTCATCCGATTTGGTGCGGCGCTCCATCTTAGCTCGGAAGAGCTGAAACAGACAGCCGCAGTTGAGAGCTGTGCGTTCCGATTCATGGGAGTCTTGAATGACATATACAGCTGGGACCGAGAATGGGAGGTGTACCAGGCCAATCCGTCCGACGGAGCTCGTCCGTTCTCTGCTATCTATATCTTGGCCCAGGAGACAGGCCTGTCATACCCAGCATGCAAGCGAATGATGTACAGTTACTGCCGGGAGCTGGAAACTGCCTTCAGGGAAACTGAACAGGAGCTTGTCAAGCAGAGTGGTGGTACCCTGCGGCCTGATTTGGAGACATATGTCAGAGGTTTGGAGTACCTTATGAGCGGCATCGAGCAGTGGAGCCAGTGGACACCCAGATATCGAACATAATACTTCACAACAATCTAACACTACCAACTATGTGCAAATGACAGACCTCAATTCTCTATCAAGACCCAGGGCCCTCTGTGCCACCTGCTCTTTCACTCCTCCTTGGAGTGGTCGACGCCGGCACCCTCAAGAAGACGCCAGCACCACAATGCGCCCCTCCGTGAGCCCAGCCGAAACGCATTCAAACCTTTCAATTCTCCTGAACTGCCTGTTCGGCCTTGAGGGCCTCGATCTCAGCCTGCAGTATGGTCGCTTGAGCTTTCATTTCCAAATAGAGTGCCTCATACTGCGCGTATGTCCCTAGCTCTTTTTTGAAGTCATCCCGTTTGCCCTTGACACATTCGCTCAACGCGTTGGTCAGGTACAGGTCAACTTCCTTTCGCTGGAGAGGAGTGTCTGCCTGCTCATATTTGTCCGCGACGCCCAGTTTTAAAAACACATAGGCTGTACATCTCGCCAAGCCTTCGTCCTCAACAGGAGTGGTAGCTGTGAGAGGGTAGAGGTTAGTATGGTCCTTCGAAATTTGGCGTTCAATCAAGTCAGGGAGTAACAAGATATTAGCCACGGAGGAGCCCGAAAACCTACTTGGAGGAGCACAGAAATCGTCCTTGCCTGTGCCTCCATCTTTGCACTGGTGGTTCAAGTTGCTACAGCTCTGAACATTCTTACTGCCTGATTTGTCTACCCGCACGATGTGGTACCCGATAGATCCACATCAAGGTTCCTGTGCATATTTAGACTATCTTGGTTGACCCGTTTTCGTGGCACGTATGTAGATGATTATCGGGACATAGTGGCTGGCTGATCTTCCCAGGGAATGACTCCATGTTCATGCCTATTGGGCAGAACGTGTGGGGGTTCTGAACCTGGATTTGATATGTAAAATGAAGAGTCCGATGAGAATGTACACTGGGTATTTGTCTATGGACACGGATCCTTCGAGGTCAAGATCTACAATTACTCCTCGAGGGTCAATTCATCTGAGTGTTCCTCCAAGGTGCCTTTCTCCTCCACCAACTGCTTGGTTCTGTGCTTCTCCCAGTAGCACTTCAATGTGAACATGACGCTGAGCAGTATGCCCAGACCCCCAAGACCCGTAGAAAAATACAATGCTCCACGATACCCCTTCAAGAGATTGCCAGGAGTATTGCCTCCATTATTCACATGCACTTCCACTGTGCCGGCGAATCCCAGGCTCAAAGAAATGCTATAGTTGACGATGGTGGTCACCAGCGATGCGGCAATGCCTTGATGCTTTCTCTCCACAGAGTTCGACAGCATCAGAGTTGCCGCAGGAAACGACATGTCCATGCCCCATGGAATGACCAGCAGACATACAAATGTCAACGCCCAGTACGTCTGATCGACGGGCGCGATGGCTATGAAGACATTCCCCAGCGTGAAAGCGGTCATCGACATGACCATGATCCATCCCGGTTGAAGGCGAGCGATCAGATAGCCGGTCACAAAGGCGGCCATGATACCCACTGGCGCAACTGGGACTAATTCCGCAGCTGCGAGGAGAGGAGTCGTGTGGCGAAGCTCCATTTGGAATCGCCAGAAGTACCATATCCAGGTTCCGAATGCGCCCCAGCCGCAGGCGACGCAGCCCAGCACGAAAGAGACATCGCGGCTGAAAGCATGGAAGGGGATCAGAGGATGCTCTGCGTAGCGGAATTCAATGAGGAAGAACCCGGCTATCAACAAGAGTCCGATGATGAGGAGGATATAGACGTATGGCGTGCTCCAGCCGGCCACAGGAGCTTGGTTCCAGGCAATATTGGCGAGCACCAGGCCACCAACTCCGCAGACTGCACCTGCGGCATCCAGGGCCTTGAGAAGATTCAAGATAGTGCTGGTGTCATGCGGAATATCATGATGGATGGACGGGACAACTATGAATCCCAGAATGGCACAAACCACAGCCACAATGGCCTGGGTCCAGAAAGTCCAGGGCCACCACGCCAGCTGGGAGAATATCGCGGCGAATACCGCTCCGAGGAGAGCACTATTAGGGGCCACTGCTCCGAATAGCGCAAAGATCATGGCCTTCTTCTTGCCTGGTCGGTATGTAGCACCCAGAATGGCCAATCCGTTGGGCAACAGCATGGCACAGCCGATTCCCTGCAGGACACGGGCAATGATGAACAGGATGTGATTGGAATAGACACTGACGCCTGCAACCACTGACCAGATCGCAAGCCAGACAAACCCAGACAGAAATACTCGGCGATAACCAAAGAGGTCGCCACACCGGCCAAAGACCAGAATGAATGTACCGGCGGTCAACGAGTAGCCGGCGAGGAACCAGCTCAAAATACCGGGGTCCTCGACCCCGAAGCTTTCTCCCATGATATCGAGCGGGGAGAGACAGACACCGACGTTCGTTTGGGTCATGAATTGTGCCATGCAGACGATTGTAACGAACAGAATCTCACGGAGAGGCGAGAAAGCGTCGCCAATGGAGGGCGCCGCAGATGGAACCGACTCCAGATTGGGATCGGTGTCCTCCTCCATGATGGAAGAGATGCGGATATCTACCGCAAAAATGCTAAAGTTGTCAAGAGGTTGTTAGAGGATTGAGAGGTAGAGGCCATCGTTATAAAGATAAAGGGACTTTCACGCCCCGGCACGTCAGCATGCTCTAGATCCGAGCGAACAGGAAAACTCATGGCTCAAGTGGATAAGATGAGATTGATAGGCGTAGAGCTTCATCGCTAAATCTTTGTCAGCCCATGAGGCGAGATTCTCGTATTACTTAGTGGGCCGCGGGTTTATTCTGATCCACCTTTCAAACATCGCAAGCAGGATATCCGAGAGCCGGGTCGGCATTTGACGGGACATGGCATATATATGGACTTTGGAGACCCAGGCTATTTAAAATAGATGAAGCCGGCATGAGTGCTGACCGGTGCCCAATTTGCAAAAAGCCGTCTCTTTGGATGGATGATAAACGTTCTAGTTGATCTCTTGCGAATATGCCTCCGGATACTTCGGATATCCCGACTCGGGCAGGATTAAATTCAAGAATCAGTCTCCTTCCAAACAGGTGTACTTGAGTGTATCGGCGGTATATTCTATCGGAGAGTCTGTGATCTTCATAGACTGAACATCGCTCTAGAAACTTGACGAAATGGTTCATCTCCATGCCGAAACCGACAACCAACGGAACTATGAGGTTCGGATATACGGAATTACATGCCCTACAGCCGAAGACCGGGCTACATCTCACGCAGTTCACTCAGCTTCACTTTCCGGGCCCGCGTACTTGATCGCACTTGCAAGCGGTGGAGTATATGGCTGAGCAAGCTGACTGTTCGAATAGACAGCTGTGGCCTAATGACCTGAGGAATCATCCCACAGGATGTTTGTTCTGTTGGACTGCTTTCTCGAAATTCCGCATCAAGATGACATTACAACAATCTTCTCCGCCATTTCAGCCAATGTGTCTGCAATCACATCCATCTCAGCATCAAAAATCTCCGAGCAAGGTTCCTTCTCATACACCGTGCAGTACGCCCCTCGAAAGCCAACTTTAGTTGCAGCAGAAACATCCCACATATGCGCCGCTGCAAACCACTTCTCATCAGTCGGAACGAATCGATCGAACGCGGGCTTATACGCAGCTAGAGCAGGCTTCGCTACCCCTTGTGCATCACAACTGATCAAGTTCTCGGAAGGCATAGTGACACCCGAGCGCTCGAAGTATCCCTGGACACGCTTAGCATCCCCGGTTGTCAGACACCACACCGTGAATCCCGCTGCCCGGAGCGTATCGAAGCACTCTTTCGTTCCAGGCCTGAGTTCCAACTCGGAATAACCCTGGACACATTGGTCTCGCTCCGCTTCCGTTGCAAAGGCCCTCGGATTCTCAATGCCAGCCATGTGTAATGTGCGGAAGAACAGAGCAGTGAGGATCTCTTTGTAGGGCTTGTAGCGTTCGGATATGGACAAGAAGGTGAATTCGAGCTCTGCTGCTGTCATCCAGCTGAAGCCGAAAAACGCGGCGGGAACATTGTGTCTTGCAAGCTTCTCTCCGATGACACGGTTGATAGTCGCGTAAAAGGCGTCGAAAGACACGCAGGTGCCGACCACGTCGAAGACAACGTGTTTTTGTTTTGACATGGTTGATCCAGATGTTGGAGTGCAATTTTCTCGAGCTCCGATTTGTAACGAATGATGCGAGCCGGGAGAGGTGCGAATGCTTCCAATATATGTCGTAGAGAGAATAATTGTGAGGCTAGGAGTGCAGCCAGCAGTGTCTTTGGACCTGGAGCTGTGTGATGCGGGAGAAGATGTCAGCTTCAAAGGGAGGAGGAAATATCAAGAAACCCGGAGGCTTCTATTGTACATTTACCTTATCGATATTGGTGCAGGTTGGTCTATGATAAGCTATCTGGTTACCAGTTCCCCGCACTAACGGGGTGCTGCAGGTACCATGACCGGCCCGGATATCCCCAAAAGGAAAGACTGTGCCGGTGCCGGTGCTTCTCCGCCGGATGTACTAGACACCCCTGTTCTCTAATTCAGTAGGGCATGGTTATTAGAATACTATCTCTATCGTGTTGGCCTGTAACCGTACCTGAAGCCTGTCCTCGACGATATCATATGGAGGTAGGCTTCTAGGCCACTAGATAAACAGGGGGTTTTGAAGGTTCAGCCACAGGCTCACTAGCTATACCTGAGACACCGTTTTTGCAACCGTTAGAGGCTCTATAGAAAGATGTTCTCAAAGAAAGGACATACCAGTCCATACTTGACGGGGTAATTGGGATGTCTCTATAGCTATAGGAGTGTCAACGTAGCGATTTCCTCCGTTTGAGCAGAGTAAAAATCATGTAGGTACCTAGTGCAACTCAGATTACAGTATCAATTAGAGAAGATCGATAATTTCCGATGAGTTCCTCCTAATGCTATCCACAAATTGTCCAGACAAAACAACAATCACAGGATGTCAACACTCAAGACCACAGAATATTGAGTTTCTGAATCCCAGTCCTCGGCTTGCGCTCAGGCTCAGGATTGTTGCGAAAGCTTTCAATAAAGGGCCGAATTGGGATCTCTTCCAAAGGCAGAATGCGGGTTCTCATCGTAAACTTGTAGCCCAAGTAGACGACCACAATCAAGGGAAGATTGAGATACGATGAAATGAAGGTCTCAGTACTCCACTGTCCCTTCATGAAGGTGGTAAAACCTCCCGTGAAGAACAAAACGATGAAGAGCGTGAGTGATACCCATGTTGTATATGGTTGAAACGGAGCTGCCCATGGCAGCTCTTTGTGGCGGTCGATGCCTTGCTTCGCGCAACCGTGAAGGAATCTGAGGTATACCACGCAGATGCAGATCCAGTTTACGAGAGTCGAGATTGACACAATATCTTGCAACCAGGTGAAGACGGTGCTGGCAGAGTTTGAGAGAGTCATGTATCCGAGAGCCATGAATATACCATAGAGCGCCACGGCAATATATGGAATTCCAAACCGACTGGTTCGCCTGAAGATGGCAGGGGCATGTCCATGGGCCGCCATTCCGAAAAGAATTCGAGAGCCCCCGAGCATGTTCGAGTTACCAGAGGACCATGCCGATGTAAGCACGACGGCGTTGATGATAGACGGAACCACTTTGATGCCAGCATTCCGAGCGGCGATCACAAATGGTGACTGCGATGCTGTGTCTGTGGAATTGAGGAGGTCTGGATCGTTGGAGGGTACGACCAGGCCAACCATGAAGATGGTAATAACGTAAAACAACAGAATTCGAATGAAGATGCGTCTCGCGGCCATGGGAATCGCCCTTCGCGGAGATCTGGTCTCGGCGGCAGCAACTGTGATGTTTTCAATGCCGGAATAGGCATACAGGGCATTATCGAAAGTCTTCCAAAACCCCAGGAATCTGCCCAGAGACCCTGGGATGCCGAGATATTGGACCATGGGTCCTGGATTGTTCCAGTAACTGAACCCGATTGCGACATGGTTGGGGCCTCCGCCACAAGTGATCACAAGGGCCATGATATTGATGCCAATGATCAACATGATCTTCAACATGGAGAAGAAGAACTCTAGCTCTCCATAAACACGGACGAAGAGCAGAGCGGTGATAATCATGAGAAGTCCAAACACGGTGATCCAGATGGCGTTGTTGATCGTCACCCAGAATTCGACGATAACTGCCGCTGCGACGATTTCGGCAGGGATGGACACAATGTACGAGTAGACCTGATTCCACCCATTGGCAAACGCCAGTGCCGGATCACAGAAGATCTCCGCATACCGTATGACTCCGCCATTGAGAGGAACCAGGGCGCCCATTTCTCCAACGCCGGAGACCACACTGGAAACCGCCAGTCCGATGATAGTGTATGCGAGGAACGCGCCAAGAGGACCGGCCGTTGCAATTGCGAATCCAGAACTTAAGAATAGTCCTGTACCGATCGTGCCTGCGAGGGCGATCATCTGAATGTGTCGCTGGTGTAGCCCCTGCTTCACTTCATGGATTTCCTCAAGCTGGGCGGTTGCCGTTTCCACATCGCCCGTGTGGGATTTAGCATCGTAGCCCATGTTTTCGGGCTGCTTTTGGTCTTGGTAGAGCCCATCGGGATGGCTGTCGGTCTTGGAGTGAATGGTGATCGCGGAAACCATGGCAAGAGTGTAGACTCAGCTCTGGACCTATGGATCCAAGAAGTCCGCGGCTATTCGAGTGCCTTTTGTAGGCTCGTTGTGCATTTTGACTTTTTTTTTTGCGATACATGCACCTGGACCCAGTATGCTGGGGGCCCCTCCAGTAATCTGAGGCCGATTGGAAATGGAGAGGCTAGTCAAAGTCAACCGATAGAAAAACACCCGGTCGTTACGAGTCCGGTAATTTTCAATAAAGGCAAACACATACATACCATCATGAGTGCGTGTTGAGGCTATCTCGAGTTGATGATGTTGCGGGGTAAACAGATAAACCAAATGTACAGAGAACCGGATCTCAGATAACAAGCCGGCCCTTATCAACGAAGCCGGTCCCGGCGGAGTCACACAAGCCGGTGGAAGAAGACAAGAGACAGAGCACGAGGGAGGTGTAGGCAGGTCAAAAAGTGCGGAGGCGTGTGCTCAGATCGAAGCTTGACCTCACTCCTCTTCTGTCACTCTTCAACCGTCGACCTTCTCCTTCACTCCAACTACCAAACATGTCCCCAATCGCCTCTGGTCCATCTGACCAGTCCGGAGGCCCAAATGACTGTTCTCAAGGCTGCTTCCCAGTCTCGAATCAGACCGAATCTTTCTGGCAGATCCCGGGTCACAACCTACGCGATCTCCACTCAACAACAGAGCTACCGACCCATAGCGACATTGTCATCGTGGGCGGCGGATATGCCGGGGTCAGCACAGCGTACCACCTTGTCCATGAGTTTGGAGACTCAGTTGGGTCCATCACTCTCCTGGAAGCTCGCGCGATATGCTCTGGTGCCACCGGCCGGAACGGCGGTCACTTACGACCTGACCTATACGGCCATATCCCCACCTACATTGATCGCGGCGGGGCTCGAGCTGGCGCTGAAATTGCAGAATTCGAGATCTCAAACCTCTGGGCAATAAAGAGGTTCATCGAGGAGGAAGGCATTGACTGTGATTTGACACTGACCCGCTCAATCGACGTATGGTGCAACGAGGAAGCTGCAAAGAAGGCAAAAGCAGTCTACGACTTCATGGTTGCTCAGAAGTTCGAATACATGGATGATGTGATATTTTACACTGGTGAGCAGGTCGAAGGGGTGAGACTCAGTCATCTTTACATCGCAGGCTCCAAAGCTAATTGCTTAATAGATCTGTGGTGTCAAGGGTGCAGTGGCATGCGCTTCCTTTACTGCGGGGACACTTTGGCCGTATAAATTCATCATGCACCTCGTTCAAAAGCTCATCGACAACAATGCCGTCAACTTCCAGTCTCACACCCCGGTCAAGTCGATCGTCACTCACGCGGACGGAGGTTTTCTTGTTGAGACTGACCGAGGAACTATCCATGCAACCAAGATCGTTTACGCGAACAATGCGTACGTTTCAGGTCTCCTGCCCGAATACAAGAGGAACATCATCCCTTGTAAAGGGATCTGCTGCCGAATCACCTTGCCTGATGGAAACATCTCCCCTCTACTCAACAACTCTTACATTCATCGCACCGAAGACAATACACTATCATATTTGATTCCTAGAGCAGACGGAAGCATCGTCGTGGGGGGTGCGTCTGCCAAGTTCCAGCCGTTCAAAGACCAGTGGTACAACAACGTGGATGATGGGACATTGATCGAAGCTGTGACGAACTATTACGATGATTACATGCAGCGGACTTTCCGCGGATGGGAAAATACAGGGGCTAAGATCGATAAGATCTGGTCAGGGGTCATGGGCTACTCATACGACTCAAATCCCCATATCGGCTTGGTCCCTGCCAAAGAGAATCAGTTCATCATCGCGGGCTTCAACGGTCATGGTATGCCTGTGATCTGGCTCGCAGCCAAAGAGCTAGCGAAAATGGTGGTGAAAGGGGTGCGGTTTGAGGAGACGATTATGCCCAGGCTTTTTCAAACTTCGCAGTTCAGGATTGATCGAGCCATGAGCGGTCGAGAGGAAGACGGCGATATCCTTGGCACTGGGAATTTTCCATCTACGAAGCCATGAATACGGACTGAAAACTCTGCAGTGACTCAAAGGGCCCCTTAGCTATAGATGGCTATTCATGAGGCCACTCGGCACCAAGACTCGACGGATCGTCATGGCTTAAGGTTTGTCGCGGGCCCGCTTTTACTTGCTTTTCCACATGAGACGATCTTATCTGATCATCAACTGCGCCTCCTTCCCATTGGACCACACGCAACAAATTTCAACAGTTCTGAAGGCAAAAACGCCGGGATGTAGGAATGGAATTGTGAGAATGTGTACATAGAGCTTGTTCTAGTCATACAGACACTTTGGCTTGAGGAAATGTCATGTTTCATACTCGTCAGTCTCTGTCCCTTAAGGTGAAACATCCCGAGCCGTGCTCCACCGGGTCACGCCCGATGAAAAATCGGCATCAGATCGGCGACGGATTCATTCCGTAGCCGGGCTAGCCGACAGGGGATCTGAAACAAATTTGCAAGACCAGCCTTGGTTGGTCATTGTTTCGACACTGGAAGTCGAGAATCTGTCACTATTTGGACTCTCAATGATCATTATCAGTACGGTGCTTTTTTCTAGCCAGGGACTTTGATCTTCGGGTGGACTGTGTGGGACACCGGGTCTCGTCAAGATTGTCGATCTCTATATTTCATTCCGAGAGGTAACAGTTTGATTGTGGGTCGCGGGTCTTATCCACACTCTTCTGTCAGAGACGCAGGTGGATTCTAGAAGGCTTACCAAGTGCTTAGTGATGAGGAAAGTAGCTTCCATCACATTCGCCATATGTGTCACCGAATGCAAAGTATAAATGGAGTTACGTCTGCTGAGGTGACCTCCGAGGCCATCGTTGCCGGACCACCACGATCTCGAACCTCTTCAACGACTATGCGCAGCTTCGTCAGCCTCGCGATACTTTCTCTGGCAGCGGCCGTCCCGCATATCACCCGCGGATCTGAGCCCACCTACGACTACATTGTCGTCGGTGGCGGGACCAGTGGTCTGGTAGTCGCAAACCGCCTGTCCGAGCTCGAGAACATCAACGTCCTTGTCATCGAAGCAGGTGGCTCGGTGTACAACAACCCCAATGTTACCGACACCACAGGATACGGCAACGCTTTCGGCACTGCCATCGACTGGGCCTACCAGACCGTGGACCAGGAATATGCCGGAGGAAACCCGCAAATTGTTCGAGCTGGCAAGGCTCTCGGAGGGACATCGACGATCAATGGCATGGTGTACCTGCGAGCCCAGAGCGCCCAGATCGATGCATGGGAAGCCATTGGCAACAAAGGCTGGAACTGGGAGAATCTCTTCCCGTACTATCGCAAGGGCGAAGGCTTCCAGGGAACCAACTTCCCTTGGCTGGAGGGCTCAGGTGTTGCCTATGATCCTGCTTACCACGGATTCAACGGTCCTCTCAAGGTCGGCTGGGACTCATCGCAGTTGAATGACGGTCTTGCTCAAAAACTGAACGCGACTTACCAAAATATGCCTGTCCCGGTTCCCTATAACTTGGACCCCAACGGTGGTCAAATGGTTGGGTACACTCTTTACCCAAAGACTGTTGACTCCAAGTTGGGCATCCGGGAAGATGCTGCTCGTGCCTACTACTATCCATACAAATCTCGAAACAATCTGCATGTGTGGCTCAATACCCACGCCAATAAGCTCACCTGGAAGGCCGGTGAAGAGGTCACCGCAGATGGTGTCGAGGTGACTCTGGCAAATGGCACGACGACGGTGGTCAAGGCAGCCCGTGAAGTTATTCTTGCGGCGGGGGCACTCAAGTCCCCAGCTATCCTTGAGTTGTCGGGAATCGGGAATCCCGAGTGAGCAAGACTTCATGATCCAAGCTTGAGCTCAATTTACTAACATCTTCCAGAATTCTGTCCAAGTACAATATCGAGACCAAGGTCAATCTACCCACGGTGGGCGAAAACCTTCAAGATCAGATGAACAACGGTCTCGCCTATGTTTCCAAGACCAACTACACCAAGTCCGCAGACTACGTCGCGTACCCTTCTGTTACTCAACTCTTCGACAACGCCACAGCTGTAGGCACCCAGCTTCTCAACAAGCTTCCAACCTATGCCGCCCAAGTCGTCTCCGCCAACGGCAATGTCACAAAGGCGGCCGACATCGAGCGTTTCTTCAAAATTCAATGGGACTTGATCTTCAAGTCCCACATCCCCGTCGCGGAAGTTCTGCTTGAGCCGTTCGGGCTTACCTACGATACTGAGTACTGGGGCTCTGTTCCTTTCTCTCGCGGCAACGTCCACATCTCCTCTGCCGACCCGGCCGCTATACCAGCCATCGACCCGAAATACTTCATGCTGGACTTTGACCTCCACGCCCAGATCCAGGCTGCTCGCTTCATCCGACGGCTATTCAAGACGGCGCCCTTTGCCCATATGGCTGGTGCCGAGACTAGTCCTGGTATCGCTAGCGTTGCTGCTAACGCTGACGACCAGGGCTGGGCCAGTTTCATCAAGAACAATTGTAAGCATTGCCTCTTGAAACAAAGGCGCCTCTGTGAATAGGCTAACTCATGGACAGTTCGATCGAACTTTCACCCTATCAGCACCGCTGCCATGATGCCAAAGGAGGTTGGAGGCGTTGTAGACACGTCTCTTAAGGTGTACGGGACATCGAATGTCCGCGTCGTCGACGCCTCTGTTATGCCTTTTCAAGTGTGCGGTCATTTGCAGAGCACAGTGTATGCCGTTGCGGAGCGGGCTGCCGATATCATCAAGGGCCAGATTTAGGTCCTCGGATTCAGGGCCAGTCAGCTAGATTGTTCGTTGCTTTGTCAGAAGCCCTCAAGCGCCGAAAGCAGAGAATAGGACCAAAACTACCAGTTAGACATCTGTGTAAAATTGCACTCTGTGCCACAGTTCGCGTATACCCATTCTTTTGGAAAAATCGAGAACCGTTTATATAACGATGCACCGAAGGGCTCGGAGGAGATGTTTCTTGAGGCCACCAATTCTTGCATGTTTTTCGCATCAAATATCCGACTCCTTCGCCGGTGGCTTGCTTGGTGGGGATGCGGAGATCCCAACTGGTGATGTTTTGCTGACATCAGAAGTGAATTGTGCGACGCCATTTTCCGAGTGGCAAAGTTAGAGCGATCGTTGACCTTGGTAGAAATTGCTATGTGAGATTACAGGCTAATGCTCCCATATAAAACCCACGCACAAGTTAAGTCAGTTCTACGTTCAATTGTCAAGCGAAGCTACCCAACTCCACAAATTCTCTGCCTATATCAATTGTGCAAAATGGACGATCCTAAAGTTGTCGACAAGCACGGCAACGCCATCCACGAAGATGATTATGTTTTCACCCGGATTCGTGGCGGATCACACGAGGGAAAGGTATGTCAAAGTGCCATATTGTCCAGGAAACCTCGTTGGAGCAGTTCAATGTCCGACCAAGTTGTGATTTGCTGTGAGTTAGGTCGAGGAGATCGTCACAGATGAACAGCGAGCTGAGGAAAGATCTGTGAAGCATCCTCCCAAGGTAGGCGAGGCGCGCAAATACCGCTCATCAGATATTGACGAATTCTGCTAGGTTTTGCTACATAACAAGGATGGCAAAATCGTGGCACACAACCCAGGGACCCTAGAGATACAGAGCGGGGATACCTGAAGGCTCTGCAGTATAACTGAAGTCAAGTGTATCTAATTGTGAATCTGTTGCTCATCCCACGAATAGGCGATTATCTGTCAAATGTTTCATTCTGGGGTTTTCTTTCTGGAACTATCGAGGCTTTTGGAGTGCGGCGGATGGAACATATTTGTGAGATTCCGTACTTAATAAATGCGCTATCGTCGTTGCAAAATTGACGCTCAAACGCACTTTTTACTTACCAACCTCTTTCCTCGCTGACAGATCCTTGAGAAACGTTTCGGTCCATTTGACACTGTATCATGTTGCATTAGCCTACCACAGATGATGATATGATACCCAGTAGCGGCAACTTATATATACTCACCTCGTGTGCGTAGTGACAAAGTCCCGTAGGTTTTGATATCTTCGGTCTCTCTCTTCCCTCTCCATGGTAAGAGCTTTGTGAAGAGCGTTGGAGAGATCCTCTGCGCTGGATGGGTTGAACAAGATAGTTCCGCTCTTCAAGAATGAAGCGGCACCAGCAAACTGGGAAAGAACGAGAACTCCATGCCGGGCCTCTTGACAAGCGACATACTCTAAGGCGACGAGATTCATCCCATCTCTTCGAGACGTGAGAAGGCATACGTCTGCCAGAGAATACAGTGCAGTGAGCTCTTCAAATTGAACTGAGCGGTGAATATAAAGCAACGGAGATCCATCCGCACTCGCTAGTAACGATTAGTGATTTGGCGCAGGGCATAGCAAAACCATCCGCTTGACTCACAGTATTGACCGTTGACTTGACCCACGAGCTCGTTCACCTGAGCTTCGAGGTCTTGATATGCTTTCACATCTTCGCGGCTAGGGATAGCGATCTGAATCAAGAGCACCTTGTCTCTTAATTCGGGGTTCTTCTCCAAAAAAGTCTTGAACCCGTTGAGTTTCTCCGGTAAACCTTTGGTGTAGTCCAATCGATCAACACCGATAATGACTCTTCTACCTTTGAATCGGTCTTCGAGCTCCTGGATTCGAGATTGAACCGTCGGATCGACCATCGAATCGCTGAACTTCAGGTAGTCAATGCCGACAATGTATTTCCCAGCCCTGGTCGCTCGGTCTCGATATCGAATAATCTTGGCATCGTCGATCTTTGCATCCCTGTGTCAAGGTGGTAAGCTTTTGCATCTTGTAACGAGCAGCTAAACTCACAAGTCAGCTCCGCAAGCCCCGATAAAGTTTGTCTTGTACTCGTCGGTATGGAAGCTGATGACGTCGCTAGCAAGCATCCCATCGAGAAGCGTTTTCTGTACCGGCAGGCCTTTCCAAAAGTCATCCGCGGGAAATGGTGTGTGAAGTGAGAAGCCTATCGGACAGTGTTTGGATTGAGCATCCAGGATGTCGCGAAGGAGGCGTGGCAGAAGAAGTAGATGGTAGTCATGAATCCAGATCAAGTCACCATCACCTGCTTCTTCGGCAATCCTCTCAGCAAAGATCTGATTGACGCGTTGATAGGCCTCCCAGAGCTCTGTGCGAAAGTCGTAGTCCGACTGGTAATGAAGAATGGGCCATAATACGCAGTCTGGGATCATCATCAGTCATGTTCCAGGAAGCTGAAATTTTGATAGCTTCAGCCACTCACTGGAAAAGCCGTTGTAGTGATCGCCGGAGAGTTTCTCACTCAGGAAAATCGGAGCGGCATTCTCCTGCGCTAAAGCTTCGGACACGGCCTCTTTATCACTTTCATTGATTTCTGCGCCTGGCCAGCCCAGCCATATGATATCGGTGGAATTCTTCAGACCTGATAGTGCTGCCACCAGGCCACCACTGGAAGGCTTCGCCTCGAATGTACCATCTTTCTGTTTGATAGAAAGAGGTAGTCGGTTTGACGCGATGATGAGTCTCTGTTTGTTCGACATTGTTGTGGAATATCCCGCGGCGGTGATTCACTTGCAAGTCCGAGGAGAACGTCTCCGAGGATCTCAGTTGCCCATTGTTTTAGCTATATACGAGTCCCTGCACTAATGATCTACATCAAACCTTGGTGAGGACCGTTCCTTGGCATGTGTCATTTGGTGTCATTCGCCCTACATGGAGAACCACCATAACCGGCCTCGTGCTTCGAAATCCTGCGCCATGTTTTGAACTGAGAGAGTACAATTCCCAGGACGCAGATTGAGATTGCGGACTCTATTCAGAGTTGCGCAATGCTAGTACTGCTAGATGATCGGTGGACTGTATTCGACACTGCGAAAACAGGGTAATCGATAAAGTGCCCGCTATCGGCGCTGAGGACCATGATCAAAGATCCCACCTATGAGATTGAATATTTCAAACTGACCTAAACCGACCGGATTATTATGAAGAAATGATAGAGCTGAAAGTGGGGCTGGATTAAAGTTGGATAGAGACTAACTCAGCCGCATTGTAATTATGACTTCAGTCGGAAAAGCCAAGGTCAAGAACAATAGGGTGGTGGCCTGATAACGACCGAGTTTAACCCTGTTCTTTCAAACTCGAGCCAGTGCTGGATTTACCTATTCGATTAGATCGACAGGAGATTCCTAGCCGGGTCTTCGTTATCCTGCAGTGTGCTGCAGAATCAGATGTCCAGTTTGAAAATATGTGTTCGGATGAGGGTATCAAAAGTATTTGGTTTCGGTCGATTTGTAGGAGGACTCCATTCTATTCATCTCAGATGAGTGAAGCTATGGGATATATTTGAGAGTTCAAGCCAATTTTGATTCGGCGTGCATTCGCGCGTATAGATGCTCATTGAATCCAGCTCCCTTATTCGCGATTTGGCCGTCAGTTTCCAACCCCGACCCATAGTGAAAAGAAATTATCAAGGGTTGCCCATTCGGCCATATTGCCTATCCATGCAACGTGCTGGTCTGGCCGACAGAGAATCAAACAGCCCGCTGTTTCGTCGATCCCATAGTCTTGATATGGCTGATGGGTCTCTGTGGAATCGAAAACAGCCTTAGCTGACATATTATCGCGCATCTCAGGCGCTGTTTGAGTAGGACCGTGTGCAAATAGCGGTCCATCTGAGCGGTCCACAGAGTCCAACGTGCTTGCTTCGATTCGCGGTCGAATCAGGATAGTTTCTATCCTAGGAAACCGCTTCCGTTGGGCCTTCGCAACGTGCGACAGATGCGTTTTCTCTTTCAACGCAAGCATAAAATCATTGGGATCTTCCTCGAAAGCACTTTTCCTTTCTCCCAGAAAGACCAGGAGTTTCCAAGAGCCATCACTATGGAGCAGCTTCTCGAACGGCATAAAGGAACCGCCATCTTGAGACACAAGAAAAGATGGTGGGAGGCGCGCACCAAGTTTAACGGATTTTGCCGCACTCGAGTTGCCCCTGTCCTCACGGACGAGCAGACTTGGCTCATAAGAAATTTGAAGACCGGATATTGCACCGGAGTAATGATCGCGGACTCTCTTCATCTCAGAAAAGGCTTCCCCTTTATCTGCGTAGACTTGATTCAGGCGACGATCCATCTCCATGAGGTTTTCCGCAATGGATCGACGCTCCATCTCATAAGTCTCCAATATCATTGGATCTGCGCCATCAGCCAGGACGGATCCAATCTTCCAGACAAGATTGTAGGCATCTTGTACTGAGATGTTCAGGCCTTGTCCCGCCAAAGGAGAGTGGGTGTGTGCTGCATCGCCCGCAAGGAATATACTATTGCTTGTTGTTAGCATTGATATGATCGATATTGTTGGTGACATGGGAGATACCAGCTATGAGGTCTGTACTGTCTCACTAGGCGCTGCTTCACCTGTACCGAGTGTTAGTGGTAGATTCGTTATCCTTTGTGCGACATCCATACTGAATAAAGAGACCACCAATCGCAATGCTTGCTGCGTAAGTAGTAAGGCTTCAAGATCAAGCTTGCAAGTTCAATCAAGTAATCTGTCATTGATTCAGATGCAGCTCGGGTTTCCCTTAAGTTGACAACCCCTTGCGGCTTGACGTAGAACCGGACTAGATCATTTTCCCTTGGTACGGTCATGAGGCTGCCATTATCTCTTGACTTGATAAGACAAGATCGGCGGATATCGGCTTTAGCAGAAGATCAGTGAGAGAAGTAGCGCATTCTTAAGTGAGACTTACGGAAGTCGGTTTCGGGAATAATGTCCATGACTCCCCAGACTGAGTGCTGTGATTCCCCGTCGGTGGGAACACTCAATTTATCTCCAGTCCAACTATGAGAGCCATCACAAGCCAGAAGATAACGTGACTGTATTTTTTCCACAAAGAGCTCATTTGCTGGTCAAAGGTCATCAATGTAAGCCAGGGCAAACTCGAGCTCTTTCACTTTGCCTACCACTGTCTCCCACTTCAACCGTCACTGGGAACTCCTGTTTCGGGGATCCGATCTCAGAAAGAGCATCGAGATGTTTAGCCTCTGTTTGCCATTCAACTTGAATAGTTTGTATTGAGTTTAGATGATCAATCAAGGCTTGCTCCACAAGGCCTTGATTAAGATATGTTTGCCTGTACCTCGATCGCTCCTCCGGTTGCGAATCCAACTGATCTTTGCACTCAATATTGCCAGTCTCGCAATTCGACATCTAATCAAGCATCAGTCCAAAGTATCTGGAGCGGTCTCTTGGTATTAGGACGTACCCAGTAGGAAATGCCAACATCTTCAACTCCTTGTTGGATGATCGACTCAACACACCCAAAACTCTCCATGACCTCCAGTGTCCGACTTTGGATTCCATCCGCATGTCCCGTCGGCGTTGGCCCGCTCTTCCTGTCAATGATACGGGTTTTCATGTCAAATTTAGCTGCCCAGCATGCAGCCATCAGACCTGCCGGCCCGGCACCAATGATGAGTAGGTCACAATAGGATTGCTTCGTTGTCATCTTTGGCCTTTTGGTCGACTTTGGCCGTAGGAAAAAGGCAGTCTCTTGCTACTGCAAAAATTGATCTCATTTTGTTTGCGGATGCTTCCACAAATTTTATATCCCGATTTCAGAAACGATGATACAGAACATGATGAGGGCTTAAAACGTCATCATGACTTATTATTCATCAACCAAGCTATCGCTCCCTAAAAAGATATTTCATGCAAACAGATCTTGCCAAGAACTCTGGGTGGGTTCAATTGTTAACTGGGGACATGAAACAAACATTGTACTGCTCCGGCGAGGACCAGACCCCACGAATCTCAAGTCCAGCCTCTCGACACAGTGTGTCACGCTCTTCATCGCTATACTTGTAACTCTTGATAGCCAAAATTGACATATCAGACGAGAAAGACCGGCCGTCCAGCTTCAAGTTCTCCTTTGGATAATAAAGCTGATCATGACACCCGTTGACGGGGTCCCATCTGCCGTAGACGTCCCATTTATCTAAATCAAAGACTTGACGACCAAGAGCATCGTTTGCTCGCTCGAGACCATGCTTGATAAATCTATGATTGAAGCCCTCGGGGTCATTGTATGCGTTGTAAACCTTTTCGGCGTCCTGGCACCCGTCCAGGGCGATCAGAAATGACGGCTTTGCATCACCAATTTTGCCAGAGACAAAGCTGGAAAGAAACTGTGCACATTCGTGCCGTCGAAAGCTTCCAAGTGACGACCCTAAGCTCATCAGAGTCTTTTCACGGTAGCAGACAGGAGGTCGCTGGATCCATTCACGGCAGTCGTCATATGTCCCGAGAAGGCCGAAACAACGAACGTTCTGAAAGCGAGCGACCGGTAGGTGATGAAGTGTGCGTTCAAGCTCCGGTAATGACACATCGAGCGCGAAATAGTCAACTCGGTGACCAAGATCCTCAAGTGCTTGAAGAAGTATGTTTGTTTTGCGCAGATTCCTGAGGTTAAAGAAGTTAGCATGACGAATACGCATCAAGTATTCAGCACATTGGCTCAATGTGACATGCCCGCTTCCAAGCTCTATGAGCATGCTGTCAGACTTGATATTCCTCGCAATCTCAAGACTGCCCTGTTCGAGGATACCAATCTCCGCATTCGTCAAGTAATAACTCGGACAATAGGTCACATCTTCAAAACGGCGAAGTCCTTCTTCGTCCCAGAGAAGAAGCTCAGGCATTTTCGTGATAGGGCGCTTTCCTGAGCGCAGACTCTCTTCTAATTCGTCTCTGAGACCTGCTCCATCTCGGTCGCGACGAATGTCGAAGATCGCATGCTGGGCCGAATCGTCAACGCCAGACTGTTCCTGGTCGAGGACAAGCGGGCGACCCAGCTGTATCCGTACTACGCTCATCTTGAAAAATGATAGCAGAAGGGGGGGGGGGGGGGGACTTGACGCGTATTAATCAAAATACGTATGGAGATATGGTTTGTTGTCCCGTCTCGGGTTTTATAATCCGCGCAAACACCGCGAAGGGATTGTTTGAATTTCAAGTTTCAAAATGGTTGCGTATTTCTTGCAAATGCCATCTATCAAACTTGAGATCTGCGCAGCGAGCTATGGTCGAACCTAAACCGACCCGGAGTTCAGATCCGAGGATCAAGCTTACGGGCCGATCATGTTATGATGCGATGATCTCATATCAGCCCGAGATTCTACCACACATATCTGAAGTGTCTGTCCCGCTTGTTCGTGAGATCGGCGTTAGGCAGGCCATTCTCATCCAGATCGACATCCAAAGACAGGTCTGTGGCAGCGAAGCTCGCCTGCGTATCGCGCTGCTTGTTGTCCCACATGTAGAGGAGGCGATAGACAATGACAGCCACGAAAAGCAAGCATAATGTCACGATGGATGTAATGATGCCCTCGGTATAGCGTGGCCTAATGTGTCCATGATTGAGGCGAACCAATGCATCCGGCACAATAGGCAATGAAGAACATTGTGCTGACGCGTTTCGTGTTGCCTTTCACGTTGGAAGCGGAAAGCGAGAGGAGGATTGACCACGGGGCTGTTATACAGGAAGCTGGTACGACATGATAGATGCATTCTGGGAAGTGGACAGAAGGAAGAACAGTCTTACCAGCCAAGATGAAACAATAAGCCCCCACTCAGCGCCGACATCGAGTTTCATCAGGAAGACGGTACCGATCAACGGCGGAATGATGAGAGCCAGAATGACAAGTGTTCGCTGGTGAGGGACCAGGTAGACCACCGCTGTTCCAATCCACAGCATCGCCACCTGCATAGCCAAGGATGGTGCTGTGTACAGCATAGTATCAAGTTCGCTGTACCCGATGAACTCAATGACGAGAGATGCAAAAGTGAGCACTGGCGACTGCACCGTCACTAGCACACCAAACCAGAAGACTCTCCATGCTTTGGGATCCAGCAGTGCTTCTTTCAGCTGAGTCAGGGAGAAGGATGTTTTATCACCACCTTCACGATCCGCGGCCAGGCGTAGAGACAGGATTTCTTTTTCACGGTCAGTAAGAAATACGCGCGGCGCACTCGAGCACCGTAGTTAGGAAGATATACTACTACTATAGTATGAAGGCGACTATGAAGCGTTATAAGGAGGATAGAATAGAAGCAGTAGCAGAAGCAACAGATAGACATTAGGAAAGACATTAGGAGCAAACAACCGCATAGCAACAATCATAAAGCTATCTCACCACTCCCACTGCTCTAGGTGAAGTTGCCATTCTGGGTCATCACAACGCTTAGCCAGTTTAAACTAGACATAACAAGTCCCCGACCATTTCAGTTCACCCCAAACTGGCCAAGGCCGTTTGAAGCCCGAAATGTGACTATAGTCCGTTAGTACACTCCTAACATATTTGTATAGAGACGTACAGATTGCCTGTTGACTTGTCGAAAATGATATTCGAGATACGACCACAGAGTGGTTTCGTCCCGCGACTAAGGACCTGTCTTTTGCATATAATTAGCATCTTTGTCTGCTTATAGGATAGACAAACTCACTCGTAGGCGGCACGGAACTTAGAACGGATCTCGTCACATGTGGTGACCGTCGTGCCTTCGAGGCGGCGGAGGAAACGAGCATTAGAGAGACTCATTTTGGCCCTGGATAGACGATCGTTGTGAAGAGGTGGATGTAGCAAGAGGAAGAACTCAGCAACAAAATAATGATCTGCTTGATTGTTCATCAGACGATCCT